>BSYO01000001.1:30334705-31031645 GCA_033239525.1 Nepenthes gracilis
AAGTTTGTGTTGATAAAGGCATTAATTTGCCCACAAAAATGCCAACCAAATCGTTATTAATAAAGGATTTTGACTGATATTTTGGGAGTTGCTAAATGTAATTTTTTTTCTTTTTTTAATGAAACAGGGAATTCAACAAATGCACTGCAGTTGCTAGATGCATGTTGTCGTGTGTACGTTCGGTGGTTGATTCTCTCGGTGACATTAAGAAGACGCTTTCTAAATGCTTTTAGATCGTTTTTGGATAGTTGGCGTTTTATTAATTAATTTATATTTGGATTTTTATAAAATAAATAAATAAACAATCATAATTATTCGATGATATCTCGAAAATATTGACCTGAAAGTCCATCTTTGGAGATTGTCTGCGTGAGTTTATGTTTTTGATATTGCACAAATGTTGAAAATAAATGAAAAAATACTTATTATTTAACCTTTGTCCGATTTTCATTGTTTTTAAAATTAATTTATATCCATCCAATTTAATATATATAGAACAATTTTTTTTAAAAAAAGCATAAAAATATATTTTTATATTAATTTTAAGACGTAAATTAATATCAGATCTAATTTTTTTTAAAATCAAAGCTGAAAATTTTAATTTTTATGCTTCAATTTTATATAAATGTTTTAAACTTGTTGAATATAAATTTAATTACAAAAAATTTAAATTAAATTAAAAACCAAATAATTTAATTAGACACTTACTCCAACCACGATTAGCATTAAAAAGAAGTTTTTTTTCTTAATTTTTAAAATTTATTTGTAGTACAAACTAAACAAATTCATGATAATTTATAGCAGTTAACAAGATATAAATCATCGGACATATGATTAGAGATGTCAATTAAATTAATTTTTAAAATCTGTGTTTAAATTTATTTTTTAAAACTCGTTTAAGTTTAATTTAACGAGCTTAACGGGTTAAATAAAGATTATTTTGCAAGTCTGATTAGGTGACTGGAAGTGTATTGTATAAATTTAATTTCAAAGTTTATTTTAAACAAGATATATCCAACGATTGATTCATTATCATCGGCTGTTACCTTTGAAGAAGAAACGGAAAGCAGCGTCGAGATGGCTCTTCTCCGTTCATTCTATTCATTTGCTTTGTTGCAGTGATGAATGAACTCCTCCTCATGGTATAATTGTTGGGGTCACTCCCTTGGTGGACAAGGACTCTTGTGAAGTCCGAGAACTTTGGAAATTAGACGAGGACCTATTAAAGGTGTCATGTCCGAATAGTGGACATGGATGAGGACTCAAGCCACGCTGACGTTGACTTATTCTGCAGCAGCAATTAATGCGGGCCGACTGATGACGTAATCCGATTGGAAGTTGGTGGCGGCTACAACTTCCAAGGTGCTGCAGACTTGCCAGGTGTGCGCTTGGCAGGCAGCATGCCCTGCCACCCTACTGCTAGGGTGGCTGGCTAGCCTTCATAGGGTGGCTGTATATTTGTGTATATATATATGGGAGAGCTCATTCAATGAGCTACAGAGAGAGAGAAAAAAAAGGAGCTTGGTGAGCAGCTGTGCTTCACTTGGGGTGTGCATTGTGAGTGATCAAAAGGGCAAGCTTTGTTGTGAGAAAGAAAGATAAAAACACACTTTAGTGGGAGATTGATGGATATACACTTTGATTGTTTTCTCTTTATGTTTGAGTTTGAATAGCGAACACTCTTGTAAACAATCATTTGTTATAGTGTATTCTTTGTGATTTTTCCTCTGATTAAGAAGGGATTTTTCCACACTTAAATCTCGTGTGTGTTCTTCTAATCTCGCTATCTCCAATTGCGTTTGTCTATCCGAGTGGTCCTCTCAGACGTCTGAGCGATTCTGTCTGACCGATCACTGTGTCCTTCCACGTTTCTGCGCCAACAATAATATAGTTCCATTGCCATCTGCATAAGCATGTATTTTGGCATATGCAATTAGCTTGCCATATGAGGGAAAGTAACGGGGCAGCAGAAAAAAAATGAACTTCGTTAGAAAATTAATTAATATCATATGAAAATTTGCTTCAAACTTCCGTTTCACTATCAAAAATTCCAAGGTACAAACACTCAGCAACTTCCATCAACCATGTCAGTTCATAATCAGATAGTCCTCTTGTCCCTTTACTTCTGCAGTAGATCTGATCAAAATCGAAACACTAAATTAGCTTGGTCAAACCAATCTGAAGCCTCATAGGATTTGATCAATATATAACAATTTTATGGGCGAACACAATCAAAAAAATTAATATTTAGATAATATCTTTTAGTCTATCTCATAAATTTTAAAAATTTTATATTTTTAGACATTTTTATGTAATACATAAAAATAAAAAAATATCCACCAACCGGCCCAAACCAACCCGGCTTTGATTATGGATGAAACCATTATGGTTTTTCGTCTGGCCTAACTTAAAAGTTACAAATTTCTTATCTAAATTCAACCTATACCTGAACTAAATTCGATTTTTGACAAGGTCTATGTTGTGGGGCCTCATTCAGTTCCTCGAGTCCCACTGTTGCTAGTGTCCATGCTCTTCAACATCTGTTTTAGTCCCAAGATTTCTTCCTCTAACAAGCAGCCAGCAATGACCTGCCCAATTTCCAACAACTTGCCCATCGATAGGTAACAGATATTATTTTGGCAAAAGAAAAGAACTCACATTTAAATGTTTACCCTCAGAGCAGCTTTCTTAAATTTATTCACCACTATAAATTGTTTCTTAAATTATTGATGATCTGAAAATGAATAACTAAGAGATTGGCGATCTAGAAACTATAGACACTGTTTGTGTGATGATAACACGGTGCCATCTTTGCATAAATCCTGTAAGACAAATAAATCGGCATGGAGGCCACCAATACCGTAAAGCCTCTACTTAGGGTCAGAATTTAGCATCTTCCTAACAAGGTCCTTCGCTTGGAGTGAAAGTGAGGACCATGGTTTGGGCACACAAGATAACGTTGAACATCCCATTCTCCATTTCTGTCATATACCCCCAAAAAATTGTTTCATATTTCTTTAGTTTCAACCATCTGAATCCACTTAATTACACCAAAGGTTCCACGAAAGAATAATTCTAGCATAATTACCTGCCCAGAAGGGAGGAACTCAACATAATAGAGCATACAACATACACTTCTTCAGGTTCTCACACATCAATCTATTGGACCTCTTTAAAAGGAAGATGAGTACTTGTAATTTTGCATGGAGCTCATCAGTCTGCATGCCTTGCAGCAATAATTCTTCCCTAATAGCATCCGTTACAAATGTGTAGATGCATCATGGAAATAGTCAACATGGCCAACTTTTTGTTTCAATATGGGAGCCCGTATTTGATAGCATCGCCAAATTTTTGTTTAAAGATGGGTGACTATATTTGACAGCACTCAAATCCTTAAAACTACATTTCGTCGTTGGCCCTGCTAAACTGCTAAATATGGTGAAGTTATGATCAAATTTTTTTGGGGGTATGAATATGGCATATCTAGTCGCAGATGCCTTTGAGGCCCATGAAACATTATTGTCTGGCTATTGTCTTTTGAACGGCACACGTATTCTTGCCTTTTTCTCATCATTTAGACAAACTGAAAAAAGTGACTCCTCTCAACCCTTGTCTAGAACAAAAAACACCTTCCCCCTTCTCTCTCTTTACTTCTCAACAACCTCTTTCAAAGAAATTTCAAAAAATTAAACTTCTCTGCCCTTCGCATTTTCCCATTCGATTCAAGCTCCGCTCTTCACCATGGGAATTGTTGCACTGGATGATCAGAAGAGGCCACTAATCACAATAAAATCGCCCAAAAGAATGATTGATTAGACACAGTCAATTATGCTAACCCAAGCAGCCATAATACCCTGGGAAATTTCATGCAGCATAGGACCATCTCACCTCCCTCTGCCTCTCCTGCCAAACTATCCAGACAAGCTGCAAATGAGACTGCAAATGAGACTGCTCTAAACCGTCCTATGGAGGATGTTAAGACTGTATTCGTTTGTAAGGAGCTTGGACGTAGGCAATTTGGGGTTACCCATTTGGTCATCGACAAGCAATCTAGCAAACAGATTGCATGCAAGATGATAGCGAAGCATAAACATTTAAATAAAGAAGACATTGAGGACGCAAGGAGAGAGGTTCAAAATATGCAACCGACAGGGCAGCCTAATATTGTTCAGCTTAATGGAGCTTATGAGGATAGGCATTCTGTGCATTAGGTAATGGAGTCATGTGCTGGAGGGAGCTTTTCGATAGGATTATTGCAAAGGGCATTATACTGTGCGAGCTGCCACTGCTTTGTTGAGGATCATTGTTCAGATAGTGCACACGTGCCATTCGATGGGTGTCATTCATGGTGATCTTAAACATGAGAATTTCCTACTACTCAATAAGGATGAGAATTCACCTCTCAAGGCTACTGATTTTGGTTTCTCTGTTTTCTATAAGCTAGGTCTGACTTTAACCTTTTAAAAAGAATGAGGGCCAAATGATTTTCATTTGCTTAACAGGTTTTTATGATAAAAGAAATCCCATTTATAAGATGTCCATATTTTGACGGTTGTTCAAGGGCAGTTTAAACTTGGTAAAAAAATTAAAAGGAAATGATTTTTGTTGCAGAAGATGAAAGACATTATCCTTTCTTTCACTCTTCATACCAAGATAAAAGCAAAGCCTTGAAAGAACATGGAAAGTAGCCAGATAATCCTTGATTGAAGAATATATAACATGGTCCAAAAACGTTGGATACTTGTCTATGAGCAATTTAAATATGGTTAAGAAATGGATTATTTTTGATACAGGAAGAAGAGAGAATATCACAGACAGAGTTTATCCTCATTCCTCAGGCATTAAAATTTGGACTCCTAACAATTAGCTTAAATACTTCACATAATATATCCAAAAAGTTAGACAGTTGTTTCCATGCAATTTAGATTATGATAATAACTGAAAACTGTAAAATAAGAGAATGAAAAGGAAGGAGCTCTGTGGAAATCCTCTCAATTGGGGTCAGGGGTATATTCACACGAACATATGTATTTATGATTATTTATAACTTATCATAAAGTCTAATAATACCGATAAAAGGAATATAATATCAACATATTATATTCTAATAATAAGCATATCCTACCACTAATGATAAGCCATTCTAATAAAAACTAAATGATCATTACTTTTGGAAGGCAGAAAAATGTAGAGAAAATCATGATTCTATTGCAATCCTACCTTTGATTACGTCAAATGTCCTTGTTCAACAAACGCTCCATTTAGGTACAATAATTGCATTCTAGCGACAATGAAAAACATATCTAATAAGTTTAATAGCTGTTAACATAGATGAATTTAGTCCCTATTTTTTGAAAGTCGGTTCATTTTGGCCATTCAGCCTTTGCACTGATGCCATTTTTATATACTAATGTTGTTTTTCTGCAATTACTACCAGAATGTTTACATTTTACTTTGCCCTTATGACGGGAGAAACATTCAAGTATATTGCTGGCAGTCCATATAACATTGCACCTGAAGTCTTGAAGAGGAAGTATGGACCAGAAGTTGACACATGGAGTGTAGGGTACAGTTGTATATTCTTTTATGTGGAGTTCCTCCCTTCTGAGCAGATAGTTGAAACTAAGAAAAAAATTTCTTGCTATGACAGAAATGGAGAATGAGATATTCAACACTATCTTGCGTGTCCACATTGATTTTTTGAGTGAACCATGGCCCCCGCTTTCACCCTAAGCAATGGTTCTTGTCAGGAAGATGCTATATTCTGACCTTAAGCAGAGGCTTACAGCACATCAAGTTCTCAGTAAGTTCAATTTGGTGAACTCTATGACATTCTAGATATTATATCATGTTTCTACAAAGATGGCACCGTGTTATAGACCCAGCAAATAACAAATTCTCTGTAGTTTGTGAATTACCAATCTCTCAAATATTCATTTTCAGATCATCCATGGATTAAAGAGGATGGACTAGCACCGGATATTCCTCTTGAAAATGCTGTTCTTGATAGATTGAAACAGTTTAGAGGAATGAATAAATTTAAGAAGGTTGCTCTGAGGGTAAATATTCAAATTTAAGTTCTTTTCTTTGGCAAAATAATTTCTGTCATGTTTTATCAATGGATAGGTTGTTGGAAATTGGGCAGGTCATTGCTGGCTGTTTATCAGAGGAAGAAATTGTAGGACTAAAACAGATGTTTAAGAGCATAGACGCTGACAACAGTGGTACTATGACTCTCGAGGAACTGAAGCAAGGCCTACAGAAGCAAGGGACAGGACAATCTGAATATGCAGTCAAACAGTTGATGGAAGCTGTGAGTGTCTGGATCTTGGAAATTTTGAGAGGAAAACAAAATTTTGAAGGAAATTGTCAACTGATATTAACTATTTTTCTGAGAAAGTTCATTATGTCCACCTCCCCATTAATTTTCCCTCATATGGCAAACTCATTGCACATACAAACAAACAGGCTGATGCAAATGGCAATGGAACTAAAGACTATGAGGAGTTCATCACTGCAACAATGCACTTGAACAGAATGGACAGAGGAGCATCTACACACCGCTTTCCATTACATTAACAAAGAAAACAGCAGGCAATGAATCATTGATGATAGCCATATCCATGTTGTGTTTTCATTGTAACCTTTTAAAAATCTGTTTGTCTTCAGATTTATCACAGTAGAAGAGATAGAGCAAGCTCAGCATGAGCATGGCATGCACAACGGAAGGGACATCAAGGAAATAATCTCTGAAGTTGATGGTGATAATGTAAGCAATATGATTGATTACAACTCAATTTCTTAGGAAAAAAGACATTCATACTAAAATAATCTTTTCCCAAGAAAATGGCAGAAAGGAAGCAATAAGATGGCTAAAACATGCAAGTTTGATGTTCATATGTGAATATCCTTCAAAATGTCTCAGGATGGTCAGATCAACTATTATGAGTTTATCGCAATGATGAGAAAAGGGAAGCCTGAAGTCAGGCCAGAGAAAAGACTTGATGTGGTCACGACGTAGGGTACTCCTTGGGCAAGAGAAGTGCAGAGACTTGGTAATTTGTGTCAAGCTGGTGAGAACACGCCTAGTCTGCATATTTAGAATTTTGGAGGAAAACGCACAGATGCTTTATGTAATGTAAATTATGCGTGCTAAGGAAAAAATGGGGGAGGGGGGCGTTGATGATAGAGGCAAATGAGAAGATGATGGCTTGAAGAAAATTGTCTGCTACTTTTAAGGTGGAGGACGCAGTGGTGGGGCAAACTTTTAGCTTTTTGTTTGGTGCGGACTATAAAGTACCAGTGGCTAGGAAATGGTTTCTAGTACGGTACTTTGTCTCTCTCCACTAAATAGAAACATAGGCTTTACGATTGTTTGTCCGTAGAATGTTGTTCTCCTTCGGTCTTTCCGACAAGAAAATTCATACTTGGCGTCAAGTGCTTTTGAAGCATTTTTTTCTCATTTATATTCACATATAAAACAGCATGACCTTATGTGACAGAAATAATCAGTTCTGGGAAACCAAAATGACCTGAAACTCAAATAATTACCAATTCTGTATAAGTCTCGTAATCCAATAACTTGAAACTGAATCATTCGTTTTGATTACTTCCGTGGTCGAAGAAACATGTTTAGGGGTCAAGCAATCTTTTAGTTTTCTTCCCCGTATAATTTATTACCTATTAAAGAAGGATCTAAAATTGCTTTCAGTCAATCAATTGAAGAGAAGGAATTGAGGTCCGCGCAGGTGCCCTATAACCATGCTTTTATAGGCAAAAGGACAGTAAAAACGGATGGTGAGTGCAGGAATCAGCCTCCCAGTGCCCACAGAAGACAACTCGTCTTCCGTACAAAATTTCAGTGTGAGGACATGCTTACACAGTTTGGATGAGGATCCCACTACCTTCTGATGATCTTGCCAATAGAGTGAATTAAATAGTACATAATCCACTAGGATCAGAAAATCATCGCATACCTGTTTGGATGAGAATTTGATAATTTTTTACACAGCTTCTTATTCTCCTTTTCCTCCTTAAAACCTGAACGGCAGATCGTAGATTCGCACCAGGATCAGCTAGCCATGAAGTTCCAATTCGACGGTTATATGTCGCTCTCAGTCTCCTGCAAGATTAGCAAGTGTTTGTTGGACTTTCTTCAAGAACTCTGGCCAATCTAGCCAACGCAAGAATCGGAAAATGAACAGGTTTTTGCGAATTTGCCTGGATTCCACTCCGCTGATTGGTTTCCGTACCATTGTTAGGGTTCTCCGTCAAAGCGTCTCTTCGTCCTGAGCATTCCGACCAAAAAGAGTGCGGTCTGTGTCGTATTCTGCTATCGCATTGCCGTCTTTTGATGATTCCATGATGATTTCTTCTTCCTCCTCTTTGTTTCCGCTTATAGTCCCCGACCTAGAGTGAAATGTCCCACTCCCCGACGCCCTTAACCCGGACTGTTAACACGCAAATCGCTACTGGCTGGCAAGACGGCTTCTCTATGCTTCCGTTTCTCTAACCTCAACCGCAAGCTTTTATGTGCATTAAATAAATAATTCGTTTTAGAAAAATAATACTACTCCCATTCTATAACTATTTTATCATATATATATATATATATATATAATAGTAATTATTTATTCAAGTAAGGAAATATGAATTTCTGCTTCCAATACTTTCTAAGTCAATTTTTCTTCTTGACAATGATTTTTATATGGGCTTCACACCCTGCCCAATTAGCTGAGTTCGGCCCGTTAGCCGAGCGAGCCGCCAAGCCAAGCCGTGAAGTCGGCTTTATCAAGCCGTTTTCGAGCCGAATCCAAGCCGCAGACTGGTTTCGTTCTTTTCGTCTTCCTCGATCGATTTCAGAAGTTTCGCCGCTTTACTCGATTAATTCAAGAGTATTGGTGCCTATTTTTAGTGATGATAACTCTCCCATTGCTCAATTATCAATTCTTGGCGATTTGAAAGCACGAAACGCCGTTTGAGGTGAATGATGGTTACCAGACTTGTAAATTTCCTTGGCCATTCTCGACACCCAACTCAAGCATTACACCATCTAAAGCAGTGAAGGAGTGTCCAGAAGCTCGAAACCGGTCCGAATCTCACGTTTGAAAGCAGAGCACGTAAATGGCGAGAGGTATAAAAATCGATTCTATATTCCGCTTTAGTGGT
Organism: Nepenthes gracilis; assembly: GCA_033239525.1. Taxonomy (NCBI): domain Eukaryota; kingdom Viridiplantae; phylum Streptophyta; class Magnoliopsida; order Caryophyllales; family Nepenthaceae; genus Nepenthes; species Nepenthes gracilis. The sequence goes on from BSYO01000001.1 coordinate 30,343,874, forward strand.
AGTTCTAGCCACATTAATGTCTAACATTTTAATGCACCTACTCACGGAATATTTTAAATATCCATACAATTATTTTGATTACAAAAAATGAATATCATCAAAGATGCCTTTTATATTTTAAATGTGTTTTTAAATAATATAACATAATAATTTATTCATCTATACATTACGATAAATAAACAAATTTATATAAGGCATACAAAAAATATTCCTATCATTATCTTCCAAATGTTTCTCATAAATAAATTTATTTAGCTAATGGTATCTTTTTAAAAAGAATATGATTTTTTTTAATATTTAATCTATAAAATTAAAAGAAAGAATCGACGTCTGTTGCAACCAAATTGATATCGGACCAATTTACCGGCGGATGCACCGATTTCTAGTGGAAGTAAAGGGGGAAGGGGAGTTCTGGGGACGAGGGACGAAGATGATGACAGTAGGGGAGGGAAGGTTCGAGAGAGAGAGAGAGAGAGAAGAATAGACGAGAGAGAGAGAGATAGAGAAAGAGAGTTGAGAACAAAAAACTGATTTCCTTCCTTTTTCTCATTAGGCGTAGCCTTACAATTATAGGGGGGAACGAAAAACGGAAACGGTAACGGAACAAAACGGGGAACGAAAAAACAGGTATGGGCGTAACATTGCCCCATCCATCAAAAGAACCTTGTCCTCAAGGTTAGACACAAAGATAAAATTCTAAAGCATCAGGATCCAGCGCAACGCAATATTTCCCCGGGTCCCATTGTCGTCTGCATTTGTCAAAGCTCCACTCGTTGCCCTAGCTCTCCACCGGTCGATTTCATCAAGATGTAAACGCCGCTCCTTGATGTGAGATGCCCTGTCATAACATACTGGGGCGTTGCATTTCGTATGTTCCCATGACGCGAGTGGATACATGAGTTTTATCTCCTTGGGACCGTCTTTGGCAAGTCCAAAATCAAACAGACTTGGCATCATAAACAAAAGCATCTAACAAGATGTTGGAGGTTTTGAAATCACGATATATCTTCTGGGCCTGTCGCCTTCCTCATGCGAAATGCAAGACCCATGGTCGCACCAAGTGCGATTTTCATCCGGTGGACCATGGAAGGGGCAAGGACCTCCTAAATAGATGGTTCTCCAAGCTTCCTCGCAAAGATAAATTCATAAACCAAGTAGCCTTTGATCATCTTGATACAAGTATCCAATAAGTGTAACTAAATTTGGGTGAACAAGTTCACCTAGATAATTCACTTTTTAGGCCATTCTTTGTGACCTCGAAGGCCATCATGGTTGAGGGTTTTGATTGCAATGATAAGCCCCGTATGCAGTCTTCTTGGAGCAGTTCCATTTTCTTCAATCCATCCCTTGAATACGCATCCAAAACCACCTTCACCAAGTAGACTCTCCGGTCTAAAGCTTCTTGTTGCAAATTTCAAGTCATTAAATGCGAATTTCCGAAGCAGAGAAGAAACTTTAAGTTCTTCCACCTTGGAGGTTGATGTACTACTTTCAGTATTACTTGTGGTTGTTGATGAGACAACAACAACAACGGGTTGATCTCTACTTGCATCATTTGTAAATTTGTTTTCAACTGTCGTTTTGTTGCCGAGTGCATAATAGACAAGACCAAGCGTATGATATGGATCGTGTAGAATTGTAGTAACAATAAGGGCAGCACCGGATGGGATGGCATAGGTTTGATAACAACATCCAATATTGGCACCAACGTCGTCAGCAATAACAACTGAATGTCTCAAGTGGTCCTTGAGGATAGGTTTGATAAATTGGCCTACATTATCGTGTGCCAGCAATGAGATTTGTGGATAAATACCTTCACCAACTCTATCAATTGAAGTCATGGAAGACCCACCAAAACCATATGCAGTGGTTAATTTCAACGGACCTCCCTAGTTGGACTGACAACCCATGAAATTTGCAATTTCTCTCAAACGTCGAGTGTTAGAAATACCCACTGTTGACAGTAACAGGTGTTCATCGTCCAACACAGGAAGAGGCCGATGCTCTATTTTTGGAAACGAATCTGTTGGGAATTCGTCCTCATTGGAGCCCGCTTCTGTAAGTGGAATGAGACTCTGACCACCTTCACCCTCCAAATCCAGGTCGATCGGGTTTAATTTCTTGAGTGGTGTAAAGTAATTTCGCCGAATTGTGTCAGTTTGTGGTCTAGCGAGTTGGAAATCAGAGGGTGCAGTCGAAGTTGAAAATGAAGATGAAGCTGCCAATAGCGAGGGAAGCCTGTCGGTTGAGGAGTGGTATGGAGTCTCATGGTCGCGATTTCGTTGGAAGCAGTGGTGGAGGAAGCTTTTGCCGAGATGTGGTGATAGTTTGCTCTTCGAATTGGAAATCAGGTGGCACATGTGGATCTGGTTGCTCGATTCGAGTCAGAGTCGGCAAAGGCTCAGTGCCAGAGGCTTGAAGCACTTCAGTTGTGGGAACCACAACCGATGGTAAGTTTGAAATTGCAGAGGAATTAGCAAAGGTGGACAACGAATACGGTGATGAAGTTGAAGGCGACGGGAAGCAGGACGCGATTATGTGAGGAACCCGGTGGGTACGAACACACGGTGGACGAAATTTTCGGTTGGTAAGGGTGGCGATACGAATCGATTGGAGTGACTGGTAGGATGGTTGGAGGAGAAGTAGAAGCAATGACTGGGAGGATGGTTGGAGGAGAAGTAGAAGAAATTACAGAAGGTGAAGAGGTCACTGACCGTTTAGCGTTGCGCTCGAGTCGATGGAGTGACTAGGTGCGAATTTGTGCTGCTATTGAAGCCATGGTGGACAGTTGGGTGTCCAATCGGTCGGTAGCTCGTAGGAGATCCTTCAGCGCACTGACCAATTCGGCCCTATCCTCTTCTCGTGCAGCGAAAGCCCGTCCGTCGTCCGCCATTTCCTCTCAATGAAAGCACCAATTTGTTGCAACCAAATCGATCTCGGACCAATTTATCGGCGGATGCACCGATTTCTAGTGGAAGTAAAGGGGGAAGGGGAGTTCTGGGGACGAGGGACGAAGACGATGACAGTAGGGGAGGGAAGGTTCGAGAGAGAGAGAGAGAAAAGAACAGACGAGAAAGAGAATCGGGAGAGAGAGAGATAGAGAGAGAGAGTTGAGAACAAAAAACTGATTTCCTTCCTTTTTCTCATTAGGCGTAGCCTTACAATTATAGGGGAACGGAAAACGGGAAACGGGTAACGGAACAAAACGGGGAACGGGAAAACAGGTATGGGCGTAACAACGTCAAAGTTATTTTTCAATAAATTGAAAGTAATTACGTCTGATTGGCATACAATAAGCACGTGTACACCTTTTGGGTAGAATACGTATACATGTTGCACGCCTAACAAATGCCCGAACGGCAATTTCATCTCTTCCTTCAACATTTGAACAACATCTCTATTATAAATGACCTTGCACAATTTTAGGAAATGAATAAAATATCATTTTCAGTACAAGAGTATTGCATGAAAAGAGAAGTGGGAAAAGAGAGATGAGGATCTATTTTGACATCTAGTTAAAATCCGATTTAAAGTTTATTCTTTGCCAAGCTCTAATATAATGCTCAAGTTTATTTATGAGATATATTTTTGTTTAGTTGTTTGTTTTGTCAATATATTCTTCTCTTATAATTTATAATGTATATTCAAATGTTAAATTCAACTATTTTTACTCAAATTATACTAAAAGGCTCTCAGATGATATCATATTTATAATCGATTATTATTTTATAATAAATTTATTTAAAATTTATATCATAATTTTTTATTAATTAAAAATAATTTTTTATATTAAATATTAATATGTAACTTATCTGTATTTGATTGCATTCTAATAATTGGGGGACATTTGACCAAGTATTGGCCTATGAGCATTGACCCAGGGACAGTAACCAATGAATTAGCTGCCCGTCTAATTCATCTAAGTAACGTTGGTCCATTAGTTTATATAAATAAAATGACACATTATTTAAAATTGTCCTAATACTACCTTTTTTTTAACTAAATAATTACATACTAATCATTATTATTATTATTATTGCCATCACCACATTCATCATTCTCATTTTCTCATCATCATTCATCAATGGGAATTTAAATCTCCTATTTCAATAAATATTCAGATAATAAATATCAATACTATATATGTACTAAATATTCGCCAACTTACTCTCAATTAAAAATCATTACCAAGAAACTCTTTAAATTTACTCACAACAGCAAAACTAGACAGTTTCTAATCTTCTTATTGAGTTTGCTTCGTGTGCTAATAAATCTTCACACTATAGGATTACAATATCCAATCACAAATGTACTAACAAAGGTCTGTAGATTTGACTAAGTGTATCAACAATGGAAGAAAAATTTAAATGAAAAAATCTTAACAATTTATCTCAAGAGATTAGTTTGATGGTCTCAAGCAAGGAGCCATTTTTCTCAATGTATGTGTAGCTTTTAAATGAACAGAAGAGAGAGTTAAGAATTAGATCACAAACATGCGATCGTTTAGAAAACATCCAACATACAGATACTATTTAGACGAGCATTAGGCACAAACAAAACAATGCCCAAGCGCATCTGTGCCACTTAAAAGCAAATCAGGATTTGAATCGCTTTACTGGAGCCCGTAGAGATGAGAGATAGTTTGCGTCAGCCCTATCGAGTCCATCAAAAAGATAACCGAAAGGCGGCATTCTTATGTACTTACCAGAACCAGGAACAACCTTAAGTTCTCCATTTGCCCAAACTATCCTTCCTCCGGCAATAGTCACTTCAACCTTTCCCTGACAAAACAATCAAGCAGGAAAAAAAAGATTATCATGGATAAACATAAGGATACTAATATTAGCTACGGTTATATTGATATCAGATATATCGAATAATACGTATCAGTATCGAATATATCGAAAGAAAAAAGTTCTTAAAAACCGAAAGCTAATAAGGTCGTTCGGCAAATATATCAATCAACTATCGGATATATCGATTAATATTTTAAATATCTGCTAATATACCATGATAAATCATTAATACAACAGCATATTCTAATACTATCGCAATATCAAAGAATATCAGTCCTAGGGGATATGTATCGGCCAATATTAACTTCAGTTGTTAGGATGGTAAAATGCATGACTTTTTATCTGTTACAATGATTCAAATTAACTTTCGTTTCCAAAGCAAACATTCGAAACATATATGGAATAAGAGACCATATGCAGTAGCAATTTCTACCTTCCCTGTAAATCCCTCATAGACATTTGTGTCTGAGTTTGTGTGGTGTGATTTTGCTGTAATTTTGAAGCTTGAATTAGGGTTGAGTATGATTATATCTGCATCAGATCCCGCAAGTATTGCTCCTTTCTTAGGGTATATATTGAAGATCCTTGCACTGTATAAAACAAACCATCCTAATCAAATTAACCCAGATGATGAAACTTGACAATATCTCATAAAAAGTTGTCCTAAACACTCAGATATATCAATTCGACCACAGAAAAAAGTTACCACTCTGTGCTTGTCACTCGAACATAATCACTGGGCGACATCTGGCCCGATTCCTGGGAAACGATAAAATCGAACAGTCAGTGGAGTTAACACAATTCATATTCATGGTTCAGGATAGAACTTCATGGAAGCTTACCACCATTGCATCCCAGACCAGATGCATTCTCTCTTCGATTCCTGGAGATCATGCAGATAACCACAGGCAGATACGCAGGTAAATACCATGCCCTATTTCGAGGAAACAGAGACCATAATTCTTGCAATTACCATTTACACCATTAGGGATTTTCCGAAAGTCATTGATCCCAAAAGCCTTTTGGGTTGAATTTAAAGAACAATGATCTGTTCCCACCAGCTACAGCATAGGAAATCATCAATTCGTCATAAACAAGATTGAGAGTAACTAGAAGTTATATTTTGGTTATATCAGAATGAAAATAATCCAGAGCTAAAATTATGAAATTCTCAGCACATTATGGATCATGCTGCATTTCACAGCTGCACTTCAAATCTTCAGCAACTACAGCAAGGTATCTCATTCGAAGTTGAATGCGTGTATATTAAATTCTGGGACTAGAGACGGCATGTACATATAGTTTTATCACAAGACTACTTGGCATTGCAATACTCCTTATTCACATCTCATCTGAATCTATGATCGGTAGGACAATCAAAAATATTATCTTGTATATCAAGGAGAAAGAGACCTGAAGAACTCCTGCTGAAAGAGCAGCCTGGAGGGCTTTGTCATGTCCTGCTGCCCTGATAGGTGGACTCATGACAAACCTGATAAAAAAAGAAAATTGTTCTCTGTCAAAGTCAAATTTGGCATGTAAGTTTTGGTAGAAGGAAGCAATACAGGAGAATGAGTGCTTGCTTTGCTGCAGTAGTGAAATCAGGATCCCAAAGTCCAGAATTGTTAAGGACAAGACCAGAAACTATTGGCTCTCCTATGACTCTCTGTCCTGCAATTGAGGGGGGGAGAAAAGAGAAAAGGGAAGTCAGAAGCTTGTTCTATGTAAGACCTAAATCATAAGACGGACCTATTAAGAAACTATACACCCGAAGCAAACCGAGAGTCAAATATATTAATATCTTTTGTGAGTCATATCATTTAAGTCAGAAAACCTTATTGATAACTATTTTCATACATTATAAAATACTTCAATAGATCTAAGAGTAGAAGTTACTAAAAGATACACCCTAGGTGTCAGAATAAAAGATCCTCAAGTCCCACTTCTGATGTCATTGTCCTTCAAGAAAAAGATGAATTTCACAGATTAAATTAGGACAGCAAATCATATTTTTGGCCACATCATAACCATTAGGGGAATAGTTTTTGAGGATGTTACACAACAGAAAGAACAATCAAGAGACATCACAATGGTTCCTCTACAAACCCAGAGTTCAAGGAACACAGATTTCAAACCTGATCGTCGAGCTTTAGCTATTTCCTCCATTGCATCACGGCTCATCACATGAACCACGTAAAGTGGCGTGTTTGAAAAACTTGCGAGACGGATACCTCGACCCGTTGCCTCAGCTTCAAGCTACTTGGGCATGTCACAAAATTATATGATAAGGCATTGCAGACTTCAATACGTAACCGAGAGGGAGCTATAAGAAAACTAAGCAAGTCATTAAAACAGAATTTAGTTGCTCAAAATACTCTTTTAAGTAAGACACGTTAGCTAGTTTTGGTTAAATATGACACAAAATCAGCATCACATCAACAGGATAATAAGAACATTTTACACTTTTTCTCTTTTTAAATTAAACTATGCAAAAGCTGAAACTAATATTGATATTTATGGCACATGAAGTCGCCAGGCAATATGGACTAATAGAAAAGGTCAAACATAAAAAGGAAATTGATGGGCCCAGCACGGAATTGAGCTAGAACCGATAAGGCCCGGCTAAAAGAAGGCAGGTCCAATCAATAGAGGGGCCCAGCCCACTGACAGCATCCCAGGTGACTCAAGAGCTAGGCCCACTTGGCGCCCAAATGCGTAACCAATCAGCGTGCACGTGTGCCTATAGAGGCAACCGCAGGTGGCTGGCGCAGGGGGCACCGGCTTAAAAGATGTTAGCCAATGGGAGATGAGATCAACGCTAACAAGCCGCAGCGCACGCCACGCCAGCAGCCGTTCACAATCCAAGCAATGTCAGCAAACCTGCGTTGGCCATGCCCGACAATGGCTGCCTCGCCTCCGTAAGGTGACAATTGACACCACTGGCCACCGCTAGCACACAACAGCCGACGAATCCCGGCAAACCACTTTTCGGAGATTCCAGCTCCCAAAGCCTCCTTGAATGAGCTTACAAATACTCCCTCCTGCAGCGGAGAGAGAATCCGATTCCAACTTCCACGAAAGGGCCTAAGCGGTGACCCAAGATCAGGTTCCTGATCCTTCACCTAGCGCACAGAGCTTTGAGGAGAAAGAACCAACTCTCTTCCTTCGAGCCACCGCCTCCCTACGGCAGCAATAGGGAGCCACTTATTGCAGTGCAACCCACGAAACCCAAGCCTCTTTTGAATGTCCCACACACTCCCCTCATCCTAGCATTCTTGTATCCACATCACGTTTACTTACACGCGTGCATCTTTCCGTTCTTGGGGAAAGATTTCTGACTTGAACGTCGGAGTGTTTACAGTGGGATAACCTCCCGTCATCCTCTAACCTCTTATTTATAGTTTGTGGTACACAGGGTTCAGGTTGAGAGATGCGAAAACCGGACCCGTTTGCGATCCGACCCAGGCGAGAAATCCAAAGGCTTCCAAATCCTCACAAGAACTCGGACCCAGAGATACATCAGAAATAATGGTAAGAAAAATTAGATAGGAAGAATGATTACAGCAAATATAGTAGTACAAGAGTCAAGTGGCAAGCTACAACGAATGACTGAACGAAACTTGAGTGACATAATAACAACAGTTTGAAATACACCGATTAATGACCAACGCTCACAATAATCTCGATGCTAGCAGAAACTTTTCTGACACACTACTAATTTCTAGCTGAATCCTCACCACTAAGGTCTTGAAAAAACAACAAAATCTAGCCCGCTTCAAGGAAGGGCCAAACAAGTTCCTAGCATAAAATTCAGATAAGAAATGACTACAAAATCAACCTGATGACTCCTGCATCACGTGTGCGCAAAAACAAAACCTAAAATGTCAGTCATAAACTGAGAGTTTGGCAGTACTAAAGTTTATTATCTATTGTTTGAGAAGGAAACCATTACTGAACTTTCATCTAACTATTAAAGCTCTTGGGTTTAGACTACTTAACCAACCAATAAAACTAATTGATACAAATAACATCTTGTTGGAGTTCGTTTCAATGACATGGTATCATCAAAGCCTTGTTGATCAAGAGGTCATAAATTCACTTCCAGAAACCCCCATTATTTCTCAACAGATGGCATGAGTGTGCAAGTTCTTAATACACAAGTCAGTCTCAAAAGGCATTTGACTGATGGTATGTTGGAGTATAAATGCATTATTGGCCATTGACCTATCGGCTTAGGCTTTTGGGCCTATTGGTTCATTGACAGCTACATTTTTTTTCATTGTAACATATCAGTTTTCCAAGTTGATGTGGTCTGTCTTCGCCATATCGTAACTAACTAGCAGCAAAGCATCAATGACAACCTCACACTTTCAGCTTCAAGGATAATCAATATGATCATATCATCATGGAAATTTAGAAGCATACATGAGTGAACTCATATCATAACTATTCTGCATGTTGCCATAATTTTGGGAACTAGGCATCCTTACTGCTCCAGTATCTGCAACTCTCCAGCAATGCACGAAGAACAAAGATTTTTCTGAAAAAAATTAATCAATTGAAAGGTCCTTTGTACAGGCTATTTACTGTAACAGAAAAACAGACTCAGCGTAGTTTCAAAAGAATTTCCAAATGAGGTGAAGTCAGAGCCTTTCACTAAGCAAAGGAGAAGCAAAACAACAAGGGGATCTCATCCACTACTAATTCTCATCTTCATTGGGAGCTCAATAGGACTAAGGAAAAATCGTAAAGAGAAGGGACATATGTACAATCGTTGATTGCAATTTAACCTTTAGAACTTTGACTTCACCAGGTTCAATCCATAAAAGAGACGTAACATTACAACAGAGATTTGATAACACAAGAAAACAATCTGTTCCTGACAGCCATAGAGATTAATCATTGAAGTCCACAATGCGTAAGGCTGCAGCGAAGGAAAAAAACCAATAGAGTTTCAGAGAATGTAATTGAGATTAGTCATAGGTTCCACAGGTTGTATGACCGTAACAAAGAAGAGCAACACAAACAGCCAACATGAGTGAACATCCGAGAACATAGAGTTACCACAGCTGGTCTGGAAAGATCATGTCCCTCAGGACCAGTGATGCCAAGCTCTATCATTCTCTTCTGCCCTTCAAAAACAGCATCACCATTTTCTGCATGGATCATAGCCAATGCTCCCAAGGACTTGCATTTTTTGAACCCCTCAAGTAATAGCTCATCATTGATCATGAGAGCTCCCTTATAGGCCATGAAAAACTTGAAGGAATTTATACCTATAATTGATTGAGAAGAAGAGTTTCTCATGACTGAAGACCAGGGGATGGGGATTTGGAAGCAATATGAGGCTGCTAAAAGGTCAGGTTTAAGGAAATGTTAACAACACATTCAAGCAATGAAAAAGAGTATCCAACCAACTAACCGTTCTCTTTGACCATGATTTCCATCTCCCTCGAAACATCTTCGTTCCATTTTGTGATTACCATATGAAACCCATAATCCATGCAAGAGTCTTCTGCCTTTTTCTGGTAGGCTTTGAGTCCTGCTGATAGACTTCCATTAACAGGTATTACAAAGTCGATGTGCATAGTTGTTCCACCAGCTAAGGCAGCAGCTTGACCAGTGAAGAAGTCATCGACAGTTGTGGTGTTCAAGACATCCATTCCCAGGTGCGTATGAGGATCAATTCCCCCTGAAGAAGTTAATGAGACAGATAATGTTATTGGGCTGGGTATCAAACCTTCAGAACCAAATACTTGATAACAAAAATGGGCAATCGGTGCATAAAACTCCCACACTGTGGGGTCTGGGATGATCATATATATGAAAATTTATCCTAGCATTGCAAAGAAACCAGATTCATGGTTTGATCATATAGCTTCTTGATCACAATGAAATAACTTCACTCTTACATAAAGAGTAGCCCTCTATATACTTGGTAATTAGCTAACACAAACTGAAACGGAGATTTTAACCTGGCATAACAAATTTTCCAGTGGCATCAAGCACAATGACATCATCATCCACCTGTCATAGCATACAAAATTCAAAATTTAAGTGAAAGAATGAAAAAATTAAAGATCTAAGGGGGAAGGATCTTTGAATGTTCATAAGGCTCAAATAGTCTAGAAAAAAATCATGTAGTTGTTTCCTTTTAGCCCTTTCTTTTAGTTCTTTTGAAAAAGTACTATTTGAGCATAAGATTTCCATAAACGTTGCACAAGTAAAATAGTACATGTTCTCAAATAGAACTTAATCCATTCACAGTTTCAACTTCTATGACAATATTTTCAGTTTTTAGAGAAGCTCTAAATTGTAATCTTCAACAAAAGGGAAAGAAACAAAAACTGTATATAACTTGAAATCAAGAATGACCAATTTGAGCCTACCAAGTAAATAAGCTATTCTGGAAGTTATCCAAGCATGTAGCCCACTAATTTACTATTGAAGCAATATAAGAGGAGTAGGAAGGAATTCTTTTAACTTAGACAGGTGTAACCACCTGGACATGAACCGTTAACCTCCCACCCATGAGGAGAGAGCTTGGCTAATTGAATTATTTGGCTTAGGGCACCAAACACAGCATTAAGAACTAGAATTTACTCATCACCCATTACACCAACAAATGGTTCATCCACCGCATCTTAGACAAAATTTTTGTTGGGTAAATTGGTCAGATCTTTTATTGTCTTATGTCAAATGTCAATTTTTTGCCCTGTGCATGCTCCAGTTGTGACGTCAATAACCAAAATACAACTTTATATCGTTAGTATATCGTTCAGAATTAGGGAAACTCACTTTTCAACTGTCATTTTTACATCGACCAAAAATCAAATTGAATTTTATTACCTTAATATTAGACTTGACAGCAGCAACAACTCCTTCCTCTATGTAAACATCAGCAATCACTTGTTGGTGAGCATTGACAACTGTCCCTCCGGTTATCAATATTTTTGAAGAGGATGACAGCCCACATCCAGATTCCTCGTATTTGATTCCAGCCTCGCAAAACTATCAAATAAATTGCAGGGAAAAATCGCAAATAGGTTACTGGTTTGTCAGAAGACATCCATCCGGTTCTAGGGGAGGAAAAACAAGGGAAAAAGATTTTTGAAGGAAACATCATCAAGATATAACTAACATGTAAGCAAATGATCCATAATTTCCGTTTTATTTCTCTCCAGTTTGGTGAAATCAAAATCGAGCGTAAGAGAACTGAAACAAAATCCAAATTATCTCAAACCAAGTAGATTACGGCTATTACCACCAAAAGAACAAAAGATATTTGAACTTCTTTGACGAGATTGTTACCCTTTATCGTTTTCGCATCGTGTTTCTAAATTCAATCGGTTTTCTGAGCAACCAAGCAGAGGCGAAATAATGAATCAAAGAGGCAGAATCAGTAATAACCAGTCAATTTCAATTCAGTATTGGTTCTTGGTGCTGTTACCTGGTTAGTTGCTGATGTACCGAGAGCGGAAGCAGATATGTAGACGATCACAGATAGTAATAGACGAATAACCATGGTGGGGAAGGATTGAGGTGATGATAGAACGAGAGAGAGAAAGAGAGAATGAGCAGCCTTCCACTCTTCCCTTCAGTGTCGTCAGCACAGATTCTCTCTCATTTATTTGAGATTATCCGCGGACGTTGTGTTTATGTCGTTCCTGCCCAACTGTAGATTTCTTACGAGAAATGGTTTGTGCTATTTTTTAAACTATTTTCTAAATATTATTTTAATAATATATTTTTTTATATTACTCATTTTTTTAGTTAATATTTTTTATCTCGTCAAATCATCTAACATTTATCTAATTTTTTTAAAAAATAAAATTTATATCCGATAAATTCAAAAAATGTAGAACAAGGTAAATTATAAAAGTAATTAAAGTAAAATATAAAATATAACTGTATGAAAATATTAAAATGATAAAATTAAAATAAGCAATTTTTAAAATTAATAGAGCCTGAAATTTGACAATAATAATACTTAAAATTTTATAACTGTTGCGTTACAGATTTTTGGGTCCGAGCAACACAAAGGATGATGATTGAGTGAGAGGGAAGAGAGATTGAACACAATATTTTTACGTGGAAACCTTCTCTTGAATGAGAAGGGAAAACCACGAGGCCTGGCCTGGAAATACTTCACTATGAGCGTTTTTCTTACAAGAGGCTAATACGGTGGCTGAGCGTTTGAATTACAAAGAGATGAAGACTGTGGCCGAGCGTTCTCTTTCTCTCACAGTGAGTCTTAGCTTTTTCTGTTCTCAGGAAAATTCGTCAGAGCTTTCCCACCAGTTTACGAAAAAAGATCGATCCCTCTCCCTGATGCCCAGGGAGAGTATTTATAGGCGAAAATAATGCCGTTGGCCACTGGGTGCCAGGCTGGCTACCTCTCTCACCGTCGACACGCCCCCGGTGTGTGTGTCGCAGACGGAGGCACGTTTAGCCGTCTTTGCCGGGAATGCCAGACGGCGGTGATGCATCGGTGCGGTGTCGATGCAGCGGAGGTAGTGCGTTAGAGGTTTCACGCGTTTTGCGAGAAGTTTGTTGGCCGAAAGTGGCAATCTCGGACTTTTTAGAGTGTCCCGTGCTTTTATCGGGTCCACGGACTTCAAAGCTTGATGAGGGTTCTCGGGCTTCAAAGCCCTCGGGCGTTCTGCATCACAGGTCGAGATCTTCTCTCTGATTTTTGTGATCATTCTCGGCTCCTTTACACTTAGCTTCAAATGTCAAGATTTATCCTTTTTACTAGGTGGACGGGACCAGATACTGAACCCAACAATAACAGAACATCAAAAGTGCCAAGCTCTAAAAAATAGCAATCCAAAATTCACAATTAAGAAAAAAATAAATATTTATAATAAATATTATCTTTATAATTATTGAGAGACTTTAGAGAATGTTGACATTTATTTACAGTGATGCCTAAGTCATGCAAAGTAGTGTCAAAAAGAATATTATATATAATATGTAAGATTAAAATATAATCATTATTCTTATAACTTATTTATAATAAATCTATAATTTTGTTTTTTATAAAAAAAACTTATATTTAGTTTAACATAAAATTTTATAATAAATTCATAATACAAAATTTAGAATTTTTTTTTTTTTTTGCAAGGCTTAAATTTTATATTTTGTTTAAATTTTATAATTTTAAGTAAAAAAGATAAAGTTTAGTCGTATTAAACATCATTATGGTTTGATTATTTTATTTTATTTTCTTTTCTTTAAAAATAAAATATAAAATAATATTAAATTTATTCGACTGTATTTTAAATTATTCAATAATATACTCTTGCACTAGTACGTCTATAATGAAAAAAAATAAAATTTGTTGATCTTTTATATAAAATATGGCCAAAATTCACCTAATAATTTTATATATAATAAAATTAGCCTTAAAATAAAGATAATAAAACATATGAAACGTGTAAATTTATTTATGAAAATATATTTAAAAAGTAAAAAAAGAAAACCCAAGAAATTGAAGCATATTGTATAAGGGGAATCTTTTGTTACTCCAAAGTTTATGTAATTTCATTGCTAAATAATTTCTCACATAGACTTCTCCGGCCGGGCCACGATTGGGATACCGCCGGTGGATGCCATGAGCGGACGAAAATTAATGGCGAGTCACCGTCAAACACTCCCATCCCATCTTATTTTCTTCAACACTAAAGTCAAAATTTAGCATTTTTAGTCATTTTCGTATGCATAATGTCAGCAAGTGGCCGCTGTGGACCATCTTCACCGTGACTTATGAGATCACCGGATTAAATGATTTCCATCGATATGGACCAAAGCCATAATTTTGAATAGAATGACCCTCAGGGAGATATTTTTTGAACATTATTGATGTTAAATGAAATTATATCAATTCATTTATACCGACAAATATATGAAAAAATAATGCCCATTGAATATTTATCAGATGCATTTCTTTCAAATATATTTAATGGGTACGATAAGAAACGAACCAATCTAATACTTGGGTAGATAAAATACCTAAATATCAACGGTTCAACACAAGATACCACAGAACCCATCAGACAATAGCGCTTGAACGCTTGAACCAAAAAACAAAGTTTGAGTATCAAAATATTAAAAGATCATAATGAGCGGTCAAAGTGACGTTGTACCTAAAAATCAAATTGTCCTATCATTAAATAAAAACAACCATTATATACTGCTAATAATGTCTCTCACCACTGATCCAAAGTAATGTCATGCACATGTATTAATTTCAGATACCGATTAGTCAAACGGTACCTCTATCTATAAATAGAGCCTCTTCTCAGAGAAAAAAGTTCTATTCAATTAGTCGAGCATATAAAAATAGCTTAACCCTCCAAATATATACTCATTATCATCCATTTTTATTCCTTACATTTTTTCCTTAATATATTTTTAAATTTATTAGAAATATTACTGATTTAAATGTCAAAAAATATAACGAAAAGCAAATTCCGTATATCTCTTACTTCCAATTTATTTTGTTGTCGTGTGCGAGATTCTAATTCACAATTATGAAAGCCGAACTCATTTGTATTAGGATATTCAAATAAAATAGTCAGCTTCCTAATTCGTATAATAATCCGAATTTTTGAGACGCATCAATATCAATGCCCTCATTGAAAATAAATTTTTTCATCAAAATTTAAAATATCCACTTAAAATTATAATTCTAATAATCTCATTTGTTCTTATATCATCTCTTCCTAATTCTTAGGCAATTAATTTTATAGTTTTTTTTTTTTTTTTTGCCCACAATATCCGTCTCAAGTCTCATGAACGTTGTCAAATTAAGGACTTAAAAGTTTATAACATATTATAACGAGGATTTGAACTGCTCTGCATGCTCAATATTGTGATGGATTTATTACAGTAGAATCAGGCATTACGTTTTTGTCATAGGCGAAATTCAAAGGTTAGAACTGAGACCGAAATTCAAAATTTTGTTACCGGTTATTTCGTTAATTACCTCTATAAGTAATATAAACAAATGTCATACATACAAGCACCAATGCATTGTTTTTGACCTTCTTCATGTTTTGTCATTTCTTGTAACATCTGAAGCATGTTGAAAGATACATACAAACAGAACATATGGGTAGTTCAAGCTGAGGATGTAAATCGCTTCACCGGGGCTCGGGAAGCGGACAGATAGTTTGCGTCTGCTTTATCAATTCCACGAAAAAGATAACCAAAAGGTGGCATTTTAATGAACTTACCTGAACCAGGAACAGCCCTAAGTTCTCCATTTGCCCAAACAATTCTTCCTCCAGCAATGGTCACTTCAACCTTCCCCTGAGAAATTAAGCAAGCAAACGTGTTTACAAGAACAGTTAGACTCTACCCAAATGGATCAATAGTAATGGATATTTATGGCTATTGATAATGGTAATATATTTGTTAGCGATATTTCTAGTCGCTGGTATTTTATGCTTAAGAAAATATTTTTGGTCGCTAGTAATTGGTCGTTAACGTGTTGATTTTCTGGCCAGCGGCAGGATCTGGGTTAGATCACAAACAATCGAGTCCAAAAACATAAGACAAAATGATGATTTACCTTCCCAGTCATCCCCTCAAAGGCGTTTGTGTCTGATTTTGTGTGGTGTGATTTTGCTGTAATTTTGAAGCTTGAATTAGGGTTGAGTATGATTAAATCTGCATCAGATCCTGCGAGTATTGCTCCTTTTCTAGGGTATATATTGAAAATCTTTGCACTGTACAACACAATGGATCCAAATCAAATAAATCCAGATGGTGAAATACAAAATATCTGAAAACAACAGTCCTAAATTTGGTTGTTAGAAATGAATACCGCTGGTTACCAGAAATATGCATTAAGGACTACTCTTAATAAGGGGACACAGACGTTACGCTGTTTGATTTGCTTGGGGAGTAGCTATTCGGATGTAAATTAAAATTTCCTATTGTGGGAATTGCAATTCGACGTATTCCATGTGGTGACTAACAGTTGCTGCAGATGGCAAAGGTGGCCGCATCAGCAGTGGCGGGTGGCTGGCACAACAGGGCGGTATCCTAGGGGAGATGGCAATTGTTGGTCAACTAGGAAGTACAATTCTCTGAATTCTAACCTACTCATGATCTATTCTCCGGGGAAGTAATTTTCTAAGGACTATTCATTCCACCCCTCAAAGTGCCAACCATATGACTGGAATAAAAGTTTCACAATTGCTGAAAATTGATTTTCCAACCAAATTCAATCCAACTAAACGGCATATACATCACATATCAATTTGATCATAAGAAAAAATAAATTACCACTCGGTGCTAGTTGCTCGGACATAATCAGTGGGTGACATCTGGCCAGATTCCTGAGAAATGATAGAACAAAATGTTCAGAGGAGTATAATCCCATCCATATTCATATAGAAGGACAAAATTGTACGAAATCTTACCACCATTGTATGCCAGACCAGATGCATTCTCTCCTCAATTCCTGTAAATAGCAGGGATAACCACAGGCAGATTTACAAGTAAATAAGCCTGCAATATCACAAAAAATAACTGGGATCCTAATGACTAAGTTCAAGAGGGTAGTGGCAATAGCATCTTCCGGACTACCATTTAAGCCGTTGGGGATTTTCCGAAAGTCGTCGATCCCAAAAGCCTTTTGGGTTGAATTAAAGCCACAATGATCTGTTCCCACCAGCTGCAGCATAGGAAAGCAAATCATCATAAATAATATTGGGAATAACAACTAAGGCTCCATTTGTTTGCCAAAAAAATGACATAATAAAAAATATTTCCCTAATTTTTTGTTATCTAGCCTGTACAGAAAAATAAGCCGGTGGGTAATATTTTCCTTGTCAATAGAGAACTTAGGCTTAGTTTTTACCCCGAAGGTGGTACCATTGCCGGCCATGATGCCTTAAACCTCCTTAGGTGACAGGGCAGCCATGTCTCAGGCTGCCACCATTAGTCGTCAGATGGCATGGCTGACCCATTGCCTGCTGGCTAGAGATGCCTCGAGTCATCAACTTTCCTAACCCCGTCTCAAGTCACCAGCCAACAACACCTCAAGCCACCAGTGTTAGTCACTGTCTGGCAAGCCCTGACCCAAGCTGTTAGTTACCGAGTGCCACCCCCCTATGCACCCCTGCTGGTAGCGACATCCCTAATTCCATGGCTAGTTGAAAAATCATATATCAAATATTAATTGATGGTGACAGCAAATATTTTTTTGGACAATGAAATATCGCCACCACCGAGAAATAATCACTGAAAAACATTACTACTGTTAAGAACCATAAAATTTCACTAGATCAATTTTTTTGATAGTCCATATTTTCTTATACACGCCAAACAATGGAAAATATTGCAAAGATAAGTTATTTTCTTTGAAAATGGTTTTTCATACAAATTGTGAAAAAACATTTTCTAGGAAAATAATCTCCGTAGAATATTTTTTCCACTTGGTAGATATTTTTCATAAACAAATGGAGCCATGAATGAAAAAATATTTCCACTATATCAGGAGAATTTCAAGATTCCTTTTCAGATCTCTAGACTATTTTCAAGGCCTCATTATCATGTTTGAAGCTTTTATGGGTAGCAGAGTAGCAAAAATGCAATCTTCTCTAGCGAGTAGAAAGAGACCTGAAGAACTCCTGTTGAAAGAGCAGCCTGCAGAGCTTTGTCATGTCCTGCGGCCCTGATAGGTGGACTCATTACATACCTGATAAACATGCAAAATTTCTCCGTCAAACTTTGAATTAGTTTGTAAGTTTCAACATAGAAGGACACAAGACATAAGCAAGAGCGCTTGCTTTGCTGCAATGGTGAAATCAGGATCCCAAAGTCCTGAATTGTTAAGGACTAGACCAGAAACTAGAACCTCTCCAACAACCTTTTGTCCTGCAATTGGGGGTCAGGGAGAAAGGAAAAGAAAGTCAGAAACTGCTGCAACCTTCAAGCATGAAACACTTAATGGCAGGTGAGATGTCTAAATAGAATTCAATATGGAGGATATGAAGACTTCCATCTCATGCTTAGCAATCCTCAACACATATGAGGGCATATTTAGATGTCCTACATTAAAAAGGATGTCTTGGCGAGATGTCTAAACAGAACTCAAGCATCATATGGAGGATATGAACACTTTCATCGCATGCTTAGCAATCTTCAACACATATGAGGACATATTTTAGATGTCCTACATAAGAAAGGGTATCTTGGCTAGATGTCCAAATAGAATTCAAGCATCATATAGAGGATATGAACACTTTCATCTCATGCTTAGCAGTCTTCAACACATGACAAATTTTAGTTGTCCTACATCAGGAAGGGTGCCTTTCAATAACAAGCAAATTGCTGTTTTTCCCAACAGTGGATCAGAGGTGATCACATTACCACACAGTAACTTTATGTCAAAAGGGAAAATATCAGCACTGCATAGCAATGTAACATTTGTACTTCACCGGGTTACATGATGAAGTCAGAAAGCTTGATTGTGACATTTTCTTCTATAAATAAAAATATCCAAGTTCCACTCCTCATGTCTTTGACCCTCAAGAAACAGATGAATTTCCCAGCTTATAAAGGATGGAAAATCGTATGTTAAGTCAGAAGATACTATTTAGGGAAAGAGATTTTGGTGTTATGCAACAGAAAATAATATGGTAAGAGGCCTTTACTATGGTGGGTTCATCTAGAAACCAAGAGTTGAAAGAAAAAAAAAAAAAGAAAGAACACAAATTTCAAACCTGATTGACGAGCTTTAGCTATTTCCTCCATTGCATCACTGCTCATCACATGAACCACATAAAGCGGCGTATTCACAAAACTTGCCAGACGAATAGCTCGACCTGTTGCCTCTGCTTCAAGCTACATCATTAATTGACAAATGAGACATTACCAACATTGTTAAAGGTGCAAGACGCATTAAGGCGCAAAGGGTTCTTGAGCCTAGGCACAAGGCGCATGGAAATAAAGTGATTATTTACAAAATAAGTATATAGTATATTTTTATAATGAATTACAATTGTTAATGCCGATAATAGAACAAGAAACGCCAAAAGATATTTACAATAATAATCATAAACCCATACTTTAATTAATAATATAAAAGATGGTAATTAACAAGTACAACTCACCAACAAACATACAAATAAACTTAAAGCATTTTTATCAAAATATTTACAACAAATACTAATATATCATCATTATCAATCAAAAATTCATTTCTTCTTGTTCCTTAACTTATAAACTTAAATCATTTCTTTGTCTTTACATGTCTTCCTAAATTAAAATTTTCACCATTTATAAATTTTAATGAAGTAGCACTAGAGGCACTATTATTTAAGACTTACGCTATTTCTCAATTTAGTGTAATGCATACATTTCAACTATAAAACCTTTGTCAAAATATCATCTTCAAATATAAATTTCTTATCTTTATCATGATCTCTATTCATTTATTTATTCAGTCACTCATTATTTTATCAACCCAATTTAATAAACACCAAATTGGAATTAGAAATAACAATAAGAGATAATAGCCATTTTAAAAGATAAAATTAATTTTTAGAAAAAAAAATCTACAAGATGCAGGCTTTAAGCCTCAAAAAAAAAGGCGCATACTTTAAAGCCTAGGCATACACCTATTGGACTGAGCCTAATCTAGGTATGTTGAGGCACAAGACTTTGAGCCCCAAGCCTAGGCACGCCCAGGAGGACATAAGGTGCACCTTTAAAAACAATCAGACATTACTACCTTTAACAAACAACCCGAGATAGCTATTTAAAAGACCAAATAAGTCATGATCCATATAATTTAGCTGCTCAAATGTTCATGAAAGCAAGGCAGGTTGGTTGATTTTACATGATTTTTATAAAGAAATAAGCACATTCCCCCACCCCACCCCCACATAACTTGGACACTATGGCAAGGGCATTGAAACATTTTGAACTATTTTCCATATAAAATGAAACCATAAAGAAGCTAAAACTCCATTTCAAGATATCAAATCATTTGCATTTCTTACATATCCAGCTCCAAGCAATGTAGGGTTACAGGAAAGGTGCAACATAAAAATGGAAAAAAAGGTGATGAAAAGGAGAATAATTGGACAATCACTTCAAATATAGAAGCACAGGAGTCAAGTTTCACATGACGTAGAGGGGAATTGACAACAGAACAAAGCTGCAGCTGAGACATTGGCAATAGCTTGAAATACTCCAAACCTTATTCATAATTTAAAATGGTTGGGCAGAAAATTGTATGTTATTCTATTGATTTCTAACTTAAAATACATCATTTTCCGGTCTTGAAAAGGCACTAAACTCTGTTCAACCTCAAGGGAGTGAAGCAGACACAATCCTAGCAGAAAATTTATCCTCTGGTGACTCCTGTATGATGTCTTTGGGTAACCAACCTCATAGACTTAAGCAGATCATCAGAGTCAAAGTTAGACATCCATTTCCACGTTGAAAAGCACTGTTTTCACCAAATCTCAACCGACTTGCAGCAAAGCATCAGTAATAAAGTTAGGCTTTCAGCTTCAAGAATAGTGAAATCATCATGGAAATCCAAAAGCATACTTGAGTTTGGTTTAGACCTTGTACTAGTTCCATATCATACATGAGTTGTATTTTGAAGAAGTTTTCAATGTCAGTCATTCCCCACTATTCCAATGTCTCCTATCCCACCTGAATACACAAAAGGACACTGGCTTTTATTTTCTAACAATTAAAGGGTGCTTTGGGTAATCGATGCACTTTATATTTTGGTAAAGAAATAGAGAATAACTCTTGTTACATGGCCATTCCCACTTAACGATGAGCCTCAGCATAGTATCAAAAGAACTCTCAGTTATTGTGATTTTCTCATCTATCAAAGAGGGAAGCAAAACAATAGGGTGATTTTCTCATCTACGCCCACTTCTTGGCTCTATTGTGAATGTAATAAAAATAGGTAGAAAAAGAAACAAAAAAAATTCAGCTCGATTCTTGATTATACTTTCAGTTGTATTATTCTTTCCCCACCACCCAGGGCCCGATCTTGACAAAAGCCTTGATAATACGATAAAGACTTAACAGTACAAGAAAGAAATTTGTCCAAACTAACTGCATGTTTGGTTTTAAGGAAGTGCAATTCCTTTCTAGCCTAATTCCTATGGAATACTTTACTCTCATTTGGCTGGAATTTTATGGTGGCAGCAATTAGATCATGGGAATATTTATTATCCAAGAAGTGAGAATAAAGCTTAGCAATGTTGATGACTGACAAAGGCAGTGACCGTGGTTAAAAGTCATGATGGAAATAGTTATTCCCAAATGTAGTTACTTCTCAAGAAGATCAAGTGATATGATATTCACTCCTACCTTATATCATCCCGACAACCAAGCATACCATAAGAAAGAGCAAAGGTGATAGAGAATAGTCATAGGTTCCTGATTATATAACACTGTTGTAAAGGAGCAACACAAACAGCCAACATGAGTGAACATCTGAGAACATGGAATTACCAAAGCTGGTCTTGAAAGATCATGCCCTTCTGGGCCAGTGATACCAAGTTCTATCATTCTCTTCTGCCCTTCAACAACAGCATCACCATTTTCTGCATGGACCATAGCCAAGGCACCCAAGGATTTGCATTTTTTTATCCCCTCAAGTAATTGCTCATCATCTAACATGAGAACTCCCTTATGTGCCATGAAAAACTTGAAAGAGTTGATGCCTATAATTTATTGAAAACATAAGAATACAATGACTAAAGACATGGGGATGGGTATTGTGATGCAATATAAGGCTGCAAATAATGCTAAGATCACCACATTGAAGCAAGACAGGAAGATCTAATACACTGACCTTTCTCTTTAACCATTATGTCCATCTCCCTAGAAACATCTTCGTCCCATTTTGTGACTGCTACATGAAAACCATAATCCATAACAGAGTCTTTTGTCTTTTCTTCATAGGCTTTATACCCAGCCGATAAACTTCCATCAATAGGTATGATAAAGTCAATGTTCATCGTTGTTCCCCCAGCTAAGGCAGCAGCTTGACCAGTGGAGAAGTCATCAACAGACTTTGTACCCATAAACTCAAAACCAAGGTGTGTATGAGGATCAATTCCTCCTGTAAACAATCATAAATGAAAAGGATAATGGCATTGGGCTGGGTATTAAGCATCCAAAATCAAATACTTGGTACCTAACACAAAAATTGAAGCAGGGTATTTTCACCTGGCATCACGAACTTTCCAGCGGCATCAAGCACAACAGCATCAACATCAACCTGCTGATGCATGAAGAGGTGCAATTGAAATGGACAAAACATTTGAGGATCTATGTGATATAATTTTGGCTGATGAACAAGGATTATTAAATTTTCATTATAAGACTCCAATTAGCCCAGAATTAAGTTAGGCATTCAGAAAATAAAAGACTCAGGGATCATGTAGTTGTTTTTGAGAGCCTTTTTAGTATGAATACAGAGAAAACACTTTTGTACAAATGCAAGTAAAGAAAAGCTCTTCCATAAGTGTCTTACACAGCTCAAACAAGATGCTTTTTCTCTCAAATAGAAACATGGATTGATTAAGCTCCAAACTGAAGCTTCAGCAAAAGGGCCTTTAGAATCTCATAAAAACCAAAAGCTATTTTATATAGGAAGTCGCATTCGGCCAACTTGGGGTACTATAGTATACTAGAGAAGCTAATTTTGAAATCCAGTCCAAACATGCAATTAGTATCTGATATAATAATGCATTACTATTTAAGAACTGAATTTGACATCATCACCATGTAAATCAACTGATGGTTCACTCACCATATATTGGACAACTTCAAGAATATTATAATTTTACTTCCCGCTACACTGAAATTAAAGGATCATATTGAAGTATCCGGCTCTTAAAAAAGAAATTTTTATCATAAAAAAAATCAAAACTGAATTATATTACCCTAATATTAGGCCTCACAGCAACAATAATCCCATCTTCTATGTACACGTCAGCAACCACCTGATGGTGAGCATTCACAACTGTCCCGCCCTTAATCAGTATCTTCGACGACGATGACATCCGAGACCCGGATTCACCATATCCAATTCCAGCCTCACAAAACTGTCAAATTCATTGCAAATAAACAAGTCCGTCACCTAGTCTTACTATTTTTATTTGAACATCACTTTGTATATCTGTAAACTAAACCCCAATTTGATGCTACAAAAATCCGAGGAAAATCTTAAAATTTTGGAGGAAAATGGCATCCACAAATTGAACGTAATATTTTTTTTCCCTTCCAATTTTCCGAAAATCCAAATAGATGGCAAGGGAACTGAAACAACATCAAGAATTCCTGAAGTCGAATATCAGTAATAGTATTTCGAATGACAACAAAAAAGTATAAAAGAATTCGAACATCTTTGAAATGATTGGTATCCATCATCCTTTGATAGTTACTGAAGTACCTCGTTAGTTGCAGATATACCGCTTAGACAGGAAGTGGATAAGAACAGAATCACAGCTAGAAGATGAATAACCATAGTTGAAGAACAATGATGGCGAGAGAGTGAGAAGGGGCAGCTGCGGACGAGGTTGCTCTGCCAAATACTACCCTTAGCCCATTGTTGAAATATTTAGTTTTCATATGAATATCTTACCATATTAAATAATAAAATGTTAAGCGTCAAAAATTATTGAAAAAAATATAGGCATTCTTCTAACATTACTTCAATAATTATACACTGGCTGGACATTATTGACTAATACCATTGAAGAAATTTGACTTTTAATCAATAAATTATAAAAAATTATTAATTTATTCTGAGTTAATAAAATATAGATGAATATAATCAATCAATAAGACGATAATAATTTATTAGTCATGACAAGGGTATAAAGATCTTTGTCCTTTCGTCAGTCTCATATGATTTGATAAAAAATAATATTTAGAATATTATATTTAGAATTAATAAAATACTCAATATAAAATAGTTAGAATATAAAATAGTCATTTAACAAAATAGTCAATAGTTAGAATTAAATATTTTTAAAAATTAAAAAATATATGATAATATTTTTATTTTTAATAAATTTTTATGATATAATTTTTCAATATTTTAATATTTTAAAAAACTAAAAATATAAATTTATTGAATATTATTTTTAATAAAATAATATAAAGGTAACTCTAATTTACTTGCACAAATGGAAAGAAGCTCAACACCCGAAGTGCAGACATTGTTGGCATTCATGAAAGCGATGAAAACACTGCCACAACTACGCATTATTTTAAGGTTTAACTGTGTCTCCGGTCCCTGCGTCATCATCACTCCTTTGCCATCATAAGGATAACATTATATACCAAAGCATGGGGGTTTGTTAGCAGATTCAGAAATAGCCCATTTGAAATAAGGGCAAAGGGCACCTCTTGTAGCAGTCCAGTTACCACACCCGAAGAAGAAGCTCCCGTTCTTCGACCCCGGCAGCATCCTTTTGATACTTTTCATACCGCAGAAACAGTAAAGGCTCTGTTCTTTGATAAGATTTCCTTGGACAGGCGGGAGTGGTACGACAGTAAAGAAAGGGTTCTTCCATTTATGCACCTCACATTCCGGTGCAGGAACCCGCTGTTGCATTTTGCAAGGATGATCAGCAGATTGCCATAAAAGGGAGTTTGTAATCGAGAATTTGAATCCACGGTGCATGAGATGGCTGACAAGACGGGCGGTGTTCTTTGCATCGTCTAGGCCACAGTGTGCACGGCCCTCCCATGTCAAGCCAGCCAGCTGAACTGCCTCTTTCAAGTTGCATTTGACCCCGCCAAATACTTCATTGAATGGAACCTTCAAATTAATCCACCTGATGAACATAAATCATAGAGATAAGAAAGAAAATGGTGGGTTAAGTGCCTCAAGAAGACTTCAAGCCATCAGTTAGTATCACATCTTTTCGTAAAAGAATTGGGAATGTTTACATATGTATCATTGGCATTTTCCCCCCTTTTCGTTGCGAAAGTTGAATTTGACCTTCTTAAGAAGGAAGCAAAGCTCCAGAGAAGCAGCTGAAAAACATAAAAAAATACTACTCTTACTATAAATTTACAATAATTTTATAAAAAAATACAATGTGACATTTATTGAGTGGCCTTTTTTGTCGTTCTGTTAAGAGAACCATATAATAGATGTCACATCATTATTTTTAATAAAATTGTAGTAAACTTGTAGTATGAGTAATATTTTACCAAAACAAATATCCAAAATGTGCTCTATACAACAAGATACAACTTAGCCAAAATACGGATAAAAATTGAGCGAGAACTAAAAGCATGAGAGAGACCCTTAAAATTTCATGGCAATAGCCCAAGCAACTATATGGCAGCAAATTTAAAATGTATTGCAAGATGTTGAAAATCTCCACTATTTGTCAACTGGTTCAAGAGGACCGTGTATATTGTTCAGAGCTTAGAAAGAGAATGGAAGCTGTTTCCATGACAAGATATAAAGCCGATACAGAGGGTGCTGAGAGCCCTTAAACTTCAGTAGTCTCTCTTCTAAGTTCTATCATATTCAATTCTTTGGATCTGGGATCATCTATCTGCTACACAAAATGAGATAGATGCTCCTTTCACAGTACAATAATCTTATAAGACAGCTTTTCATCTTATTTTGTTTTCCTGAACTCTACCCATCAAAATCTGTTAAAGAGAACAATATAATGTCCAATTGGACTTTGTTGCTAAGTTCATTAAGATAAATTTTCAAAAAAAGTAATTTCACATCTCATATTCCTCACAGTTAGACCCTGAAATTTTTTTCATTTACCTGTTGAAATATGGTGGCTTCCAAATCTTCTTGAAGCGGCACTCTGATTCCAACATTACACGACAATCCCAGTTCGACCATGTCACCACAGCAAAGTTGGTGTGCTTAATTCCTTTATCCTCCAGCCATTTATCATGCATAAGAATTGCTTCACTTAGAAGAACACCTTTGTCCACCTGGAAACGTCAAAAACTGAGATAAATCATTCAGCTGTGCTTCCCAATCTTTTGTCCTCATCTTTCTTTTTCTTTTTTCTTTTTTTTCTGGAGGGGGGGGGTGGTCTCAGGATGTGGGTTTGCAGCGGTTTTTTGTTCTAAATGTTCGAATGTCAACTGCCTAAGAGTGTCAGCATTCCCTTATATAAAATGCAACATTTTTATTGAGAAAATTTTCGACCCTTTCATCACTTCCAACAATCAGAATCCTGTAAGCAATTGTCTACTCAAGTGGTTATTTCATAATAACCATGGCAACAGTTTTGAGTGAAAATAAAGCATTATAGGCCAATCACAGGTCTACACTGATGTCAATGCAGCAGTATTAACAATATTTTGAACCCTTCTCTTGATTATAAACATTGATAGTTTGTGGAAATCACATAAGGTCGTTGCCCATCTCATCTGGAAAGAGGTGTGCTGCAAAATTATTGGGTGCATACTGCATAGCCATCATAATCTTCCTTTGCAATCAGTAAGCTAACTTAGGGCTGCATGGGTTAAACGCTAGTAGTAAGCTAACTTAGAACTTAGAAGGCCATTTGCTCAGTCTCAAACCATGGGGTGTTTCAGAGATCCACTGCGTTGTTTATAGTGGTTATACCAAAGAAAAACTTACTTAAACAAATGAAACAAGCAGCTGCAGTATTACAGGTACCTGAGATTGCTGAATACCAGTAAGCTCTTTGCAAAAATCACTCAGCAGTTGATTATGCGTGGGTCGCACATACATCTGGAAACAGTCTTCAAGTTGGCCAGTGCGACTGTTCACCAGAACAGATGGGAACTCAATGATCTCTTGAGGATGAGGGTTCTTTTCTTTGTCACAAGTTGCCTCAAAATCTATAACCACAAAGTACTGGAAATCTTGCAAGTAAAATTCATGAGGATAATTTGAAGGTTGCATCTGGAAGGGGACACAAGGAAACCAATTAATGTAGTGCCCATGGTTTGGTGTATAGAAGTGACTTTTGATCACACGAGATTGGTTCTGCATTTCCATTGGCAAGTTGGGATGAAATGCCGAACAAAAGAAATAGTTTTGTTGCTGCATTGGGCGATGGAAGCACTCATTTGGAACAGCTGAGTTCGTCCTGTTTACAGCTCCATCATGTTCACCCACAAAACTGCCATGATTGGTGCCATTTGCATGGTTAAGCTCTGGAGAATGTCTGGAGACATTTGTGTGACCTTTATTTTCGAGGCATTCAGGGAATGCCTCATGGCCCTTTCCCATTGTTTCTGCAGAGAAAAGCTAGAAAGTAAGCAGTCCAGACCAGCAAGACACAACTGATCAACAAATTAGATGAAGAGACACCAGATATCGTAAAGTTCCAAAGGAATGGGCTTTGCATGAATTCCAAAGAGTAAAATTGAATTATTAAACCTGTGTTTAGCATACATGTCTTCCACTCACAGTCCTCCCCCCTGCCCCCAAAAAAAGCCTTTGAAAATCAATCCTTGCCTTGGGACCCCAATATCTCCTTCTATAAATACCTAGCAGACTTACTAAAGCTTTAGGGGTACAAGATGTTCTGAGCTCATTCAAATATGAATCACATATGAGCCCCAAAGTCTTGAATACTGAAAAATCCAGGCCTTAACCACCTCTATAATTTCAGATAAAAGAAAACGAAAGCTTGTTAGATACTAAAAATTTTCCATTTTATCTAGATAATGACCATAAACTTGTCTACTATGGATAGCAGGAAAAACTCCATATTCATACCTTACAGCATTACCCAAACCGCACCCAAAGAAAATATCCTTCTGTTTTCGGTCTGTGTCTACATGATACACAGCCCAAGTAACCTAGCAGTTTGAAAACACAGACATCACCAAATAACAGACTTTTAACAACTAAGGCAACCCTACTATAGAATTTATTTTTTCCGGCACCACTGCTGCTACAGTAGTCACTGAAAATAACCTGGTATGTTTGAAGATTTCTAACAAATGGAATAGATGAACGGATCCAATTAAAATGCAACCACTCTTCATCAAACCTCAACCCATCACCATCCCCGACAAACCTGTTTCAAGAAACAAAGAAGTTTATGTGCACCCCCTAGCCAAACAAGAAACTATTCTCATCCAAACAGAAATGAGAAAAGAGCTTTCTATACTGATTTCATGATTAGAAAACTACTAAAATTGTAGCCTCAAGGAGTGGAGTTTGCTTCTCTTTTTCTTTCCTCTAATTTGAGGGGACATGAAGTGGAGTACTTTGAGCAAGCATTTGACATAATACACAAACAATAAACCCCCCCCCCAAAGAAAGGGAGGGAGGAAGGACGGGGAGGGATAGAATAAATTTTCTTAACTGAAATCACAGCAAAAATTCTGTGCTTGCTTCAATCACTAAAGACACAACATTGATGATTAATCCTTCATAGGTAAATTGCTTAAAATTTGAAAGCCGAAAAAGCCCCCTATCATTGTGGATGCATAAAGTGCTCAGACAACAAAGGCAGAATCTTATCAATAAAAAATGAATCCACTGAAGTTGAGCATGAAAACAGAATTGAATGGGCCACATTTATAAGGGAAAGAAATTGGATGCATTGCAGCATGTTTCTGGAGTGCAGTGTGTCCAACATTATCTGGGAATGGGTGTTACTGTTGAAAGGAATTCAAAAGAAACCTCCGGAATGAGGCCCGAATCCATAAAGTATGTATAGTAAGAAAATACTATATTTGGAAGCTATGAAATGATAGAATTTTCAACAATAGGGAGATAGATATTCAGGCAACTGTACAGCATAAGATGGACCCTGGTAATATGAATATTTGACTTTGTAAACCTATGGCTCTTATTTGCTAGTAATTCCCAAGAGGAATTAACAAAGCAAAATGAATCCACCCAGTGTTCCTTTTAAACCTATGGTTTCCTGTCAACGTTAGTTTTCGGCAACACCACATTGTTTCAGGGGCTAAAAATACGTTTTAGCGCAACAGTAAATTTATCCCATTGTGACTTGAGGGTCAAGGATTCAAACCACAACTTCTCTATAATGCAGAGTTAAGACTATGTAATTTGACCATTCACAGAGCAAATTAAGGAAGCCTTATACATTACACCACCATATTGTTTCAAAGACATCCAAGTCAAAAACAATAACCTAACAACTCATTTATATATGTTTTGGGAAGATCTTTGACATGTAAATGCTCGTGTAAAAGCCCTAAGCCACTAGGTTCAAAAATGCAGATTGAAATAATCTTATCTGGAATAGTATTTGATAGTTGGCTTTATGGGCCCAAAGCCATCACTTGAAATTTCAAATCAAACTACATATCATAGAGGTGGAAGTTCTCTAAGTTCCCTAAGGTCACACAGAAATAATGGGCAAAGGAACCCTGGACCCTTTTATTATCAACACAGTGTGAAGAAAATTCAAATGCAAATATTAGTCCATGACACCACATCGTAGCTCTAATTGCATTATACATAGCAAGACATTTGTACTGTTCCATCTAAAAGGAATCAAAAATACAGTGAGCAAATACTATTCTGCTACTATCAGGCTCTTCTGTTGGTGGCTCCAATGCATTTGTTTACATGAAGCATGGACACGAACATCAACACGATACTGACATACCAACAAGCTATTTTTTAAAATTAAGGACACGACACGTTAGGAACACGTAAACTAAAATTATGATTTATAATATTTTTAATTGATAAACACAACTTTTTATACTAGATTTGTGGATTATAGCCTTCATTTGTGATGAAGAAATTAAATTATTGTTCCACGAAATATCAATTATATGATCACCTTCATTTACTTCACCTCCATATTCGTCTTTTCTTTCTCGAGTCATAACTCTGTATCCTATAAAAATTTAGCGAAAGAAAAGTATCGCCTAGTATGAAAGGAATCTCTCTTGACCGTGAGATAATCCTAGGGAGTGAAGACTATTGATAGAAATGAAAAAGAGATGTAAATCTTTAAATTTTAAAATTATAAAATAGCTTACTTTTTTAAAAAATTTATAAAATGGCCCATAATTTTTAAAAAATTATAAAATTACTCAACAGTACAGAGTATGTCCAAAATGTGTCGGGACATGTCTGAAATTTGTTCGAAATGTATCAGACAGAAAAAATAAATTAACACGTGATGGAACATGTGCATGCAAATAATCTGTGGTTTCAGTCACGCCACCAAAAGCTAAATGATCGCACGAGGATGTCCAGATCATAAATCTTTCTTTAGTCAAATCCCTCCGGATGGTCTCAGATTAAAGAGATACCGTTAGCAGTTAGATTAAACATAAATCAAACAAGGCCACTACATCACAAACCCATGAGCATCACTTAGTTTAATCCAAACCTCAATCTCAGTATAAGCAGGTGACCTACTCCGTCCCAAACGTAAAATACAGAACTTTAGCACCCATGGGAAAATATAACTAAACCATTCGAATTCTTCAAACATGACGAAGAATTCTTGAGCAATCACGCCTCTACCCATTTCAACGTATCAGAATTAACACTGCATCTGACAACTTTCAGCTCTCATTATTTGTTGTCATCAATTTCAAAGCCAATACTGGTAACTAATACAGAGAGAGAGAGAGAGCGAGAAGGGGGAGAAAATTGCACTTTAAGACAACGAAGCACAATCTCCTTCCTATTGTTTACGGACCAAGCATGATCAGTCGGTTCTCAGATGATCACATGACAAAATTAAGCGCTTCAATTGTAAACCAATTAAACATGATCCCCAAACCATCATCATTAGGATAATTGTTTCAGAAAAAAAAATCGCCATTCTTCAACCCGTTCAGAATATCAGAAATAAGATGAAGCGCCATAATGAAACTTTGTGACGGACTAAAAAGATCACAAAAAACACAGAAACCTCTTACCACTTTGTTCGAGGCCCATCGCAATCTCGTAAGCAGAGATTATTAGCGAGCAAGTACATCAGATCTCCTTCAAAGTTTCACATCTGACAAATTAAAACCACAAACCCTTTAATCAAAAATTATTGAATCTAGCAGAGTCGGGGAATTTCACGTAGAGTAGAGAGAAATTTGTACATTCAGTGCTATAAAATCTGGGGTTTTTTCCCCTGAATTTACAGAGTACTTACAAGCTGTGTGGGGGGGAGGGGGGGAGGAGAGGAATCGGAAAATCTTGGCACGAGGAACAGTTTCTGCCATACAACGCTTTCGTTTCAGAGCAGGAACCATATTTGAGGGAAAGAATCTTAGCCAAAATTATATATCAAAATAAAATTTAAAAATAAATATTTTATCGAGGAAAGAGAATCCATGAGAGAGAAGAGAGTTTGACGGACCCCACCTCACTGGGTCATCTACGTCTTCCTTAGCATGAGTTTCTTTATTGGGGGGGGGGGAACCACTAATCCTTTTTGCCTTTATTTTTGTCAAAAATAAGATTTACACTAATAATTTATTTATTTAATTATTTTTTTATAAAATAGATAAGATAAAAAATATATTTTTTTATTTTAAAAATAATACATGTAATATAAAATTTACACCTTAAAATAAATAAAATAAATATTTTTATTTTATAATTCATAAAAATATACTAAAAAATAAGATAGTAAATCAGTTATAACAATAATATTTTAAATTTTAATATATGTTTTGTTTATATATAATTTTATTTTTTATTTAAAAATTTCATACATAATTCATATATATAATTTAAAAAATTACCATATATAATCTAGAAATCTAATTAAATAGAAATGGATTAACATTTTGTCACCCAATTAATAAGTAGATTGATATAAATAAATGTATATATTGATGGTAAATTCTATAATTATAAAATCTCTTTATTATGATTTTAAAGCTATGTATTTCCTCCACGAATAAAAGTCCCTTGCAGCATGAGGGTAAGATCATGCAATTTAATATGTAATGGAATAAGTCTTATGCGTTGGATAATTTTTTAAGATAATATTTAAAATGATATTTTTAAATAATATGATATTTTATTTACTTATACATATTAATAATATTATATAATAATAAATATTATGTCATCCGTTAATATTAAAAGTTATTTTAATAAATAAAAAATTAGGTCTATTTTTTAAAAAAATTAAAAAAAATCTATTTTTTATGTGTTTAAACTTAAAAAATATGTAAAAAAATTTATTTAAAAAACTAGAAAATAGATTGTTTTAATTTTTTTAATTTTAAAGTTTAAACTTAAAAAACTCAAAAATTTATAAAAATATTTTCTAGAATTTTTGATTGGCTATAATGTAAAGTTTTACACAAAATTTTGTATTATATTTATATAATAATATTTTAAAAGCATACGACTATAAATTTTTTTATAAGTTTACAAAATATAAATATGTATATTTAGTAAATGTTAAAATTATAATCTAATTTATAGCCAAATTTATTTATATTTTAAAATATTTTTTTTATTTGAGTTAATATTTTATAAAATTATCAAATTGATATGGATCATACTTCATATTTAAAAATTTAGCTATTAATGTAAAAAATTAAAAATATAATATTTTAAATTAATATTTAAGTTATTTGATAATGATAATATTTAGACTATCATTTGAATTTTTTATGACTTAATAAAATATTATATACCATTAATTTAATAAAAAAGTTCAACCAACCATATTGTATTAGTTTAATAAAAAAGTTAAACCAATCATATTGTAATATTTTTGATGGGTTTGTGACCCAAGAAAAAAGAGGTATGTGGAGGCACCTCCCAGCCCACGTGGACACTTTAACAACCACACTCCTCTATAAATACGCACTTAGAACCAACAAGAAAAGGACCTTCTCGGGACATCTCTTTGAGCATCTAGGATCCTCTGGACCTTCCTCACTGGCAAGAAAAAGAGATAAAAAGAAGAAAAAGAAAGGGTTTTCTCCCCACTTTGTATTTTGTACCCAACAAACGAACGATAGTGAAGATCCATTTCAGACTTCAAGCCTCGTGATTTTTCCCTCCTCATTTTAATGGGAGGTTTTTCACGTAAAAATCCGGTCTCAATCTCTCTCTCTCTCTGACTCCAAACTTCAAACAACATGTTGCTCGGACCCGAAAACCCAAGACGCAACATTGGCGCCATCTGTGGGAAGAGGACTAAAAAGTCGACTTCTCACCCTCCTGTGACAACACCGAGATCACACTTCAACATTCCGCATAACCACCAACACCGAGGATGATGAGCGGCGAGACAGCTAAGTCCGCCCGAGGACGAAGCACTTCGAATGGCGTCTCCCGTCAGGCAACATGAAGAGTGGCGGTCCCAGCATGCGAAGGCTGGAACAAAAGGTGGATAACCTTTCAAGAACCATCCATACCCTACGCGAAAGGGTATACGAGCAGTCCAGAGGGAGACACCCTGAAACCTCGTCTCCACCAGTGCCTCAGGAGCAACAGACCGCCCGAGTACCTGGTGAGTTGAGGGATTACCTCAACAAGAAGAAATCTATGAGCCAGCCCCGCTCCGAGGGGGCTCAAGAGGCTCTGGAAGATCATGGACCCAAGACCGGCGAAGCAATTCAGAAGGAGGAACCGAGGCTCCTGCCCCCGAGGACACGGGGAAGAAAGGAGAAGGACGAGCACCCCGAGAAGACCCAAAGACCGTCAGAGGCACGATAAGCCCGAGAGAGGCAGGTCCGGGGGAGAAAAACACTCGAGGCCCATTGGCCGGAGGCGATTTCTTCTTTCACCAACATCCCGATGCGGAATCAAGGACGAGAGGTTCCTAAGATGGCCCGGGCGTTGTCAAGAACTCGGAGGGAGGTGACCAAATGGGAATATTTGCCATTACCATTCTTTGTCACGGCCACGACACCGAGGATTACATGAAGCTTCGGGCGGAGATCAAGCGACTAGTGGCAAAGGCTATCTTGACCGATTCAAGCTGGGCAAGGCATGGCCGAGGCACGGGGCCCTGCACTGTCAAGAGCAAATCCCGCAATGGGGTCACGCCACTCCCGAGGCGAGGCCGGGATGGGCTTGGAATGCGCAGCTCGTTCTTAGCAACGCCGATCTTGCAAGGCTAAGTACTAAACATGATTGTCAAAAGACCTAAGGGAGCGGAAAAAGGACCACCAATCTTTTGGAGCTTGTGGACTAATGTAACGCAAAGAATTCAAGAAGGCCCCAGAGGCTAAACGGTGAAACACGTACCCATCAAAAAAAAAAAACGTCCATTCGTTGTACCTATCGAGAACTGCTCTAAGACTCCCTCATCAACGACAAATTCAAAAAACTCGGTTCCGTCCGAGCGGCCCAAGAGGTCGAAATCAAAACTCGGGTTCCGTCCGAGCGGCCCAAGAGGTCGAAATCAAAAACTTCTGGCCCGTCCGAGCGGCCCAAGAGGTTGTATTCAAAAACTTCGGTGCCGTCCCGAGCGGCCAAGAGGTCGAATTTAATGAAACTCCTGGTTCGTCCGAGCGGCCCAGAGGTCGAATTTAATGAAACTCGGTTCCGTCCGAGCGGCCCAAGAGGTCGAATTTAATGAAACTCGGTTTCGTCCGAGCGGCCCAAAAGAGGTCGAAATCAAAAACTCGGTTCCGTCCGAGCGGCCCAAGAGGTCGTATTCAAAAACTCGGTTATGTCCGAGCGGCCCAAGAGGTCTTATTCAAGAACTCGGTTATGTCCAAGCGGCCCACGAGGTCGTATTCCAGAACTCAGTTCCGTCTCAAGCAGTCTTAAATGCGAAAGCCTCAATCAAGCATGGTGAAAAATAGAAGAAGCGAGCACAACGAGAAATCGCCTAAGACTTCAGTATTATTTATTAAACAACGCATGTACATCATGTAATAATAAAAAAAATACATATACACATCCTAAGACGCTGAGGGCTGGCTCCCCGAGAACTCAGCCTGTTGAGGCTGATCTTCGTGAAGCACTAGGGGCTCCGCCGAATCCAAAGGCCCTGATGGCCCTGGCTGAGAGGAGCTAGGGAATGGCCTCCCGGAAATCCCATATAAATCCTCCGCAGTTAAAGCATTGGCATTCCGGGGATCAAGCACAGCAGCAGGGAACCGCGAATGAATAAGTTGAATTACTCGGCGGCACATGTGAATGCCGTCCCAGTACCTGCTCTCCAGCAAAGGCCTAAGTTCCGTGGGGGATATGGACGCCCTCAGCCTCTCCTCCAAAAGACACAGCCTTTCTTGAAGGACCGACTGCTGAACCCGTTGAAGCTTCACAGTTTCCTCCAACAAGGTTATCTTACTTCTAGCCTCTGTGAGCTCCTTCCCTGCCCTTTGGGCCGCCTCATCAGCAGTCTTCAAGGCCTCCATTTGGGAGAAACCCTGGGCAACCCCTCCAATTATCACGTCTATCTTGCCAGCTACATCTCGGAGCTGCATCAAAAAGCAAATACCATTAGAACAGGTAAGAAAAAAAGGCAAAAGGCCAAGAACACTCGAGAAAACAAGGAAGGTACACAGGAAATGAGGAAATCCACGGCTTATGCAATGGCCTCCCCACTTGTC
Organism: Nepenthes gracilis; assembly: GCA_033239525.1. Classification (NCBI taxonomy): domain Eukaryota; kingdom Viridiplantae; phylum Streptophyta; class Magnoliopsida; order Caryophyllales; family Nepenthaceae; genus Nepenthes; species Nepenthes gracilis. The sequence goes on from BSYO01000001.1 coordinate 30,380,182, forward strand.
TCGGCGGTTGGGCCTCACGGGGCGAGGCACCGCAGAACCTCAACCTCCCGGGCGAGATAAAGGAACATCGCGTGAGGAGTAGCGCCCGAGGACTCGGCAAAGAATAAAAGGCGCGCCATCTCCTCCTCGGTTTCTTCACGAAACTCTCCAGAATGAACTTGGACTATAGCGGGATGCTTAGGAGGATCCGAGGACATCAGATCAGCCACAAATTCCTCGGCCTCCACTTCCTCTCGGACTATTTCAGCCGTTGTCTCCCTCTCTGCGCCCGCAGAAGAGCTCACGCCTGCCATGTCCTCGGAGGGAAAATCTACAGGAGCAACAGGAACAGAATCACCACAAAGGGGCTGAGCGCCCAAGATATCCGAAGGCGGGAGAATAGCCTCCGAGGACCCAGCAGGATGACCAGATGAGGACGCCGGGGCAAGACCTTCCGTCCCCGAGGGACTGCAGCAAAATGTGATCCTCGCCCTCTTGGAAAGAGGGGCAATCACATCATCAACAACGACGTCAAAAGCGTCGTCATCATCATCATCAAAAGGAGCATACTCAACAAGGGCGGCCGGGCGTTTTGAGCTCTCTGTCGTGGAGCTCCTTTCAGGATGACCGGCCGGACTTCCTATCCTCAAAGGCCGCGTACTTCCCCTCGACCTCTTCTTCTTGGACTTATTGGACGGAGCTACAGCAGAGGTCTCGACCTGAGATTCCCACTTGGCCTCTGCAAATTTCTCAGGCGACAACCAAATGTTGCGTTTATCTTCATGGAAGCTCCCAAGGTTGGCAAGCACCAGGTCCATGGACTCCTTCGCAATGTCCCTGTCCTCCAACGAAGGATCAGAACACCACCGGCTGGCCACTTTTCCCCAGCCAACGGGGATGGCCCATTCCTGGTGAACTCCGAGGAAAAAGTACTTGTCCTTCCACCACTTGGTGGAGTCAGGATTGCCCCCGCACATCAGTGAAAAATCCGGACGCGGAGTCATAATAATCCAGTCAAGGTTATATGTAAAGCGAAACATAACCTTGACGGTGGTGGCACTCAAGAGTTTCTCACGACATCTCAAGAAAACACACAAGGAGACTAAATACCTTATCGCGTTCGGCTGAAGTCTCGCGAAAGGAACCCCAAGTGCCCTCATAAGCTCGTAAAGCTCTGCCGGCGGTGGAAATCGCAACCCGCCTTTAAGATGAACCTCGTAAACGGTAATGAAGCCCTCTGGAGGGCGCGACGCCCTATCCTCTGCTCCCGGAATAAGCACTCCCGCGGACTCCGAAATACGATATCGGGCTCGAATCTTCGAAAGCTTAGCAAGAGTCAACGTAGAAGCAATCTCTCCCACTCCAGGCGCCCTCGACATTGTGAAGTGAAAGTGAATAGAGGCACGAGAAATTGCAACAAAAAGGCAACGTTAAGGAAAGAAAACCAAAGGGAGACGGGCAGAAACGGCTCTGTGAGAAAAGAAAGCCATTTATGGGTTTGAAAATTTGAAAGGGCGCCATCATTGCCCTAGCCACGCGTCGCCTGGCCATTCGACAGCAGGAAATGATGACCTTTGCCTTCCCAAGGTATACGCAGCCTGTCAATCACGCACTCAATGCTCTGCAGAAGCCCAAAACGGCGACACTACAAATCCTCGGACTCAAAGAAGTTCCCGGACATCACAGCTTCAAATTTTGGTTGGCCATAAATCCGAGGACACAATATATCTCGGACTAAGTTGAAAGTTAAGCCTTCAAGCGTCATCACTCCTCGGACGGTCAGTGTGCACGCGGACAGGCTCTCATGAGAAAAGCCATCTGGAAGGAAAGTGGTGTTACGAGGACATGCCAAACGGTCGAGGATCTCGAACCCTTTGGCATGGGGGGCTAGTGTTGGGTTCCAATACCCGGGGTCCCTAAAAGAATTGGCAAAGGGACGAGTGTTTGACCTGAGAAGCCCAAGTTGTCAGTTTGTCCAAGACCGCGTAAGGTGTAAGCAACCCGAGGACATTCTGCAATAGGCCCAAAACCTTTAGCAAGTCAGCGTTGCAGTCAACGACCGAGAACTCTCTCATCCCGTCCGAGAACAAGCGCGACATGGCATATAGTACGCGGACTCATCCAAAGGCTGATAAGGCCAGTAAAGGACGAGGATTCTCCCTGATGTCCGAGAATGCCAGCTCAACTTCACAGCCATCAAGGGGCACGAAACCCATACATCACGCCACCACCATAATCAGTAACATTCCCAGAACACGCCTTGTCACTTCAAGCTCGACATTCTGACAAAGGTATGACCAAGACCGTTGTGGCCTAGCTTCCCGCACACGCCAAAGATGCCCGACATGGCGTAGTCATGTCGGCGAGGTAGGTGGGACCTCTCCTGTAGGCACCCGGCTGCCCACGTGGACACTTCAACAACCACACTCCTCTATAAATATGCACTTAGAACCAACAAGAAAAGGACCTTCTCGGGACATCTCTTTGAGCATCTAGGATCCTCTGGACCTTCCTCACTGGCAAGAAAAAGAGATAAAAAGAAGGAAAAGAAAGGGTTTTCTCCCCACTTTGTATTTTGTACCCAACAAACGAACGATAATGAAGATCCGTTTCAGGCTTCAAGCCTCGTGGTTTTTCCCTCCTCATTTTAATGGGAGGTTTTTCACGTAAAAATCCGGTCTCAATCTCTCTCTCTCAAACTCAAACACTTACACATGTTCTTTCACGAAAACCCAGAGACGCAACAATAATTAAAAAAATTACCATATATAATCTAAAAACCTAATTAAATAAAAATGGATTAACATTTTATCACCCGATTAATAAGTAGATTTATATAAATAAATGTATATATCAATGATAAATTATATAATTATAAAATCTCTTTATTATGATTTTAAAGCTATGCATTTCCTCCACGAATAAAAGTCCCTTGCATCATGAGGGTAAGATCATGCAATTTAATATGAAATGGAATAAGTCTTGTGCGTTGGATAATTTTTTAAGATAATATTTAAAATAATATTTTTTAAATAATATAATATTTTATTTACTTATACATATTAATAATATTATATAATAATAAATAATAAATATTATGTCATCCGTTAATATTAAAAGTCATTTTAATAAATAAAAAATTAGATCTATTTTTAAAAAAAATAAAAAAATAAAGTCTATTTTTTATGTGTTTAAACTTAAAAAATATGTAAAAAAATTTATTTATAAAACTAGAAAATAGATTATTTTTATTTTTTTAATTTTAAAGTTTAAACTTAAAAAACTCAGAAATTTATAAAAATATTTTCTAGAATTTTTAATTGGATATAATGTAAAGTTTTACACAAAATTTTATATTATACTTACATAATAATATTTTAGTAACATATGATTATAAATTTTTTTATGACTTTACAAAATATAAATATGTACATTTAGTAAATGTTAAAATTATAATCTAATTCATAACTAAATTTATTTATATTTTAAAATATTTTTTTTATTTGAGTTAATATTTTATAAAAATTATCAAATTGATATGAATCATACTTCATATTTAAAAATTTTACTATTAATGTAAAAAATTAAAAATATAATATTTTAAATTAATATTTAAGTTATTTGATAATGAAAATATTTAGACTATCATTTGACTTTTTTATAACTTAATAAAATATTATGTACCAGTAGTTTAATAAAAAAGTTAAACCAATCATATTGCATTAGTTTAATAAAAAAGTTAAACCAATCGTATTGTAATAATTTAATTTTGATAATAAAATTAATTTCAAGTTCAATCCAATATTTTATTATGTTTATATCAAATAAGCTAAATTCACATTTCTAATAAAAGTAATAGTTGATGGTTAAATAATAAGTATATATATATATATAAACATGTGTCATTTTATATAAATAATAATAATTAAAAGTTAAATTTGGTATACAATTTGCTTTTATATGGTATATATATTTTTACAACTTTCAATAATTTTAAAACAAACTATCACAAATTGAATTCGATTAACTAGTTTATTATAAATGAATATATTTTATAAATTTATCAAATAATTTATCAACTAATAATATTTACCATATATTTGATAATTAAAAATTTACAAAGAATTATTAATAAATATTAACTTCTTAAAATATTTACGTTTTTAATAAAAATTAATGCATACTTGAATCAAGATTACTATATAAATTAGAGAACCATTTAATCTTCCACAGCGAGTCAAATTAAAGCGAGTTCGATCTCCGTTACTGTATACTTAAATCCTACACACCGTAACAAACAGACAAAAAGTTAGATGATTGACGGGACTTACTCTCCGTTAGAGAGAAATCTTGAACACATGCTATGAGAAATTGAGTATTAATAAAAGATTAAGCTCCGATGGATGCACCCGATTGAAAGGTGATTTAGAGGTGGAGGATTAAATTTCGTTGGGTATGCCCGGTCAATAGGTGACATTGAGATGAAAGACTAGCTTCAATAAGTACGCCCGACTAAGGCTCGACTTGGAGGCGGTAGCTCTCACGAGGGAGCAGCAGGCAAAAGGAGAGGAGCCATGCACTCACTAAGGAGTGGGTAACTATCGATTGCACCCGATGAAGGGTGGATAATCAAAAGAGGAAGAGACTCCTTAGTGTTGATGGTGAAGAGAAAGGTTGCCCGCCAGTCCTTTCCCATTGCAGACGAAAGGGGTTCTCTGCACCTCGCTTTATAAGTCGTTTTTGCCTGCCACGCAACACAAGAGCTCGAAGCTAGTGAGAGGCCAACACAACCACCGGTCGAGATTAGTAATTGGCAATGAAGAAAGATTCGTCTCTAACAGGAGGAAGCACTAAGACCGGTCGCCAGACACCCTTGGTCGCCTTCCTTGTTCTCCATTTTCATGAACTTGGAAAGAATTCTCCTTGTGCCATTCTCCCTCCCCCCCTCCTCACGTGCTGGCTGGCCTTTCCTTCACGAGGAGTGTTGTGATTGATGCCTTCCTCTCTTGCGAGCCCTACATCTCCAGCAGTTATGGTGTATGATAAACTAGGATCACAAGAGCACATTTGCTAAGCTAGGGTCAATGAGCTAGTGATGCTAAGACGCGCACTAATCAACCACACTCGGTGGGCTGCTTTGTCGGCCCATGTTTCGATAGGTGGTCTTGGGTCTCGCGACCTTAGGCCTTGAGCCGCAGGGGCCTTCTCTGGGCTGAGACTTTTATACTGTTCTCTCACTGTAGGCTTAAATCCTGGGTCGGCCCATGGGTGACAAACCCATTAGAAATTAATGAACTCGTTTTTTTGAAAAATTTAGAAAATGAAAAGTAAAAAGGGATAAAAACAAAAAAAAAAAAACTATTTATTCAATTAAACTGGGCCTGAGAATTTCTAAAGTAAATTCCTTCTTTTCTATACCAATTATAGTATTCTCATCAGCATTTGAAAAGGCAAGGACACTTTACAATGGACGAGAAGATAATATTTCTGGGAGCAATCTCATCATCCATCATTCGATACCAAAGCTGCAGAAAATCTTCAAATCTACCAGCATCACAATGGCCATAGCAATGAACATTAAATGTCCAGAAATCATGCAAAGTTCCTTTAACTCTGCAAGATATCGTTTTCACCGTTAGGTTACAAAACAATAACTCAATCGTTATGCCAAAACTCATTTTGCATCAAACAATTTACTTGTTTTGCACAATAAGCCTTGAGCACAAGCTCCGGCTACATTCAAGGCCTAAAAAAGGATCAGACTACTTTCAATCTATTCTACATGATCTTATCTCCGTGACCCTCAGTCATACCGCAATGACTCTATTGTTGTGTCCAAATTCTCAGGACATCAATATACAATCAATGCAACTTTCAGCTAACTCTTTGTCAGGAACAGATCCTGCACTAATCATCTCTTGGAACAATTTGATGGCTTCACAACCTTCTTCTACGACTGAGGGACAAAATCTGAAATACTTGTTATGTGCTTACTCCTGATTCGATCACATGAGCTTTCAGTTCAGTGAAGTTAACTCAAAGCTATATCAGTTAGCCCCCGCCGGTGTCTAAGATCCTTTCCAGGACCAGCTATTTTGATTGACATATTATGTCTCTGTAATATATGTGGCTATTACACCATATATACATTACAAAAAAGGACAAATTAGTGTAACTAGGAAGCCAAGATGAACATTTCCCCATCAAAATTAAATCAAAGCGCAATAATTTAGAACCAGCTCTAAGCAAAAAAGCAAAAGGCTGGCATCAATTAGCATCCTAACTGGCATCAATTAGACAGAAAAGGAAAATGCTATACTTTCTCGATCAGACAGTAGTACAATGCGTGAATTTTCAACCAATCTACTGCCATGATGACCATCATGTGTTCGGATTTTCAATTCCATCCTATCAGATTTCTATGGAAAAAGGTACTTCACAGCACTTGGGGCCAACAATTCAAACTTTGATTTTGCACAACTACCATATATGCTTCGTACTACCACTGTGCACCAAAGCTAGCATGATCCAAATTTAAAATGCCATCATTCTCTAGGATCTCAACCATTTGCTGCAAATTTTGGGTATTTCCAAACCCATCAAAAAAAGCTTCCATAATTGGAATTTGCTGTGCAATTAGTTCTCGAAGGCAGGCAGCAATTTCTAATCCTCTTCGCTCTCTGTTTGGCAATGTTGGTTTTCAAACAGGTCTTCCGGAGGATCATACACTGTCATCTCAGGGAAAAGCTCTAAGAAATCCGCTTTCACCTTCTCCCTCAATTCCGGGTGTGGAATGAGCCCTTTCAGAATTACTCGGTATGGCAATGACAAAGGACGATCAGGTGACTGTCTCATTTCATCATAAATTTCCATTGCCTCCACTGGTAAACCACTGTCTAAAAATGCTCTAATGATGTCACCAAAAGTGTGCTGATCAAATAGCACTCCTTCTCTCTTCAAATCCGCCCACACTTGTTTTGCTTCATCAACCCTTCTGTTCCTTGCAAGCATCATAAGCATGTCCCTGTGAAAGAACATGTCTGGGCGGTACCATATTTCTTTGCGCACCACATCATACAACTGTAACATGTAAACTAATTTTTAACTCCAACAGTTTGCCAAGTGAACTCCACCAACATGAATTTTCACTATTTGCAACGACTTGGCATATTGCATGATTAGCTAAATTCCAGCAAAAAGCACAACTTAGCAAGTCATAATATGGATGTTGAATCCAATGTAAGATAACAAAAGATAGCAGATCAAGAACCAATTACAGGTTTGAGGTCTACAGATTACAGGTATGAACACTAAAATACTCAATTATTCTGGGTTTCACCGTCCAATTATCGTTTTCTTTGTAATATTGTTTCGGAGCCTACAAATGCCACTCAAATGTAAGCCTTAGGGCCTTACAGACATGAGTTTCTATTATGATGAGTTTTCCGTTCTCAATTCAAGATCATAAATCAGTACTGCTAAAATCCAGCATCCCATTAGCAAGTCATGATATGGACTTTGCATCCGATGTAAGATCAGATCAAGGATCAATTAGAGGTTTAGGTCTACAGACTACACAGGTATGCGCACTAAAATACTCAATTACTCTGCATCTCACAGTCTGATTATTGTTTCATCTGTAACATTGTTTTCAAGCCTACAATTGCCACTCATCTGTAAGCCTCAGGGCATTAGAGAAATGAGATTCTATTACGCTCAGTTTTCCGATCCCAATTCTGAATCACAAATCAACGCCGCCAAAAAAATATATATATCCTTATCAAACATAATCACAATATCATTGAATTATTTCACAGCTAAATGTTAAGCAAACACAATGTTTTCCAAATTTTCTGATACAACAAAAAAAAAAACAATTCAACTATGTTGTCATTGAAATAATATACATAATTTAATTTCTCAAATTACATACATAATCAACAGCGTGACATCTTTACCTTTCCTTGTAAAGCAGGCAACCATCATACATAGATTTGGTACCACATCCCAGAGAAACCTACGAAACTAAAGTTTCCTCACTTTCCTATGGAAGTAAACACATGTTAAAACGGATGGAGAATGAGTGCATAGGCGATTACCTTCATACAGAGAAAGACTTGATCTTGTCTCTGGAACTCAGCGAGAACGGCCACAAGATCGGACTTCAGTAGGCGAGAGACGTGGGACTGAATGAAGCGGTTGAGTCGCAGTGGATTCGATTGAAGTCTCTTGAGCTCTTTGGCTACAATTAAGCCTTCTTTGCCCATCTCTTTCTTCCTCCTCCATATTGACAAGCTAGGGCTTGACGCTACGCCGCCACCAGCACCTGTCATAATGTCGCGTCGGATCGGCCTTTCAAATCGGTGGCAGTCGCAATTTGCGAGGTTTAGGGTTTTAGGAGAAAAGGAGAGTGAACTGCTACGGTTCACAGTTGCACGATACAACGAGCGGACGAATCCGAACATTAGATACCTCACTTTCACCGCCGTTTTACGCCGAATTCAAAGGCCATATTATAGTCTCGCCAGCGCGATCGATGGCGCAGGAGTGAGACGATGTTCACCGGACACTTGATCGACCTCCGCCGGAGAAACCAACGGCCGCTTCAGCGGGCTCACTCGTGAACTCAAACTAACAAAGACCCGAGCCGTTGGGTTTGGGCACATATTATCTTCGATTAGAATATTTCACTGTCCATGCGTATGAAGAAATTCAGGCCTTTTTTAATATTATATATATATATTAATACGTCCCTGATTTTTTAGTTATAATACGAATTAGGGAGTCTTTTAATTTTTTACTGTGGGTCAAATTAGAGTGGTTTTGATTTCCATTACTTTTAACCTAAAACCTATACACCATAAATTACAAATAGAATGTCAGTGGACAGTAAGAATTGCTCTCATCATATATCTTTCGATACTCAAATCAAAAATATTTTTCTGAGAATAAAAAGATTTTAAGAAAATGCGATGAATGTATAGATGTGTATAGAGGTGGAATGAGCATTTAGATGCGCCAGTTGAGAGGCGAATTGGAAGTGCATTTGGCTGAGGGGCATCTTGGAGGTATGTCCGCTGATAGTGGTTTGAATGTGCACTCGACGGGGGGTGTCTTAAAGATGCACCCGGTAGAAGGGCGTCTTGGAGATGTGCTCGACAAAGAGCGTCTTAGAAATACACGCCCTTGAGGGACGGTTTAGAGGCGTGCGCGGCTAAGAAGCATCTTGCAGGTATGTCCAATTAAAGGGCGGCTTAGATGTACGCTTGGTAAAAAACCCAGAAGGAAGGAGATCATACAAAATATTGCGACTTCCATCGACTTGTGGGTCACAACACAAAGGATTTTCAGGCTCTGTAGAAGAAAATCGAGGAATTGATCCGAATAGGCCACCTCACTAAATTTCTAAGAAACTCAGGTCAGAATCCTGGTCCGACAAGTAAGGACAGGATAAAGCAGTAGCAACCGAAGAACCGAGTTGCGGTTGGAGTGGTCAAAATGGTGACTACCAGGCCGCCCAAGACCCACAATCCGGACCGCTAGGAGAGGCCGATCAGGAATAAGAAGCCGAGGGTAGGAGAGGATGCCATTAGTTTTAGTAATGATAATATGTCAATGTAATCTCTCCTCATACTGACCTCCTGATTATATCCTCCCTCGTTTTAGATGATACCGTAAATTATCAATTGAAACAAGTTTTTTTTCGATAATGGAAACTCGTGCGATTTACCTTATCTTGACTCTTATTTCAAATTTGGTTTGAAAAATAATCAACTGAAATTGACCGAAAGACCACTCTATGGGCGAGATAACAAACTAGTGGTTATCCAAGAGACCATTCAACTGAAGGTCATATTAGGCACGTATCCTAGGACGACGTCTCACACGGTCATCTTCCTAGTTGTCAACCTACCATCTGTGTATAATGTTATACTCAGCCGACCATGCCTGGTGGCCTTCGGAGCCGTAACAACGATACCCCATTTGAAAATGAAGTTTCCGACAACATGTGGTATTGGCGAAATTTTGGGCAACCAGGTGACCAGTCAAACGTCTTATCTGTCTTAAATTACCAGGAACGGCATGGACAGGTCGGCCGAAGACTTGAATTTGGGATAAAACAACTCTACAGCAAGCGTAATATGGCGAGACCACCGACCTCATTCCCTTGGATCTAGACAGCTCGAACAAATGTATATAGATAGGTGGCTCGGTCACCGAACTCTTACGCGACCAGCTAATCAACTTCTTAAGGAAAAATGTAGATGTCTTTGCATGGACCTCCGCCTGTATGCTTAGGATCTCGACTACAGTAATGGTTCATAAGTTGGATCTCGATCCTAACCGTAAGCTCGTCAGGTAGAAGTAAATGAACCACTCTGTTGAAAAACTCATAGCCATTCGGAAGACAGTGAAGATGTTGTTGGACGCCGAATTTATAAGAAAAATCCAATACCTCCTTTATGAGTTTCATGGACGCCGAACCACAAGTTGGTATCGGCAAGATTTGCTGAGTTTCATGGATGCTCACTCAGGTTACAACCAAATCCAAATGAGCCCGAAAGACGAAGAACATACCTCCTTTATGACCAATCATGGGACCTACTATTATAGTGTTATAAACTTTTATTTGAAGAAGGCAGATGCTACCTACCAAAAACTCGTGAATAAAATGTTCGAAAAGAAGATCGGTAAAAATATGGTGGTGTATATGAACAATATGCTCGTCAAAAGTAAGACCACCGACGATTATATTTATGACCTCGCCAAAGCCTTCAAGGTGCTCCGGGCACACCAGATGAAGTTGAACCCCTCAAAATGTTTCTTCAAAGTATCCTCCGAAAAGTTTTTGGATTTCATCGTGTTACAAATTCGGACCAAACAGATTAATTTAAATGATTAATTATAATTCCTAAAATTTAAAATCTCAAATAATTTTAAACAAATAATACTAAGTCCAAAAGTTTGGGTATAACAAACCAAATAAATAAGTTTCGACAATTTAAAATTCACACAAGACATCATCGGACAACCGCCCGAATCAAAATAAATACGATCTACTCTATAAATTTCGTAAGGAATGTAACAATTTTTGACTAAAATTATAAATCAGATATAATATAACATCCCAATTGTTTTTAAAATATATTCACCGGCCTATATCTAATGAATTCCATGATATAATACATCAAATACCAATTTAAGCCATATTAAAATCAAACTCACCAAATAGGATGAATGGCTAACAGATCACGTCCAAACTCCTACAACGTATTTGAATCTTCCACCATGAAGGGATAAAACAAAAAAGCGAGTATAATGTTCAGCAGGTATCATATTTAATCGAATAGAGTCCGATAAATTAAAGAGAATGTCAAATGGATAAAAATTCGTTCAAATAACATGATAGATCCAAATCGTCGATATAATAAATCCAATAAAAATCGAAAATCTAGAATTCGAAATCTAATGATAGTTTCGTACAAAAATCAAATATCTAAATCTAAAATAAATATACAAATTAGAAAGCAGTCCTCACCGATACATATACATATATATATATATATATATAAGTAAAACAGAAGTGATTTGGATCGATTTCAATAGGCAATTAACCGATTCCAAAGTTCGATCCAAATCCGAGTCTAAATCAAATGCCCGATCAGCTTGTAATTTGGGATAGAATCCGATAGCCAGATAATCCGATAGCGTGCGCAGAAGTCGAAACAGCGTCGAAGCAAATAGTTCAAATGTCCAGATCAAAACATATAGTCCAAAATCATTGTACGAGACATATTAAGGCCCAAATTATAGCAAAATTGACGAATCTCAAATTCAAATTTAAAATCCAAATCCAAACCAAAATCCAATATAAATCAATACAAATATACAAATCATATATTAAACTTGAGTTTTGATTATTTAAAGACTAACTTATGAGGAAGGGTTACACATAATCTCGATAACTTTGGTAAAATCAAATGTAAATTAGGCCAAGATATATGGCCACCCATATACTGTACCCATGGGTAAGGTCGTTTACTATTATTTGTTACTCGCGATTTTGGGTGCAATATTTAAACTTGTCAGACATATTAAGACGTCCAAATATATTCTAAGGTCAAATTAAATTATCCAAATGGAAATGGTCACTATTTCAAACATTTTCTGCAGGCGGAAAGAAATTTTCAAATAACAAATATCTCCCTATCGGGAGTTGGCCAGAAAATCTAATAATCCAAATCAAAATGTAATGACCACAACACGGTACATACATGTGACTGCACGGCCTATACAAAGTTTCATACTCATTTTCATACAAATATATTGATATAAAAATATACAAGTATGTCTAATAAATTATTTAGACTTTTAGAAAAATATCAAATACTTCAAAATCATAAAACCTAGTCCATAAACGTCCAAATTAGCAAATAAACTACACATGTCTGTCCAGATTAAATAAATCAAGCAGATAAAATTACATGTATATTAGTAAAAATTTTAAATAGTATTCAAAATATATCAGATATTAAATCAGACCAAATAGGGGGTTTATAGATATTTACCTTGACCTCATACTTTGTAGATCGGAAGAAATGAGGTCTCAAAATACTCGAATGGCACCCTTTCTCTATCTTGCCGCGCGGAGCTCGTGCCTCTGCCACTCCTCTCTCTGCGCAGCTTCTCCACCGCGCTGCTGCTACTGCTACCATCGATGTGGCCATCGCCGGCCTTCCCGGTATCACATCGTCGGCGCCATCACCGTAACTCAGCTACCCCTCTCACCGTGCGCCATTCTCTCTCGGTGCACCGGTTCTCTCTCTCTCTCTCTTGCGTGTGCAACCCTCAACTGCACGCCACTGCCATCTCACCCATAGCCACCGCTGCTCCTCCCACTACCACCGCCGACTACCAACACACCATCTCCATCGTGCACCGCCATCGATGCCTCCAACGGCTGTTGCCGGCAACACCGTCAACCACCTCAATGGCCTCACCTCTGTGCCACTTAAACACCACCAACCCAACCGCCGACGACCACTAGCAGCATGCTGTTCTCGCCGCACGTCATCGTAGCCGGCCGCCTCCCTCCTCCTCTATTCTTCCCTCTCTTCTTTGCACCAAAACCCTAGCTTCCCCTCACTCTCTCTCCCGATCCCTCCTCCGCACTGTTCTCATTCTTATCCCCTAGTTTTTATTTTTTTCTTCTTTTTTTTCATTTTTAATAATATATATATATATATATATACTACGCACTGTTCTCATTCTTATCCCTTAGTTTCTATTTTTTTTCTTTTCTTTTTTTTCTTTTTTAATATATAGATATATATATTCTATTTTAGTTTTTTTAATTCTAAAATCCAAACCAATATTCGAGTAATAGTATGGACGCCTTGAGTGCCAGCCCAATTAATCCAATTATTCTTTCAAATTTTATAATATTAAATTAATTTTTTACCATATCCAAATTACATAAAATCATAATTAATATTAAATTAATTCGAATAAAAGTTTGGGATATTACACATCATCTCCCAACAAGGGATCGAGGTGAACCCTAAGAAAATAAAGTCTATCATAGATATGACCCTGTCACGAAATGTGAAAGACGTCTAGAGGCTAATCAGGAGCCTTGCAATACTCTCTTACTTCATGACTAAGTCTAAAGACAAGTACCTCCATTTCTTCAATGCCTTAAGGTGGACAAAAATAAATGAATTCCAATGGATGACTGATTGCGAGACCGCCTTCGACGAACTAAAGGAGTACATGGCTAGCCTCCTTTCCTGACATCACCGAGAGAAGGTAAGGAGTTGTACCTGTACTTAGCAGTTTTAGAGGCGACATTGAGCTCCATCTTGATTCGTTAGGAGTCCAATGCGTAGTGGTCGATTTACTACATCAACAAAACATTGAATGGTGTCGAGACTCGATACCCCTAGGCTAAGAAGATCGAGTAGGCACTCGTCTTTTCAGCTAAAAAGTTACAGCCCTACTTTCAAATACACCGGATAGTTGTCTTGACCTACCAACCTTTAAAAGGTGTCCTATAAAAGCTCGACGTGTCAGGACGGCTAGTTAAGTAGGCCATCTAATTGGGTGAGTTTGACATAGAATTCAAGCCCAGGCCGGCCATTAAAAGGCAAGCACTTGCCGACTCCTTCATCGAGACTAGACCCTAATTTCAAATACAAACTACATCGGCAACGCCGACCACTAGATTGACACGCTAGATTGGGTTCTTTACGCGGACAACCTTAGTTGTCAAACTGGTGGCCAAAACAACAAGTCGTGTAACGAATTTTAGCTCCCATGCCATTATAATGAGGGAAATGATGCAAACAAGCACTACGTGCTCTCGGTTTACAACATGGAGGGAACCAATGGGTTGCTAAACACCAGGGGATCACCATCCCGGCAAATCTATAGAGAATCAAGGAATAGAGGAATCACGCCAAAAAACAGTGAAAATGGGAATCTAGAGAAGACTTGAAAAGACAACGTGGCATGTTGCATCCCATTGTGAACATACCGCGAGCCAAAAATTTAAACCCCTTGCATAGGGTGCTAGTGATGGGGATGGTTGAAATGGGTCGGGCTAAAAGGTGGATCAACCCATAAGAAGTGTAGCCCGCTGGCCCAGAAAACGGTCAACACCCTAGTCGACTAGAGAAGGCCTCCAGACAACCATATGCATCCCAAATCAGATATAACCCATGACCCCGTTCCCACACGCAAGAGATTATCTGCCCTAACTGTAACGGAACTGGTTATTTTTTTCCTAATAACTTCCATCAATAATCATACCAAATTAATATCCAAAATAAAATAATATAATATTTTTATAGAAAATCGAGCGATGTTTCCTCTAAAGACTGACTAAAAATCATATAAATATCCTGTATAAATAATCCTCAAAATAAAATCCACTACACATCCACAAACACATTTACAAGATCAACAAACACCATATCATCCATGACTCCAACACATTACTTCTAACTACCGTATTGAATCTAAAAGAGATGCCATCTAGGACAAAAACAAATCTAAACATCAAAAATAATACAGAAGTAACTATAACCATAATTCAATCTGTGAAAGCAAAAACAATACATTGCTCCAACAAAACCCAAAACATGCCATAACTATTTATATAGAAATTCCTTTCATAAAATATAGCATTTACATTCGCAACAATCAAACTCCCAAAATCTTTAGGGCTTTAAAATTCCATCTAACTCCTTGTTAAGCTTTAACTATTCATACTTGTTTGGTATCAATTTTACTAGTTCTTTTAGATAGGGAGAAAAATTACAAGAGTGAGTCAAAACCTAATAAGGTACCATAATAGTATGCAAATGAAATATTTTTACGCAGAACATAAGTACGATAAAGGATAAACCATGAAAATATCTGAACAAATAGAGACGTCCATAGAAACAAAAAGAATATATAAATCAATATAATTCATAAATCAGTTTCAAATCTCACTTGTTCTTCAAAATTTTAGTTCATTATTCTAGGAACCCAACTAGTATACCCTACTAGTTGATAGGTGAATAATCGATGATAAATTATATTCAATTCACACAATCAAATGCCAAAGGTTCGATAACATTTTTTCCATTTCATTTCACTCGTGATTCAAAGGTTCGATAGTCTCTATCCTCTAATAACGTCCAGAGAAGGGGTGGACCATGTATCACTCCATAGACAAAGTTATCGTCGATCACCACCGTAAAATTCTAAGGCATGTCAGATAACTTTATCTAACTGTACGATAGTTCTAGGTTTGATTTTCTTAACAATTTAACTTAATGTATTTATTTAAAATTTCATAGTCAAAATTCATCATATCTCAAGGCCAAGTTCAAATTTATGCAATCAATATTTCAGACAATTTCAAAGGGCCTCCATAATTCGATAATACAATTCCATACAAAGTTTTCAGATACAAATAGTCTAATAAAATATAATAAAGCACCAATCGATATTTAAATCTCGAGATTCTAAATTTCCAAAGATAAATTTCCAAATTTTCATTCTAGGGTTCCATACGAAACTTTCGGACACAAATCAAACGTAAATCGTAAGCCAAATCACGAAATCAAAGTCATGAATCACAATATATATAAATAAATAGGAAGTTTAAACTAAAAATCATGAGATTCATGCATTTCTCTTAACAAATCTTAGAGAGCAAGTGATTCAAAGTATAAATAGCAAAATAGAAATATTCAAAAGCGATAAAAATGAAAAATAAAGTTTGATGTACACTTACCTTAGTTCGATCTACCATTATTCTTACTCTGATCGGATTAAAAATGGTTGAGATTTTCTCCTCTTTCTCTTTTTCCTTTTCCTTTCCTCCCGTTTTCCCCTTCGTGCGTTGCCCGCGTCGTTCTTTCTTTTTCCCTCTCCCTCTTTCCCCTTTCTCCCTTTTATAAACAAAACCCAAAATCGGTAGAACCTTCTAGTGCTTGAGCGTGCATTGAGCGCCAAAGCACAAGGAAGGACCGCACTCGAGCTCTCTTCGAGCGCGACATTTTATTTTTTGCTCCTGGATGGCGCCTCGGGCATAGCTCGAGTGCCCCATTCTGTTAAATGGGCTCGAGTTGCGCCTTGGGCGCAACTCATGCGTCGAAGCCTTAATGGCCTCCTTTTACTTCTGAATTAATTTTATCCCCATTTTTTTCAATCTATTTACCTTAATTTTAATTATTTTAACTTAATAACAATAATTTACTATATTTTGGAATCTTGATCGTTACATTAACTGGCCGCGATATGAAATATCTCTAAGATCGCAATCTCATCTAGAATGAAAGTCCCCAACTCAGCACATTTCCCACGATGAAAATTTTAATATTTACCGTGTGTAGTCTCTCCGTGAGGAAGGTAGGAATACTTTCGAACGATCGTTGTTGTCTTAAATAGCATTAGTATTTTATCGCCAGATAGAAGGGATCCTAACCAGACAGTTGGCAGCCAACCTTGTCACTCAAACAGGGGTGAGGAGGACCCATAGCTATAAAAGGCCATTGAGGCAAACTTTAGAGACACTTTCTTCAATGTTCAAATGTATACAAATAATCTCACTTTCGAACGAGTCTACAAGCACCATTTACGTTTCCAACTACTCGCTTTCTGCCAACCCTATGTCGAACGAGCCACCCTCCACAAGGGCACCATCGAAAGCCACTCTTCATGAGCGCACTATTACCAAAAGTCGCTCCACGCCGAGTGTTATCTCCAAGTTTGACTCATAAGTCCCTTTTCTGCATCATTTTCAATAAATTCTATCTTTGCGTTCTTCGTTTCAAATGAAGGATAACTAATTTAAGTGTCGGATGTTAAATCAAAAAGTAAGTTGTTTTTTTTTTTGACGTTTTATCTTTTGTTGTAATGTGCAATATCTAAGTTAGGTAGTATGGAGACCAGGTCCCACGTCAACTTGAACTTAAGATCCAATTGAACTCGAATCGGTCGAAGACTCGAATCCATGACACATCATATATATAAATAAATAAATATTTATTTATTTGTTTATATTTATATTTATATATTTATTTTTTATTTATATTTATTTTTATTTTTAAAAAGTTTCCCTAATAATTAAACTATATATCTCTGATTAATGTAATCTAAGTTCAGTCCGCCTTTTGTTTTAGCTCACGAGCCGAGCATTAGACGAGGGAGCTGCTTTTAGACCGTGGGATGAGGGGACCGTTCGTAGACTAGTTATATTTAATTGTATATATAAAATATTTAATTTATATTATTTATATTATTATTTTATATTTAGATATTCATTATAGTTAATTAAATTTATTAAATTTTTTATAGTAAATATCTATATCGATTAAATAATTTTTTAAAATATTTTTAAAAATAGCTATATATTTTTTCAACTTATCTTTCAACGGCTAAATTATATTTATCATATTATTTAATAATATTATTTTAAAAAATATTGGTATGAAAATAATGTAAATTAAAGTTAGACGAGCAGCGACAATGGTAACCACAAATAAAATGGTGAGCGTCAAATGAAAAAATTAAAGTGTAAACAAAAGGCATGAGCAATAGCAAAAAAAAAATATGAGAGAAGAAATAAGGCACAATCAAGATGGATAGACACTAGAATTTAAAATATCTAAATTGAATTATTTTATTTATAAAATTAAATTTTAGATAGTTTAAAAAATTAAACAATCAAATACAACATATTTTTATAGTTTAAAAGTCTATATTAGATATAAACTTATTTAGATAGACAAATATGAATGCCCTCATAATAATGATATTAAATAATTTTTATAATTAATCTAAAATTTTAATAATATAATATTTTATTTATTTATTAGATTTTGATGGGTCCCGACACCTGAGCGCCAGAAAAGAATCTTGCAAAGCCTCATGGACCAAGAAGAGAACGATGACAATTTGGCCCAAGAGCTTCAAAAGCCTCAACTTAAAGCCAAAAAGTTAAATTGATCTTAGAGTCCAGGGACCAGGAAGCCCAAATGGTAATAATGGTTCGAGAAACCAATTTAACCCAATAAAGACGAGGATGCTTTGAGGGGTGACGCCATCAGCAAATAAACATCTCAAAACCTAACTCAATAAGCCCGAGGATCAGACAAAGACCCAAATGGCTTTCTTAGGACGAAGACAAGGAAAAGGAGAATCTAAGATGGTCGAGCGCGCTAGCTCAGATGATTCACTGTTACCAATGAGCATGCGTTCTCTGCAACACGCCACCTTTACAGAAAATCACGACGCCAGAAAGATGCGCCATCGTGTCGTGATGAGTGACCGACACGCCTTTGACCAGGATCTGTAAAGTTGGTGAGAAAGGCCCCCTCGACACGCAAAGATCGCAGCCGGAGAAGTAAAGGCCCTAACACACGCTAACGCCACGTGTCCCTATATCAACGATATGATTTTTCTCTATAAATACCACACTCAAACAACAAGAAAATGATTCCAACATTTTTGTCATTTGCCCACATACTGTAAACAGCTTTCCAAAAGAAAAATAAAGAGAGAAGAGAAACAAGAGGACAAAACCTCTCGTCTTGTAATTTTCTGTGGCGACAAGCAGTGCCACGGTGCCAAATTGTACCCCATTTTTACCAATAGTGGAACCTTTCCGACTAAGAGTCCACCATCGTGGTTTTTCTTCCCTTTTTTATTCAGAAATGAGTTTTCCACGTAAAATCCTCGTATCTTGTGCCCTCGTCCATTTTTCCTTTCAAAAACGTTGCTGTCGTCAAAATCGACAAAACCTTCTTGTGTTGCACCATTCCGTTCGTCCGAGAGATAAAAAAGAGGACTTGGACTCTTGTTGTCCGGCGGCCAGATTACGCGAACGTAACAAATTGAATTATTATTAATTATTAAATAAATAAATATTATGTCATATAAAATATTTAAAGATAATTAAATGACTATATGACTATTCTATTTATTTTTTAATACTTAAAAGATTTTACAAATTAAGTCAACAATTTAGAGCAATTAAAGTTGATAATATAATTAAATAAAAGAATAACGGAATATTTTATTATTTTAGCATTTCATTTGCGTTTGCACGAAAACAAACATATATAATTCAGAGTGACATCTGGACTATCGAACATAAACAATACGACACCGTCATGGGGGTGCTGGGCCCAAGCCGATAGAAAGTGCTCGCTGCCATCAATGCTAGAAAATCAAATAAGTGGGCCGTACGGATTTTGCAGTAAATTCATTTCAATATTCCGACAACATGCACAGATGAAATTTGTTCACTCAATTAATTTTTTGACTTATTTTCCGTCACGTGTTATGGATAGCATATAATCTTACCAATTGAATGTCACATGTTAAGCTTTTCAACTTACCAATTGGATGTCACGGATATTATATAAGATTTCATAATATACGTGTGATATTATCATATAAATTTATATTTTTGTGAAATTAAATATTCATTGGCCACTCATATATAATAATATCATAATCTTTTCTTAAATAAATAAAATCAGTTGAATAAAATTAATTTTATCACTTAATTCAATAAGTATAATATCATTTAAAAAAATATAAATAATATTAAATAATTTTTTTATCACATAGCTTTAAAAATTTTTAGGTATATTTCTTTATTTCACAATTAACTCATTTTTTTTTATTAGTACTATTTAATTAACATACATTTTAAGTTATTTAATTACCTCAAGAGTCCATCCATTCACTTGTCACCGATATAATAAAAAACTAAAAATAACCCATTTAAAAAAATTAAATTATACTATATTTTTGTATCTTTTAAATTATTATAAAAGTAAATAGTAAATAAATTAATACTATATTTTAATTTATAGTGTTGGTATTTTCAGTTTATTATCTCATACTAGAAAAATAATTTTACCAATTTAAAAACAATGGAGTTTAATAATTACAAATATCATAATAAAACTCATGTCTACTAAGTTATTACTACTTATTTATATTTATATGCAAATATCTTGGTATTAGATTTAGTTGTCTTATTTATTCTGTCAACACTTTGGTCCCCCCTGCCATCCATAATTTTACTGCTCACGTGCCACGAACACTATTGGACCTCGTTGCTCGTGCTCACTGGCAATGCCCTCCAGACGAGATTGTCCGTTGCGTACACGCACCAGAAAAATAAATAAATAAATATATATTATAATATATCGTGAGTAATTATTTAGGACATCGGGAATAATTTAAGATATATTTTAAACATTAAGAAATATATGTAAAATTTAACATATGTTAATAATTAGTTTGCTTTATAAAATGGATGATTAATTAATTTGATTGGGGTAAAATTTATTAATATAAATAAATATATAAAATATTATATTATTTGATAATATTTTAAAAATATTTAAAGAATTGTATAATTTTTGTGGTTGCAAACTTGACATAAAACACACTAACTGTGGTTAAATGGAAGTATATGGCGTTTGACTATTGAAAATATATTTTGGCGGGAATAAAATCATTTTTACTTATATAATAATAAGATGTATTTAATTATTTACTATTGGCTGTTTTTAGGTTATTATTAAAACATGTAATACTCGGATTCCAATCAAATTATTTTAAATATATTTAATATTTTTAAATTTATTAGATATGTTGAATTAATGATATTTTATAAAATTTTAAAGAATTTTGTTTGATATTCGGCACTGAAGGCTCATTGGCTGGGGACCCGACGTGCAAAAATCAGAAGGTGTGTGCTCGATGAGAACATGAGGCTCGCTTGAGCGCAAATTTCAGAGTGTGTGTGCCCGGGTAGTGCTTAAGTGCCGCTCAAGCACCGGCTACCTGAGAACACGTGCCCAGGGTACGTCTGAGACACGCTCAAGCGCGAATTGGGTATATAAAGGCGCTGGGGTAGGGTTTTGACCAAATTTCGTGTAAAAGCCATGAGGAGAGAGAGAGGAGGAGGAGAGAGAAAGTAGTGATCAGGCATTTCGAATTATCTTATCGTCAAATTTGTAAAATATAATGTTAAGACAAGTATTCATAAGTCAAATCCTTGGTATATTTTCACATCAGTCGATATTTGTGTGTTTTCAGGATTTTGTTACATACATGTGATTTTTGTACACCGTTTCTTATATATTGTTTACGTATATGTATATTTTACTAGTTGTTCGGTGATTTTATACAAATATTTGTAATTTTGGTGGGTTTTGATATTTATAGAAACCTAAAACTATATATATATATATATATATGTTGTGCATCAGTATGTTATGTAATCATGAACCAAGCTTTATATTAATCCACATGCATACTACCAATGGCAGGATCACTATATGACTACAGCAATTTGAGACCTAAGAGGTCTATTCGAGATATATGACTTTTTGGTACCGCTCCTAATGGAGAGGTTTAATCATAACGGAAACGTATATGATATATTGTTTCACATTTGCCAACAGAAAGGTTGAGACATATTGTAATTAAATTACCTTACTATGTATTTTAATGAAAACCATCATAATAAATTAAAAAAAAATTAATATATTAAGGTTGCACTCAGTTGTGGATAGTAAAACATAATGAGCAAATTCTTATTTTATGGGATATAACGTGCATAAATAACCTTAAGCTACCAACCTAAAATGTAATCAAGTATCGAGTTATCGGCTTAAAATACAACCGATATAGTTAAAGTTACCGGATGGGTGTAATCATTTCTCAAATTGGTCTAATAATTTTTTGTTCTTTAATTTCGTGCATGATTTGTATTTTTGTATGGTTTTACATTAAATTGTATTGAGATGTGTGGATTGACCCACGAATTAGACGAGAGAGATGTCTCGTACGTGGTTATGTGTAAAGCTCAAAACATATTTTGATTATATATTTTGGTTTCGATTTTCTTAGATTTCTGCATATGATATTATGAGATTTTGATCTGGACGATGACATGTGTTCCATGCAAATATTGGAATAGTTACAACTTATACAATATGACATTTGATCACGATATGATATCGTTTGTGAGATTTAATTGGATCGTGATTTATTAAAATTATGTCCTAGATGGACGATTTAATATAAACGATGATTTAGTATGAGATTATTCATCGATCTAATGTGGCATTATTCCTTTGGTAAGTATGAATGTTTATACCCTGTTAGGCTTTTAATCCTGAGGGTGTATTTGGTTTGTGTTTGGTTTGATATAGCGGTTGGATCATGTGATAAGGATTGTGGGATATTTATATCATGTTGATAAATTATTATTTTGTTGGGTATCTATTTTTAACTTAAGTATAGCATGTCATATTTTATGTTATTCGGATTGATATTCGATAAGCTCCCGTGCGAGTTGTTTTGAATTGGTTCTTGTGTATGTATAGAATGACACGCTCCGGTTAGGTTTTGTTGTTTGGTATACTTGTTGAATTTTTATATCGTAAATTTTAATTATTGACATACGTTTTTTTATATTAGGTATACGATAAAATGTGTGTCATCGAGTTATTTTAGTAAATCAATGTGATCATAATTGAACCAAATTGCCAATTTGACCAATTAAATTGAGATTTATAGTAAAAAATAAAAAGAAAATTAATTTGATTCAACACAAAATGAAAATTATGTAAAAAATAATAATAAAAATTGAGTTAAATTGTGCAAATATTTTATAAAAATTGTGTATATTGTGATTTTTTACTATATTATATAGATTTTATACTAAATAACAGGATGATTATAAAGTTAAAAAAGTATCTCTAACCTAGCACCTGATATAATGCCATTTCAAAATTTTTATATATAGACCAACTTGCCTCAAATATCAAGTATTTTAAAATTTAACGGTGTTGAGATTTTTTCAAAAAAAAAAAAAAAACATACACAATTGGTATAGTAAAAACAAATTCTCAAATTATCAATCAATTGTCGGACATTAAACATTGAGAGAATAATGAATCAAATTACATGATAAAATATGCACAAATTATATGATAATATTTGATGTATAAAATTTACCTCAATCAAAATAATTTTACGGGATAAATTTTAAATAAATTCACTATAAAATAGTGATCGTTTAAAAATATAATAATATCCGATATTTATTTATTATAACTCGAATAAATAAAAGTTAAATCCAACTCCAATATACATTACAACCCATAAGAAAAATGATGCACCAAAAATATAAACAATCAAGACAAAAATATTTTTTAGAAACCAATTAGCACAACATATTCGAGTTTAGAAGGTAATTGAACTTGAATAAGGCACCGATCAGATGCTGAATTTGTTTGTCTTATAATTTGTCTTTATTTTCTCTCATCTTGTGGTATATTTGTACTAAAAATAATTTATTATTTTAACCTAAAAATCACACAATATTTTTATATTTAAAGCTAACGTTTGAATGTTAGATGTAAAACCTGGAATTAGCGCAAGTATGCTGGTGGACACACATGTGACATTTACTTTGTCTACATATGTACACGTGCCTTTTGATTGTACATATTCCAATTTATCAACCAGTTCATCTTTCACTAGAATAAACATCGTACGAATTTCTTGTAAACTTTGTCATTAGAGCAATTCTCATACAAATATCACATAACAATTGTTTGTCAAGTTCTACTTGAGCAAGCTTTACGTAAATAGTATCCATCATCTAAATAACATGTTTATCAGGTATGAGACTCATAATAAAGTGATATAAAAATCAACAAATGATATTTTACATATTCTATTATTCTCCATTTCATACTAGAGTAATGGCTTAATTTTTCTGCATTTCATGTAGTAGTTTTATGCTTCTTTTCCACCTCTTCCATTCATCTCTTATTTATTTCTAATTTTACCTCATCAATGTGTGTTTAGTTAATGGAAATAAAAATTTTATTTTACCTTATTTATAGTAAAATATTTATTTTATTATTTGATTACTTTTTGACACAAGATAAATATTTTTGATGAAATATTTATTCTTTTAATTTTAAAAATAAAAAAATATTACATATTTAAAATATTTTTTTATTTTCACCTTATTCATTACATGAAATAAATAGTTATTATTATTATTTTATATTTCTTATAGGAATATTATATATTAAATATTATTATTATTAATTTATATTATTTTACATATTAAATATTAAAATAAAATTTTTAATTTATTATATTTTTATTTTATTAAAATAAAATTTTATTTTTTATTTTTAATATATCTTATTTTATTTTAATAATTAAATATACCGTCAAAGTCTAATTTTTGGCAAGTTACATTAATAACATATAAAATTACATCATTACATAATTATATTAAAAAGAACAGTGGCTGGACAATCAAACAGACGCTTAACCAAAAAATATTAATCCAACGAGTTGATCTTCCGGCCAGTTCAAATTGTACCGACTACGACGTAACATTGCTGCGAGATTGAATTGTATATTGTATATAGACTGAGCATTGGAAAAGTTGGCCCTTTATTTCTTTAGCGTGTCCACTTCGCATGCATTAATTTGAATCCATCAATAATGATGTAGGAGCCACATTGAAGCCGGGGAGGCGTGACAATCTTAGCAAAATTTATACATATTCTTAGATATCTAAACAACCTCTTACATCCTCAATATGTTATTAAATCACACTACGATCATTAATATTTTTATTTTTTTATCATTTTGTTAATATATATATATAAATAAATAAAATATTAAAAAATATAAAAATATTTTTTATTACCTTAAAATTTTTCTAATCCATGTTATTTACGGGTCATACATAATATTTAAAATTTATCTCAATTTAATATTTTATTTATGAATATTTAGTCAAATACTGTGTCTCAATGTATTTCAAAGAGAACTAAATAGCTTTGGGTTTGAGTGACATTTTATCTGTTGCGTGTCTGATCCGTGGTTTCAAAGTAACACGAATGTTTGAGATTTAGGGTCGTAGAGAGAGAGATTAAGACCGAATTTTTACGTGGAAAGCCTCCTCTTAAATGGGGAGGAAAAATCATGAGACTCTGGGCCTTTAGAAGTACTTCACTATTTAAATGAAAGTCTTTACAAAGTATAAGTGTTAAGGATTATTCCTTCATTGTCTCTTATTTTGTATTTTTGTTCTAGGAGATTTTGCTCGCTGGGAGGTTTTATCACTCTCGTTGGGAAGTTTTGCCACTTTTTTTTGCTCTGTATTGCTGGGAAAAGAAGGATTAAATGGCCGAGAGAGAGTGGGGCTTTTTCCTTCTTTTGGAATAAGTTTGGGGAGAGAAAAATCCGGTCATTTGGAAAGGGACTTTATTGGGTATTTATAGGAAAGATCATGTCGTTGGGGAGGAGACACGTGGTTGTCATCGGATGGCAGAAGGTGTGCGTCAAGATCCCACCTGCCTCATTTAACGTCTTGACGTGCGCGGGATGGCCTTTGTAGTGGAGGTGGCTAGTAGGCTTGAGCACCCAGGAGGCGTCGCAGTCTCAGGCGTCGATCTTGGTTTGCCAGGGTGTGCGCTTGTTTAGACAGTGGTAGCGGTGGTCTGAGGTTTCATTGAGAATCGGCGAAGTCGCTTAGTTGGCATCCTCGGCCGAGCATAGGGCAGCCATCGTCATTGGGTGGAGCTTCTTGTGAGTTCGCGGACCCGTCGGAGGGGGCAACTCTCGGAGGATCCTCTGGGGAAAGCCCTGGAGTCTCTTCTTGACTTTTCGGACGGTTTTGAGATTCGGTAGAACACACAGGGTTTTGGGCCTGCTCTTTGTCGCCAAGTGTCCCCAGGTGTCGTTAGCGATGTATCCCCTTGACTTATGGCGGACGAGGCCTCTTGGAGCACGATGTGGTATTGAGTGCTGGGCCATTTAGCATCTCTTTGGGCTCTCTACAGGTATCCAGTCTTACTAATTTATGGGCGCCTACGGGAGACTTTCCGGCGTGGCGCTTTTTAGGCGAAAAGTCTTTTATGGGCTTTATATTTGGTTCAACATTATCAATAATGATAATTTATTTGCTAATTCTCCAATATCAGTTGATTAGGACCTCTATTTAGTTTTATTGAAGGTTGATCATGGTCATGGATTATTATAAATACGTAAAAGATAATAAAGAAGTTTTCTTTAATATTATTATTTATTTAATAATTTTACAAATAATTAATTGGCCGTGTGGTCTAAGCAGATGAGTGGTTGTGGTCAACAACAGACCATACTCGAGGAAGACTCGACGAAGACAAATCCGTCCCCACTCCCCTCAACTTTCTCTCTCCTCCAACCTGGCAATCTTACTGTGTAATGCGTTTGTTGAGAGAAGGCTGAGAGTAAACTATTTCTGCCGATTTACTGCGTCAGTCACTGCTTCTCCACACCTAATCAGAGAACAATTGACAATGAAGAAGAGAGGGAAAGTGAGCGTCTGCTAGCTCTCTTTTGCCTCTCTGCTGCTCCTACTTTATACCTGCAACTCGTCGCATTGCAAAAACCCTAACTTCGTCGCATCGGCGCTTCTCTCTCTTTCCTCGATCTTCTAAGTTCAGCGTTTGGTTTGGCGGTGTCCGATCTAGTTTCGGAGGCTCCAACTTCACCCGGCTGACTCAGCGTGTCACTCGCCGGAACGGAATGAACAGGTGTACGTTCTAGCTTTACGGTTTCTACATTGTCGATGCGCGAGAATGTCGGCTTCGTTAGCGGCATTCGAGCGGCCGAAGCCTGGACCTACCAACACGGTACCTTACCTCTTCTTGCTTTCTGTCTTGTGTCCGATAAAGATTGACAGCTCAAAGAAAAAAAGGCTTTGACTCGTTTGTTTTTTGTATATTAGCTTGTCATTGAAACGCATGG
The DNA here is from genome assembly GCA_033239525.1 of Nepenthes gracilis. Classification (NCBI taxonomy): domain Eukaryota; kingdom Viridiplantae; phylum Streptophyta; class Magnoliopsida; order Caryophyllales; family Nepenthaceae; genus Nepenthes; species Nepenthes gracilis. The sequence continues at coordinate 30,407,518 of BSYO01000001.1, forward strand.
ATACTGGAGTTATTAAAATGATAAAGAATAGAATCGACTATGATTTGTTAGAAAAATGAGGTCTCAAGATCTTACTTTGGGCTGCTTTAGAATGTGCTTAGTAAGACTACTTGCGGTGTTTGTATTGCATTATTCAATAAATTTAGTATCTATTTATGAACAAAGTTGATAATGGTGGTAATTGACGGCATCAGCAATTCCATCGTTGCGGAAAATGTATAGTAGGGAAAAATGATTCCATGTTTTTTGTGTACGTGTCATGCATTGTTAGATCTGTATCCGCTACGCTGTTCAAACGTTCAAGCTTGTTCGTCTATTCGTAGCTGATGCATTGAGTTTGCCTATCCATCGATATATATATATATATTGCATTGGTTCATCAATTGGCATCTTATTCAATATCTGGTGAAAATTCAGTCAGGGCTTAGTCTCTCCTCCATTCCCTTTGATCAACTAGGGGACCTATTTTGGAAGGAGTCATTCATCTTACTTTTTCTGTTATTTTCTGAATTTTTTTTGGAGAACATGACTAATTAGTAAAAGTCCATAGTAATATCAGGCAACTAATACTAATACTTTATAAGAAGCTATCGGCTCATTCAACCGTTTGTTGATAGGGGGGTGTCTTTCCATCCAAGAGAGAAAGAGGGCATCCAAATTTCTCATCAAAATTATGCTGACTTTGTTATGCTTGACCTTGGCAATTGGGGTATTAAGTGGTTATAAAAAGGTCCACTGTAAAAACAATATGGTGGTAAAAAGCCTTAAAATTTCCATAGATTAATGTAACACAAAAACTTCAAATAATCCATCCAACGATATAAATAACTGATTTTTGAGCTGGTACGGAATAGTGATGATAACAATTATCTACCCATTCAAGTATGTGTTATTATCATATTAGCATCAATAAAATAACGTATTTGTAAATTATTAGACCTTAAGTCCCACCGGATAGGGTTGGATATGTGAATCCATTTTCTCCATTCTACTGACTCTGGTGTGACAAAGTAGATGCAACTTTGTATCATTTTTATCATATGACTCAAGCATTTTTTGGACCCATTTCACCCTTTCCTTTTGCCTTTAACCTCAATCAAATTGTCATTTCCATTGGCGCTTTGTTTGTTCTATATTTTAAGTACCGGAACATGATGGCAAAACAATATCAGGCAACTAATGTTTTTTCCTGGATTGCTAATATCAGCAGATCATTAGAATATGAAAGATCTTTCTAGAAATTCAATACTTCTTAAAACTCGCGTTGGAAGTATTGTTAAACTTGAGGTGGGCATTGTCTGGTCGACTGCAGGCCATGTAGTGTACAAATGCACGTAGCCTATTCCACATCTCACTCCAAATCAGTTACAGAGAGTTGACTTTTGACAATATAACTTGGAAATGTATATGCTCATTTTATAATCATTTTCTTTAATTTTCGTAAGAGGAATATGTGAGGGTGATCATCTACACTTGAATTCTCATGTATGCAATCACCTTCGTAATTTTTCTTTGTTGGGCATTAGTGTTGCTGAATGATTGTCAAGTAAAATTTGCCCACACTTTAGCAGGGTCTGTCAATGCAAAAATAACCGTCTGAGTATTTGAGACTAGCTATTAGGTTTTAGTGGCAAAAAAATCAGGAGCATATAAACAATAAGAGGAACAAGTTTTCTTGGTTTCACAAAAAGGCCTATCCAAGGCTGAGAATACTGGAACGATTCAGTATAAACACAAGAAGTTCAATGTTCAAGAGAAAACCTCTAAGCCCTATACAAACAACCATATTAAATCTCTTAGTATCATGTTTATTATCTAACACGAGAGACATTCATATGGTTAAGTTTGGAATGGTGAGATTATTGGTTTGGATTTGCACCAAAATGACGGGTTGTGCAGATGCATACAAATTTTAAGCTGCATCACAGCTACTCTGTGGTTATTGATGTTGGGTCCACATCAGAAAACCTTTCCTTCTTGTCTATTTGTGGTGGAGTGCATTAATATTCTTTAGATTCTCTTCCTGATTAGGGAATTTCAGTGGGCTTTTTATTTTTAATTATCTGGAATTTGTCCTCAATCAAGTCACTTCAATTTAAATTTTCTACAATTATGCAAAAAGAAGACTTATTGGTCTTCTTTGTTGATGAGGAACTGTGATCCTTGTATATTTGGATTGAGGAGTACAAAAAATTACTTATATAATATCAAATAATCCCAATTAAAGAATCAATGAAATCAACTATAGTTGATCTGTTGACTTTTGTGCAATAATGTTACTAATGCTCATATCTATGTAAAGATTGAACTCACTCGCCTGATAGGAATCTTGTTTTTATTCCCTAGCTAGCTTCCTGATTTGTCTTGTCTGGAAGTTACTGCATTATTTGTTCCATTTTGGCTGACAGTTTAAATTGGTTTCATCAATTGCAGAATATCACATCCTTTTCCATTTGATGAGTAATTGAAAATATATTGAGATTATGCTGATGCACCATTAATTTTCACAATGGGATATGACTTAATGTATTTAGTTCTTGCTAATTTTAAACTGATAAAATGATAGCCAAATCTCAACTCAAAACATAATTGAGTTCTCCATAGCTGCCTTGATTGCTTGCTTGCATGTGTGTTTATATGTTGGTCATGTCGAGTGTCTGCCTGTGTTTGGTTGTCTGCTTCTCTGAAACATTCATGGTTTAGTCTGTGCTTGAGTACATGTTCTTGCTGTCTGCTCAGCATGTGTGTCCACTTGTGTGCTTATGCATGTGCAGTCTGTGCATTTTTGTTTTCTATGTAACCATGTGGATGGGTTTTATCTATTTGAGTTTGCAAGAACTGATTGCATTATTATTATATATTATACTTTTTGAACTCTTAAAAGATGGCCACATTAAAACTTGTGTATGCAACCTAAGTATGAGAGCGTTTCTGCATGTATATCTTCAAATTGATCCTCCTTCTAATGGATAATAAATCAAAAGATTGCTCACTTCATATTAATGCGGTGTAATTTTATGGTTTCCACAGTTCTATAGTCGTGAATATGGTAGCTCTAGCAATAGCTGTATTTAAGATCGGAGTAACAATGAAACATGTGCTTGCTTTCAGGCCCCTTTCCCATGCCAAGTTTGTAAATTAACTTTGTTCACCCTCTGGCTGGCAATTACTATTCATTGTCCTCAGACACGTGTAATATCTTGACAGGTCTTTAAAAGTGGACCGCTATTCATTTCTTCGAAAGGTAAAGAAAACAATTTTGACTTCCTATTCTATTTATTCTCTTGTTCTCCGAGGACTTGCCCCACTGATATATTGTTGTGGTGGTGACTTATTATTCATAAGCAAATCACTTGTTTTCATTATAAGCCTGATTCATTGTTCCTCTGAAAGTGAATTGAAATTGGTTCCTGTCATTGTTTTTCTTAAGTTTCTTCTCCCTTTCAATATTGTCTTTGTTTTCTTGAAAATGGGCGATATGTAGATCTTGTTTCTGTTTCTTGGGTTAGTTTTCAACATGCTTTCTTTCCTTTTTGTTACTTGATTGTAAGCATCCATGCCTTGGACAAAACGAGCATCGTTTCTCTATTATATTGCATTGTTCTTTGAAGAATCAGATGAAAAATGAATAAATTAGGAGATGCATCAATCCGTGTGTCATCTATATACCACTGACCCATGGGGTACTCTGGATCCAATTTTGCTAGATTGTGATTGCATTTGACCAAATTGTATGACTAATATATTGTTGATGCTATATTTGCATGGAAAAATTGTTGAATTTTGGCAGGAATAGGTTGGAAGTATTGGAAGAAGCGTTGGTTTATTCTCACACGTACTTCTTTGGTATTCTTCAAGAATGATCCAGTAAGTCTAGGCAAGAGTTTTCTTAGTTTGTTTTGGAAAAAATGTGGTATTATCATCATCATCATCTCTCAGCACTCCTTTTTATGGAGAAGAATCCTCTCAACCTTACAGTGTTTATTTTTGCACGAGTTTTCTTGCTGGAAGACGGTTTTCTTACATAATCTTTGCGTTGGTGGAATGTATCACTTTTTTGTGAAATATAAGTCTGAGTTTTTCTCTTATTGGGCGTAAAAGCATGTAGTGGCGAAAATACCTTAAAGATTGGTTAGTAAAGGGAAAAAACATTACTATGTAGTAATTACATTTAATCTCTAAGCACGACACTAAGACTCGATCCTTTTTAATTTTTATGATATTTAATAATAAAATATTTATATGGAGATATCTCAGTAGGTTCATAGTATTGACATTTTTCTGAAAATTCGGATTTTATTCCACATAGATTATGTTTAAGTGCTATGCTTTATCTCATACGAGATGATAACAGTATCTATCTGAAAGGGAAAAAAATGGCTAGGAGCGTGCAGACCATAGCTTATTATGATAGACAAATCAATAGGATGATGGAATTTCTTTGCCTTTCTTTTGTGTCCTCTCGTGTACCAAACATTGAGAAGTCTGTGTGGCATGAAACAAGTGACTAAGTAGCATTCACTCAAAATCATATTCAATACTCAGTGAAGTATTCATCAAATCATTGGTGGTGATTCATCAGTCCTGTTTGGTCACTTTAACATGTGTGAGGCTTAGCTTTGTCAAAAAGACTGGTAATAGGCTTATGGGACATACCACATATGGACTTGAGGGGGATGTTTACTCATCAAGCATCACTTGAAATAATGTTGACCAACCTACTAAATTGACCATTGAACAAGAAAATAGAAAAAAGTAAGAAATATGACAGCATGCTAAACTTTAGGCCATCCTAGATATCTTTAAAATGCTAGTATTGCAAATGAAATCATTACATCTATATTTCTTATGCCAATGAAGCAATGAAACAATACCAATAGGATGGAGAACTAATAAGCTCATGATTTTATCGTGTGACCTTTTGTCTCTTATGCCTGAGGTAATACTTTCATTTTGCTTTTTCTGCTGTGTCAGCCGGTCATTATGCTATAACTAGTCCTTTGACTAATCATTTGACTTTCATTGTGATATTTCTAATCCGTGTTCAATCTTAAAATATGCTACTGTTGTCCTTTGTCACTTTTCAACTCCAACAGGCAACAAGTCTTCGAAAAAACTATTTTTTTTTTTTTTTGCTTTTGTGGTGGGATGTTACAAACTACAACTAAGAACTGTCTTTGGTAAAATCTTAGCCTAGTTGGTTCTGCATTATTTTTAAACTCGTGATTTTTTGACATATTCCATGTATTGCCGAATTTGTTTGTATGACATTTTAAAAATGTTTGAGAGGATGCTTAAATTCTTCTAGTTGTAATGTAGTGCTCCCTTTCACAGAGAGGCGGGGAGGTTAATCTCACCTTGGGTGGCATTGACTTGAACAATTCTGGAAGGTATGTGCACTGTTATATGTTTTGTGGTGGTGTAATGCTTAATGTCACCCATCTAGAAGTGTTCTCTTGCAGTGTTGTTGTGAGAGAGGATAAAAAACTGCTAACTGTGCTGTTTCCGGATGGACATGATGGCCGAGCATTCACACTTAAGGTTCTACATCTCTGTTTTGTATTGGCTTCTTTTAGTAATGCAAGCTGTAGGTTAAATCTTCTCTAAAACATTATTCAAATATAATCCTTTTTGGTTATATATTTTTTGCCTTTTGAAATCTTCAGGCTGAAACAGCTGAGGATTTATATGAATGGAAGACAGCCCTAGAGGAAGCTCTCGCACAAGCACCCAGTGCTGCCCTTGTAATGGGACATAATGGCTTATTTCGGAATGAAACACATGATCCCATTGAAGGGTCATTTCATCAATGTCTGTGATTATTTCTATGGATTCATTCCCAATTGTTTTTTAGTGCCTCTTGATTCTATGGATTGTATTACTCCCTAATGGTTATTTGTTACATGCTGGATTCTGTTCATCCCCCCCAACAGGGAGGGACAAGCGCCCAGTCAAATCCTTGGTTGTTGGACGACCTATATTGCTTGCCTTGGAAGATATAGATGGTGGTCCGTCCTTTTTGGAGAAAGCTCTTAGATTTCTTGAGACTGTTGGTATGTCCTGATGAAGTTCTTGACCTCTTCCCATGTATTGCTTTATAGTTGTCTACTAACTGCATGTTGAAGCCTGTTGATTCAGTGTACTGTCATTTTGCTGTTGGGAGTTGGCCTTAAGGTGAGAAAAGCCACTGGTATGTGGCTTACTAATTGTAATTTAATGGTTAGTCCACAATTCATAAATTAGTCACTGGGTGACCAGTTCATTCGTGATATTGCTTGATTTTTATTTAAAGAAAAAAGGGCTGATTGAAAGGGGTTTTGGAGTCTTGCCTAGTGAGATTTCATGAATATGAGCCATTCATCATGATTTTATGCTATTAGCAGGCTTCATCTAAGTGGACCAACAGTGTTAATTGTTTTGAATGCTTCCATTAAGGTTTCACCTTCTTATTAAATAGATAATATTTTCCCTAGTTATATTAAATTACAATAATCTACTTTCCTAACTTATCTTTTAATTATAATTAATTAATCTTAATTACAATTAATAAGAATAATCTTAATAAAAAAATTATAGAAAATTTTGGTAGTAAATGCTGTTGACATTCCCTTGACCATCCCCGCTTAAATTGATGCTGGTTGATCAAGATATATCAATTTATTGACCATGAATTGATATCTATGGCATAAGAGAGATTTAATAAAAATATCTGTTGTTTAAATATGGTTAGATATGTGAGAAAGAGTGATCACATGTTGGTCAAGTATTGTACAGATATAGTGACAATTGATCTCAACATGCGTTGTGCATTCATGGAAGATTGGATTGATGACAATTTGAATAGCACTAGTGTTATTAGTATGAAGGGTAGTTGGATTAAATTGGGGAATGCTAAGTTCCTCTAATAAGCCCCATAACCAAACAATTAAGAGTAAGTGATGCGGACATCCAAACTATACCAAATTAAAAGAGATTTACTTTGATTCTCTTTGATTTTATTTTATTTGAAAGATTACGATTTTATTTGTTTTTATTATATTGTGATTTTATTTGATCTGCTTGAGATTTTCTTTTATTTTAGGAATTTAAATCATATTTAGTTAGTAATTTATATTTTTTTCCAACTTAGTTTAGAATTCGGATTCTCTATATAAGGACCCTACTTATATTGTTTAAGAGATCGATGAATGCTTGAGAAATTGAATACAGTTATTGTGATTTCCTTCTCTCTCTCTTGGTCTCCCCTCTTTCTTGTCTCTATCCTTCTGATATCTGCTCTTGTATCTACCATTCTGATATCTGTTCTTGTTTCTATCTCTCTGATTTTTGTTCGTATTTTTACTCCTCTGTCTCTCTTCCCTACTTTCCCCTCCCTACATCAGTAAGTTGAAAACATAGCAAGGTATTCTGACTCAATTGAAGATTTTGACCATTGAGCTTGCTTTTTACTCTTTCAAGAATTAAGAACATTACCAATAAACATGCACCAACCAGTAATGAAATGACGAGTGTTAGTACAACCCGTCCAGTCAGCATCCCTATATCTTTTTAAGTGGAGGGAATTGTTAGTTGAAAGGAATAGCCCTCAATCTGAAGTATCCTTTAGGTAATTGTCCGTTTTATTGCTACAAGATGAGTGTTGGGGTGCTTGTATAAATTGACTCACTTGTTGGACTGTGAAAGAAATATTAGGTTGAGTAATCATTTAGTAATTCAAACTTTTTACCAATTGCTAATGCACAGATGGATCAGATTATAAGTCTTATTCTTCCTGTCAGTGTTTAAATTAACCTCCATAGGGGTAAGAATGGAGTTTTTAGCTTAAAGACCGGTTAGTGTAATAAACTCCTATGTCTACTTATGTTGGTACAAAAGACTACCAGTAGGAGTATGTTGTTGCTCAACATTAATAAAATATTGTAATAAACCAAGATCTTTTGTTAGAAATGAAGTCTAGAGGTGATATTGTAATTACTCAATCAATTGAGAGTCAGATCTAGTTATAATAATATCATTCACATAGACAAGAAGTATAACAATTCCAGTAGTGCTTTTGTGAATAAAAAATGAAAAATCAAATTGACTTTGATTGAAGTCAAATTAAGAAGAAATTTGCAAAATTTTTCAAATTAATCTCATGATGCCTACATTAAATTATATAAAGAACGATTTAACTTACTTTAGAGAAGTAATGAGTGAATATGTCAGGAGGTGGGGTCATGTAAATTTATTCCTCTAGATCCTTGTGTCAAAATGTATTTTTTACATTCATCTGTTAAAGTGATCATCCTTTTGAATTAGTAATGGCCACGATAGTATGCACAATAGTCATTTTGGCTACTGGCACAAAGGTTTTCTTATAATCAAGATCGTATTTCTAATGATTACCAAGTGTCATTGAGCAAGTTTTATATTTGTTAATAGAGCCATGAGGCCGTAGTTTAATTATATACCAACTTGTATCTAATTGGTTTGATTACAAAGGGATACAGAACAATATCCTAAGTATGAGTGTGTCTTGAAGAGCCTAAAGCTCGTGTTGCACGGCTTGTTACCAGCACTTTTGAGTAGAGGCCTAAGAGTAAGATGAAGGTAAAAGAGTAATATCTAAAGTTGCTTGGTGAGTTGTATGAGAGAAATCATATTTATCGAGAGGATGAGTAATCCAAGTGTACCATTGAGGTTGCAGCATCGTGGAGTTAGATGTCAGTTTTGGATTGAGAAGAGGATGTGGATGACTTTTTTGATATACAAGGTTGAGTTTAAATCGGTGATTCGAATAAGGCTAGTTATCAAAAGTCGAAAGAATAATGGAAGTGGATTTGTGTATGATATGAGATTGGAAGTAAGATTAGTTTTTAAAAAAGTCAATATGGCGGGAAATACAAAATTTATTGGCATTGGCATCAAAACAAATATACACTTTGTATTGTTATATCCAAGAATGTGTGTATTGCTATATTGGAATTGACACTGTGAAATATGAATGTGTGTATTGTTGCATCTAAGAAATGCACACTTTACTGCTTAAAGTGCAAGTTTGTGACATTCAACTAAAGTTAAGTGGACAAAATTGACACAACAAAATGTATATAGAGAATGATAGTTGGGAGAAAATTAAACAAATGATAATACGGGGAATCATAATGTAAGATTTGTGAGGGTAAGCAATCAATTTAATACACAGCTGTAGATAAAACTTCTATTAAAAATTTAGGAAGTATAGATGATTTGATTAACACGGTACGAACAATATTCAATAGATGATAGTCTTTTATGTCTAGTGACTGTTTTGTTTGGAGTGTAAGGATAAGAACGTGATGTTTTAATATGTGTCAAAATTGTGTTTTAATATAAGTAACAAAGGCTTGGAATATAGAAAATATCTTATCTTTAGAGTGAATAGAATATGCTCAAATGAAGTGGTTATAGTCATCGATGAACATCATAAAATAATTGTAGTGAGTATGAGAAATAACCGGATTCATACCTCATACATTGGTATGAACAATCTCAAAACTTATGGTCACATAACTACCCTATAAAGGAAAAGGTAAAGCTTTACTTTTAGTAAATTTACAATAAATATATTCACTCAACACTGAAAGATACGAATCTTTATTGCCTAAATGGTAAGTCTCATTAGATAAGTCAAAATGCTAGAATTAGGGTGTCCCAATCTTTTATGACATATATTTCTATTATTATTGACAGCAATACAAGCAAAAGAAATAAGAGTAAGAATAGGAAGTTGGAGAGGAAATAAACGTCCTACTTTAGGCTCCTTTGCGATTACTTTCCCCGATGTTTGATATTGAACAGGATAGTTATTACAATCAAAGTGAATTTTATAATTATTATCGACCAATTGTCCAATAAAAATTAAAGTTGTAAATAAATCTAGAGTTTTAAAAAAATTATCGAAGGTAGATCTCAAACTTCCAACTATAGTTATGGGAAGAGAATTGCCATTGGTTGCATGAATATATTGCTCACCCTCATGCTTATGAACATTATGTAAAGCATATGTATTACTTGTCATATGATTTGATCGCTGTTGAATCAAGTAACCAAGAAGAAGTAAGCAATTTTCGCTTATCTTGTAGTCTGAGAGTAGAGAAAGTTGAGACTATCATTTGTCGTACCGTTTCTGGAATGAGATAAGGTGAAGGAATAGTGGATGCCTGAACTGGAGGGGCCAACACACTAGCTGAAGTAGAGTAACATTGGTGTGAAAGACTTGAGCCTGTCTATTTTGAGGTCGAATGCCACAATCTTTAATAATGTGACATTCATTTTTATAATAATTGTAGAATTTTTTATTGAAATTCTTTTTAATATACACATACTCCTTATAGCTATAATATTGGATTTGAGATTTGAATTTTTCTTACCTTTGAGTAGCATATGCCATGTTAACTAGCTTGGAAGGTGTCATATCTTGTGTTAAGCATTGTTCTTTTTGAAGAAATTCTTCTAAGCAGATATCAAGAGATGGAACAAGATTTCAATTAAGAAGACTAGCTCGATTATGCTCAAATTTAGGTCTTAGCTTCATCATAAACCAATCTCTTAGACTTTTTGTATGAATTTCTTGTAATGCCACAAGAGCTTCCTGAGGAACTTTAGAATGAACAATTCTAGTATGTTAATTCCATAGATTAAGGAATCTAGTATATAATTGTTCAACAGAAATATTACTTTGTCTGAAGTTAGTAATTTTTAATTCTAATTGAAATATTTGAGCATTATTTTCTTGGATATAGATGTGCCGGAAATAGTTCATTTCCTTAGCAGTTGTGAAGTATTGAAAATTATTTACTATATGTGGTTTAATAGATCCTAACAACCATGACATAATATGAGCGTCCTTACACTCCCATTGATTAAGTTCCTTTATTTTGGTGGGGGCTGTAGGTGAGATATTTAAATAACTGTAAAGTTCTATTCCCTTTACGAATATTTAAAATTGAATCTATCAGGTAGAGTAATTTTTTTCATTAAAACGAATTATAGAATTTTCTCCCGACATAATGAAATTATAAACTTGGGAAACGGACAAGCTCAATTTTGTCGTCCAATTCAATGTCGGATGAAAGCATAAAAGTCCAACCTTTAAAATACCCCGCGTGATTTCACTTTGTTCATAGACAGCAACACAACTGTGATTTCACATATCCACGTTACTGCAGAAAATTGAAAATTCTTATGCAACTTCAAATCGAAAAAAGATATTACCTGTGAAGATTGAAGATGAAATCCCACGAGAATCCTTGTTATTTGAGATCTAAAGAGAATTTTATTGAAATCCTTGAGAATTGAAAAACGAAGATAAGTCCTGAGAGGCCTTGAACCAGAACATGAGATATCACCTCTATAAATTCTACAACTGTGTTTTCTGGAATGAACATTTTCGTTAGTAGCCCAAATGAGATCAGGGAGCATGATAGTGAATTGATATAGAAGTGGAGAGACGAAGAATAAGGCAAACAAGATCGGTGCCTACAACAGGTCAACCAGACCAAGAGAAGCAATCGTGGAAGAAGCCAGCCATGCAACCCACAAATTTTCCACAACTTAAGAGAGCAAAATGACTTTGCTCAAAACCCTAGAAGGAATAAATCATGTGAAGAAGGAAGGGCAGCAGATGCAAATTTCGAAGACTAAAGGTAACAAGAATTGGGTGACTAGGGTTTCAGGCTCTGATGCCATGTTAATTGTTTTGAATGCCTCCATTGAGATTTTTCCTTTTCATTTAATAGATAATACTTTTCCTAATTATATTAAATTTCAATCATATACTTTTTGAACTTATTTCTTAATTACAACCAATTAGTCTTAATTATAGTCTAGTAGAATGATCTTAATAGAAAAACTACATACAATTTTGGTAGTTAATGTTGCTGACATTCCATTGATAAACAGCAACGTAGATTCAAAGATTATGCCTAAGCAAATAATAAATATATGCAAAACTTTTAAGTGCAGATTATTGAAAATAATTATAATTTTGTATCATTTGAAAAAATTACCAAAAGTTTGGGTTTTAAATCTTATTTACTAACAGGTCTCATGAAATAACTCATATAATTCCTGTTGCTAACTTTTCTTGCCGTCACAGCATTATGAGAAAGGGAATGTTTGGTTCGAAACTATTGACAGGATGATAAACAAACTCGTACTTGGGGTAGTAGTCTCACATGATTCTTTTGTAAATAAGGTCACATGAAATAACTCATATAATTCCTGTTGCTAACTTTTCTTACCATTATGGCATTATGAGAGAGGGAATGTTTGGTTCAAAACTATTGACAGGATAATAAACAAACTCGTACCCAGGGTGGTAGTTTCACATCATTCTTTTGTAAATAAGATTTAAAATGTGGCCTTTGGTAATTTTTTTTAAACTACAACAAATTGTAATTCTTTTCAATGGCCTGTAATAAAATGTAATCATCCCTACGTTATCTGCACAACTATTGAGTATTGATCCTGAAGCTTTGTTAGAATTGGGGAACTAGGAATTGGTCAATATTTTTTTTCAGTTTTTTAGATTGTCAATTTGGATATCAATTTTTGATGATTTTAACCAGCACATCAGTCAACAATTCATTTACAAAGCTAATTTAATTCATCTTCTAGCTACATCTTACCTTTTTGTCAATTGTCAGTTGCAGTTTCTTTTTAATGGAATGCTCCAATTCAACACATCACATTCATCTGAACATTCTGAAGGTTTCTTTTGGACTCCGATACTTTAATTGAACATTGAGAAGATTGGCATAGATAAAATTGGTTTTGATCACTACTAGTGGCTTGTGCCATACTAGCCATTGGAATATAGGGAATGGCTTATATTTGGATGATCTCATGGATCTAATCTGGATGTTCTGTTCTTACTACTTCTGATGCAGTGGATCAAAAATATTATGGTCAACTTTTTTTCCTGCTTTTGTAATGGAGATATCACTATTAGATTGTGTTTTGATTATCTGTACACCGTAAGATAGTTTTTCCAAGAATCCAGCAAAACTGAATGAGACACAGTAATATGCCTCTATCCAAAAAAAGGGAAATTGGAGGAATCCTAACTAAACTTGAAAGAATTGGTAGGAGCTTCAGGTTGTTGCACAGAAGAGGTAATATAATAATTGTGTAACTAGTGTCATTGGCCTGGCCGTGTATGATTAAAGCTTCATATATAAAGAATATCTGTACACCATAAGGTAATTTTTCCAAGAATGCCGTCATCTGAATGAGACAGAGAAAGATGCCATTATCCAAAAGAAGTAAAAACAGGGTCATACCTAATCATACATTAGGACTACTCTCCATTACCCCATTAGGCAATGCCAAGAGTGTCTAATCACACGTCTGTGGCCTGGCCAGTCTTATCAATTACTGGATATCCCGGATTTCCAAATCATATATAATACACATAGGTTCTCTAAGATAAATATATCCTGCAAATATACTTCCTTGAGATTATTAGAATGACCTCAGTATGGATAATGTGGACTATGCTATGGTATCCTGCTGCCCATATATCTGGATATATTAATGTCTTCGTACGCCTTCCTTTACCTTATCCATATAATATAGAATGGAATATTGTACTATATTAAACTACAGTATGAAATATCCAAGATCCATATACCGGCAATTCTAGGTTATCGTCGTATGCAGTTTTTTATCACCACCTATAAAATTGGGCAATATCAAGTAAAATACAGTAAATAATATAATAAAGTAAGGAATCATCAATGGGATTACAAAGATATTATATTAGACATAATGACAATCAAAGTCATATGGAAGGCGCAGAATGCAATTACTGAATAATGTATGAAAAGATAGTCTAATGAACATAATTAAGACTTAAAAATAATCTAAATATAGCCTAAGGTGCCATTTATTTTCTTCATAATATCAAGATTAAATCTACTTTTGTGAGTTTAAATCTGCCCTCCAATTAATTATCACGTGATACTCCCATAATTATTATTTAGTAAATCCATACGTGTGTATACCCCATTTATCATATTGGGTCACCCGAAATACATCCATAGGAAATTATTTCCTAGCACTTCCAATTTAACAAAATAATCTTAGAATTGCCTACATCCCAACCAATCATCCTAACACCTTATTCTTACTAAAAAGTCCACTAACATATTTAAATACCATTTCTATTTCTCAGAGCACTAATACATTTACATACACCTTCTTTAATTCAATAACTGCCTCCTTCTTCTTCTACTTCCTCAATCAGCCTTGCCTTCAAGGAGAAAACTGAGCATACCCAACACTCATGAACTTCCACACAAATTATTATCCTACATACTCAAATATGTCACTCACATACCTGATGAATGCCACAGCCAGCTCCAACTACCAAAAATACTACTTTTACAAATAAGTTATTTCCGATATCACGACAATATTACGATCCCATGATAAATATAGTAAGGATAACTTATAAGAAATTTAGTCACAAAATCACTTCTTAAAACCATTACTTTTGAACCAAATAGGTCAACAGAATGATTTTCCCCCAAACTCTCTCTCTTTCTGCTTCTTTTTATTTTCCATTTTATACAAATTTCACACCGCAATAATTCCACAGGCGAAATCACGCAAGAACATAAGAACACGATTAGAGGTCCAAGCCAAATAGAGACTCTTCTTTACAAAATTGGATATTTGAGATCAACTATACAAAGGTTGGAATAAAGGAAGTATAAATTATGGAATTACTCACTTTATTTAGGTCTCCAACCTTCCTCCTGTTCGTGGAATCAGTGGCTGAAGGTAGAATAAGGGAAGGCTTGAGTTTTGCTGTTCTCTTCTTCCTCATTTTCCTTCACTCAATGTTCTCTTTCTCCCACTTGAAGCTTCTTGGCTGTTGATGCAATTACCTGATCCAAAGGCAATTTAATACCTTAAAACATATCCTTGCCATGTCTATGTACAAGTGTAAGTTTGATATTAGCTCAAGCCATCTCATGTAAAACCACTAACTGATCACAATCACCTCACCCTTATTATCCAACCAGCCTAGATAATTTAGGGTTTGGGTTAATTAATATTTTGTTCTAATTAAGTTATTAGCTTAGGTAATGATTAGGTGTCAAACTGATATTTCTATGGGTTCACTAAAATTCATATATATTGCAAAAAGATAATTCCTGAATTATTTAATCTGCTTACTCAAAATAATTATTCGCAAAACATGTCCCAAAATATATCTGAAATATGATAATTAAATAAACCAAATAGTTGCACCAAAATTATTTTTTACATTTGAACAACACAATAATCTGGGATGTCACAAATGATATTAAGAAAAAATAAAACAAAAAATAGATCTGTCTCACTTGCAAGCAACCCCTTTATCTTCTGCAAGTTCAAACAACATTTCTTGCATTTATTCATCTTTTATATGGACTTATTGTGTGTAAAATGTGGCACTGGCTCTTGTATTCTTCATCAAGGATAATATAATCAGCAACTGTTACAATTTTGTTGATAGTAAACAAGAGCAATTAGGGCACTTCAGATGCAATTCTGCATTTCCTGACTATCTAACCAATATCTGTATTTTTTATCGTGTTATTGAATTCACAATTATTATTTTTTATTGTAAGAGAATGACTATTGATGAATTCCAACTTCTAAGCAAAATGCTAGCAAAACAATGTATTTTGCTATTAAAAAAGTAATTGTTTTGATATTGGCAGGTGTTAAAGTAGAAGGAATTTTGCGGCTGTCTGCAGATGTTGAAGAGGTGGAGCATAGAGTTCAAGAATTTGAGCAAGGTCCCAGTTTTACTGATTTACCACACACTTGTAACTATGAGTTGACTGTGATTAGATTTGTGTTTTATTGAATTGTGTTTGTCTTTTTCTAGATAATTGGTTTTACTTCACATATTTGCTGCTCAATTGAAACTCTGCTGGTTTCAGGGAAAAATGAATTCAGCCCTCAAGAGGATGCTCATGTTGTTGGTGATTGTGTTAAGGTAACTCTTTATTCATATTAGAGCAATTTAATCTTGATAACTAAGCAATGTTCCCATTAGATTTATGACATATAATCTTGGATATTGAATTCGCTGAAGAATTTATTCCACAGCATGTTCTTCGAGAGCTTCCTTCTTCTCCAGCTCCAGCATCCTGCTGTACTGCTCTGCTAGAGGCTTACAGTAAGTTCAGCTTATACCAATTGCTTGAACTGATTTGTGGTATCCTGGAAGCTGATCCATCCTTAGATGTGGTTGTTTTATGAATCACTTAATTGTCCCTTGTTTTTGGGGTGAAATTTCAATGGATTTTGTTCTATTGGGGGAGCTTACAATTACTGTGAAAAATGTTCTAGTTGGTTGAAGGCTGTGGGATGTATTCAATTTGAAGAGGTGGTTGAATTTTGGCCAGACTAACCAATCCTCCTTGAGCTTGGTTAACTGAACAGCCATTTCTTTTTGAAAGTGACATGAGATGATTGACAAGCTGGACAACTGTCAATATGAAATTTCTCGTTTACATGTTCATAATCTCTTCTTGATACTGAACTAGATTACGCTTTATTCAAATCCTATTGTGAGTTATCAGGAAGAAAGTTAAAAACAAACTTTTTCTGCTTGGAGATCCCACTGAATCTTTTACAGATCACCATCATTTTCATGTGATGTTTTCAGCTTGGAGATCCATGTATTATTATTGTGCACCTGAAAGTGTTATCTTTTGACCTTAATCTTTGCTTTAGGTTCTGTTTTAGAGTTTCCTCACACGGGTTTTGAGGTTACAAATGTTGGTTCAGTTAGTATGTATGCCCCTTCATCCATAGTTTTGATAGTTCATGCAAAAGGTTTGAGATTATGGCATGCTTTCAGTAGAGTTTATTTGTCTACGAATGTCTCTTACTTTATGATTATGTCAACGTTGGAAAGAGTATCATCTTTCTGATTCATTCAGTGATGTCAAATGCTTGGATAAATCTGAATGCTGTTGCTCTCCTGTCCCACTGTTTAAGGAATTGATCGGAAGGAATCTCGGATAAATGCTATGAGATCAGCGATATTGGAAACATTTCCTGAACCAAACCGGAGATTATTACAGAGGTACTCTCTCTACCTCGCTCACATGCACGTGCATCTTTGTTCCATAGGCCAAGGTTCTCTTATCTATCTTGTTTCCATTCTTCGTCTTTATCTTTTCAATATAATATTTTCTATACCTTTGAGCTTAATCGTCAAGTTCCTTGTATGTTTACTGTACTAGTGTGTGTTCTATTTTACTTCAGCTATCTAAGAAAATGATACCAAATACACTATTTTTGAAATATTTTGGTTTTGCCATTTATGTTTGTTAGATAGGAGATACTCTTAGAATATTACTATTTTTGAAATATTTTGGTTTTGCCATTTGTGTTTATTAGATAGGAGATAGTCTTAGAATATGCTTTAGGAAATGCTATGGAATATTCTTTGTAAGGTTTGTTTAGTATTTTTAATACTTGTAAATAATTCTAGGAATACATGTGAATAAAGCTAACCTTTATGTGTGTGTGTGTGTGTGTGTTTTTTTTTTTCTTCTCTTCATCTCTTAAACACTAACACGGTATTAGAGCTAGAATAGCATTTGTCACCGCCGCCGCTGGTGACCCTACTCAGAAATTAGTGCGTATCACTGGGTTGCACAAAGCTCCATACTGATTTCATGTATGGAGGGAAATTTTGTTTGTTTTTCTTGATCTGGAGTTTTCTTTTTGAAACCTTAGATCTGGACTGTGCAGTTTAATTTGAAACATCTGCAAGGATTCAGACTCCTTTCAAGTGTGAATGGAAATTGTCTATGCATGGTAGGGCTCTGCTGACAACAACACTAAGAACATCTAGTCTTTGTTATGATTTTCTGTGGATCTCAACGAAATTGTGGCATTTTTAACTTATCTTGTTTTGTTCGCTGTGGCTGTCCGTGTATTTCTCATTTCTCTTGTTATATATGCTGTGACTAATAGTGTTCTTCACCGTCACTATTGCTTTCGATGTTCTTTGCTTGCCAATCCTTTCGTGCTCGGTTTTGGAAGGGGATTGGTTTTAAACATATCAAATAATATGTATCGGTATCGGATAGAAAATTTTTTTGAAATTTGTAAGCTAACAGGGCCATATTGGCTGCATCGGCCAATATAGAATTATATTGTGATATTATTGCGGTATTAAAAAATATCCGTAATGGGGCTCCGAAATCGATACACATTGCAAGATACATATTGTATTGGCCAATGTTTTCATCCTTGATTGGGTATTTTCAGTGGAAGAAGCTATAATAAGAGATTGATTTGTTTCAATTGTGGTAAAGTTGGTTATACACGAAATAAGTGTCGGCTTTTACATGAGAGGCCTGTCACAACTCTTAATTATATTATAACTACTCTTGTTCAATCTACTACCTATCTCTTATCATTATCTCAATCTTGGATCATCAACTATGGTACTTCTGATCACATGATTGGGCTTCATTGGTATCTTGTCGGATTATCAATTATGTTTCATTGTTCTTGACGTTACTTTAGCTAATGGCTCTTCTACAAAGTTCGAGAGTATTGGTTCTACTTTTTTGATATGGACTTTGTGTCTCTCGTTGGTTATTTTCTTGCCAAAATTTTCATTCAATCTACTACATTTAGTAAGTTTACTTGATAATACAATAGCTATGCAGTATTGTTATTCACTCATTGTGAGTTTCTGGACTTTTCTACGAGAAAAGTTATTGGTGTAGGTTATCGTATTTCAGGAGGCCTCTACTTGTTCAATACAGAACTAAATCCTATTATTCATTCTGGTGCCATTTCTACACCCCTTGATATACACTACATGTTGGGTCATCCATCTCATTCTAATTTGAAAATGTTATGTCCAACTCTGACATTTGTTGTCGATTTATTTTGTGAGTTATGTCAGTTTGTTAAGCACCATCATAGGTTATATTCCCCTTGCGTAAAACCCCGCACCTTCCATCATTTTTATGCTAACATGGGATTCTTCATGAATCATCTTGTCTTGATACATCTCAACCAAACGAAGTAGTTGAGAAGAAAAATAAGCACTTAATGGAGGTTGCTGAAGCTCTCTTTTTCCAAATGGTCATTACGAAGACCTTTTGGAGTGATACAGGTGTTGACATTTTGTTGTTTTATCAATCGGATACCATTAGTTGTTATTCCGGGGGATTCCTTATTATGTTTTATTTTTTAGTAAGTTATTACATTTTTTTTGGACTAAGATTTCTAGTTGTGTATTTTATATCCGTGATATAGATCTCAGGTGATGAAATTTGATCACAAGTCTTTGCAGTGTTTTTTTTTGGATATCCTATAGTTAAACGGGGTATCGGTATTTCTCTCCAAAGTCGTGACATTTTCTGATGACCTTTGATGTCACATTTCATGAGACTGTACATTTTAATCCTAACATGTCTTTAGCGAGTTCATCATTGAGCCTCCCTCTTGACAATGATATTCTTGTATGTGGGATTGTTCATAAGGTTGTATTACCCGCATCTTTGTCATGTGCTTCCTTGTTCTCCAATCACTCAGACGTATACCTATCGTCCTTGTCCTATATTTGGTTCCTTTTCATGGATCTGGAGGCAACCACTATTGAGCCAGTTATTCCGACTATAGATACTATTGTCCCTGATTAGGAAACGATTTAGACATCTTGATTGAACAACGAAAGGGTCATTGTAGCTGTACTCAGTATCCATTAACGACTATGTTATTTTATGTTGGTTTTCCATGTTCTCATCGAGCTTTTGTGACCGTTTTGGATTTCATTAATGTGCCTTAATCTGTATCTGATGCTATTTCTCATCCTAATTGCCGGCTAGCCACAGAGGAAGGGATTGCTGCACTCAAGTATAATCACACATGAGATTTAGTCTCTTTGCTTATAGGAAAAAAACCTATTGGTTATAAATGCATTTGTACTGTAAAAGTCAACCTAGTTGTTATTTTGATTCGGTTGAAAGCTAATTTAGTGGCCAAAAGATATGCTCAGATTTCATGGGTGGACTGAAATGATACATTTTCTCTTATTGCCAAATTAACTCTTGTTAGACTGTTCATCTTATTAGTTGCGAAGTGATTTATCACTAGTCTTTACTTCAGTTAGAACTTAATAATTCCTTCTTACATGGTGATACTTAGGAAGAGGTTATTTGGCGCAACCTTCATGGCTCGTTTCTTAGGGGGAGTCTAGCATATGTTTTTCAATTAACAAAGTCATTGTATGGTTTGAAACAGTTTCTGCGAGCGTGGCTTGGCAGATTTAGTGGAACTGTGTATAAGTTTGGGCTCTTTCGTTATAACATCGATCACTCTGTGTTCTATCGTCACTCTAATCTTGGGTATAGGCTTCTCGTCGTGTATGTGGATGATATTATAAAAACTGGCAGCGATAATACTAGCATTGTGGTTCAGAAATTATTCATTCAAAGCCAAGTTTAGACCTAATATGTTGGAAGTTTGCATTATTTTTTGGGCATTGAGGTTGCTTGGTGCAGTATATTTGGCATCTTCATTCCTTCAAAGTCAACATTCTGGAATGGTATCATTCTGGTTTCGTCACTAGCCCTTCAACATGGATTTTTGAGGTTTTAAATGCAAATTATACTAGGTTGGTTCAACAGGGACACATTTTTACTGCCTGATATTCTTAGAAGCTGTATATTTGGCATCCCTATACTTTTGTGATAAAATGATTCTTATCCTCATGTATGTATCCATATAACTGACCAGCGTAGTGGAAGATGAGATCCCATTGTTGTTGTTGATATTTTGAAGTGTTATTTTTCATATTTTTCCAGTGAAAGGAAGGATATCTGAACAAAATCCTTGGAGATTTTGTATTGAACTTCCTCTTTCTTCCAATAAGTTTTATTTATTAATCTATCTGTAATTCTGTATATAAATTTTTTCCCCAGAATTCTGAAAATGATGCACAGAATTGCTTCACATTCCTCTGAGAATCGAATGACTCCATCTGCTGTTGCTGCATGCATGGCACCTCTACTTTTGCGTCCTCTTTTAGCGGGTGAATGTGAGCTGGATGATGACTTTGATGTAAATGGTGATAACTCAGCCCAGCTTCTAGCTGCTGCAAATGCTGCTAATAATGCTCAAGCTATTATCACAACTCTTTTGGAGGAATATGAGAACATTTTTGATGTAAGATTTTTTCTACGTCTTTCCTAATAAATTGTCTTTTACTACCAAATTATCCTTTTGCGATTTGGAAAAAGAAATTTTCTGTGTATTCTCATTTTCATTGGTAAGCAGATGTATTCTTCATTATAGATGGTGAGGTAGGATCATAGTTTCTTGACTGTCTGTTTCCCCCTTTTTCCCTTTTCAAAGTTTTGATGAGAAGTTACACACTTGTCTGTATATTTTAGTTTTGCTTTCAGCTGGTGTTCAATATGAGGCTTTTTCTCTGTTTTTTTGGACAGGTGAAATGGGAGGGGGAGTTGGGGGTATTGAATCCAGGTCATTAGCCTAGGAATTGGGCAGCTAGCAGATTTGTTTTCATGATGGTAAAGATTCCTAAATTGTTTGTCTTGGCTCACTTAAATTATCTTGGTGGAGGGTCTACCTAATTTTCTGTTAGCAGGAAATGGACCTAATGGATAAGAAGTACTATTATTTGATATCTCATGTGGTTGATTGACAGGGATATACATCGTTTTTTTTTTAATCCTCAGTAGGATTGGTAAGAGTGTAATTTAGTGCTGCTGAGTGCTGACTGTAGAAATTTGGGCTGGGGAGTTCTCATAGGAGTCATGGCCTTTCACTATTCCTTCCTTGACTTCATGCTGGCAGATCTTCAAATTGGATAAATTCTGTTAATCTATTTCTTGATTAGTATGGCCTTGTACTGATTTTATGTTTTCTTAATCCTTAGTTGTGGTTCCGTTGTCACCATGCTATTTTCCCTTTCAGGATGATAATCTTCAGAGGTGCTCAATTTCAGCAGATTCTCGGATTGAGAATAGTGGAAGTGATGATTCAACTGATGATGAAAATCCAGGTATCAAGAACAGTGGATACCAAGATGCTGAAAATGAAACAGATCAAGAAACAGATGATGATCATGAACGTTTGTTAAGTGGTAAATTGAGTGAAAGCAGTGGCTATGCTGGCAGCGATCTCTATGACTTTAAGGTTTTCCCTCCCTTTGTCATCTAATTCTGTCTGCTTGTGTCTGTCTTTCTCTTTATTTGGCTGCCTTTGCACTGCCCTTCACTGTTGTGCATGTGTATTCATACCTGTCTCTGCCTGCGAATGCTACATGGATTGATTGCATTCAAGTATTGGATTCTTGGATACAATTATTAGTAAAGTTAAATTCTATTGGTTTGGTTTGTGTTTATGCTTGCTTTGCTGCTGAGAGAAGTCTGTTTTACCTTTTCCTTCCCTTTTGCATTTTCCTGAACTGGAGCACCACCCTTTTTGTATTTGTTACATGATGTTGTTTGTTGAGTGATAAATTCAGTGAAAGCAGTGGCTATGATGACAGCAATCTTTATGACTATAAGATTTTCCCTCCCTTTGTCATCTGATTCTGCCTGCTTGTGTCTGTCTAACTTTCTCTTTATTTCTCTGCCTTTTTACCTCCCTTCGCTGTTATGCATGTGTCTTCACTTGTGTCCCTGCCTGCATATGCTACAAGGATTTTAATCAAGTGTTGGATACTTGGATGCGAATATTAATATAGCTAAATTCTATTTGCTTGGTTTTTGTGTATATGTTTGCTTTGCTGCTGAGGGAAGTCTGTTTTACCTTTTCGTTCCCTTTTGCATTTTCCTGCACAGGAGCACCTTCTTTTTGTTGTATTGGTTCCATGATTTTGTAGAGCAGTTCATACTGTGCTTTCTCAAGTGTTGCACATTGTTTCCTCTGTTGTTGAAAGTATATTGGAGAATTGCTTTCTTTGAAACTTTCAATCAGAAGAGAACAATTTAGCATGTGTTGTTTGTGCTGAATATGGAATCTTGAATGCATTCTCTTTTTGTAGACGACTTTGGATGTTATTTGAGGTCCATGTGCATCAGGGAATATGGAAATTTTACTGTGCAAGTATCAGAAAATTTTTGATCCTAGATCAGTGTTGATCTTTATTATACTTTTTATCTTTTTTGACATTTCTTTTGAATAAATAGATGCAAGCTACAACGATCAGTGGTGGTTCGGAGGCATAGAAAAGAACTAGATGTATTTTCCTGATGTGTTGTCAATATGGATGAAAATATTGGTATCATGTACGATCATATTGGTATTGGACATATTAGATAATATGTATCAGTATCGAATATATTGGACGTAAAAAATTCTAAAAATTGTAAGTTGAAAGGGTTATATCTATCATATCTATTGATATTTTTGGATATCGATTAATATATTAGCTATATGGGCCGATATGGAAACCTATGATGATACTATCGGGGTATTGGGGGCCCCGATATCGATAAATATCAGTTGATATTTTCATCCATCTTGATACGTGATATCTTTGACCTTTGTAGCTACTTGAGTTAGTTGTTGGGTTCCTGTTCTTCACTACTCATTTCTCAATCATCGACATCCAGGTGCAGGCATTTGGAGATGATGATTCTGATGAATCCTCTGGGGTTATTCATGGCCCAACTGCGAATTCAAAACCTCTTGCAGCTTCTCAAACATTCAGGGAATCAAAGGCTGGATCAGAGGACCAGACTAAACAGACAAAAGTAAGTGGATATTCAACTAATGGGGTGGATACTCCTCCCAGTGTTCCTGCCAACGGATCTTGTCGGTCAATGGGGGAGATATTGTCATCAATGGATCCAGGACCTCCGTTGCTCATGTCTGGTCCAGAATCAAGTGCTGAAAAGTCTATGAATAAGATTACAGGCTCTAGTGTCGCTGTTAAGAGATCCAACTTCTGGGCTAGAAGTTCTGTAAGCCCTCTATCTCAGCTCGTCTTTGCATCACAAATACAATCAATAATATGAATAGAGGTTGTGGTGCTTTGACTTGAGATTTGTGTTATGTATCACCTTTTTTCTAAATGTCCATTTCTTTTGGTGTTAGATGATTTTCTTTTTGCTTTTTTTTTTTTTTTTAAATTTGCATATGTTCTATATTTTTAATTCTCATAGCAATTGTATGAAAATGTTTTCTTAAATTTCAGTCAGGTATGCTGCAGTTTTGCAAGTTAATCATTTGCGCTTGATGTGTGGCCCACTAAAAGTACTTCCTTGTTTTTTTCATATTTATTTCCCGTTTCCTTTAATAAGTTGTTGTAAGTCTTCAGTGGAGAGGATGATGGAATTGGCAAAGGGAAGTTTTTAATCCAGCAGACTTCTGGGTCTTCTTTGAGGGCAAGTAAATTAGGAAGCTCTGTACCAATTAAAAGACGAGGGTGTAATGACAGTGAGGCATGCCAGAGCAATCAGTATGTTATAACATGGTCTAGGGTGCCAGAGGACCGGGAAACTAAATATCTCATGAAATATATTTCATTGTTTAGTTGCATATTTCATTACATGAAGTTCTTGCTGCTGCATTTATCAATTTTTCAGTCCAGGTAAATTTACACATCAGGTATTTTTGTTTTCATATAAATCTGTGCTATAATTTCCAGATGCATTGGATTGTAGATGTTTCGACCATGCCTTGCCCTTCTATATCTTAAATACCTTGTCACAGATCTTTTTCTTTCGCTTCTGCTTGCAGGCAAGGAAAACTTCGTCTGTGGAATCAGTTGATTCTTCAGGAGAGGAAGAGTAAGCTCATCTGTCTGATATTCTGCCATGAACTCCATCCATGTGTTGATGAAAGAGTGATTAAATTGAACAAATACTCTTTTCCATATTGACGCAAACCTGCCAGAGGTTCAAGTTTTATTTATAGCTTGGGTGTGAAGGCATCTCCGTATTAATGTCTCCAGTGATGCCTTTTCTGTGAAGAAACAGTCTTGCTCTTCATTTAATGACGTGAAACAACTCTTGCTTTCTGGAAAACCATAGTCTCCTGCAAAGTAAACTTTTAAAATCTGTTCAAACAAATATTTGATTGATTATAATGGAATAAGGCTGTCGCAGCTGCTCTTGCAGAGGATTTACCTCTTAAATGACATTTTTAATGAATTAAGTTGTAACAAATTATTTCATACTTGCAGACTTGCTATTCAAAGGCTTGAGATTTCAAAAAATGAGTTGAGGAACAAAATTGCAAAAGAGGTGAGTTTCACATTCTGTGGTGCACTTTTTGCTCCCTAAATACAGTATGCATCCATACTAACTATTTGAAAATCCTCTGGTACAGGCCCGGGGAAATGCAACATTGCAAGCTAGCTTGGAGAGAAGGAAGCAAGCTTTGCACGAACGTCGCTTGGCACTTGAACAAGATGTATTCTCCCACCCCATGCTTTATTTGATCTTCTTTGTCTTCCAAAATGTTGCACAAGTTTTCTGTTCAACTTGATGTTGACAGCCCTTTTCTGTAGGGTTTTGGCTAAATATTCTACTTGTTAGGCTAAAGAGCTTTATCATTCTAAGCATCACTTGATAATGGAGTTTATGGATACGTCTCTTTGTTAAGTTTGTTTACAATGTTGGTTTTTGTTCCTTATTGTTGCATTGAGGAATGCGAGGTGAATTAGTTATTTGTAATTGATTGTTGTTCTGTTGACAAGTGTTCGTTTTCTTTTGTGAAGCCTTGAATAGTGTACTGACATACATGGCTTGACACTCTAGGTTCAAAGACTGCAAGAGCAGCTGCAAGCTGAAAGAGATCTTAGAGCTGCTTTGGAGGTTGGCCTGAGCATGTCTGCTGGGCAGCTTTCTAGTTCCCGTTGTATGGATTCCAAGGTTTGTATATTTATGCTTTGCTCAATGTTTATGTTCATCTATTATTTCTCTTGTTTCTGTTTTGAAGTGTACTTGAGACAATCTTTATGATGTTGTCTAATGTTAAGACAAGGGCGGAGCTCGAGGAGATTGCTCTAGCTGAAGCAGATGTGGCGAGGTTGAAGCAAAAAGTTTCTGAGCTGCACCATCAACTCAATCAGCAAAGACAGCATCAGTATAGTTCGCTTTCTGATGCACATGAGCGGTATGTTATCCATTTTTCACAGTAATAATTCCAACACTGGCTTTCTGTGGTTTTGTTTCTCTTCCCTTTATTCCTGTGAGAATTTTACTTTCAGCAATAAATGGGAAGTCCAAAATGTGCCTACTGTCCTGGGAAATGTAGGGATAGATGATCTGAAACATAAAAGGTACTCTATTGCATAAATTGCCATATAGGTCCCTTTATATATAGCTTGATTCAAAAAGTAAACTAAGTGGGAAATCAAGGTGGCCTATTGGTCAGCTGCCACTTGTGTGGGGGAGATAACCTGGTTTTAATTCTGATAACATCCCCTCCCTCAACTCATCAATCAAAATGTTTTAAAAAGAAGAGAAAAAACAACAAAAACAGGAAGATTAAAATTAGGAAGAGAGCCACCATCGCCCAGCAGGACAAAGTCTTGAGCCACCTGTCATTAATAAGTTACTGAGTATCCTCAAAAGCTCTTCTTTGAGCTTCTCTCAAATAGCTGAAGGAAAATTGGTGGTGTACCTGCATCCTACTTTCCTGACAGGAGAACCGTTGCAGGCATGCGACTTTGGTAAATCAAAACCCGGGAAATGCTAGGTTTTTGTTTTCATTTGGTCCTGTGATTTGAATGAAAAGATTTTGAGTCTTGTTTTCCATGGGTTCACTTTTGATATTTGGCTAAACCATATGGGCGAAGGGGGTTTAATAGATTGCTCTATTTCACCCAGCCACATCAACACAATGTGGAAGGCAACTGCCACCACTATGAGCATTGGATGATTTCTTTTTCTGTAACCTCGTTGCTTTGCAGGAAAATAGGGACTAGTGGAATCCATCTCCTCCCTGTTTTAATATAGCCAGTCACTCCACTATTTTCTGCGTCCACCACTTGCTTTTTCGTGGATAAAGGATGGAATATTTTCTTCTCATTTATTTTCCATCACTGGTGGGATTTACCTTTGCAAGTAAGCAGAATTCTGCCTACCGCGTCCAATTCTGCCAAAATCACTGCTGCACTTATATACAGAAGCTGTAATGTAACACTTTTTTGTGAAATGTTGGAAGTAGAATTCTACCGGAATTTCTGGCATCCCACTCGACATGAATTTTTAAATTTTTAAGCTTTCAAAAGGATATACCCACATAAAATTTTAGTTCTCATAATCTCATTTGCTCCTCTGTCTTCTATCCTTGATTCTTGTGTAGTTGATTTTTTTTATTTTTAAATATTTTTTTACTTGCAATATGTATTACAAGTCCCATCAATGCTATCAAATGAAACTCGTAATATAATATAACAAAAATTTGATTTGTTTTGTTTGCTCGGCATTGCCATAGATTTATTGCACTTAAAATCGGAATTCCTTCTTCCACTTCCATCAATTCCAATTCTGCCATTGGTGGAATCCACTTATATGCTGAAGTGGAACTAAAATTATTTTTGAGGTTTCACCAAAAGTTCGAACTGTAATTCAAGATTCCTCTATCAATTCTTCTGCTACCCTCCCCTCACACCATCATTCTTTGTTGGTTTCAATCTCTATTCTCTGCGGATCCCTTGAAACCTCTCCTGTCAAATGCTGGGACAAGAAACCTTTGTTTCAATTAGATTTACACAGCACATTATTGGATGATGAATTTCGGGCCCAAGTTTCACCTTCCTGGTGAAGTTCCCAATAAAGTTGGAGATGAGCAATCAGCTGGGAAAAGCAAAGCAATCTTGTCTTTGATGTGTTTTTTCCTGCAAAGTTGGCCGGGGTTACTTGTATTTATTGATGGAAATATTTTCCTAGTACCCTATTCTAATGCACCTTGAAGCCGCACTGGACATTTTCCATGCCCTTTTTTTCCTAAAATAGATGGAATAAATTTTACTTGCATTACTTTCTACCATGGATGAAAATATCGGTATCGGTTGCAGTTGTTTCAGTATTGGACAATATATATCAATAGTATTGGACAATATATATCAATAGGATCGTAATATCGGATATTATTTTGAATATCGGCTGATATATTGACTGTATCGGCTGATATGGAAATATATCGTAATATTGTTGCGATGTCGGAAAATATTGGTATTGGGAGCGCCTCGATACTTATTTGTATTGTATCAGCTGATATTTGCAACCGTGTTTTTTGCCTATAACGGTGGCTCAACACTTTGGTCAACTTTTTTCTCAAAACTATGATTGACAGTTCTCTATCAAATGCAAAAGAGAGAACATTTTGGGAAGAGGTTACAAGAAAGAATCTTCAAGCTAAGTCGGACAGCTCAGTGACAAGGCCCCTACAGCATGGGATTTGGAAACACAACCTTATTTTTGTATTGCATAAAGGTTATTTCTATAATTATAACTCATGACCTCCATGTTATATTGGGGTGACCTTACTGTTGAGCCCAATGCTTATCCTCTAAACTTCATGATAAAGATCATGCCAGAAAAGAATGTCTATCACCAATATCAGAAGGTATATACTTCAGCGATTTCTCCCCTTTGTGAACTTTAAATACTTTGCAACTCCTTTTCAGAAACTGGCCATTCATTTCCATCCCAATCTTTGCCACTACAACCAATATTAAAGATGATAAATTTTGACCCTTGTCCCTTCAAGGTCTTGATTTTAGACCTTATTCTACCAGCTATAGAAATTCTTTCAAAAGAGTTAATCTACCAATTTTGGTACGTGCTGTTGCTTCCAAACACCAACAGCTATTGCAATGCCACTATGCTGATGCTGTGCATTCTCATGTTTCTAAGGTTGAGCCTCCTTTTAGTCTTCCGTAGGTTATTTACTTGCCTCAAAAAAGACAAACTTTATCAACATAACAAAAAATGACAGATGAGCATATTTTAGTCTGCTTTTCTGAGTGCATATTCTAATCTATGAAGCCTTGTAGTTTCTTTGGTGGGGAAAAGAAAGATTAATTTAACATGAAAGAACTAGCAGACTTAAGCTTTCTTATGAACATCAGCATGCAGAGAGTGGTTTCTTTGTTAAGATAGGTGTCCTAGTTTATTATGCGCTGAGTTTGCATATTTTAAAGATCACCTCATTATGCTGCCAAATTTCCGTTTTTTACTAAATCAGAAGGCGCTGCCTTTGGCTCTCATTTCACATCATCCACAAACTTTCATAACGTTGGCGTATTCACACCATATGTATCCGATGCCCCTTTATCCATATCTACCTACTGGCTATTAGGTTCATATCCATTTGATTCCTAAGGAATCCACTGGGTTGCGAGCGGTCTTTTAATGATGATGTCATATTGTCAATGAATGGCCAGCATGCTAATCATTGACTGTCATTATACCTGAAGTTAAACTCACTAAGCAGTCCCCTGGAGGGGTGGGGTTAAATTTGTAAGTTCTCTAAAGCTTTAACATTTTGAGGTATGTCATCCTTCTTGAAATCGTATGTGTCACGGTCCAAATTTTTATAGTAGCCAACAGTGTAGCGTATCCGGTTCCTATGGGAATAGGCGCTAGCCAAGTTAAACCACAAGTACTCTGAAGTGCTCTTCTCATTTGGGGACATCATTGGCTTCATTCCTATCCCAACTGTTGAATCCAAAGCCTAAACCGTCACTCTGCCTTTCACTCGTTTGCAAACAATAGAATGGCATTTAGGAGTTGAATCAAATCAGCAAGGGAACTAGTTGTGAGAGATCTGTCTCATGTCATGGCATGGAAATAGTAAATGCCGCAGATCGTCTGATGATGCTAATGTGGGGTTAGTCTTCGGACGCAACATGGAAACTTATGTCGATGTTGAGTTCGTAGAACGTAATGAAGTTGCTAGTGAAAGTGTGAAAATGCAAGTAATTAATAGTAATAAGGTAACAATCGGATACAAAAGAAAATTTTAAAAATTCATTCCATCATATAGAGGTACTTGGATCTTTTGGCCTTTGGTGCTAGTACACATTAGAATGTCCCGACTTTTATGATGGGGTTTTTAATTTTTTTACAATGCTAAAATTCAAATTAAATTCACCTAAATTTTCTAGAAAAATATAAAGATGTGAGGAAAATTATGTAAAAATTTACATGGTTCGGTTCGAATTGTAACATGCTCCCCCTACTAAACTGTCGACGTCCTCGTTGAATTGATCTTTAGGGTGGCTTTGGCTTCTTCTTCAGTCTTATGTCTCAGCAGGTTCCCAATTTGTTTCTTCTGTTGGTCTTTTCTTCCATTTTATGAGTACTTCTTTCTTCTTTTTCCCCATTGATGTAGTCACCTCCTGTTTAGCAATAATCTCTTCAACTTCTGGTGTTGGTGGTGGCTTTATTTGAATGTTGGAGCACTATGATTTGTTGCATGAAGGGTCTTCCATGTCAGGATAATATGGCTTTAAATAGCTCACTTGGAAGACGGGTTGGATTTTCATCAATTCTAGAGGATCTATTTTGTATGATGTCTTCCCCATACGAGTAATGATCCAGACAAGCCCTTTATATTTTTGTAGGAGGCGCTTGTCTCTTCCTTTGAGAAACCGCATTTGCTTTTGGAGAAATTTCACCAATACAAGATTTCTTACCTTGAATTGTACAGGCCGCTTGTTCTGATCTGCCAATTTCTTTATCCGACGAGACACTTTCTCCAAATAGGCTTTGGCAATCTCCATGTTTTGCTTCCACTCCCAGGCAAAGTTGTAAGTACGAGAATACTTCCCTTTGTATGGCTCAACCACAGTGTGTAGAAGAAGCGGCTGTTAACCTGTTACAATTTTAAAATGATTCTTATTTGAAGAAAAGTGCTTTTGGGTGTTAAAGGAAAATTGAACAACATTGAGGATTTTCACCCAATCATTCTGACTAGCACTCACAAAATGCTACAAGTATTCTTCGAGTTGGACATTGAATCTCTTCATTTGACCGTCAGTTTGAAGATGATAGTTGAGAAAATATTCAATTCTGATCTGAGCAGTCTGAAGAGTTCTGTCCAGAAGGCTTCGATAAAGTGTCCATATTGGTCACTCATAAAATTTTGGGGCACTCCCCAATATTTGACGATATGTTTGAAAAATAAAGACATCTCCTCCCTCGAACAATTTCTCATTGTTGGAATAAAAGTAGCATACTTTGAGAAGCGGTCCACTATCACCAAGATGCACAAGTACTCACCCGACCTTGGCAGTCTTGTGATGAAGTCCAGAGAAACACTTTCCTCGGGTCTGTTAGATACAGTGAGGGGTTCCAACAACCTTGCTGTCTTTTGCCACTCGACCTTATCTTGTTGATAGGTGAGACATGTTTTCGGGTAGCTTATCACGTCCTCATTTATTTTAGGCCAATAATAGCCCTTCTGTAACAAACTTAGGGTATATTGCCACCTCAGGTGGCCAACCCATAGAGTGTCATGACATTCTCTAAGGAGCGCCCTCTTCAGTCCACCGGCCTTGGGTATGAAAATCTGGTATCCCTTCGTGAAGATCAATCTATCATCTGTTTAGAATCTTCGAGCCTTGCCCTCCTGGATAAGTCGAAGTAGTGTCACAGCCATTGGATCTTTCTCAAAATTTGACTTTACTTGCTCTCTGATGGTCGTGGCAATCTCACTTGTCGATAGGTGGGCTACTTGAAATAAGGTAGGGAGATCTAGTCTTTTACGAAGGGAATCTACAATCTGGTTGCAGCATCCAGATTTATGTTCTAGCACCAAGTCGAATTCTACTAATAACTCTTGCCATCGAGCCTGCTTGGATGTCAACTTCGGTTGGGTAAGGATATGGCTAGCGGTAGTATTATCAGTCTTCACCACAAATTTGGAGCCGAGTAAATAATGTCTTCATGTCCTCAGACAGTGAACAATCGCTAGCAACTCCTCTTGGGCCGCATAACGTCGTTCGGCCTCATTTAATTTTTGGTTTTTATAGGCTACCAGATGGACTTTCTATAATAAGAGCCCTCCAAGAGTGAAGTCTAACGCATCCGTTTGCACCTCAAAGTGTTCGGTCACATCTGGAAGTCTTGCACTAACTCCTTAACTATCGCTTCCTTGAGCTCCTTAAAAGCTTATTGGCATGCCTCTGTCCACTTCCTGTCCTTCTTGAATAAATCTGTTAAAGGTGTTGTTTTCCTCAAATACCCTTTTATGAATTGTCGGTAATAGTTCGTAAAGCCAATGTAAGATAGCTTGCACTGATGGGAACTTGTCGGCAACTCGCTTACATATGATGGGATTTGCCAATGTGAGATAGCTTGCACCTTCTTTGTATCCATCCTGATTTGAACTCGCCTCATGATGTGTCTTAGAAAGCTGATCTTTTCTTGAGCGAATGAGCCCTCCTCACGCTTCATAAAGAGGTGATTTTCCTTCAACTTTTGGAACACTAACCTTAGATGATTCATGTGATCCTCTAGCGAGTTATATATCACAATGTTATGCAAGTAGACTACCACAAATTTGTCCAAGTATTTGTGAAACACCTAATTCATCAACGTGCAAAAGGTGGTTGAGGCGTTGGTTAATCCAAAAGGCATTATGAGCCATTCAAAAGCTCCATATCTACTTACGCACGTGGTTTTTGGCTTGTCCCCCTCCGAGATTCTAACTTGATGATAACCCGACCTCAAGTCGAGTTTTGTGAAATATTTTGTATTGCTCAACTGATCAAACAAGTCAGCGATTAAAAGAATTGGATAGTGATTCTTTACCGTCATCTTATTCAGGGCCCTGTAGTAAATGCAAAAATGTAAACTCCCCACTTGCTTCTTCTGAAACAAAATAGGGGCCCTATAAGGTGCTTTGAGGGGCGAATGAACCCTAAGCTCATTAGCCCATCCAGTTGTTTTCGTAACTCATCTATCTTTGGAGGTGCCATCTAATATGCTCCTCGCATAGGTAGCGTCGCCCCTGGCATAAGTTTAATCTGGTGATCCATCGCTCTCTGGGGTGAAAGCACTTTGGGCAACTCCGTTGGTATTACCTCTTCGAATTCCTCTAGAAGTGGGTTGACCTCCGGTGGTAGAGGTCCAACCATAATTTCTTTGTCCACCAACAAAGCTACGAGGATGGTAGGCTAATCTTTTTCCAGACCCTTATTGAGTTGTAATGCAGATAATACCTTGTCTTTACCATTCCTCTTGAATTCTTTTGGCCTTTTGGTGGCGTTCACTAAACATGGACTCTCATACATGAGGAGCACCGAGCTTAAGTGAGGCATTGTGATGTAGGAAGGAGGAGAAAAGTAAAGAGAGAAGGATAATAGAGGGGTAGAGATAAGAAGGAGAAACAACTAAGGGGGAGAGGGGAGAAGGAAAGCACAATTGCTTAAGTACAATCAATTTCTCAAACATTTATTCATAAATCATCAATTTCTTAAATAATAGAAATAGGGGTTCTTATATAGAGAACGCGATACCTAAGGAAATTGGAAACAAAATCATAATCAAATAACTTCAAAAGTGGAAAGGAAATCAAATGGAAAATAAAATCAAATCTCTACTTAATAAAAATCAAATCTAATTAATAATCAAAGTTGTTATGAAAATAAAATCAAAGTTAATTTGAAAGGCAAATCAAAGCAAATATTCGTCTCGAATGTCCGCATCGATTTTCCCCGGTGGCTGGAACTCGATCACTGTCGAGTTAAATTTCTGTAATCAATCCTCCAACCACAAGTTGAGCGGCTATTCAACCCTTCAACGACGGTGAGACTCGTGTAGGGGGGCGGAAAGCTGACGAAGCGATCGGTATCTCCGGAAGGAATTGGACTGGGGTCTGAAAAAGTGCAATCCTGCTGATTCTGATAGAGTGTCAATATATTGGGGTCAAACTGGTGGTGTGTCTCGCGAGCAACCCAAGCAGTCTTGGGCTCTGTCGCCAATCAATTTGACAAGGAAGTGCTGAACGCTCCATCCCTGGGAGATATAAGTTGCTCATTTAAAATAGTATCAATTTTATCGTTGTGTGCCAAGAGAGTGGAGGTGTGTAGAAATAGGTGGATATGTAATATGTGGTATGTCAAGGGACACATCAAAGGGATCATATGATGGGTTAAAATCGGAAAAAATTATCAACATAGAAAGTAGTATCAAAATGAAATAAAATATCAATAACAGATGCAGTTGACCCATGCCACTGTAAAATCTTAAATGGACTAGCACTACAAGTATGCAATATAGAAACGGGCCCATATGGACGCCGATGTGGTATGATCCAACCCATAACACAACCACCAATATAAAAGGCAACATGGATTTTATGCACATCAGTGTGAAATTGACATGAGGTATGAATTGTTTCCAAATATGTACTGATCTCAATGTGTAAGTTATGAAGATGTGCAAATATTGTGGCTACTATGGATGTACGAACATGTGGGGACATCAGGATAAGGCTTAATGGTTTTGGAAAGACTCCGAGAATAATATCAGCAAACACAATAGGATCGATGATGGCTAAATGATCACATGTTGTGAGACTAATAATATGTAATCCTTTTGTTTCTACCACGGCCTTTGTTCCATTGATAGGCATTGGTTTTGGGGGTAAAGGATGGATGTGAAGTTTTTTGCATTCATAAACAAAAGAACAGGAATTAGAACGACATTTAATTATGACATCCAAGTTGTATAACCAAGGGCGCCCGAGAATGACATAACCCACATTCATTGGTATAACGTCACACCAAATGTGATATTTGTACTCTAAAAATTGAATGAATACAAGACAACGTTCTTTGACGGATATAGAAGACGTGTCAATCAAAGAGACGCTGTATGAATTAGGGTGTGGGACCGTCTTTAATCCCAAGTGAGAAACAGTGTTAGCGGAAACCGCATTGATGCAACTACCGCTATCCACGATTACCTTGCAAGCTTTCTCATTCACTTTGATGTAAGTGTGAAAAATAGCGTAATGAGGCCAATCATTAACTTCTTTAGATTGTGTCAATGTGCATCGCACGCCGAAAAATGGTGTATTAAGGAAGAATTGAAGTCTAGATGAGAGGAAGTAGGCCGAATACGGCTCATAAATGTGTCAAGGTCATCATCATTTAAGTCACTAAACTTCTCTAATTTAGGTTCATAGGCTTGTTCTTCAAGGAGTTTCTCATTTATTTCATTTTGTCCATCAATTAATAAAGCTTTACTTGGACATTTGGAAGAAATATGCCCAAAATCTTTACAATTGAAACACTGTAATTAAGAATTTCTTTTCGAGGCTTCAACATCCTTTTCTCGAGGTTCCTTTGTAGGGGCAACGGTGTTGAGAGGGGTTCTTAAGATAGACTTAGAAATAATGGCAGGAGTGTGTGTGATGTGGATTGATGGTACGGCATTCTGGTAACTAACTCAAAGTCTCGAACCATATTATATGCATGGTCCAAAGTCGTAACTCCACGAATGATAAGTTTTCTCCGAAGATCCTCGTGTAGTCCTTGCCAGAACCTACTTAACGTCATAGCATCGTCTTCAATGATATGACATCTTATTCGAAAATCATCGAATTGAGTCACATACTCTGTTACGGACCGATTACCCTGTCGAAGGAAATTTCACTAGTCGAGTAAGTTGCTACTGTAGGAGTGGGGTAAATATTTCTCTTGAAGGCATCATTTTATTTCAGCCCAACTCCGAACAGGGCCGGCTTGACGCCGAATTAGAAGGTCCTCAACACTTTCCCAATATAATTGGACATTGTCGGTCAACTTAAGGCTGGCAAATTGAACTTTCTTGTCTTCTGACATGCCATACCATTCAAAGAAATAATCTATATCGCAGACCCATTGAGTGAAAACTCAAAGGTCCAAGCAGCCATCAAAAGTAGGGGCATCCAATTTGATATTTTTGAAGAGATGGTCAGCTGGATCCCGCTCTTGATCATAGTACTGAGGCCTGCGATCGTGTCTACTAGGGGTTCGTCTGTTTTGCCTTTGTCGGTGAGCCTTGTCATGTGATGCATTAGAGTTTTAGTATTCTGATGAGTGAGGGCCTAGTTTTAAAGTGGCAACCCGATTTGCAAGAACCAAATTTGTTTGATGAGTGGTGGCTAAGTCAATTTGAATGACAATCATATGATTTTGTAATTATTGTTGACTAGAAACTAATTGGGCTAATTGTTTACTTAATGTTTCAAATTGGTTAGAGTCCATGATTAAGTCGGGGTATTATGGAAAATAATTTAACCACTTTGCAAGTGCATACAACGCCTAACGGAATTAAGATCAATAAACAATTGAGACAATCAAAGTCAATCAATTTGTTTTTTTTTTTTAAAGATTTTGTATGGTTCAAATTATGCAAACTAGTATTACTAATCTATTAAAATTATAAAGCAAGAATCAAGTGCAATCAGGGTGTGTCAAACGTAAGGTAGTGAGAGGACGTGAAAGAATTTTTATTTTATTTTATTTTGGGCAATAAAATGGCACACGCAGATAAAACTAAATGCTATTAAAAATAAACAGAATATGCGACCCAAAAAGAAAACGGAACAAACACACCTAGAAATAATCTGACCCGTTTGTTGAGACAGCCTTGAAGATGATCTGACCTACTTGTTGAAAACTACCTTGGGATGAGGATCTACTACTGTTTGAATTTTATTGGCTATTTTTTTTCTCTGTTTTTTTCTCTCTCATTTTTTTTCCTTTTTTGTTTTTTTCTCAGTTACTGTTTTCCCCGTTCTTTTTTTTTTTTTTTTTAAATTTTAATCATGCGCCTTCTGTTGCCACCTACTCTTTTCGTTACCCACCTCGGCCTTAAAGCATAGACGCAAAGAGAAAGAGGAGAGGCGGTGGTTGCGACAGCGACGATGAACACAAACGAAGAAGATGAAGTCGCGGATGATGACACGAAGACAACGGTTGTGCAGACGAATAATCGGATCAACTCGATTCGTGACTTCTCTTTCTACTCCTCTCTCTCTCTTTTTTTTTTTTCAAAACAAAAAGGTGGCGGCTAGGGTTTGGTGGGGCTTCGGTTCAGACAACCAGCTAGGGTTGATGTAGTTGATGGTGCTAGATCTTGGGCGTTCAGATGAATGGTCGTTTAGGGTTTGGGTGGAGAAGATGAACGCGGTGGTCTGGATGGTTGTGTGGGGCTCGATTTGGGCTGAGCGGTAACCGGCGACGATGATGGCTTGTGGTGGCGGCGCTGATTATAATGGCTTAGTCAGGCAGGGATTGCTGCTTTGTGGGTTGCGTTGGCCTCTTCGATTGCTCTGTTTCTTTACTGCTGCTTCTCTTCTTGTTTTTTTTTCGCTACTGAGACAGAAAGAAGTAAAAAAAAGACTTTTTTTTTCGTTTGACAGAGTCGGCCACGAGAACAAAAATCACATTTTTTTTGACAATATCAAGAGGAGGCAGTGGTGGTGGAGATGGGCCTGCAGATGCACAGTAAGGCCTTTGGAGGGTGGCCAACGGGTGGTGGGACAGCGGGCAGTGGAATTAGTGATGTTGCTGGTTGCACGGGACGAATGTGGCTGATTATTGGGTGCGGAAAGGTGTTGTGGCTGGCGGCAAAAGGATAGGAGTTTTATCTCTGGTACCAATTTGATGTAGAGAGGAGAGAAAAAGTAGAAAGAAGAACAAGAGAGGTGTAGAGATAAAAACAAAGATTAGAGGGGTAGAGAAAAGAAGAAGAAACAACCAAAGGAGAGAGAGGGAGGGAAGTCACAATTGCTCAAGTGCAATCAATTTTTCAAACATTTATTCATCAATCATCAATTCTCTAAATAATAGAAATAGAGGTTCTTATATAGAGAACCCGATACTGAAAAAAAATT
This sequence comes from Nepenthes gracilis, assembly GCA_033239525.1. Lineage (NCBI taxonomy): Eukaryota > Viridiplantae > Streptophyta > Magnoliopsida > Caryophyllales > Nepenthaceae > Nepenthes > Nepenthes gracilis. The sequence goes on from BSYO01000001.1 coordinate 30,445,405, forward strand.
GGAAACAAAATCAATAATCAAATAACTTTAAAAGTGAAAAGAAAATCAAATGAAAAATAAAATCATATCTATACTAAATAAAAATCAAATCAAATCTAATTAATAATCAAAATTGTTATGAAAATAAAATCAAATCTAATTTGGAAGGCAAATCAAATCAAATATTTGTCTCGAATATACGCATCACATTGCACTCCCTTAGTCGCTTTATGGAAGTCCATCCCCAAGATCAGGTTAAAGTCATCCATTGGTGTTGCTGCGAAATTCAACTTCTTGCTCCACTTTCCAAGTCGTACTAGGATCAACTTAGCAACATCAAGGGTGGGCTTTGCCTGAGTTCATGGCCTTCATGTTGCTGCCGTCTTTTTCTAACCTTAACCCTAGGTGGTCTGCTTCGACTCCGGCCACAAAATTGTGAGTAGCGCCCATGTCTACCATGGTGTGGGCACCCCTTCCATTCACTTGTAGTTCCACTTATATTAAGTTTGTGGATTTAGTGGATGCTTGGGCGTGCGTCTCAATGGCATATAAGAGATGAACTTCTCCAATGCGAGTTTGGTCCCTTTCATTCTCATTGTTTCCCGACTCCAGTGGATCACATTTTCTTTGTAGCGCACTCATAGCTCCTTTGTGTAAGCATTGGGTGTAATATCCTGATTCTCTATTCGATTTATTTTGTATAAAATTATTATTTTGGGTTAAATTGGGTGTATTAGATTATGAAAGAAAAGAAAAAGAAAAATAAAATAATAATAATAATAATAATAACATTATTATTATTATAAAAGGGGGGAGGAAACCGTGTGACAGAGAGAAAGGAAAAGAAAAAGAAAGAAAGAAAAGAAAGGAGAAGGGAAAAGAAAGAGAGAAGGAGAGGAAGGGGATGGCGGTGTGGGGAGCTGCAACAACCATTGGCCGGAGGAGTCGACGCCAGGAGCGAAAGCCGACGAAACCCTATCTGCGATTTATCCTCTAATATATGCAGTGGTGTGAGCGGAGGAAGGAAATTGTGAGCCAAGCAGTGTGGCCATTGTCGTCGTCGAAAGAGAAGAAATTAAGGCAAGAAAATTCTTCCTTTTTCTTTGTTGATGCCGATTTTGTGCTTGTATGTATCAATTTTGAGGAAATCGACCAAAATTTGTGGTGGATGGGTAAACGAGGCGTGGTGGAGGAGAGGGAATTATTGGCAGTGCTTGCGTGTATTGTTATTGCTGTCGTCGTCGGAGACATCCGTCGCAGAACTACTACCACTGTGGCCAAAGCAGTCATCTGTGCTGGATTGCCGTCAGGCGAAGTAGACCCGAAGCCTGTGCAGAAAGGGGGCGCAGCAGGAGAGAGAAAAGCCCGATTTGGGTACCTCGGAGTATCCTTTTGGCAAATCTGATTGGTATATGGTCGAGGTAAGTATCCTTTCGCCCTATCTCCGATTTATTTTAATAACTAATATATTTTTTTGTGTATTTTGTATAAGCATGTTTGTATGGAAATGGACAGTATCTGAGACCCGGTGGGTCAGTGTACATGTGGGATCATAGTGGTCCAAGACCGTGGTAGGTCGATATGTGTGTGGAGACAGGGGAGTTTGAGACTCTAGTGGGTTGTTATATGTGTGGACCACAGCGGTCTGGGATCCTAGTGGGTCGATATGTGATTCGATAAAAATGAGAAAATGGCCGAGAACTATGGGCCTAAAATGTAGCCGATATTGGATATTTGATGGCAAAAAGTTGCAAGCTTAAAATGTAGCTGATGTTGCATATGAGATGGTTGAGAGTTGCAGGCCTAAAATGTAGCCGATATTGGATATTAGATGGCTGAGAGTTGCAAGTCGAAATTGTAGCCGATAATAATAAAAAGATGGTAGAGAGTTGCAGCCTAAAATGGTCGCTGGGCTGATGGAGCCAATGATATATGGTGGCCGAAAGCTGTAGGTCTAAAATGTAGTCGAGATCCAATAATGATGAAAAGATGGCCCAGAGTTGTAGGCCGAAATTATAACCGATAATGATATGTGTTGGCCTAGAGCTGTTGGCCTAAAACGTAGTTGTTATGAAGTGCATACTAGATTTTGATTTGCATCAGCAATGGGTGTGTAGTGGTTTTAGTATATGTGGCAAAATTGATTGGATTTTGACTTGCATCAGTTGTGGGTGTGTAGTGGTTTCGGTATATGTGGTGGAGTGCATTGGATTTTGATTTGCATCTGCTATAGGTGTGCGGTGGTTTCGATATATTTGGCTGCGTTTATCGGATTTTATATGAGCTCTCCCTTTGATTTTACATGCGTTCTTTTATACATGTTTAACGACGATATTTGTTGAGTTTCGGCTCATGTTTTTCTGTTTTCTCTCCTTCAGAGTAGAAGGCTTGAATTTGCTGCAAGAGTTGGGCAGGGTTTGGTGCGGCACCGCATTTCTAGTGAGCATTTCATCTATAAAATTCAGATGGAGTTGGTCGTGCTTGATTTCCTAGTTTGGGGCTTGATTGGGTTGTTTCCCATATGGCTATTCATAGGGTAGATTGCATTTATTTTATTCGGACGGTTGTCCAATGATCACACTCGGACATTGGGCCACCTTATGTGGCCCATCACACAGGAAGTACGCACCAAAAGATGCCTTCTTGCTAGTTGACGTACTGATGCTTCCCTTGGAACTCAGGGAGTTTACTGAAAGCTACTTTCCCCACTCTTTGCTTTGGGCTTTGACTTGTTGACACTCGATGCACTTTGCGCAAGCTTCTTTGAGGGATTACCGTTGTTCCGTTGATTTTAGTTGCCCCTCTCAACTGCATAGTCAACAAGTCTTTTGACTGCATTTTGGGCGGAAGTCAGATTTTACACCTCGTTGTCTGAATAGTTCCGTCTGAGTCCACGACTATATGTTATCAATGAAATGGAATAGGCGGTTCTTATCAGACATGTCTTTAATGTCCAACATGCATGCCAAGAAAACTTTAATATAATCTCTAATAATCCCCGCGTGCTTAATCTGTTTGAGCTTCCTTGGTGCCGTGAACTCAGTATTCTTAGGGTAGAATTGTGCCATCAATTCTTTTTTTGAGGTCTTCCACGAGTCAATGTTTAATCTTCTCTGGACCATTTCCTCATATTTAGTTCTCCACCACAACTTGGCATCACCGGTCAGGTACATGATAGCGATGGAAACCTTTGCCTCGTCAAAGTCCATCTTTGCAGCCTGTAAGTACTACTCCAGGTCGAAGACGAAATTGTCAACCTCATTCGAATTTCGCATGCCACCATATGAGCGAGGTTCTAGGGGCTTGACTCTGCTAATGCCGAAGGCACTATCATCAATTGTGGCAGTGCGCACTAGAGGGCTCACCTTACCGGTGAGCTCGGTGTTCTCGTTTTACAATACTCTTATAGAGTCGTGAACATCATTCGTCAAGTCTTTAACTACCTCTTCCAGGGCCCTCAACTGAGCGGTGAGGCTATCCGCCCACCTTTCCTTCCTATCGAGACACTCATCCTGGGCTTTGAGCTTAGTTACCCGTCTCTCAATGGCTTTAAGACGAGTCACTATGGTTGGATAAACCACCGGTATTGTTTGAGTAGCCCGTTGTGGCGTCGCTTGGGCCATTCCAATCCCATCGTGTATGATTTTCCAAAAATCAAGAACCTTCTTATAGTTCTTCCCGTAAGTCAGCCTTTGATACCAACTGTTACAATCCAAATTTTTATATCAGCTAACCATGCGGTGTGTCTGGTTCCCACGGGAATGAGCACTACCCATGTTAAATCACAAGCACTCTAAAGTGCTCGAGGTTGGCCTCGGGACGTAACGTGAAAACTTATGTCAGTGTGAAGTTTGTTGAATACAATGAATCGCTAGTGAAAATGAAAAAATACAAGTAAGCAATTAATAATAACAAGACAACAATCGGGTATGGAAGAAAATTTTAAGAATTCATTCCCCCATATAGAGATATTTGAACCTTTTGGCTTTTGGTACTATCATACATTGGAATACCCCAACTTTTACAATAAGGTTTTTAGTTTTTTTATAATATTAAAATTCAAATTAAATTCACTTAAATTCCTAAAAAAGTATAAGGATGCAAGAAAAATTATGTAAAAATTTATATGGCTTAGTTCGAATACTAACAAATATGCACGTTTGCCCTACGGAGATATAGGAGAAGTATCAAAATTTTTATCAAGAGCTATTGGAAACAAAATATGGGTTTGTGAAACTAGTGGATTTAATGATGATGTGACAAATGACATCTTCCATATCACTGGCCACTCTACAAGAGAAAACGGAAGTACCTTACTGTATTTGTTTGATCTGTGCAGGAGGTTTTTGCAGCAAGACTTTGATAGCACCCTTGCCTTTTGTAACCATGAAAGGAAACAAAGAAATGAGGTATGCACTCTGAAATTGAGCTTTTTGTTGGAGTTTCTGGAACTTCTTTATCTAATAGTCTTACCTCTTCTACGCCCCCTTCCCTCCAAAACACCTCTCCGCTAGGTCTGTCGTCTGTCTTCCAAATTAGAGGGCCTTTTTGAATGCCTTTGTCTTTCCCAATCTTTTTATTTTCCTATCTTTTTTTTTCCTTGTTCATTTTCTTTCTTTCTTCCTCCATTTTCTTGTATGGGGTGGTGGAGTTGATTAGCCTATATGGAAGTGGGTTAGCATTGGCATAATGGTGAAACTGCCCTATTATGTTCTAGAGCTTGCAGGTTCAAATTACAAAAATAATATTTCTAGAATGCATGGGCTAAGTTTTGCACAATCGACTTTGCCTAAACCTCATGATATAGAATCTCATGCACTAAAATGTATAAGAATATATGCGTTGCGGATTTTAGAATGTTAAGATGAATGTATGAAGTCACACTTAAAGATAAAATTAGAAATGATATCCATAAATGTCTAGAGATTATACCTGTAGAAAATAAAATGATAAAAAGACAAATAAGATTGTTCAGATATAAATCGTGGGCCTAATTAAGCACTTGTGAAGAAACGTGAGCTAGTAGTAGTTGGAGGGAGAAAAAAAGATACAAGACCCCGGAAAATTTAGAGCAGAATGATAAAAATAATTTAAAATTATTTGTATTATTAAAGGATTTTGTACAAAATCGAGTGGAATGACAAAATCTGATTCACATAGCCAACTTTACTTACCGAAGATTTGTTGTTATTATATTGGACTTTTTTTTTGCAAGTTAGGAATTTCATTGTTAAAAGGTCACTAGAGTGAACTCAATTATTCCCCGCGCTGCGGTGACTAATTCTTAGCATTGATGTATTTAGAGCCAAAAAGTTGCTTTCACAATCAATCTTTGAGTTGTGTGTCCATTTCAGTTTTAAGAGATACTCATTTGTTGTTAGGAGAGCTTACTGGGGCCTGACTGGAGGAACATAAATGGACAACCGTTAACCGCTGGTGGCAGCAGCGGTAGACAGCCTTCTCGGAAACATTTCATGGACCCGACTAGCTTGGGTGTGTCGAAAAACACCGAAGTGGCATCGCCGAATTTGCCTATGGTTGAGCTCTGTGCTGTCGATTCTGGCTCCATGCCTTCCACTTCCAGGATAACGGAGGTGAGACTTTGGTCTTATGCTTAAGCTCTTGGAGGACTTGAATTCAATAGAAGAGATTACCCTAATACTGAAATAAATTTGGAGCTGTCTGCCGATGGTAAAAATATTGATATCAGTATCAGTTATTATAAACGTAAATATCGCTATTGGGTCATCCTAATATCAATATTTTCTGATATCATAATAATATTGCGATATATTGCCGTATTAGAGATATATCAATTGTTGTTTTCAATATTTGACCAATATATTGATTAATATGACCCTATCAATTTACAATTATTAAAAATTTATTTTTTTTAATATATCCGATATAAATCAATATTGTTTAATATGTTTGATATCGATATGACCACAATAATATTTATATTTTTATCCATGGTTGCAACTTTGTCAGTATCAAATATATTGGAAGACATGTATCGATTCAGATTTATTGGATGGAAATTTTTTTGTGAATTAGAAATGGTAAAATATTTGTCGATATATCAGTTTATTTGAAAATATTGGTATCTAGGATCCCAATAACACCATTCTGGCCAATATTTTATTTATGTTTAACTCGGTGCTTACTTATCCAAAATTAATACAGTTGTACTCGGAAGTCTTATTAAGTTTTAGGATGACACTATATTTTTATTCAAAGGCATTTTCCATTGATTCAATAAGCAATGAAATCAGTTTTAGGATGACACTATATTTTTATTCAAAGGCATATTCCATTGATTCAATAAGCAATGAAATCTGCGCTTCATATTAAGTTTGATCGTTCTTTTATTTTCAGTGATTGAATCCATATATTTTCTAAAGCACAAAATAAGTCCATAAGATTATCCAATGGGTTTTGTTCACGTAATATTTTATTGCAGGCGATTGATTTTCCAAGGCTCCCAGCAGGGGCGTCATCCACCTTAGTCGAATTAACCACTCGCCTCGATTTCTTCAAGGAGCGGCGATCGCAACTCATGGAGCAGCTTCACAACCTCGATCTAAACTACGGAACAGCAGTATCGCAGGATTATCTGCACAGGCCCCGTCGCCTCCCTGGAGCTGACTCAACGCAGAGAAGGGCAAAGCAAAGTTACGGTAAGATTGCTCTTGTACATATATTAATGTGTTCTTGTAATTTCCTTCACAACGTTTAAATACGCTCGGCCTCTCTCCTGTTCGTGCTTTACTCTGTATCGGCTTTTGGTCGTGTTGTGTGGTCGTCGGATTTCAAATGAGCTGTAACATTCGTCCCTCTATAGAGACATTAGAATGTGAGAGTCTCGTGTATTGGGTGTATTTTTTTTTTAACAACGGCGGTGTGATCTTTGTTGACATTGATTTTGGCATTTTGAAGACAAATAAATAAATCTTAAGTACCCCAAGAGCCATGGCCTTATTGATTTTACTTTAAATTTTAGTATTATATATACTGTTATGTGATTTGAAATGTAACATATTTAATTGGAAAATTTATCAGTAAACATTAATTTTAGAAAATTTGTTTATAAATTTTGAATTTGATAAAATATAAAAATGAAAAATCGGATGAAGGGATGATATATGAGTGGAATACAAAGCCAAAATGCTACATACTTCTACCCATGAATAATATTGAAAGATATTTTTTAGTTATTATTAAAGTAATTTTAACTGACATAGTATTTATTAATGTATGTATTTTGTATGGAATATGTCATTGTGGATGAATAAATAGAACGTATCCCCTTAATGGGCAATACTACTCTTCATCTAAGTATCAAATTTTTAACAAATTTATTGTATTTTAAATCAGTTTTTATTATTCTAAATCAATAAAAATGGAATATTTATAAAAATATGAAAGAAGTCGAGATGTATTTTTTTGATTTTAAATTTAAAATTTTAATTGATATAAAATTTATACCTTAAAATTAATATAAAAGTATCTTTTCATACTTGATTTTTTATATAAATATTGTTTTACATATTATTAAACTAAATGAATGTAGAGTTTAAATTTTTAAAAAATTTACTAGTGGTAAGATATCATAATGTTTATAAATAATAAAAAATATTTTAAAATAACAAAAACACCTCCCAAACCTCTGAATCTCTAAGAGACGGATAAAATTATTTTTAAAGTTATATTATTTATTTTTAAATAAATCGTTATAATTTAATAATTATTTGAATTAATTTTTATATTTTAAAAAATAATTAAATTATAATTATATATTTAAAAATAAATAATTTAAATTTTAAAAAAATTTTATAAAGTAGAGGCATAAATCCTCCGTCCAAAAAGCAGACAAATCTACCAGGAGGAGGAACAACTAGAGCTGGGGAGTCAGCCGGTGACCTCTCCCCGCATTCTTCTCCTCTCTCCATGAGCTCTACGCCGGCCGGTTCCCGTTGCTCTCTTTCTTCATCTCGAGCACAAGGATACAGCGAATGAATCGGTTTTCAATTAGCGAAAATAGGGTCCCAGTCGTCTGAATAAACTATTCGGAGAGAGTCTCCGTTCGCCTCGTTTATCCTGCTCCGATATTTCATCTTGCCCTTTCTCCCTCTGTAATCGATGTTTCGGTGAGTCGCTTCGGGTAAGTGCTTTATTTTGTCTTGATCTTGAGTTTTAACCGAAATCCTCTATTTTTCATCCATTTGCTTTTGTTTCTAGCGGAAACACCATGCGAGTTATTCACGTTTTCTTTCTTATTTTCTTATATTTCGCGTTTAGTTAGTTGATTATAAAATTCGTTAGCTATATAGAGTTTATAATAGGTTCACTTAAATTCCGTAGTAGCTTGGTTTGTACAAGAAAAAACGAGGGAGGAGGAGACATGATTGTCCCGCCTACGTTTGCTTTGTTACCAATTTGACATAAAGGAAGACACAATGAAAAGGTCATTTGCTTCCCAACTTATTAAATCATGTAAATGAAATGAGCTTGTTGCTATTCCATTCAGTTTCATTCCCTCGTAGCCTAACAAGTTTCTTCCAACACCCTGCTGGTAGCTGGTTCGAAACTGACCAAGTGTTAAGACCGGTGTTTTATCTCCTGAGTCATGATGTGTATCTGCCGTGATTTGGGAGGGAATTCGTGAATCACTGTGTAGGGGATGAACTTTTTGGGTTTTAATGTTATTTTTTTCCGCAGGAGTGCAATGCTGCATTGTGTCTGTAAAGAAGATTCTATTCAAACGGAACATTGTTCTGATACTTACTAATGAAATAGGGTGTTGGAGAATCATTGTAAGGCATGAATTTTGTCAATTTGTGGGTTGGAAAGTTTTGACACATCCATGTGTTTTTCACTGAAGTTGTACTGAATATTTGATGGTAAAATGGTTGACATTTGCAATTAGGTGACCTACCAACATCCAAAGATGAACATCAGTCGTCTTCCTGACCACATCCCTTTCTTTAGATTCTGGCCAAAAAAGAATGTTGAAACAGCTACAAGAACCACAAGCGTAACAATGGAATCACCCAAACAACGTGCTTTATTTAGTCTCAAGTTGTGGGGCTGGTCACTTCTGTCAATCATCCCATGGACTGTCAATGCCAGAAGCAAATTGCAGTTCCCAACCACTGTTAACCGGGAATTGAAAAGAAGAGCGACGTCTAGTGGAATTGATGCATCTAGTGGTCAGTCTCCTCGTTTGCGCTTCAGGCCATATGTCTCCAAGTTTCCTTGGCACACAGGTGTTAGGGCCTTCCTATCCCAGCTATTTCCACGATATGGCCATTATTGTGGACCCAATTGGTCGAGCGGGAAAGATAGAGGGTCTCTTATCTGGGACAAGCGGCCAATTGATTGGTTAGATTTCTGCTGCTATTGCCATGACATGGGTTATGACACCAATGATCAGTCAAAGCTTTTGGAAGCTGATTTATTGTTTCTCAAGTGTCTAGAGATGCCTTATATGAGCGCCAAAGGAGATAAACGTGTTGCTGATGTTTACAAGACGATGTGCATTCAAGGTATTTCTGGCACGATGTGGCTAGCTATACTCTATTACTGAGATAGACGCCGAAGAGTTTGAATCTCATTATTAGTCCCTGTTCCGATTTTCCACCTTTTTTCGTTTCTTTTCAATGATGGCCAAGTGCTGCAAGATCTTTTATGACTATCATTTTTTATTTGGTATGGCTGGCAGGTCTCAGGAACATACTTATACCGTACAGAACACATCTCGTGAAGCTGCAGTCAGGGCAACCATTGGTTGCATTTGGATGGCTGAGCAACATGAGGTGGAAGGGATGGAATATGCAGTCAAACTTGAAGGTCGAATAATCATACATTTGTGAAGCACTTGGCACAGTAAACCCACTTTTCTCTGATATTTCAGCGCGTAGATTTTATACATAGGTTCAGATTCTAATGTCTATTTTGTAATTTGATTGTCATGTTATGTGTTAAGGAATTGTGGTGGTGCAAAGACATCGTTTAAACTTTGTGACACTTCTACCTGATGAGAGATCCTGGAATTTGTGCTGTCCTTTCAAATTTCAGCAGTAGTGTTTTGGCACTAGTAGGCTTCTTCTTTTCGGTTTTCTTTGGTGAAAATAGTTCTTTTTTTTATGGATACCTCTGTGAAATTCGATGCAAGTTAACACCAGACTCATGAAAGTTTGTTTGAAGAGTAGCGGTACGTATTCCTCATCCCTCAAGCTGAAAATGTTTGAGCTGATCTCAATTATCAGTGGAAAGGATTCTGGAAACAAATTTCTTTATTCCTTAATAAAGTGAAAGTTAGAAGAGTGAGCTAACGTGTAGGCAAGTCTCTGTTGTACAGTTCCTTGGACAAACTTGATCAACAGTTCATTCCACTTCCAGAGCCTTACCAAGGACAGGCCACTTTGGAAGCTGTTGAGTATCTTCCTAATAATACGTAAACAAGGTATTTCTGTTTTTTTATAGAGAAAATATATTATAGACATGTATAGTCAATTAGTTATCATTTTGGAAAGAAACAACAATATTTCATTGCTACAAGTATAGATTATTAAAAAGAATAAAATGTGTATAAAATCTATTTGATATAACAATAACACGACTAGTTGAAGAGAATTTTCTAAAACGAAAATAAAATGGGTTGTGGGAGGAGTGTGGAATGTGATGTGTTGATTAGGCTATGTAAGATGTCTTTTTCTACCATATTAAAATTTACAAATTAATGTGTCTTTGTTCTAACCATTGTATAAGTCTATACAGAGGATATGCTGGTTCGCTTGATGAGAAGTTTTTTATATGCTCCCATTTTGGAGCATTCCTATACCTCTAAAGTGAAAATTTCATCCTAGTAACTTGGACAGGTAAACTATCATAATATATTGTCATAATCATAACCCTCCAAGTTATTAGGATGCAATTGTCACCGTTAATAACTCTCAGCCGACATCTTGGGTGAATCACTTTGATTATGTTGGAACTATGGACGGTAAAAATCATGCTTCATTTGCTGCATTTGTCCTGACTGGCATTTTTTTTTTTTTTTGGTCGTTGTTGCTGATTGATTGTTAATTGTTGAATTTTATGAATATGCTTTTGGTGGCACCTTTCTTCTTGAGGTCTTGTAGAAGAGCTGTTAATGTAAATCTAAATTTTTAGACTCTTTATGTATCTAATGGTTAAGATTAAAAGTTAGATTAATAAATAATTAAGATTAAATGCTTGTTTAAATTACATGATATAATTTCAATCGTTTATAAATTTAACTTTTAATCCTAACCATTGTATTTGTTGCTAATTAATTGTTGATTATCGAATTTGTACCAAATTATGAACATGCTAATGGTGGCACCTTTCTTCTTGAGGTCGTGGAGAAGAGTATTGTCAATGTGAATTTAACTTTTTAAACTCTTTATAAATTCAATAGGTAAGAGTTAAAAATTAGATTGATGAATAATAGAGATCAAATGCTTATTTAAATCAAATGATATAATCTCAATCGTTTATAAATTTAACTTTTAATCCTGACTGTTGTATTTATAGGGAGCCTAACAATATAAATTTGTACTCCTTTAACTAGTCATAGCTCTTGGTGATCTGAACTCTTACTGGATCAAGTAATTTTTTTTTATTTTATTTTATATAATTTTTTTAAAAAAAGAATTAACTCTTCGTATGTAGTTGGCTTGAGGTTGGGTTTTGACAATACCATCTTGATACTGCCATTTTTTACATTTTTTACAGTTAATTAATGACATTAGTAAATTATCCCTTAGAGTTTTGCTATTTGGATAGAGATATTTATATATAGAGAAAATAAATAAAAATTATTAGAGTCAATAAAATTTTTAAAAATTATTTTTTAAAAATGTTTTTTATCAAATATTTTTGAGTATTTGGTCTTTTTTTTTTTATCAAATGGAAAATATTATTTTGTGTTTTCATGAAAATTATTTTCAAAAATAAATGAATAAAAACACTCAAATTTGGACTGCATTTGTCCAAATAAAGTCATTCTTGCACTAAGTAACATTCATCTGTAGAGAAAACTTGGATTACTAAAATAAATGAATATTATTTTATGTAAATTTATTGGTTATTCATCTCTTATATTACTGTATGTCAAATTTTTTTTAAAAAAAATATTTAATTTAATTTGTCATATTCTTAGGGACTAATTAAACTAAAAAATATTAATTTTTAATTTTATTTTTATATTATTTTATTCTTTTAAAATAATTATTTTATTTTTATTTTAATAATTAAATATACCATAAGTTGTTCGGACAGAGATATTTATGTTTAGTTCTCATATATGATAATTGTTTATCGATGGATTGCAGAATTGTTATATGAAATAAATCTATGTTGATAGAATTTATTGAATTAAAGCAAGAAAGCTTGCAGGTTCATATAGATTGAAAATGCTCCACCTTTTAAAAAAATAGATATTTTTATTTTTTTAATTTTAATTATTTATTTTAAAATAAATAATTATAATTTAATTATTTTAAAATAATTAATTTTAATTAATTAATAACCTTAATAATTATTTAATTATTCAGAAATCAATAACCTTAAACCTAATCGAAATCTGAATGAAAAAATTTATTTTGATCTAAAATCAAATCAAACAGTTTAATTATTTTAATTTTATTTATGAGTTTAACGATTTTAATTCGAGTTATCTGATGAATGAATTTTTTAGATTTTCTGTATTTATACAACTCTTTTTTATATGTAGAAAAAAGAAATAAACAAAAAAATAAAAGAGATTATAATTATAGAAAATGTATATACAAATTATACGAAAATTATTCCTTAATTTTTTTTTTTAACACTTGCTTCGTTTTGCCGGTGGCAGCTGCTCCCCAGTATTACGTACGCGATTTTCACGCTCGTGGGGGAAAAATTTACCAAAAATCAAATTGAAACGACGAGCTCGAGTGAACCAAACCGGGAACAAAAAAATAGACCCGTTTTAAGGTCGGGGCTTTGAACCCGACGTGAATCGAACACGCAACCTTCTGATCTGGAGTCAGACGCGCTACCATTGCGCCACGGATCCTCTCTCGTTAACACGCAGCCAAATTAAATATATAATAATCATAATATCTAAAGCTAATTCAATAGTTAATTAAAGCAACGACACGTAATAATAATAATAATAACTATTAATTAGCATCCATCTTAAGCTAAACGCCATTAAATCGTTGCCCTCGAAGCTCTTCTTGACAAGACGACCCAACAAAAAACCCTGTAAAGCAAGAAAAACCCTAACATGATCCCTGCATTGATCCACCTGGTGTCCTTATCAAGTCCTCTCTCTCTCAAAACATCATTACCGGTCATCAAACACATTGATCGGTCATGATCTTGCCACGCGAAGCAATCATCCCTCGCACTCCAGTATTCATTCACAATGAGAGAATCCAGTGGGTACCTGTAAAGGGAGACATAATACATAAACATCCAGTACTTTGGTATCCTCTCCTTCGGAACGAAGTACCCAGAAAACAGAAAGAAAGCTCCCAACACGGTGCAGATCAGAGAGTTTCCGACGATAAAGTCCGGCGATATCGCACTCAGGAAGAGCACCAATGAACTGGCCATCAAGACAATTAGCCATACGTTGCATATGAAGGACGCGAATGCCGTGATGGATGGGTTTAATCCTACGATCCAGTAGACAGGGACAGCAAAGAGAAGAGCTACGATCAGTAAGAAGGGAATGAAGATGATAGTATTAGCGATCATGTAGGAAGAGACTTTATACGCTCCTCTTGAAGCTTCTTTCATCACAACGCGCCGTTCTTGAAGATAGATTGGGAGAGCCTCGACTGTCGAAGACAGGAGGAAGCTTAGGCTGAATGCGAAGAATCCTAATCTCTCCGCCACTCCGCCGCCGTCGTTTTTCTTCAACTTCACATATACACTTCCAAGCCCAAACCCGCCCACAAGTGCTTGCATTGTCCTTGCCAAAAACAGCTGCTTTGTTCTGTAAATCACCTTCCAAAATCTTGAGCAAAGAGACAAAACTTCTAACCAATGTTTTTGATCCGTTGTTCTTGATCCGATTATGCCCATTACTTCGTCGTGCCATATTGATGGTCGTTTTACTTCCTCATAGTGAAATCCACTTGGGCATGCTGATAGTTCTTCTAGCTTGCTTATAATTTCCATGGCGAATTCCAGTGCGTTTAGTTGCATTGGAATTTCGCAACCTAATTGAGTTATGCTGTCCTCTAGCAGCTCAAGGCTTCCATTATGGACAACCGAACCACGAGACATGATCAAAAAGCAAGAAATGCTATGCAAAATCCTATAGCTTGGCTGATGGATCGACAAAACCACCGTCCTCAGCTTAGATTTCGCCATGGATGAGAGCAGTTCGATCACTTGGAGCGCAGAACTGCTATCTAAGCCAGAAGTAGGTTCGTCGAGAAGAAGGATCGGAGGTTCATTGATCATTTCCACGCCAATCGAAACCCTCTTCCGTTCGCCACCCGATATCCCTCTATAATCTTCATCTCCGACGAAACTATTCGCGACATGAACGAGTCCCAGCTCTTGCATTAAGCCTTCAACTCTATCTTCTTTCTCTCTGGAGTTCATGTTCCTTAGCCTGAATTTGGCACTAAACATCAACGTCTCCTTCACGGTTAGAAGAGGAAGCAAGTCATCCTCTTGCGACACATACCCACAAATCATTCGCAGTTGGGAAGGGCTGGTGATTGCACGATCATTAAGGAAAATAGTACTTTGATCAAAATCTTCATCCCTCACCCTTCCTGAAATTATTCGAAGAAGAGTAGATTTTCCCGTGCCACTTGGACCAACGATCGCCAGTATCTCAGCGCTCTTGGCTACAAAAGAGATGGATTTGAGTATTTCAATTTGGTTAGGCTTTTTCAGCCGAGGGAAAAATGAAGAAAATGCTGAACAAGTTTCTTGAAGAGTGTATGAAAGATTTTTGACTCTGAGTTGGCAATTTGTACGTCTGAAGTGGAGGGGCTGTGGAGGGGAGTGGTGGTGGAAGGAGGAAGAGGAGGAGGAGGAGCTGCCGGATTCTTCGTTGGAGTCGGACGCTGAGAAGAACACGATTGAATCATCTTCATGAGGGGTAGGTCGCTGAAAGCAGGATGCCATTGCTTTGTATGAATTTCTTCTTGCAGAGAGTGTTCAAGTTAAAGAAGATAGAAGTACTGGAAATAAGAAGGTTTATGAGATGTGGATTTGATTAATTAATTGATTAATCATCTATTTATTTTTGGACGAGGAGAAAAAGAGAGGTTGGAACAACCAAGTTTCTTGAAGGAAAAGAATGCTTAATGTTAGTAAAAATGGTGTGGTGTTAGGCCGCGTTTGGTGGTCTAAATTTCTAGACAAAAATGCTTATCCCACAAGTCTCCCCCTAAAAATCTCTACTTTTGATCAAATTAATTCCTAAAATCATAGAAAACACATATAGATTCATTTTATAACTAAATTCTAGCTCTAAACTTCATAAAAAAAAATTTGAAAATTTTATAAATTAGAATATTAGACTACAAAATAAAAACAATGTGAAAAAAAACAAAGTAAATGTTGTGGAGATAAAAGTATCGGAATTGATGAGTGTGTCACTAATAATAAATGGAAAATTATACATGGGTTTTTAAAAAATAGCCTAGTTGAGATGGGAGACAGTAAGGAAGGAAGAGGAATGTGGAGAAAAATATTGAATAGGGTAATGAAAATTAGGATCCAGGGGGCATCATTCTCCTCATCATAACCGTCAGATGTAAAATCCGACGGTCCACACGTTTTGAATAGATAATATAACGTAGACCGTTCGATTTTAAATTTAATCATCCAAAACACGTAACCATCGATTTTACATCTGACGGCCCAAATTAAGAGAATGACGGTCCTTCTCCATTGGGGAGAAGGACGCCCCCTCAATCCTGAAAATTATTATGAATCGTTCATACTCTCACCAAATATTAAGATAAACATGGAATGAAAAAAATTAAAGTTATATAATTTGATCATATTTATTATCTAACTTGTATTGCTTTGATTAAAAAATATTGAGCAATGCCACATATTCAAATTATTCAACCTTCATTTAAATTAATTTAATTAAATTAAGTTTTTTTTTCATCTAATTTAATTTTTTTATAATAATATTCATAGGTTATATATATATGCTACTTAATTTTAATTTTAGAAAATTATATTTAATATAAAATTTACACATTAAAAATGAGCTTTATTATATTTTTTTTACTTTATATTTTATAAATATTATTTTAAATTTATTAAGTTAGATAAATATAATTTTTATTTTTATTTTTTTGTAAAAAGAAATTTTATAAATATTAAGTATTTTAACTGACGAAAAAATGGTTCCAAAAAGATTTGTCAGTGGGCTCAATTGGCCCATTCTAGTTTAGCCCTCCCTGTAGTTGATTGGATTACACTGCTCTGGGTGGGCCGTCGAAAAGTGTAGTTACATCGATGATGAAGCCCAACCCAATTAACCGAAGCCCAACCCGATTAACAACTTCCTCTGAACGCAGATCGTCGCACCTTCTTCCAAACAAACGTGAGAAGCCCCTTTCGTTCACGATCACACACGATCTGCGCGAAACGCCGAAGCGCCCTCTCTCTCTCTCTCTCTCTCTCTCTCTCTCTCTCTCTCTGACACATACATCACGCCACCCTTCTCTGGCCTGTTTCGACACCTAGGCCATCCGATATAATCCGAAGTTGAATTCGAGCTCTCGATCCGTCCCTAATCTTCGTGGCCCATGGAAGCACCATAGTAGCGATGCTGCACAGAAACTGCTTCGCTATCGCGGTCGGTCAGAACGGGAAATCTCAGATAAACAATTGCCACTGATTTTCAGAGTGGTACACGTTTATTTGGCTGTATTTGTTTTTTGCCCTACTGCGGAATTTGCCAGTTCTATTGTTCTTTAAACCGATTTACTCATTTTCTGCCCTACGATTAACTAATTGAAGATGATTTAAGAATTTGTGCTGGATAAACGAGTGCACCTTAGTAGGGTCGAAAAGTTTGGTCAAGATGAATTTATGTGATTGTACTACAAATAGTGTTGGCCCCATTGTCAAATATTATACATATTCATGAGGAGAAAAAAATTCGGAATTTTTTTCCTTTACTGCCGCTTTTAGTTCTCCCTTGTCAAACTCGGCCTGGGAAATCGATTCTTAGTGGTAGTGGTACACGTTTATGAGATACTTTCGGATCTTTGACATGGATTTGAGAATTCAGAGCATTGCTTCATGTGTCTCTTATGAGATATGATAATTTGAAAGATGTTCGTTATAGGAGAGAGAGAGAACACCTGTGAACAAGAAAACCATCAAGTATAATATTGTATTTGCATTTAACATAGGATTGACCCTGCAACAGTACTTAGTTTGGTTTAGTTTACCCCTTTGTTATAGTCTCATGTTTGTTCTATTGGTGTCAAAGTGAAGCACAATTCTGAAATTTTGAATTTCAAAGTATGGCTTGTTGGAAAGGAGTTTTTATCTGTACCTGAAACTAGGACATACTGGAGCAGCCAGCTCTTGACTCCTTAATTTAGGATCTCCCAGTCATAACCTTTTTGCCTTTGTCTTTTTACTATCATGACTTGTGCCCCATACCTTCTGATGTAGGGCCTGTCAATTTTACACCATCTACCCTAGGTCATGTAGTGAAAGCTATAAATCATTGTTCTAAACACCAAATAATACATGTACGATGATAGTGACCCTGAATATGAGTCAGGATACTCTACCATGATTATGGCAGGATCTATAATTTGTTTATGTTAACAAAGAAGCGGTCAACTGTTCCCTTTAGTTGAGTTGTTTGATTTTGAAGGGTATTTTTACCCCTTAAAGGGGATCCCATGGAATCATTGGCGGAAGAGAATTCTTAGGAGCCAACCCCTGTAGAGGGACTGTTGGATTAATTCATTGTTGTCTTTTTACGGAATACATCTGATATTCAACTAGTTGGAAACTCGTATATTGCAATGTTGTTTGCTAGTTGGCTACACTAAATTACTAAACTAAAATTTGGAGAATGTGGTGCTCATTGGAGAAGAGAATTATGAGCTTATTGTTATCTGGTGCATTAAGCCATAAGTGTTCTTACCAGGATATGATTTTACAGGCAGTGGACTGTCCAAAGTGGAAGTTAGCAACAGACATGATTAATTAAAGGATGTTTTAGTTTGAAGTTGGTATGATTTTAGCCTACCGATGTGGATGAATGTTTGAGTATAATTTTTAGATTTGGTCCCTTGGTCAATTTTTCCATACCTTTGATTGCCTGTATGACCTTTTTTGTGACAATAGTTCATTGTTGTCCTTACCAATTGGAAATCTGAAATTTTAAATTGAAATTGCTGCAGGAAGTATGAAGTCTGTGTGAGTTTTTAATGGAAAGTCTTTAAAGTGTTAGTCATATGTCTCAGTTGCAATAATAATCATTTTTTTGTAATTTGCGGAAGGAAGGCTGGGGGAGAGAGAGAGAGAGAGATCATTTTTTTGCTTTTCTTTGGGGGACGGGGTTTAGACTATAAAAATTTGCTGTTGTCTTTCCATATTGTGAATTGAAGTTGGGTTTCAAGCAATTTTAATTTTACTGCTTTGCTTATTGCAAAAATGCAGACTGTTTTCAGACAAAATTTGTATGTACATCCAATGTTTTGGGAAAAAACCTCATTTTGCATGATTCTTCATTCATAGGCATGCTAATTCCTTTGAAAGGTTGTCTGCTCCCCCCCCCCCTGGGCGGAAAAAAAATCAACAAATTTATAACTACATGTTGATAGGCTGATTTTGTTGCATTTTCAGGATATTCGTGGCCCTGCCACTTATTTTATTCTCCAATAGCTTCCTGGACTATGAGGTGTTACAATAGAGTAAGCATAAGTTAGATCTAAATTCATGTGGACTAATTATGTTCTAGTTGAATCTTGTGCTGTTTTCTTGTTGCAATTGTTTATTTCCTGACTGCATCAGGTTGATGAAGATCTCAATGATTATGGAGAGGATGAGGAAGATCAATATGAAGACATTGAAGCAGAGGAATATGATGAAGCAGAAGAGGAGGTGGCAGAAGAAGATCCTACACCTAAAAAGGAGGTATTGGAGTACCTTGAATTGAGGCAGAAATTGAAAGAGGCAGCTAGGAAAAAATTGAGGAAGGAGAGTGGATCCGCTCGGAACAATTTCAAAGATCAAAAGAAGATATCCCCATTAGAGAAGTAAGTTGTGCTGTGCACCTTGTTTATTTAATGCAAGAAACTTAGTTATCATCTTGTTCTGTTTGGTTGCCATCTATTTCTTGGGGATCACTCTCGAAATTATTTGCTGGTCCAAATGGTAAAAGGGTGGAAGAAAAGGGACTAGGAAGAGTACTGAAGGAATGTAAAACTGCGGATGGCTTTGAATTTTTAAATTTGTTGTTTGTGTAATGGAAAAACTGAAGTAGATGACTTGTCTTTCTCTAAGTTTTGGTTTTCTTTGTTCATTGCTGATGTCTTGTGGCACCTGTGGCCTTGTGCTTTTGCAGTTTTGGATCTTTCTTTGGTCCTTCACAGCCAATAATTGCTGACAGAGTAATCCAGGAAAGGAGGTCGTTATCAGAAACTCGACATCTGGCACCACAAGTGTCTGGTTCTCAAAATGATGTATGTTTTCAAATGCCTATAGGCATTCATGTGTGTCTATGATAATGATCTAAGGGTTCTGTTTCCTCCTCTTATCTATGGCATGTTTAGGTGACTCTACCGGATTGATCATTTTAATTGGTCATGTACTCACTTTTGTCAGTCGATAAAAGACTCCAATTTGCAAGCTTTATGAGTTTTTTCCTCACCAAAATGAACCATTTATTTTGTGGGTAGAGTATAGTAGACCTGCTGTATAAGAGGAGGAATTTTAGCTTTCAAGAGGCATATGGAGTGGCCATCCTGCAACTTACCCTCATTTGTGGACAATAAGAGTGTGATAGTATAACTAGAATGTTACTTTGCACTTTTTAGAATTTTAAACCTTTTTATTATCAAGAATATATAGCTCTTAAAGCATTTCTTAAGAGAGAAAAATTAATGATCTTTTACTATTATAGATGGTTATGGGATTGTATTTTTCTTTGGGAAGAAGTTTTCTCATGTGCTTAGTGAAAGCAGCACTTGTTCCTTGACTTCTCCCTCTCTACTCTGTTTTTTTCCCATTTTTTCCTTCCTCTATTTTTTTGGTGGGGGAGGGGCTATGTGCAACCTCTTAATGATGTTCTTTCTCTTTGATGTGCTCTGGAGTTTAAGGCCCCATTCAAGGACACTGTTCTTATCCGACTTTGTTGGAACTTGTCTGAAGTTGTTGGAAATTGTTTACTGCTAAAATTCTTGCTTCAAGGAAAAGTGTAAGGAAAGAAAATAAGTGGTAATTCAAGTAAGGAAGTTTTGATCTGTTGACCTGATGTAGAGAGCTACTTTAAGTAAGAGGTACTTGTAATTTCTTCAATGTATATTAAGAGATAATGTGTTTGTTTATGCTTGATGATTAATAGTGAAATGAGTTTGGAAGAACCCTCTCCTTTCCACCTCTTTTATTTTCTCCCTTTATGAAGTGGCATGCATCGTCTTCTATTTGGGGACATGCAGCATGTATTCAGCACATACATGCCGTGTTTCTCTCATTGAAAAATAAGCAGTGAAAGCAGTGAGTGCTGAAAGAGTGAAGTTTGCCAAATAAGGAGCTATTTTACTTGTTTTATTTTAATATTTATGGCCCATAACACTTGTGACTAATAAAATTTATTTTTCAGCATAAATAAGCACTTGATATCTGTTATTAACTTGTATTGTAGTATAATGAAACACCGTTTAAGCAACATTATAGTAAAATTCATTTAAGATTAAGTTTGGAAGATGTACTGATTGTACAGGTTTTGAAATTCTTGTTTTTCTGCTTTGAAGAAGTATTCTATTGGATGATGTTATTTTTTTTTTCCCCAGAGGAAAAGGAGCATTACATCTCGTTTTTCTAAACCTAACAATGGAGTGAGTGACAACCACCTTCGAAATCAGGTAATAGATATAGATTGGTTCATTGAATAGAATATTCCTGAGCTTTAGAAAACTCTAAAATGTTGCATCTAAAAGCTGATACCTCTACCTTGTGAATTTGGACTTAAATAGGTGCAACATAGAAACAAGGTCCAGAAACTTAAAGATACTAGAGATTATTCTTTCCTTCTATCTGATAATGCAGAGGTTCCAGGACAGGTGAAGGACACCCCAGCTCAGAACAATTCAGGTCTGTGTCACCTTATCTAATCAGATTAATCATTCGCTTGATGCCTTGCAATGCTTGCTATTGCTTATTTTAGAAAACTCATAGAGTGTTTTTGCAGATGCGAGATCATTTCAGGTGCCAACAAAGAGCAAAGTGTTCTCCCCCCATTTAGGTAGACTAGAAGAAAGGACAAAAATTACCAGCATGCCTGCCATCCGAAGTACCCATACCCACCCTGTTCAGAAGTTGACCTCTGGTGGTAGACCCAATCCAACGACTCTGGATTCCAAAAGGGAGTTAAATATTAAAAATCAGCTCGAACCCACGAAGCAGCTTGGTATCAGTAATAGAAGCGGGCCTGGCCGGCCTTCTGTATCAAGAGATTCACATTCGAAGAAGCCATCGCCTTCCATGGAGAAGAAAGCTCCAGTTGCTGTGGAGAAGAAAGGTGTTGCTTCCTTGGAGAAGAGAACAAATGCAGTTGGTGTTAAGCATTCAGTGCCTGGTGGGCAAAGACCACCCTTGGTGAAGTCAGAGACTTCTGGTGTTGGTCAACATTTGGAGCAGAAGAGAAAATTTCAAGAATATTCAGAGCAAAGAGCTCTGCCCAAGAAGGCTGTTTCATCTTCAAAAGCCCAGGTTGTGCTGAGCTCTGATATATTAGCTTGTGTTCCAGGTGTTTTCAAAATTTTCTCAATTTATTCACGATGCCTATATTTCTGCATTTCAATAATTTCAACAGATGAACAACCGGCAAAAGCAACTTCCTTCCCGAACTAGTTTGGAAGAAGAACGCTTTAAGAAGAAGCAAAAGCCTGTTAGAAGGTTTTCTGATGACGAGAATGACGACGAGGATGAAAAGGCTCTTAGCATGATTAGAAAGATGTTTCGGTAAATATTCTTTCTTCACACAATGACTTGTCTTCTCTATGGTTTTTAGGATTCCATGTTCTGGATTATGATTTTTTTTCTCAGTATTTTTATTGGCAGGTCTCCTTTTGTCACTCCCAGATTTTGCCTTCAATCTTCACTTGGTTTTTTGGAAATATTGAATTTTATCGTAAAATTGTCATGTTGTGTTATGTGCCTTTATGTGCTCTCCTTTTGTCACCTTTTTTTTCCCTGAAAAACAACATTTTATCCACCACAGCAGCGAGTTTGTTTGTTGATTTGATACCCTTTGAATTATTTATTAATTGCATAATTAGTATATATATAATTATGAGGCAGTTAAACTGTGTTTGGCTTAGGAAATAACCTCAGCTTTCATGATGTACTTGTGTTGTAGTTCCTGGGGAGATCGATTTTTCCTCAGTATTACGAGTGTGGCTTCTTCGAAGGATGTTGCATGAACTGATCAAAATGGTCGAAGAGCATATGTAACTGGCCTCATTTTACGTAGAGACACAGCTTTGTTCACATTGATTTAAAAACATAGAGCGCAGGAAACTGTTTAGTCATTAGCATGGCTGGGATATTTACAAATTAGGTGCAATATAATTTTTGAGCGATTGGTGATTTGAGGCACTTGTTTTATGATTTTTATGACATAAGCTGGTGATTGTTTTTGCAGGTACAATCCAGGAAAGTACAGGGACGATGATGATGTCAGTGACATGGAGGCCGACTTTAGCACTATAATGAAAGAGGAAAGGAGGAGGTTAGTTTGAAATTATAGCTGTAGCGTGCTCTTTGGTTGCATTTATTTGTGGTTTACTTTTAATATGGAGTCTTATGACTAGTGGCCGCAAGGTGGGATGTAACTCTCTCACATGTCCCCCGTCCTCCCGGTTGTGGTTAAGTGAGGGAAGTCTGGAATTTTTTGATGAAAGTAAATGGCCCTTTTTTATTTGTGTCCTCTTTTTCGGGTCCAGCCTTTTTTTTCATATTTCTTTCTATTTTTGATGGTGAAGGCTTTATTATAATTGATTGGACTGTCAAAATTAAAAATATGCTGAACTAATCTTATAATCTTAGCCGTATAAGTTATCAAAATAAAATTATCATTGTTCACAATATGAAAAAACATTAACAGCTCCCTTTCCCAGGAGGGTGCTGTGGTTGTAAATGAGTTCCTATTCATCGCACTTATGAAATTCTCTTTGATGCAGCGCACGAATTGCAAGAGAAGAGGACGAGAGGGAGCTGCGATTGATAGAAGAACAGGAAAGACGGGAGAGGATGAGAAAAGAGGCAAAGAAGCGTAAGCTAAGCTAACAATGATAGACGACTTTGATATATTTCAATCGGCAGACCATTTCATCCCCACATTCATTTGTATAGTGTCAGTTTAAGTTGAATTGTGAGATTATACTCACTAGACCAATCTCGAGTTATCTTTAATGCAAGCAATTGGTGGGACTGACAAAGACTTAGCACGTTGATTTGAGAATTTTCCTCCAGATGATGTTTCAACTAGTGATCTTTTCTCACTCTTTGGCAAACTTCTACGGGATCTTGGTGAGTTTGTTTCTTGTACTTCAGACGGTGAGGATATAGTCAAATCTATTTAAGCCATTAAGATAAAATCTTTGCTGTTAAAAGTACGAGAGAATTTCCAAGAATGGAATTTCATGGACGGAAGCAAAATACACTCGATGGACTAACCGAAGTGTGCATCAACCTGGGCCTGTATTTGGGACTTCGTTATACCGTGGATGCAGTGAACTCGGCTTGGTTGTCCGATTCAAGGCCACAAACAGAAGTGATGTTTCTTATTTGCTTATAGAAGATTCAATTAAGGCTTATGCCCATGAAGCTTCTCCAAGCCTTGCATGTTGACATTGCATGAATGGTGCAGTTGGGCAAGTTCAGTATGTTTAATTTATTGTTCATCAATATTATGTTTTATAATAGTTACCCTACCCCATGTTTTTATTTTTATTTTTTTCTTATTGTTTTCATTGTTGTGAAAGCGCAACATTATAGGCTCGAACAAATGTTTTGGGATCACTTATGAATGATTTTCAGTTGAGTGATATAAGTTTATATTAACATTTATTTATTTTTTTATGTAAATTTATTAAAATAAATAGGTTGGCTAAATTATTAAAAACGTTTTTAATGTTATTTGAAAATTATATCCTTCAGCATTTGTGGTAAGCTGTTCGGTTAACGGCGATCCTCCCTGTGCGCGTTGTCTTTGACTTTGGAGTTTCGATGACACGTCTCTTGTGAAAATGATGAAACAGCCTTTACTCTGCAACAGCGCTGCGGCAACGGTCAGAGCTCGCGTGCTGCAGCAAGTTGTTGGGGCTTCCTCCTCCCTCCACCCACCCAGCTACAAGTCTTCCCGCAAGTACAACTACTCACAGGATTTTATGTCACAGTCCAATCAAAATCTTCAAAATTAAATTTCACATTTACTTCGTTTAATAAATATTATCAAATAAAATTTATAAGTGAAAAAATATGTGTATTTCATGCCTGATATTAACAAGCTAATTTTATATCCTAAAATTAATGCAGAAATATGTATTTATATTTTAAAAAAAAATCAAAATAAAATCCTTGGAAAGAACCCCGTAAGGAAGCAAATACAAAAATCGGTTTACAATATGATTTCTCAAGTCCTTGTTATTTTTTTACTATTAAGACTCACCCCATTATCATGTTATGTAGTATGAAAAATAATGCTAATATTACATTCAGGCAATTATTGGTTAAGTACAGGGATAATATCTTTTCATTAAAAATGATAGATTATTTTTGCTCTTAAAATCCTAAGTCTCACAAAATTTTTTTTTTTTTTTTGGTAAGTAAGTCTCACCAAAACCCAATTTTACCAACTGTGCTAAATCTCTCCTTTTCATGGAAAAACAAATCATAGGATTTAAAACAAATATAGGCAAAACACAACGCATTAAAAGCAAACGTTACAACACAACCGAACGAGGGAAACACTTGCTAATGAGGTGTAGTAGCTATGTTTCACTGTATGACATGTTATATAAAATTCAATGGCGAAATTGCAATGCAAGGGACAAAATCTGAAATAATTTTCCTTTAGAAAAGGAGAACCGACCATATCACATCGAACGACCTCCAAAATAAATATTCTCTGTTTCAAATCAATAAAACTACTGTGATGATTATATGAATCTGAAAAGCATTCTGAGGTCGCACACACGCAGAGAGAGAGAGAAAGAGATGAGATTAAAGGAAGAAACAGTACATCTGCTCAACTAGAATATAGCCGTGCTCTGTTTCAATGTCAACGAACCTTACAGCTACTACAGCTCCGCTCCAAATAAATATTCTCCGTTTCAATGTCACCTACTAGGCTTAGCTAATAGCCTAGGCATAGAGAGGTTTACTCCCAAAACAACAAAGCTAATAGGCATAAACACACACAGGTTTTTTGCATTGGGAAGAGGATAGATAGTTCCTTCCCGAGGAATTCCGCAGGAACAGAGCAAAGCAGGGCTGGCATTCCCATCAGAGACATTGACTGTAGCCTGAAGAGGCTTACAACCACCCTCCAGTTTCATCCCATTCGAGCTTTTGAAACTTTACCCTACCCTTCTCCACTAAACAGAGTTGTATGAACCCTAGATCATACATGAGTTTATACTAGTCAAAACCAGTCATGACCATGCAATTCCTGATTAGTATAAAATGGGTTATATCTGCTATGAGGACCTTACTATCAAAAATATTGATTAAGATGCGGAAGACATTAAATCTCTGAGCTATTCAGACAAGCAAAATGCAGGATGAAAGACAAACTTTGACGTTTAAACACTAATACTGCAATAAATAAAGACTACTTACCTATAAAGGAAAAAAGAAAGCAAATAAAGACAACCAAGAAGAAACAAAGACAATTATCAGGCCCTAGCTAATGTAAACACTATTTCAGTTTTCATCGCCAAACTATTCGAATCAACCAAAAAGGACTTTTTTTGAACTTCAAAATGGAAATATCACCATCACACCAGCTAGCCTTTGAGAATTTAACCTACCCCTTTAATTTGCATCTCCCTAGAAATGAGGTGAGCGAGCCGTTGGTGCCCAATTCGACGCGTCAGGTACATGGCTGCTAATAGGAGCTGGGCTTGGCCGTGAACCGCTGCCACCGTACACCACTGGTGTTGACTCTTCTGTTCTGGGCTCCACATTATTCTGGTTGAGCTTGACCTCAACCCCATTATCACCCTCATCTAATTCAGTAGGAGAGAGCCTATGGAACTCATAGTTTGTAAAAGTAGATACATTTAACAGCACGTTACTAGCAGCCACCACCTTCCCCATCACCGTACCTCCAAAGACCTGCCCTCCATTCCCAGCTAAAAAAACAGCCAAACAAGGAGACCCACAAGAAGATTTCTCTTTGGAATTACAAGTAGAAGACCCCATGAAGATTCCAGAAACAGAAAGCAAATCGAAGGTTCCAGAAAGAGTGACAGACTGCCCAGGAATCACCGGGTGTCTAAGCATAACGTTGTTAACACTCCCAAAGCCGTTGATTACGTTGATTCCCACTTTATTTTTGGTGGAAAATTTCTGGATCATCTCAACAATATCTAACCCACTTGGAATCTCAAGCTGTTGGGTTTTGACAGAGGACTCTGTTTCTTTGGCTATGTAAACTGTGGGTTTTGGTTTGTTCTTGGATCCCGGAGGCCGGCCCCTTGGTTTCCGGCCCGAAGCGCCCGCCGCGGGGGTGGCGGACAAGTCGCTGCAGGAGGAAGGAGGAGTTTTGGAGACGTGGGTGTTGTTCACTCTGGGTCTCGAGGATGACCCAGAAACAGAACTATTCTTAGCGACCATTACGGAATTGTTGATGGTTTGATGAGGGCTGTATTGCTCTTCGTCTTCTTCTTCTGAGGTATTAGAGAGGGCATGAAAGAGAGAGAACTCCGCCATTCTTTCTGAGGAGAAAAATAGTAAGGCACTGAGGCACGTTGAGATAGACAGAGATTGAGAGAGAGAGAGAGAGAGAGAAGGAGGTGAAACAGACCGCAGTATGGTGAGGATAACCAGTGAGAGAGACAGAGCAATCCCAGTGTACGTGAGAGCTGAGCATACGTTCTATCTGATAATCTCTGAGGGGCCAAAATACACGCGAGTGGTTTAGAGAGAGAGAGAGAGAGAGATGCTGACGTGGCACACAAGCAGGAAGCCAGCTGAGCAGGGTGATTTCTCAGGGTGATCCCCGGTTAAGAAATCCCCGCGACGAGACCTCCCTCATCCATAAAAAAATCACATTCAATGCTCCAACCAATACAATATCGATTGGGTCTAACATCTTTCCTAAGAAATAAATAAAAATTTAAAAAATTATTTTAATTTCTATTTAAATTGACAAAAAAATAAACATTTAAATAAAATAAATAGCTTATAAATAAATTTAAATTTAGAAATGATAAATTATAATTTGCTAAAAAATTTATTGTTATTCTAATCAATAAAAATTTTAAAATTGGAACAATGGTTCAAGTATGACTCTCCATTTGATCACCATATAATGTAGCTAGGCACCATGCAAATAGCCCCTTCTTTTTTATAATTTACGTAAGTTAACTCATAAAATAATAATAATAAAAATAATAATAATAACTTTGGTAAGTGAATTTTAATAATTTGGTAACAGGCCTTATTAAAATATAATCGCCTAATTAGTTTAAGTGGTCAAGCCAGAATGTTTTTATAAGGTATAATTAAATTACATGATGATTATAAATGTATATGATAAAAAATTAGGCCCACTTACCTTTGATGGAGGTACGGTCACTAGCAAACAAATTAGCCCAATTTGAATCGCCTCGAATTATATTTTTTTATATAAATATAATTAATTAGATAAATGTAATTTTTTCAATGATCAAAATAAATTATATTTTTATATAATTGATAATTTTTAATAAAAATTATTTATTTAAAATACATTTGGGTAATATTTTTATCTAAATAATATTTTTAAAATATATTTTTAATAATTTTTTAAAAAATTATAAAAAATTAAAAAGTCTACCAACCAATTCAGTCAGCACAATTTGAATCATAGACAAATAAAGTAACGATTCTTAACATAAGTAATCAGATTGAACACAAATTAACTCAGTTTAATTGCCATAATTTTTTATCTAAACCCGATTTAATTCCTATTAATCTAATTTTAGTCGAATTTATTTGGCCGCCGAAAATATCAAGGAAAAGCTAAAATCAAAATTTTTATAAGGATAAAATCATAATCAGATATATTGAGAAAACCTGAACAATAATTTTTATCTTTTCAACTAGATAAGATTAGAATTAAACTATTTATTTAATCCAATTCAACTAATTTAAAATTTTATATAGTTAAAATATATTGATACCATGGATAGATAATATCAAAAAATTAGACCGATTCTCTTTAAAATAAAAAAAATACATGTGGTTTAGTTTAGATTACAAATGGGCATATGATTATTATTTTTGACCCAAATAGCCAAGTCATATTTAATCCGATCTAATTTAGCAGTTACATATTTTTACATAAATTTGACCAATGTCTGATCAAAATCTAATTTTGATAAGGTATGCGTCCATCTTCTATGTACACCCTTTGCTCAACTATATCAACTGAAACCATGCCAGACAATAAATGTAATTGAGTATGCATTTCAAGCTATAAAAATGTTCTATTTAATTGTTTGTTGATATAAAATAATAATAATAAAGTGTTATTTCCTATTGGGGATGCCCGCTAATATGAAATTATTTTTATTATTTTACTTGATTTTATATAATATTTTTTAAGAGTATAAATATTTTTAAATTATTTTTTATATACCTTTTCATATTTAATTAGACCTAATTTTTTCTTTCCTCCTTTAATTCAATCACAATTAAGTCATAGACTATTTCCTTGACCAACTTTTGAAGTGTCCGAATTGGATTGAATGTTGTTTCTAATGTTATTTCGAGACGTTTTATTTTAAATTATTTATAAACATCATTTATACCATCTTATTTTCTATTTAAGAAAACAATACAAATATTATATAATTGACACAAACAATTCACAATTTCAAGCGACATCAAACTCATTAATCACGGCATGAATGACTACAACCAACGGTCGAATTTAACGTAACCGATAAAAAATCACGCATGATCACACGGAGATAACGAGAATTTGTTGGCTGGTCTAAACCCTCAAATCCTAACCGCAAGACAGCAAGTTACAGCCTCAATTGCAATCAACTACCATACAGCATTACCCATCAATCATGAAACCATAGGAGATAAGATCTGAGTTTTTGTCAGAGAAAACACCAAACTTCGGCTCGGATCCAACTTCAAACTATCAATATCCATGGCAATCGAAAGGATAGACTTTGGTATGGGGCCGCATCATCAAGCCAGCAGCATTAAAAATACATGGTCTATCTTCAAAAATGGACAGGTTGCTTGTGAATAATAATTACCTAAACTTACCGACAGTCAGAAGAAGGCTCCGCTGCCATAGAAAACCCTTGATCCATCCTTCTTCTTATCAGTTTCGGATTTGTTGTTGCTCTGTTTATGAAAACCATTAACACGTTCTTCAGCTTCTGGTTTATCAAGATCCATTGGCAGCTTCATCTTCGCCAAAGACTCTGTAAACTGCTGCATGCTTTTCATGTACATGTCCACAATCTGCTGCTGCATTGCTGACTGCTCTGCCTCGACATTCATATCTAGTGGAGCCGAAAAAACCCCGGGGAACCGGGAAGAACGCCCGCTCTTATCCTGTTTTTTCTCATCTTTCTCGGTCAAATAATACAGATCCCTTCCATCTTTGATAGCTTCTGCTCCCTTCTTTGAAGTTGGGGTATTGGGCAAAGTGCTAGCATTCTTGTGGTTGGCCTCTGCTGGTTTATTCTCTGTTGAATCAGCAGTGTTTCGATCATCACTCATGCTCGTGGCCGTGGAACTCAAAATCCCAGAAGAAGCTTGAATACTCCCATCCATTGCTAAGCTGAAATACTCCGATACCATCTTCTGATTCTCTTGAACGGCATTGATATCAGGGAATTCGATCCTCGAGTATTCATCCATGTCTGAGATGATCTCCGATTGTTTTCTATCGAACAACACAACCTCTGAAGCGATTGATGAATTTCTTGAGGAATTGGAATATGGCTGGAGGGAGGAACTTAGGGGAGCAGTTGTGTTGAGGGAGAGGCTTAGTAGAACAGTTCCAGCAGGGGAATGGAATAGATCAGTGGAAGAAAGGCTAAAATCATGGGTCAGTTCACCTTTACCAGCAACCATGGAAATCGGGACTAAAGTAAAGCACAAGAGCTGATCTTCTATCAAGTTTCTAACTCTACTTAGCATCCAAATTTCACACTTGAGGACAGAATCCAATTGGGTAACTTTCATTACCAATTTTTCATTGAAATCGGGATTTTTCCCACCACCGATGACGATTTTCGTCGAGATCGTTTCATCAGGATTGTAGGTGAGGGAGAATTTAGCGTATACATCTTGGTTGTTGTAGATGCAAATGTCGTGAATATTCCTAGCATGATGGATAAAGATTTCTAGGAGCCCAGAAAACTCAGCATCACCTTCGGAATCAGTTATGACGTCTGGACTACTGTTGTAGAAAAATCTGGCCGATTGTTTGAAGGATTCCATCCTTAGAAAATCCCTCGGAAAATTCAACTGCCAAAGCGACTCTGCAAAGAGAAGAAAGACAGAAAAGCTGCTGCAAAAGCTATGTTCTTTTTGTTCTTTTTAGTACATTGAAAGCTAACTTCGACAAACTAAGCCCATTGTTGAAGATAGAAAGCGGCGGAATCCAAGAAAATAGTATCAAAAGAACGTTAAATTCTCTCTTTTAAAACAAAAGGAGGAAAAAAGAGCAGAGCAGCTTCAGATACTGGAGTGTTTATATCCAAGGCATTGAAATCTATGCTTCACAGGATTACTACACGGTTTAGGAGTCGGAGATTTCGCATATCTTCCAGTCTGTTAATTCGTGAGGAAATGAGAAGATCAGCATGCGAACCAGGGGAAAAAGTAGAGAAACAGAAGGAAGAAAGAAACTCAGTTTGCTGGTGAGGTAGGCAAAGGAAGAGATAGGCTTACAGTGGCAGAAGCTTTGTGCAAGTTGAGGGTTGGTGTAGTAGGTGGAGTCGGAGAAAACATTAATCCAAATGTTATGTCGCTGGGAGAGATTTTGATCATCAATGGATTTTTTAATAATGTTTTTTAATATATAAATTTATTATCCATTTATACTGACATATTCATATAAAAATAAAAATAAATATATATTATTTTATTTAATAATATCCCCAAAAATATTAAAAGTTATTTTCAATTCTTATTTAGCTCCTTGTGGGGCCTGTGGTGGGTAGAGTGGGATAGGGATATTTCGAGGAGTAGAAAAGGAGTTTTTTTTTATGGCATTTTAAATGTGAATTTTTATTATTTTTATCAATAATTTAGCTCAGTATTTATAAATAAAATATAAATTAAAATAATATATTAAATTTTTATTTAAATCTTGATAGTTTATAGTTTTTAATATAATTTTAACCATTTATAAATTTTTTTTTAAAAAAATCATAACATTTAAATTGATGATAAAAAAAAATCCGAAAAAAGGGAGTTTGCTTTGCTTGATACTGCAGCTTCCACTTAAAGAATGACGAGGGCTTCTCCACTCAAGCGAAAATGGGAGGGTCCCACTTTGGGGCCCGTCGTCCCCACCTCATTATAACCCATTGCTAAGCTCTTGTCCTTCTCTAGGGTGCTTTCCTCTATGATTCAAGCCTACAGAGAAAAGTTTAGGGCAAAGAAAATGCCTGAGCCTCGTTTAGGGGGAGCTGCGACGGGCGGAGGGCTGTTAATGCATACTATGCCTGAGAATAGCTGTGGGATCATCATTCCATGGTTACTATTTTCTATTTTATTAAAACAAAAAATATAATTTTATAAAAATAAAAATATATAATAAAATAGCAGCAATTAAATTTTAATCTAACAGCTCTTATATATTACCGTATACACTACGACATTTCTCACAGCATAGCCTGACTATTCCCATTAACTATATCCTGCTTCTCCTTTGGAGAAGCAGGATCCTACTTCTTTAGTATCCACCATTGAATTATTTTTAATCCAATGGTGGATATTTAAAATATTAAATAAAAATATATAAATATAAATTTTTATTATTATTTTTTGATATTTAACTTAATATTTACTAAATATTAATATTATAATAAAAAACTATAAAAATTAATTATATATAATATTTTTAATGTGTTAAAATTTTAACCATTGGATTTTAATCCAATGGTTAAGAAGGGAGAAGCAAAGAGAAGCAGGGAATGGGGAGAAGTAGAATCCTCCATTTCTAACTATAGGCCCCTTAGGATGATATTATTTCTATTATTTTTCATATTTTTAATTATTAAAATTTTATCACAATAAAATTAAAATATGTTGAATTTATTTTATAATTTAATTATTTAAATTATTATTAAAAAAATTTTCAACGTTTAAAATTTGAAAACGAGGAGCAGAGAGTACTTGTTATTTGGTTATTTTGATGAGGCCAAATTCAAGTTCTGGTCCCTTTTTTTGGCAAGAAATGTGTTAGAATATAAATTTTAGTCATTGTTAAGATGTATTTAAAAATATATGAATTAATTAATTTCATCTGACCTAAAAATATTCTAAATGTAATTAAATAGTAACCCCAAAAATTATTTTAGTGGGACATTACAAAGAATATGAGGCCAAGTTAGGTGATTAACCTCAATGGTTGCGTACTAATGAAATTTTGGGGTACGTACATTTATTAAAAAATATATTTAGTATATTTTAAATCTTCATTTTTAAATAAAAATTTAATAATAATAATTAAAAGATCTAAAAAAGTATACATATCATGTCCCAAATTCGGATCATGTAATTAACACTTAACCAAATATTAATTATTTGATTAATAATTTAATTAACCATTTAATAAAACATGGATGTAAACTGCATATCGATACCTTAATCGACCAAATAAAATAACATAAACTATATACAAAATCCAAATCATACCATGATTTATGTGACTCCAATACCGATCAAATCATAACGTCGGATCCTTACATAATGAGTTATATCTGTCATCAAAAAAATCAGAGCATACAATTTGTAAAATAAAATTCATAACTATTTCAACTAGACAGCTAATATACATGTTGACAAATTATAATTATAATACCAAAAATCAACATCCATGACTCTATAACTATTGTTTGATATCATGATACATCATTATAATTATTCTAATATATTCTAAAAAATAAAATATAATACTAATTATTATCCGAAAGCAACAATATAACATTAAACACGTTAACCATTTTTGAAACCATTAAACAACATTAAAATCCATAAAATTCTAATATAAAATCTTCATAACAGTTCAATCATTTATTCCGATTCATTAGGTAAGCATCCGTATATCTCATTTAAACGAGTTAATAAAATGCAATAAATAGTAAATTAAAAGTTCAACAATATATATAATATAATAATGATCATACATAATTTGCTTTTAAAATATATTAGAAGAATTATAGATAATGATAAAATATAATAACATGGACTTTTCATAAGACTTGTATAGAAAATTTAGTTTATGCATTTTTTAAATTCTTATTATATTATTGTTCATTTCTTATAATCAAGACATACTTAAAAATTGATTTTTTTTAGGAGTTAAGGGCTAATAGGCCTTATCAAGTAAATAAACGGATAATCAAAACTCATATTATATTTATTTTTACTCAATCAAAGTTCGTGTGCTACTATTTAAAATCCATAAATAGGCAATCATATATATAATCCTATAGATGGGACTGAATGTCATTTTTTATTCCCAAATAATAAGTTTAAATATCAATAGATCACTATAATATATTAAATTATATCGTAACATATTGCCTACTGAAATTTAATTATTGTCCAATGTAATTGTTTAAAAAACTCTACATTTTTTTATATATTTCTTAATTTTCTCATCTTTAAAAAGACAATTATATTCTTTGATATAACTATAGAGTTTTTATTCAATTCATACTTAAAATTCTATAGAAACTTAATCATATTAAATTTAAAAGTATAAAATACTAACTTGATAGCTAAGTGAAAAAGATTCTAGCAAAAAAATGTATAATTCAGCAATTATATCAAAATTTTATTAATTTCAGATAATGTAAACTATTTTGTATATATTTTTCAACTCACATAAGATTTATATTTGATAGTTTAAAACATGTAAAGCCTTATGTATGAAATTAAA
Organism: Nepenthes gracilis; assembly: GCA_033239525.1. NCBI lineage: Eukaryota > Viridiplantae > Streptophyta > Magnoliopsida > Caryophyllales > Nepenthaceae > Nepenthes > Nepenthes gracilis. The sequence continues at coordinate 30,480,005 of BSYO01000001.1, forward strand.
ATATACAATAGTCTTTAAAGTCATGAGTTTAGCAAGGAGGTGTAGGAAATCAATAACATAGAGAATATTTTTTTGAATTTTTAAACATATAGTGTATAATTTAACGTGTAGGAACTTATACTTCATAATTGTTAAACATGCCAATATGTTCTTTACAAAATTAAGCATGTATAAACATAATATTAAATTTTCAGAATATGTATAGAATTTTAATTATAGAAAATAATATATATATAGGCATAAATTTCATACAATTTGTAACAAAATAAAGAGAATTACACATTATGTTAAATAATATTACTACAATTTCAAAAATCAGAATATGAAGAGTAATGAAACAAGAATTGCTCAAAAAATTTAATAAATAACGCCAAAAAAGAAGGAAAACTCAAAATATAATTGTATTAATTTTAAATTACCAAAATTTAAGTTTTGATTCACTTAATTTGTATTTCTTTGGCCTTCTTTCTCTTCCTCTCTCTCCTCCTCGTCAGTCTCCTTGTGATCTCTCAATTTTCCTAATGAAAAGGATAAACATTAGTTGGGTGGCCACTTATATACTGTGTGACGCTCAAGCGCACAACCCTACTCAAGTATGCGTTGCCCGCTCAATTATTAGATTGCATCGCTCAAGGGATTCTTGAGTGAGCGTTAGGCGTTGATCCTATGGCTTTTGGCATTGAGGCACCGTTTAGGCGTTCTTCATATGTCAAATCATTCAATCAAAATGTAACTTTTAACCTAATGTTTTTCTCAATATTTGACATTAATTTTAATATATTAGTTTAACTAATCAATATTATCATAAATTTAGGACTCGAACCTTATAATATATATTTGTTTTTATATATAAAAAAATAAAAAATTAACCACATGCAATTGTAAAAATTTATGATATTAATATTGTTATACTCATCATTAAATTATCTTATTACTTCACAAAATAATCATATAAAATAATGAATAAACCACATATATAAATCCATATTTCTATTCTTTTCACGATGAATCAATGGGCCCAAAAAAAAAATCGATTTCTCTCCTCTCTTTATCTCATTACAATAATAAAAGTGTAACTTTTATGGTATGTTTGGTTAGAGGGAATAAGGAGGAAATATAATTTCTATTCCCTGAGAATAGATATTCATCCATTTAGTTACAAATTTAATTATGAATAAATATTTACTAAAAATTATTATTTTTATATTTATGGGAATAACGATTCCCACTATTTATGTAGGAATTGTTATTCCTACACATGTAAAAATTATTATTCTTATTATTACTACTACTGTTATCACTATTCTCACCTTATTTCTTATACTATTCTATAAATTAAATAATAAAATACTAATTTTCATATTATTTTATTCTAATAACCAAATATGGGAATAACAATTTTAAATCTATTTTTATCATATTATATTTCCTGAAATAACTATTCTATTCATATTTTATTTCATTCTAATAATCAAACATACCGTTATAATTAAAATGATTTTTTCACTTATTCCTGAATGAAATTTGAAATAGCAAGTACCAAATCAGCCCTTTTCCAGGTTACTGAAAAATCATCCTTTCTATCATTTAAATGATGAGTCAAGACTGTCTTCCATAAGTCTTCCATAGGACAAGGAGTTTCTTATTTATTTAATAAATTTTTTTATTAAAAATTTAAGTACTTTAAAAAATAATATTTTTGATAATAATAAAACTAAACTATACACGATTATAACCATTAATTGATTGTATATTTTATCAAATATACAACATGTTATATAGGTTAATTCGATATTTTTAACAATGATTATTCTTTACAACACGTTAAGAGCTCTCTTCTCTTGTGGCTCATGAATCTGGGCAAGTATTCCAATTCCATCCAGTCAAATAAAACCAAATGCTAAAATGTATTTGTTTCCTATCCACATCTTCCTATAAATCAAAATCAAATGAGTATTTATTTTATTTCAGTCAAAAATTTATGTGCTTATAACCTTGTTTTCTATAAAATTTATACAACAGAAGATCTTAAGATCCTAACTGGCTATCTCACTAATAAAGTCACAACTTTCGAACAGGTAATGAGGGCTGATAACGCAGTCTAAACCACAGCATATGCTTTTGCATGAATGCTCCTTAATAATAACAAAAACAACTCGATTTTATTCCAAAGTGAAGTTTAAAAGGAAGCGTTAGCGCGCACAATACTATTGAAATAATTCACCGATGAATGTATTTCATAACCAAACCGAGAAGTTAATCCCACATATCTTTTGTGTGAGGATATGTAATTTCTAGATGCTTAGCTGGCTGGTTCTGAGTAAGAATGGCTGTCGATGTCATGGGGCAATAAATGGGAAAACGACAGTGCAGAAAGAAGAACAAATATCGTGAAGAAGACAACAGGAAATGAGGAGCAGCGTCACACAAAAGAGACCGCACAATTACTCAGGGTGGAGAGTCACAAGCGCAAACATCAATCAGCTGTCATTCTTTGAATGCTAGCATGCCTATGCTATTAAATCCACTTCCCATGAAACTCCTTGATCTGTTACATATTTTTATGTTGACTTAACAAAATAAAATTCCACAGAAAAAACCCACAAATGCCAATGAGTATTTTTTATATGGAAGTTTACTACTTGTGCACATCAAGAATCTATATTCTGATTTAAAAGAATTTGAAATGGGTTTACACCATATTTGATTGGAGAGAATATAATTTTTATTCCCTCATTATTCTCGGTGGAATAATAATTCTACCGTTTGGTTACATTTTACCTAGAAATAACAATTCCCGAAAAAATAGTTATTCCTTGATTATAATAAATAACTATTCCTAGGTGCAAGATCATTTTTTTTATTCCCGACTGTAGAGGAAAATATATTCCCGCATAATATTTTTTATATTCCAAATATACCCACAGCAACACTCCAGTAACCCTTCGCACATTTTGCTTCTCGCGACGTCCTTTCCTTTCTCGAAACCCTTCTCTCTCTCGCAGCCAATCTTTCTTTCCCTCTCTCGAAACCCTATTTTCTCTCTCTCGTAGCCAATCTTCCCTCTCTCAAACACCTATCTTCTCTCGTAGTCAATCTTCCCCCCCTCGAAACCCTACCTTCTCTCTCTCGCAGCCAGTTGAGGTACGTGATTTTATTTATGTTTTCATTACCTGTTTGGATTTTGTTGTCTGTTTCGTTCATATTTTCGTTTATGTACGTTTCTCTCTCTCTACTATTTTTGCATTTCGTACGTGATTTTGTTTGCATAAATAAAATTGCAAACAAGCAAGCAGTAAAATTAGAAGGAGAGACGAGCGATGTAAACTCGGTTACAGCTGCTTTCGCTTATCTGCCATAGTGTTTACTGTGTTTTATTTCATCTTTATAACAATCTAAATATAAGTATTGTTATTACTTGGTGATTGTTGAACTAATTTGAAAAACATGAGAGAAAATAAGGGAGAAGACATCTCTGAAGTGGATTTCATTTTCTCTTTAGTCGTAGAGGAGAGTTGGAGGGAAATTTGATCAAGGCCTCTCCCAATGTTCATCATTCTAGCCACAACCTGTCTGAAGGTTTTGTCATCTCACTCTGCTTGCTCATCTTTCACACTTGCTGATTTTCAGTGAGTTGTGTTGATAGCCCTGCAACCACATTTGAAACCAAGTGTATTGGAATTTATGTTTGGATTGATATTTTACATGAGCTACTATCCAATTGATGGAGGCTAGGTGTGCAGTAGAGTTTAGATTGCTGTTTTTGGTATTATGATACAATTTAGATGGGAATGTAATTCTTTGCTGAAGAAATATTGCATGTTGTAGCGGATATGCATGACGATGAGGCATATGGTCCTAGCTGAAATGCATATGGTTCTTTTTCCTTTGTCGTTTATGACAAAATGCATAGGGTCCTAGCTGAAATGCCTTTCCTTTCCTTTCAATGACAAAACGATGAGAGACCTTAGTCATTTATGGCTATCAAGTATGTTTAAATTAAAATAAAATTTTAATGTTTCGTGATTAATTCTTTGATTTATTTTTTTTAATGTTCAAATTAGTAAAACACTAGTCAAATTTAAATATTTGAGAAATAAAAAAATAAATAAATGCTTCTAAATGGTAGTGATCCATACTTTAAGATTCTTTAGGAGAAATGATTATCTTAAAAACGAACTCCTAACATTTTTATTTGCACTCTTAAATGCTACAAGACTTATGTTTGAACTAGTATATAAGTATTTGAGGCATCCTCTAGGAATTGAGAGATTGCAACAAGGAATACCCTATAAGTGATAAACTCAAGATATTTTTTTTATGCTAAGAGGTTTTATATTTTTAGGGACGTTGAATTCATACTAAGACCAGTCAAGTAATATTTCAGGAAAGTAATTATCTTATTTATTTTGATAAGCAATGAACAGTTATTTAGTAGGATATTTCATTCTGTAAAATTAATATCCCTTTATTCAGAATAGTTTCATTTCTAAGTAGTTATTATTAATTATTTAAAAATCGTTATTCTTATATAAAATTACTGAATATTTTTCTTTTAAACAGTTTTGGGACGTCCTATGCATAACCGTCACATTTAAAAATATAAGCCTATAAATATTTTTTAAAAATATTTTTGCCTTTTCGGCTCGTCCTCTAGTATGCCGGTACACCACATTAGTTAAGTGACCCAATATAACTGCTTGAACCATTTTTTAGGTCCCGGTTAGAACCTAAACAATTTCGACTCTGCATAATAAATTAACTCTGATTTCTTTTTCTGTAAAACAAATGTCAATTGTGCAAAAAAGAGACGTACACCTCCGGTGAAGTTTTAGTCGATTTTAACACAGATACACAAGGCATTTACCATGTCACGATGACTTATGGTACAATTTTTTGCCTTTCTTTGATTTAATTGACATAACTGTTATATAAAAAGTTCTTTTCCTTTTCAAAACACGAAAAAGGGCTGAACTTAAATAGGCTATTTATTACCGAAAATAATTCCTAAGGGCTTGGTTGATTTTTGATCAATTTAAAGAAAAGAGACCATCCAAAAAAATAAAAAATAAAAAATATTTTCTTTCTTTTATTTATGTGTAGATAAAAAAAAAATCACATAAAAATAAAAGAATTTTATAATGAAAATATTTTATTTCTTTGTTGTCAGAGAAAAATAAATAAAAATTACTATAATTTGTTAATGTAACAATTTTCATATTTTTTTTATTATATTTTTCTTTAAAATCAAATATAAATCAATTTATTTTTTAATTTTTTAATTTTTTAGAATCAAATAGACTCTAAGTCTCAAATAATTTTGAAGACTTTATAAGGAACAAGTAGAAGAATGAAGCAAATATATGGAACTCATAGAATTCAGAAAATCATACTTTAAATAGCAAAGGTGACAGCTATAAATTGAACAAAACTTCATTACTCGCAGTTTTGTCCACTTTTTTTGTTATATAATAGATTTTATTTTTGCCAGATCAATTAAATGAAGCACAAGCAGTTGTTCAGTCGGCTGAGAAAAGGAGTTTCATCCTGCAGTAACTCGTTGTGATACAGTTTCCTTTAATCACAAGAGGAGGAAAGCCAAGCCAAGTGAGGTGTCTTTAAAGGGTGCCTGATTTGACATGTAAGTACATGCAACACGGTTGTTTTGGGTGAATTGCTGCGATATGAATAACATGACCCACCATAAATATAAAAATATATCATTACTTTTCTTAATTTACGCTAATAATGGTGTTTCGAGCTAAATTTTTAGGAAGCTAGAATTCAAGCGGCAAGAGAGAAATTATTGGCGGATTAGTGCACCAGTGGAGAATGGATTTTCTCACGTATAAAAGGAGATACAAGGTAAAGGGTTTCAAATAAACTTTCAAATATATATATATATAAATATATATATATATATAGTGGTGTCAAAAGCAAGAACAGAAAGAAGATAAAAGAGAAAGAGTTGGAGTAGCATCCGTACAATGGTTGGTAGTCTGATTTCAACCATTCTTTTGACATATTCTAAACTTGGTATATGGTATTTTTATCAATTTAATGATTCCTTTTGTTTTCTCTTATGTGACAATCATGAGATTTATGCTTATATAATAATATGTGAGACTTTATTATTATTTAAGTGGTGTTTTATGAATTGCGATAGTTTGGTATATCTAACTAATAACAGTGGAGATTGTTAGACGTCAAACTCCCTTAATTTTCATCCTAAATTTAAAGAAAATTTTTTATGTAAATTTTATTTATGTATTTTGTGTGTGTATAGTTAATTGTTGGCTTTTTACTTGATTCTCACTAGCAGAGTATAATTTTATCTTAGATACAGTTACAATGATTATGAGTTTATCCCAACAAAATTCACATGGTATGTATCCACAATTATTTCGGAACCGTCCAACCATAGTGAGGATGCCATCCACACATGCTAGGCGTTTTTCTTCCAAGAAATATCGTGAAATGCACAACACATGGTCACATTGCTGGTCCAAAACCTAGTTTCAAGAAACTCGCAGCTAACCCACAAATGCAACATAATCATGATGAACAGTCATGCATCAAATTCTCTGCACACAGAAACTAGGTTTCCAGTTGTCATTTGTTAGCCAAAAAAGAAGAAGAAAAGTTGCACAAATCTTCAGCATTTTAGATTAATTGTATACGTTTTTACTGTACATTATGCAATAAAACATCGAGCTTGTGACTACGAAATCACGCGGAATAGCTCTACCTTTGTCCCAACATGCCAGTCAAAGGACTAATCACTACAGACAGATCTACACTTCAAACTATCTTGTTAATGTGGTTCGTAAGTTTTAGGAGAATCTGGCAAAGTAGAAAGGAAATACAGAGAAAAGGCAAAGACAAACCAGCAACCATGCTCACAACCTTGTACGAGGACGGTCTCCTGAACCACCATCGTCATTCCCCAGTTGCACTCTCCATCACACAGTTAATTTGCCCCTGGAAGGAACGGACGAATAGATAGATAATTACCAGACAAAAACAAAGCAGAACAAATGAAAAACCCTAATCTAGTACACTGAACAATCAAGTAGTACCTAATCACCAAGATCTACTTCAGCATTTACCTAATCAATTGAAATCTCACAGAATTTCATATCCGATCTTGGATTAGCAGGACTGGAACCTTTAGCTATCCGTTCGTCAACGAATTCGGTAGCTGTAGATATGGCTCAATACTGTCGACAAAGAAATCGAAGGAGATGAGGGGAAGTGATTCTAAGGATTCGGAAGAACAGTATTCAAAATTTTCGTAGTTTCTATGTTCACTGAACTATATCCCTACTGAATCAAGCTGATTCGCTCAAGGACGACCGTAATTTTATAAAATTAATTTAGTTTTTTTTTATATTTTATAAAATTAATTTATAAAATCAACGTTAATTTTATTTTTATTTATAAAATTAATTTAGTTTTTTTACATATTTATAAAACTAATGTAAATTTTTCAAAATTTTTTTTGTACCAAATTAAACGTAATTTGACATCAATTGATCAAAATTATTATTAAATTATATTAATATGTACGCATCATTAAGGATGTAATTAGGGCTTAAAACGTATTACTTTGATAAAAGATTATTTAGTTAAATTGACTTGATTTAGTAATAATAAAATTCAAATTCAAATTAATTTGATAATAAAATTCATAATTATACCCAAGAGTCACCTCATGGGCCATGAATATGTATCTTGAAGCCTCTTAAGATCCTTCGTCCTTTCACAGCTGATTTATGATGATATAATCCAACGAGGCAAGAAATAAGAAAAATAACTAAATAAATGTGTCTAATTTCAAACGTTTAAAGCCCCAGTATAAATTCACAGTCTCTATTTAAAAAAAAAAAAAATGAGTTGATTTAAACTCTTTTAACCACATCCGTTTAATCAAAATTAATTTTTTTTAAAAAATTAACTACAATTTTTTAAAAAATAAATAATATAATAATTTAATTAATATTAAATGATTATTATTGATAAAAGCCAAATCATCTCCTCGTTTAAATGGTAAGGCTTTCTAATTGTGGCCCAAAATGCAGCTCCCACAATCCTCTAAACAGTCATTTTTTAAAAAAAAAATTTAGTTTATCTCCATAATCAATATTATAACTTCATTTCAAATTTTATAGGGATTTTTTTAATATAATTTTAGGGAGGTTTTACTTTATATATATAATTGTATGGGCCAGATAAATTATAATTTATTAATACTATCGCAATAATGTAGTGAATGATTCTTAAATATTTAAACACTATTTCTATTTATGGATAATTATTTAAAAATTTTTTATTTTTTTAGGGACATCTAAAATTATAATTTATACATTTAAAATCAATGTTGATGCAGTGTTCAGTCAAGCTGTCCCTCAAATTTGTATTTGGGTTGATGTATTTATTTAGAAAATGTATTAAATATATGTTTTTAATTGTTGAATGAAAAATATCTAACAGCTTAAATTTAAAACATAAGAAAATAACTTAAATGGTTATTTTTTTAAAAAATTATTATCAAGTTAAATATTTAATCAATATTAATATTATAAAATATATATATAAAATATTAATTTTCTGATATTTTAAATTTAATGATGAAGATTAAAAATATAATAAGTATAATTTCATAAAAAATATGGTGAAAATTAATTATTTGAGTGCATATTGATTTAAATATATCTGTCTTATTATAAACACTTCAAATACATACGACTATTTTATATTGAAGAAAATTAAACAAATATAATTATTTATAATAGCCTATCTTTTCATCTACACTTCATAGAAGTTACATCCATTACTAGTTTTTAGAAATAATAGAAAATTACAAAATACTATATTAAACTAGATTTCTAACAAAATTATTCCATCGAGAAAATAATCTTTTAGAATCACACAATGATAATTTTATTAGAATCCATGTTTAATTTTATTTATATAAAATATAATTAAATAAAGTTTTATTATATTTTAGCAACTTAATTATTATTTATTTTCATATTTCTATTAATTTGGTCTCTAAAGAAATGGTTGGAAAATTGAATTTGCTCTGTGAAGCTCACCCCATGTCCTATCAAGTATCATGGTTTAAGACAGATGAAGAACTCACCATTTGGGAGCGTTGTGCTGTCCAATTTTTTATGGGAAAATACGAGGGCATGGTCCAATTGAACGTTATTTTAATGGACGCTTGTCACTTCTTTTTGGGCCAGTTATGGCAATACAATCGTCGGATTAACATGATAGTTATAATAATATTTGTATGTTAACTTTTAAAGAGTAAGGTTTCTTCTTTAATCTCATAAAGATATCCTGTCTTCAATAAAATAGATTAATAAAAATTTTCTATAAGAGAAAGAATTTAAAGGGCTTTGCCAATGGAACATCCCAATTTATACTCTAGTTACTCAGCACAATTGATCAAGAAGAGTTTATCACTACTCTTGAGCAAATAGTTTAGTTACTTTATGAATTCTCTAATGTTACACCTAACAAATTGCCTTCTAACCTTCCGTCCGAGAGGAAAATTCTGCATCGAATCGATCTTGTATCCAAGTCTAATGTCCCCAACTTTCCTCACTATTCGATGAGTTTCCAAGAATAAGAAGAATTACGGCGATAAGTGACTAAGCTTCTTTAGAAGGGGTACATATGGAAAAGCATCAACCCATGCACCATCCCGGCCTTATCAACCCCCAAAAAGATGGCACTTAATGAATGTGCATTGATAGCCATGCCATAAACAAGAGTACACTCAAGTATTGGTTCCCCATTTCAAGACTTAATGATATGCTTTATATAATATACGACATCCAAGTTCTTTCCAAAATAGACTTATGAACTAAATACCATTAGATCCGAATCCAATCTGATGACGACTGGAAGACTTCTTTCAAGATGCAAGAATGTTTACATGAATAACTCATAATACTATTTGGCAAAGCAACACTCCTACAATCCTTATGTGTTTCATGAACTATATGCTTAAGCCCTTTATCAAAAAAATTGTAATAGTATATTTAATAATATCCTTATATTTGGCACATATATTAAGTAATATTTTGAGAATATTTGACAAGTTTTATAGTAAAAAATACTATTCATAAACACTAATAAATGTAATTTTCTGTAGAAGTAGATTATATTTTTAAGTTTATCATCTCTTTTCATAGTATAATTATGGATAAAGAAAAACTTTAAGCCATCCTTAAGTGGTTGACTCCTTGTAACATCATCGAAATAAGGAGTTTTTATGGCTGGCCACATTATACTAATACTTCATTTGAAATTTCAGCGCTCTTATTGCTCCTACATTGATTGTATGAAGAACGAATAGCTCTCATGAACCCCACAAGCCAAGGAAAGTTTCACCTTGGTTAAACAAAGGCTGACAAAGGCCCCTTATGTTAGCCATTATGAATTTCACAAATGTATTTGTAATAAAATATAACGCTTCTCATCTCGGCATTAGCAAAGTCTTGAACCAATGAGGTCACCCCACCTTTTTTTTTTGGAGCAAAATTGAATAAGTTCAAGAAACTTTACTCAACTTATGACGCAAAATTTTATGTCATAGTTCAAACTCTTCAATTTTGGCGATATGACCTAATATGATGAGAATTTATCCCCATTTTCGACCATAAGATCTTCCATTTCTTACACACTCAAAAGAAGATGAATTCACGGCACACCAAATGGGTTTCCTTCCTACAGAAAATACACATTCGTCCTTAGGCACAAATCAAGAGCCTTTAACAAAGGGGCTGATGCCCTAAACATAAATGTTTGTCTCATCTAGATTATATCTTATGAGGTAATAATTTTAATTTGCTTCCCAAAAGTTATCATGCAAATTTAAATTTTTCAAGAATTTTTGAACATTGCACATATGGTTTTAAGGACCTATTTTGCCTCATGGACAAATTTTTGTTTCAAAGAAATTAATAATGTATACCCAAGGAATTCTTGTGACTTTAAGTTATTTTTGAGCATCATGGCAACAGCAAGGACAACAATGAGAACTTTGAGTCAAACAAAACCATCGCTTGTTACAATAAAAATAATTTTTGCTAAAATTTAAGTATGATGTAGCGCAATTAATAAAAGGGTGCATCGCTTGCCAATATGTCAAAAGCGAATAATTAAATCAAGGACTGTATCAATCTCTCCCTATTTTAAGTTAAGTTGTAGGAAGATACCAATGTGGACTTAATCTTAAGTCTTTCACATGTTCGCCATGACCACGACTCTATCGTTATTTTTGTAAACTATTTTTATAAGATGGCCCATTTTATTCAATGTAAAAAAGACCACAAACACCTTCCATGTCGCTCAACTCTTCTTCGAAGAGGTTGTTCGACTAGACAGTATACCCCGTACTGTAACATCTGACTGAGACACCACTTCATTAGGCATTTTTAGAAAACATTATGAGGACTTTTGGGAACCAATTTATAATTCTCGAGCATTGGCCATCTGCAAACAAATTAATAAACTAAAGTTGTAAATTGTTTGCTTAGGAACTTACTTTGTAGCTTGACCAGTGACAATTTGAAGAGTTGAAATATCATCATTCCTCAAGTCAAACTTGACTACAATTCATCCTAAACCCAACCTACTTAACTCTCTCCTTGTGAGAAAAATTATAGGAATAATCTGACTAACATCCTCAACCAAACATCATTCCTTGTAAAGGGAAATATAAGTATAGACACCAAGGAACTAGCTACTCACATCCGATATATTCATCAGCAAGCAACAAACATTTAGAGAATACTATAACCAAATACAATGAGCCAACTAGCCTACACCATTAGTATTTTGAGTCCAATGAAAATTATCTAGTTATGGTACACTTATAAGAAAATGTTTTTTAGTATGAAACTATAATAAATTAAAAGATAAAAAATTTTGACGATATCTAATTGCGAAGATATTTAAACCCAATACTTATCAAATTTATCTTTTAGACAAAATCAACTTCACTTTTAACATTTCACATTTATACCCCTTCCATGGGCCTATCAATTAACCATCATCACCCCTTGTATCCTTTTTAGTTTTTTGTAAGTCTAAAATATTGATTCTCGATTTATTATCACCCGCCAGATAAACATATACTTAACACATTATCCATTTGCTCAAAAAGTCATCAGGGAAGACGTTTAGGTAAATAAACAAGAACTTGAAAAACTATGTGCCACAACACCACTAGACAATAACACCATGCAAAGCTTTAGGATGAGTTTCATTGAAGAAAGTAAGCATAATATAAAGTTAAACTATATACACGACAAACTAAATAATTGGATGACCTGACCTAGAATCTGAAAAAAATCATCTACACAAGATTATTAATGTAGTATGGATGCAGTTGCCAGAGAGGCTATTGGAGAATTGTTCCAAACATAGTTATTTATTGGTTGGTACCAAGGTTCAGCCGAAGCATTCTTCTTAAACAGTTTGGCAGATAATGTACTTCTTCAAATTCATTAGAAAAATATATTTTAATTAATTAATTATCAACTTGGACTAGATAGGCCCATCACGAAGAAATAAAACCCCTCCACCTTTTCCCAGTTGTTTGAATAAAAAAAAAAATCAGTTGTAGAAAAATACAAAACAAACTTTAAATATTTCTTAATAATCTAAATGTTTTAATACTTTAACATTAAAAATAAAAAAACTATTATTATATTTTTTTTTATTTCTTCTTCATCCAACCATCCGATCATATAGATCTAATGGCTATAAAACAAGATGGAAAAGCTCCATCTCTCTGAACAATGGAAACCCCAACTCCTCATATATATTAGATAAATTCACATATAGCTGAATAATATCCCTAGAACATCTCTCTTCGGATAAATATAGGCTTTTTTTTATTAGTTTGGTTACTGAAAACTTGCCCCTATTCATCAACAAACGTTAAAAAGCAGCTGCAGAAATACAATTTAATTAAATAATAAGCTTGTATTATAATATGGCTTCTGTCATCTATGATTTAAACACGGTATCAGGATGTATCCCTCCTGGACATCAAGGGGGGAACAGTGGAGAGAATTTGCTTTCACTTTGCTGCTTTACGAAGGGTCAGGTCATCGTCTACCTAGCTTAGCTACATGCATGAACGTCCTTTCTTCTCACTGCTTTTCCCCAAGCTTCTTAGTTTCCCGTTCGCTTTCCACCATTTCATAGTTTATTACATGTGTACACCTCATTAATTTCATCAATATTTTACGAGCCAATGGTTGCATAATGCCGCCTGACTCGGATTAGGGTGGGCTGCACCCGATTCAGATTAGAATAGTGGTTATAGATGCCGTGACATTTAACCCATTTACATCTATTAACCAGTACATATAAGAATAAATAAATTGATAAAAATATTATTTGCCAAAAAGCATTCAAAGAATGATATAAGAATGCCTTTAAAATATTTCCCAAACATCACTCCGTGCATGCAATGAAAGAGATTATGGAACTAAGATCTTTGAAAACCCTAATATGGAGCTGCCTTCTAATAGCAAAGAGACCTTTCCTGAAACCAACAGAGAACCAAAAACTAGTGCTTTAAGTCTGTTCTTGTACCACTAACTAAAAGCTGGTGCTTTCCCTTTATTCACCAAATTAATTATTCCACCTCTATTTAATATGTCTAATATATATACATATATTCTTTATGTAAGAACACCTATCACTTTATCAGTCTGCCTCGTCACTTACGCTGAAGAAGAATCAAACCCCGTCGTGTCTGAGGTTATTAATTATTGGGCATACATATATATATATATATATATATATATATATATATATGAATGAAACCCTTCAGAATCTGCTGCCATGCAAAGCATAATATACAGCATGCAACTGTGACTTTAATTATTGGGCATAAATCCGAATTGTAGGTTAATGCATGTCAGATAGCAGACGACAGGCGTATATACGAGGAAGACAACAAATGAAAGAAATACAAATGAAAGAAATGAAAATTTCAGCAACAAATGAATATTACCGGGCCGCAGGTCATGCAGCAGGAATAACAGATGATCAAGTGATCCTCTTTGATGCAGCATGCAGTTAAAAAGTTTAATGGGAATTTGCTGGTGTCCCCTAGGAACCCATACATGAAACTTCAACCGCTCAGATTAATAAGCAGCTTCATTCTAGACACCCTCAAGGCATAGAAAAGAACAACAACAACAAAATCAGAAGACAATTCAACCAAAGTTGGAGGCGTGATTAAACAAGTACTTTGCAATTGTAATAGTGATTAAATAGAAGATTAGGAATTCTTCAATGCATTGCAGAAAATTTGTTAAAAATTCAAAGGATGGACCATTCGGCATTTCTTTCAATTTGGGATCGAGTCTCGACCCCTAACCAGACCATCATCATGAGAAAGTTCTAATTTTGCTCGAGCCTGATTAAAGAGATGCACAATGATCTAAAAATATATGAAATAATCTACTACATTAAACAATAAAATAAGAATAATGGGTCTTACAAGGGACAGAAATTGATGCAGAAATTGCATCTTACTATTTATGCACTGTCAAAAACCCTACAAAACCTCACATGGAGAACGACAATATGAATGTGTTAAATACAAGAACTCATCGAATTCCAAATAAACTTCATAACTCAAGAACAAAAAAATAAACACAAGATAATATGATCACATATGCAAACACTGATAAAAGGAAAAATCATCCATTAATTTGCTTAAATAAGAAGTCAAGTTGAAATGAAATAAAAGTTTAAATACGCAACCTAAAGAAGTCACCCTAATCGATATAGAACTAGCAAGTCATCGCGTTTACCTTTTGCATCTGGACAGGCTATCTGACTTAAAATGAATATTATGGTAAGTTCAGTATGACGGCGTCACAGTGCTTTCAAACTAACAGGCATTGTGTCGACACATTACTCGATTTATATCTAGGTTACTGCATTCCTAAAACTCACCAACATACAGTGTACCCGGATGTTGCAAAATGGTGTGGCTTATCAAAAATAATCTCTAAAAAAAATGCCATTATTCTTGGTATCATATGGGGACACTTACTGGAGTAAGAATGTCTACTCTAGAGTAATCTAATGACAGATTGACCAACATAAATGACTTTCCCCATCTGCATAGAAGAGATCTATAATAACACAGAAAGAAAAAAAAAATTAAATTATTAAGTGCTGAAGGAAACATATTAAGCAAACAAATGAAAGATATATCAAAAGAAACAAATAACCCGGGTCAATCTTTGGCAAATCAATGGAGACAGAGATGCAAAGATCTTCCATCACTGGAAAAGGAAACAACACCTAAAGCCTGGTAAAAAAATCACTAGATAAAGATGATGTTTCTCTTTGTACACGCTGATCTGTCTTTGGCCAATTACGATGCATCATATAGCTACGTGATGACATCAAACAATAACACAAACAAGAGCCCTACTGTTGGCCATCAACAGATGGAGATGCAACATTATTGAAGAACCATACATATGCGCCGCTATTATATGATAAATCAATACAAGGCCGCTTCAACGGCAAACAAATATTGAAGGTTAATAGGCCAAGAACAGCCATCCAACACCATCTCAATATGCTGCAGTTAATCCTCTAATTTATGATCCAGATTATCCCTAAAGTAGCTCATTGAAATTAGTTTTAACAAGTAATCATTAAATATATTAACTACATAAAATCCAACACTTGCCATCGCAAAAAAAAAAAATCAGTTTCATTATTGATTGCGGATGTATCGATATCAGTCATATTGGGCAGCACTTATTGATATCAAGTGTATTGAACACAATTTATCATATAGATTTGAAAACAATGAGTTGGGGAAAATGTCAGCCAGTGTTTGGGGAATCAATTAATATTTTAAATATCACATGATAATGCAATTTATCACCAATATAATGTCATATCATGATTTATCGAGGTAATATAAGCCAATACCAATATTCATTCCATGCTTGTGAGATATGCACAAACCCCAAGGGAATGGCATAAGTGAGCAACAAACAAATCCAGGAAATATATCACTGATATAGCGTCATAAAAGAAATTACAGCCTCACAGACAAAAGAGCCTGTGTACTAAAATCTGCAAGCCTCAAAAATGAATAAAGTAAAATTGGAGACAACTGCATCATACATTGAATCGCGTCGTATGGGAAAGAACAATAAATAAATAGCAAATTCCAGGAAAGGAAATGTCATAAAGTTTGCCCTAGCAGTAACCCTCCAGATCACAAGTAATATTTATATGAAAAGATATCATAAAACAAATTCATGTTAGGATTATGATTACAAGGTACCCACACAACATCAAATGCCCATTTTTAATTATGAACACAGGAAACAACTAAATTAAATTCATATGAATCTAATGAATGGTTTCGATAGTGGATTAAGCACTGAAAATTATTTGGGGGAGGGGGGAGTTTTGAAAATTTTATTTCCCATGGTTGGAAGATAGGGGGAGCTGAGTACATTATGCATCCATCCATGAAAGCATGAAATTGCTAGGTTGCCCTCATGGCAGAAGTATTAATTACAACAATTAAATTAAAAAATGATGACCTGGTGTACAAAATTCCTGCTCTGTGCAAGATCAAACGACTTTGGACATATTATATGAAGTCTTATCTTACATTATATAAGAAATTGTTTCCTCAAACCAATGGCCATAAGGTAATACTGCAGCAACTCTACCATTCCTTTGAGAGACTCCGTTTTACAAGAAGTGTTATTATGGCCTTCGAAAGGCTCTCATATATACCCAACTATTAGAATTAGAAGTTTAACGAATAAATGGTAAAAGATTGAATAATCATTTAAATTAATAAATGCAATCTCCACCATTTATCTATCTAACTTTTAATCCTAATACTTAGATATAAAAGCATCACATTGGAAGTATCACAATAGCTCTCTTCTACAAGTAAATTAAGTGAGGAAAACTGAAAAGGACTCCACGTAATGCTGTTTCTTCAATGGCAATAAATGACGGCGACATTGCAACCACTGTACAGCCCTAAAAGTCTACGGCAGCAGCCCCAATAATGGTGGCAATGGCATATTCAGCGTCTGGTCCAACAGGAACCAAATACCATACTGAACCCATAGGATGTTATGATAGAATTGGAGCAGTGACATTTTTGGCAGAATGGTTCATAAAATACAAGAAAAATAATCAATAAGAGACTTCGTGAAAGCAACAACTTCATAAAATAATTATATAAATCACTACTAATATCACCCTTTTTATTATAATTTTCTCTTGGTAATAGCATGCCATAGTATCCGGTAGAGATAACTTTGACCAGAAATAAAATCTTATTCGATATCCCTAATAATAAGAGAGAAAAGAGGAAAGGTTGGGTAGTAGTACAATATATATGTAGCTAATAGTTCCCCTCTACGCCAAGTTTCTGATTGACCCAGAAACCCTTTCCTTTCTTTTTTTCTTGTTTTTGTTAAGTAGAAAATGGAGAAGAAATCAGCAAGACGATATTTTCTTTCGAGCCTTCGATCGGTTTCAATAATCAATGGACCCAAAAGAAATTAACAGAATTATAATGTGTTATCATTAATTTATTGTGTTACCATAACTTGAACCTCCAAGAAGTCCACCACCGGAGGCGCCATAAAAGTCCGGCGGATCGAGGAGCGGAGATGAAGAAGAAGCCCCATTCCTGCCGCCGCCAACGCCACCGCCACCGCCGTTACCACCCAAATGCAAGTCGGATATATTGGGAATCCCATCTCTTGATTCGATCCCACTGTCATATAAGAAGCCCTTGAAGACATGCCCGCCAATTTTCACAATGGCCTGGTAAGCATATTCGTCTTCACCAGCATCAACAGCTGTCACCCGTACACATTTGAACACTGCCGGCGCACGTACTTGTCCCGGTAATGGCTCCTTGAAAGTTGCATCTGTTATAGTTAAATTTAGAATTCTTTAAAAACATCCACGAAATATGATCAAGTAATTCAACAACCGAATTAATCAAGTAAGATTCAACCACATGAAAAAACGAGACCAGCAAAACCTTGATGACTTGAGCTGGTGTCAAAGCTTCTAGGAGAAGTGGAAGTGTGAGACGTTGCGGCGGTATTTTGGGAAGCAATAAGCCGAGGTTTCTTTGCCCCGGAAGTGGATCCGGAGGAAGCCCCGCCTCCAGTACTGGCAGCCGTAGCCATCATCTGCCTCTCCCTCCTCCTCGCCGCCGGGACCCAGGTGCTCTTCACGTGAGTTTGGCAATCGAAACCTCTACTCCTGCAACAAGCCCTACACCTCCTATGGCTGCAATCCTTCTTAGCCTGGTTCCCGCAATCCTGGCACGTGGTTGCCCCGCCGCTACAACCAGCGGCGGCACCAGGAGAGAGCCTCCTCCTTCGCTGCCGCCGCTGAAGTTTAGCAAATTGACAGAATTCTGATACATATTTATGCCCTTCTTTAAAGAATTAGCTTGTTGCTCCTGCTGACCTTGCCAAAACTGAATTGCACCGCCTCTACGATTCCCAATCACATCGCCTCCGACATCCAAGCTTCCGCCCCCGACATTGAGGCAAGGGGTTGCCGTGAGGAGAGGTATTACGCCAACGCCGAGGGCAGTGGCGGCCGCATTCGGGCCATTTACGGAATCCGAGATCAAGGGGTCTTGTTGGTTCGAGTGATGGAACGACGTCGCCGGGGCGACCACGAACATGCTCATCTCGGGAGGAAGGCCGTAGCCCAAAGGGCGGGAGGAGGTCGGCCACATGGAGGGGCCGGCGGTAGGTCCAGCGGTGGCGGAGGTGGGACTGGCATTGAAGCCAAGGGAGAGATCGTTGATGCTGATCTTGTCGCCGGATGAAGACGCCACCCAGTCTGCGAAGGCTCCAGAATCTGACGGTAGTCTCCTTGTAGTAGCCACAGCTAATTCCCTCTCTTACTCTTCGAATTACAAGTGAGAGTAGGTTCCCACAAATTTCTCTCCCCCTCTATATAACTAAATCTAGGAGATAGAACAAGGACAGGAATTTTTATGGAAGCTGCCGATGTTTCAACTGCCGAAGAAATCTGATTATGGTGGGGCTGGGGGTTTAAGTGAGGGATTCTTGGTGGGGGTAGAATTCTACTGCTGTCTACTGAGGAGTTGCACTGCCAAATTGGATTTTCTCATAAAAAAAGGTGTGCGGAGAGAGGGAAGGAAAGAGACAGAGTGAGTGAGCTGAGCTTCCAGGGCAGAAGGAGCAGCAGCAACAGCAGAACGGAGAGGAAAGAAAGATGAATTGATAGAAAGAGAGGAAGAGCGCAATAATAGTTCACCTGCAATCCCTCTGCAGCTGTGTATTTATCTGCTATCTTCTGCTGCCGTTGGGGTTTATTATTGTTATCTGGGTTTTACCTTACCGACCTTTCCCTCTCATCTTATCCCTCGATCTGTTCATCTTCCTCTGTCTTTAATTTTTTCTGCTCTTCTTCTCTGAGCTTCTTCTTCTCTCTCTCTCTCTTTTCACTTTCCCTATGCTTCTCAGACAAGTGGGTTCCTCTCTTTCTCTCTCTGTCTCTCCTCCACAATTATCACAATAACTAGAGAGAGAGTAAGGTAGAGAGAGAAAGGAAGGGTATAAAGGTTTCTTTTCTCGTCTTACTGTAATCTTACAGGGCGACCGGGACGCCGTGGTCGCATGGCAGCCCTTCATTGGTTCGCACTTATCGTTATTTAAATCCTTCCTCCAGCATGCTTCACCCTCCATCCGGTGCGCGTGGAACTGCATCAGCAGAATTGGTACCCGTACTTGATTACTTCAGCAATAAATTAACCCGGTGGCCCTCACCGTATGACCCTCACTTGATACGTATACAGCACGCGCGGTTAGGCCGCTCCCTCTTTTGTAATTTGATTTATTGTTATTTTATTATTTTAAATTAATTTAGTTTTGCTTCAAGTTCTAATAATTTTTTTGTAAATTTTAATAATTTTATAACGCGCCGTCTGTTCAAGCATCAGGGCCCACTGGTTAACTTTACGTGTTCAATAAATATTTTAGTAAAATAACACATTCTAGGCACTAATTGCCTCTGAAAGCAACAATTAAGTTTAGTAATTTATTAGATAGAAATAAATTTGATATTATCTTGAACAATTTAATAAAAGAAATTAAGTTTGTAATTTGATGTATATTTAAGTAATTCATCAATATTATTAAATATTATATTTTTATAGTATTTTATTACATTTTTATTAAAAATTATATTATTATTTTGATAAAAAAATAATTTTTATATAATTAAAAATAAAATAAATTGATAAATTTTTTTATGTTTTATAAATTAAAGAGCGATTCAAATAATTTATATAAAATATAACTCCACACACACATTCTTTTAACTTTTAGAATGGAAAAGCGATAGCAACTAATTGAGAAAATTAGTCCTAAATTATTTTTTAAAATAATTTAAAAATAAATTAAAAAATCTTATAATTTGACAATCCAAAAGGAATTTAAATATGTTAAAAGCATTGTATTTTGTTGGGTTCCAATACCCGAGGTCCCTAAAAGAATGGGCAAGGGGACGAGTACTTGACCCGAGAAGTCTAAACTGTCAGTTTGTCCAAGGCCGCGTAAGGTGTAAGCAGCCCGAGGACATTCTACAATGGGCTCAAAAGCCTTTAGAAAGTCAGCAATGCAGTCAACGATCGAGAACTCTCTCATCCCGTCCGAAAACAAGCGTGATATGGCATCTAGTACGCGGACTCATCCAAAAGCCGATAAGGCCAGTAAGGGACGAGGACTATCCTTGATGTTCGAAAATGCCAACTCAGCTTCACAGTTATCAAGGGACACGCAACTCATGCATCACGCCACCGCCGTAGTCAGTAACAAATCCTAGAACATACCTTGTCACTTCAAGACTGACATTCCTGACAAGGTATGGCCAATTAGCGGCGTTGGCAGCTAGTTTCTTGCACACGTCAGCATGCCTGACAAAGTATGGTCATATCAACAGAGTAGGTGGATAGTCTCCTTGCAGGCGCCAACAGCCACGTGGACATTTTCAGCAGCCTAATTTCTCTATAAATACCCACTTAGAACCCACAAGAAAGGGGGCTGGATAATCTTCACCTTTCAAGAGATCATCTTCACCTTTCAAGGGACCATCCTCTGGACCTTTCTCCCTGGCAATAAAAAGGGATAAAAGAAGGAAAAGAAAGGATTTTTTCCTACTTTGTATTTTGTACACAACAAACGAACGATAGTGAAGATCCATTTCAGGCTTCAAGTATCGTGATTTTTTCTCCTCATTTTAATGGGAGGTTTTCTACGTAAAAATCCGGTCTCAATTTTTCTCTCTCTAACTCCAAACTTCAAACACTTGTGTTGCTTCGGACCCCCAAAAATCGATACGCAATATATTTTATTATACTTAATTCAATTTTGTATTTTCATAGGTATGATTGTTGAGAAAACAAATACGGTTTTTTCCTTTGATATTGGCCTCAAAGAGTCAAGATAGAAAGGCTTTCATTTTCATATAATTTTCCATTTGGGCATTTGTTTAAATTTTTATCATATGTAAGAATTAATATTTTACTCATAGCACGATTAATCAAAATAATAAAATTAAATTCTATGATAAAAAATCACAATTTTTAATGCTTAAGATAATATATTTGAAAATATGATATTAAGTTTATTCATAATTAATGCTTATGACTATTATAATATGATTTTTTTAAAAATATAATTATTTATATAATAAAATAAAATTAACACATTTTGGCTTTGATATAACATTAAAAAAATAATGTACAAAATTAAAATGTAATTATATATTAAAAAATTAATGTTTCTTTTAAAAAATATAAAGTATATATTGTAAGATTCTAATTCTATTAATTATTACTATCTAAAACACAATATATATAAAATAAATAAAAATGACACTTGGGGGACACGAATTTAAGGGCCGAGCCTTTTAGGGGACTGAGTTTTTTTTATTAATTGTCTAATTTTAATTAAATAATTGATGATTTTAAAAATAATTCTGAAAATATAATTTTTTAACAAAAATAAGATTTAAAAATTATTTATCATTTAATTAAACTTGGACTATTAATAAAGATAGGGTCGACTTTATCCAACTCCCGGAGGGTCGGCTCTCCATGCATGAGCTACACACGGTGGGGCCAGGCGGATAGTTTGCTGACAACCAAATCGAATAAAGGTTTCTCAGCCAATCACATCCCACCAAGTCACATCGTAAGTTCAATCATTTTGCAACACTTCTGTGCTATGTGCACCATCGATCTATACATTTTTTCATATTACTCTTAAAATGTAATTAGTTTATTATAAAATCAATAAAAATTAAAAATAATTAATTTTAATTTAATTTTTATAATATAATAAATAAATTATTACTATATTACAATACTCATCAATAAGTCTTTAAATACGAATATATCGCCATGCCATCCGACAATGTTTAAAAAGAACAACCATCCAACTCAACAACTTATCAAACTTAGAGAATATGCCTGATTATTTCTACTGTTGGCTATTATTGTCATTATTACTGTTTTGTTACAATTATTATATTTGTTACTCTATTTCATTGGTTAGAATGTATTCTATTATTATTGTTAGGCTCTTAGGCTTCATTCCATATATAGATGTCGTTATTGTAACACAAGTATTAAGAAATAATAATTCATTTATTTACTTCACCTCTCTCGCCTGTCACTCTCTCTCCTCTCCTGTCACTCTATATCTGAATTCCCCTCACTTCTTGCTCAACTTTTCCAAATCACGATTGCATATCCACGTTGATTGCATCAATTGATACTTTTATTGAGATATGACAGAATGAATGATAATGCAGTATAAAGCACTTGAAGACTTCATTCCCAAAATTTCAAGAGAGTTGAAGGATGTTACCACAATTGGGCAACTCAATGTTCGAACTATCGCCACTAATACTACTACCACATAGTAGATTCAAAATCACTCACCAAAATTTTTTATACATTGGCTTGAATCAAGAAACAATCCCTTCAACCTGTAAATCCACCGTTGCTCCCTACCCCTACTTTGTTCTTGGTACCCTCCCCTGCGATTCCATCACTGCAAACCAAAAACCTATCATTTCCACCACATACATCATCCGATTCCAATATCATTTCCTCCGTATGCTTACTTAAACTCGAGATCCTTTTTTTTTTTTTTGAAGAAAATGTGAGTGGGTAGATATTTCAAATCGAGCAATTCTTTCATTACCATTTCATTCCACTAGAACAAAAGTTAACAATTCCTTCATTTTACATGAGCGGTTCGGCACTCTAATGATATCAATGGATGTATTCGACCCGTCAGCTTTCTTCTTGAGAGATGTTTTCGTGCGACCTTAAGTTTTGATTCGAACCATCCACTTATTGCAACCATGAAGCCATGCTCTATAAGTTGCAGCAAAACACCACTATCGTTGCTTACATGATCGAGTTTGAAACCCTTTCTACTTGGACTACAGGACATACTACTGGCCATCGATGTAAACCTCCTCAGTTCCTGTGGATGCTTGTCGATGAAGACACCATCACCCAGACAACTACACAGTTACTAGAGGGTGACTTAATTGTTTTTGAACCTTTGCTAGATCTTCAACAAGAAACAGGTTCCTTATCTCCAAACATTCCGACTATATCTCTTCATATCTTGGAAGGTCATTTTACTCTTACATTAGGTCTACTAGGGCCTAGTAGTAGGGTATTTGATGGTCATATTAGTAAATATTGGTTTAACCCAAAACTTCATTTAGGTAGGAATACATCACCGCACCACCTGACAATGGCTAGAAAGAGCAGTTGTTCAATTTAACGATCTCTCAAATTTTAGGATTACATTTGATTACTTCCACCGCTCATTGTTGTTATTGTTTTGTTACAATTGTTATATTTGCAAATCTGTTCCATTGGTTGGATTGTATTATGTTACTATTGTTAGACTCGTGGACTTATCCCATATATAAGCAACGTTATCATAGCACAAGTATAAGAAATAACAATTCAATTATTTTCTTCTCCCCTCTCTCCTCTCCTATCACTCTTTGCCCAAATCCCCATCTTTCTTGCTCTTCTTGCTCAACTTTCCTTAATCACAATTGCAGATGCACGTTGATTGTATCACACTATTATAAAAAAATAATTCAATAATTAATAATAAATAAAACTATGTTTATTTTTTAGTTATCAATACTGCACAAATATTCCTTTTTTTTTATGATAAAGATTTTGTACAAAGTAGAATTCAATAATCTCATATAAAGAAATATATATTAATGTGCATCTAAAATTTAGATGATTGAATAAATTAGAGGGTCAAACAATACATTTAATTGATTCAAAATAATACGAATTAAGTTTTGCAATTACAAATTTGAATATTATACATCACAATAATTCAACGAAATGCAAGAATATATTGTACACTATGATAATTCATTCATTAATATATCATCTAACATCCAAATTAATAATATTTATAGAAAAATTAAAAGATACAAAGTGAAATAAAAAAAGAATAAGCATGAAATTGAAAAAAATATGAGAATTGAGCTCTAATAATCGGGTGATACTATTAAGAAGCGATTGTTTCATTACATTGTATGAAATTTCAACTATTACATTGATTATATAATCGTTATTTATGTTGATTTTATAATGGTTTAATAATTAATTCTTGGCATTTATCTAGTCCTTATGGCTTATTTTAATGCTGACGATTATCATTTGATTACCTATAGCCGTTCGTCAAGATTAATGGATTATTAATTACTTTGTTAAGTTATTGGTCTTTCATATCTTTGGCCACTCTATCGATCGATCGGTTGGCTAAGTTTTTGATGAGGTTGTTCTTTGAACCAATTTTGTGTCAGATTAATCAACTCAAACTTATATCAGGTTAAAATATCCTTATTTGGACCATACCCCTAACACCAACCTTCCATACTAAAGTTAAGTTTTAACTCCAAATATGTTGAAATGAAAAGTTAGCTGGCGCACCTACGAAGTCAATTACACTTTCCTACTGTGACAATTGTGTATGTCTGTTTTGGAAGATTTTTGACATGTAATTAATTTTGTCAATCATGATTTAATTTTTTATCCCTTTTATTCAAAATCCTTTTGTTGTTTTGATTAGCATTCATTTCATTTATATCATTACTCCATTTCAACTATAAATTGAGAGCTCTTCTTCACATATTCGATTATAAAAGCACTTTTTTGCACTTAACTGTGAACTATCTAGTCATTTTTTAACATATTTGTCTACCATCTAATAGAAACCATGCTTATAGAGTTGGGCAGAAGAGATTTTCTGAGTGACACTATTGTCGTTTAGAGACGTTTGTTAAATTCATCTTAATTATCATATTTTATATAAGAAATCATTTTAAATTATTTATTTTATGTCATATTTAGAACCGAGATTAGTTTAGCTTACCCCTTTCATTTTTACCTCATTGGCCTTTTGCAATGCCACATGGTAGAAGCACTTGACCAACTGTGACATGTCGCGGAACAAGGTTGACGCCTGCTGAGTGTTGGATGTTGGATGGCAGGGCTCTGTTTTCGTTTTGTGTAGCTGATTTTTCTTTCAGCCTCGCAAGGTTATGTACACAAATATATTAATGATAAAAAAAATTATATATTTTTTATATTTATGTCATAATTTTTTAATTTTTTTCTTTGGACTTATACTTTTTCTATTTAGAATTGAAAGTTGTTAAAAATTAAATTAATAAAACTATTTGAATAAAATTTTTCTTCTACTAATGGTTTCTACTACTTAAATGTTCTCTATATTGTGACTCAAAAAAAGATTACCTATCTATTCCCAACAACCGGTTCACCTTTTCAATGCATGACTTTTATTGATCTAACCATCTGATAGTTTGACTCTCCTAACATCTTGGTTTTTAGCAAGACCCACTATAAATAAATTTGGACCCTTAATCTGGCAAGACTTCCTTGACATTTTGTTATGTTTTTGCAAAATAAATTTAAATTTATTTATAAATAAGAAATATCAATATCTACTTTTATGAAATTTTTTTAAATAAATAAATAAATAAATATTTTTAAAATATGTTTCTTATTTGTTATATAAAATGGGAAGTGAGAAATTATGGAAATTGGGTGGAAGAAACAGTGGATGCAACCCCTTTATCTTCGTTATTTACAATTAAATAAAAATCTAACAATAAAACTTTTAAAATAATAGGTAATGGAATGGTCAAAAATAGGCTAACTCAATGTATAAGTAAGTAAAAGGTTTAAATACTGACGACTCAATAGAAAACACTTCAGAATTCATCAAATGCCATAAAGTATAAATCAAAAGACACAATCATAGGAGTCGGGTAATGAAGGGTTATAATAAACTATTTAATTATCAGATATAAAAGGTCACAAAGTCTATCCAAATCTGATAGTTAGGCAGTCTTGTTATTGAATTGAGGCGACTATTACACCCGCAAGTAATATCTCTCACCTGAATTGATATCATATCTACGCATTGATTTTAGGCGTTTACCAACCAAACGACACATCTCATTATAAATAAAATCACTCCCCCCAAAAAAGGTGATGAAATTAGATAACGACAACGAGAGCAAAGTTAGAGACTTCATTGGACAAGTGCACAAACGCCAAAACCACTCCACTAGACGAGTACATTAATACAAAAACTACTCGGCCAAACGAGTACACAAAAAGGAATTTAACCATCCATATAAATACTTACATCTATCCACTCTATATTCTCACACTTATTTTCTTATATTTTTTTACATTCGATCAGAAAGATCACTAGTTTGAACATCTAATAATATATTAAAAAGCGAGTATCATTTAATTCTTACCTTTTATTTGTTCTATTATGATACGCAAGATCTAAATTTAAAATTATGAAGACCAAACCCATTTTTATTCAAACGTTCAGGCGTGGTAAGACGGCTACCTAATTCGTATATTAATTCAGGTTATCGAGACACATTAAAAGGTAACAAATTTTTTTAAATTTTTTAAATATTTAAAATTTGTTAATTATTTAACTCAATATTTTAAAAAATATTTAAATTTTCTAATTTTAAATTTTATGTATTTATTTTTTAAAATTATATGGATAGGAGAAAGATACAAAAATTATTCCTCCTTTGAATGAAATATATGATCGCGAAAATATGGGTCGGAGCTTTTCTTTTTCTATTTTTTTGGTTTTTAATTTTTTTATTTTCAGTTATCAATTTTTATAGTTTTTTTTTAATATACATATTTTTTTAAATTTAAAATATAAATATTTTAATAAATTGTTATATTCACCCATGACTACTTAGGTAAAGAATTAATTTAATGAGAAGAATTACTTTGTATTTGGGCCATGGGTTTGAAATCTTGAGGAAAATCAGGATCGAAACTAGTTGGGCTTAGTGACATAATTAATGATATTATATTATAAATTTTGGTAACAAACTGATTTTATAAGTTTTATGTATCCTTGAAGTGCTTGTCTATGGCTATGGAGTTTGTCTCCAAGTTATTATTTTAGCTAACTCCCTTATATAGATATAGAAATTAGCTAATTGAAGATGTATTTCTTAGGTAACTTCCATATGTTCAATCTAGTAACCTAATTTGTTAGGTTTATTAGGTTGTATTTTGGAAGTCTATTGTTAGCTTATTTATTAGTTTTATTAAGCTAATTGGTTGATATAGAAGAGGAGAATAATATTTTTGACCTGTTAAAGTAATTTTGATGCACGCAGCATTCAAGATAGACGTAACATTTAATCGATGTTTGGGGCGATGTTCGAACATCACTACTTCACAATCGTACGATGATAGTATTGCTGTGCACGTTTTACTCTTTTCTCTTAACTGTATATTATTTTTATTGAATGTTATGCATGTATTATATTTATTAATTGATGGTATAAATTTGTATCGACCGATACTTATTTTATATGCGAAAGTAGATCTAAAATAGAACTTGTATGCCTGATGTTTGAAGTACCATTCGAGGCCTCTGCGAATGTTGACCGACGTATTATGAGATTTTGCATATATGAGTGATTCAATCATTTTTTCTTATGAATGATCGAATAAATAGCTATTATATGGCCTTATTGATAAAAATAACCACCAAGTTAATGAACTAAATTTGTATTGTTAGAGATTTGGGCTTGACATGGTTGGTAGATAGGCTACAACTTGAATGCCAGTATTGAAGTTCTAAAGCCAAAGAGGCAAATTTGAAATCATAGCTTAAATTGTAAGTATTTTGATATAGGATCAAAATTTCAGTTTGTTATGGAGTGTTTGAGGATGTTTGTGGCTATTAGTGAGAAGTAACTACATGGGGTATTAAATACTCGTATTGACTCAATTTTCTCGTTTTCCTGATGAGTCGGTATTATATTTTGACTTTTGTGATATTATTTTTTGGCACTCTATCGCTAACTAAAAGTGGATATATTGAATCTTTAAGGTACATAAATGAATAAAAACTAATAAAAATTCAATGTAATCTATATTTTTTTATATCTATTTAATTTTCGGTTATAGAAGCTGATTTTAAATTGAGATATTTATAACCCTATGACCATCATATTGAAATGATATTAAGAATATTACTAGCAAAGATAACGTAGATTGGTATAAGTATACTACTAATAAAGCTACTAAATAAAATTGCAATGATAGTCTTATGTCATAGATATCGGTGACCTCAATAAACTTACACAACCAATAGTGTTGTAAATACGCTGCCTTTAGTCACAACAATAAAATAAAATTCACAAAAGTTTATTGATATGTAACATTTTTGACCTCATATTGAGATAAATTTTTAAAAAATCCTTTAAATGACCTTAGTATTTGAAATATTTTGAGACTTTATAATATTCATTGTAATTCATTGGAATCCAATGAATATACTTTGAGATATCAACATTATTCATAGAGTTAACATCATTGATATTATTTATTAATATCGTTTATTGAGTCATCCTTATTGAAGTCAATGATTATTATCATTTTGTAATTATTTGTGGACTTTTGTTGTTTTTTATGTACTATATATTGTCTTGAAGTTTATATTAACAATTGAATCTGCATGGATAACTTAATTTTCCTTTTTATTTATTTTGATCAAACTTATTTATTAGGTTTTTAGTTCATTCTTATTGTTTATTCCTTTCAAAGTGGCATAGGGATAGTGATGGTTGACTCCAAAATTGAATAAAGAATTATAGACTAAATAATTTTTAAAACCTAGTTAGAGATATATTTATATGCTATCTATTTTATTATATTGGCCTATGGGGCTAATTTTTTTCCATTAGTTTTGAATGTATCAAATATTTTAGATCTTAATCGTTGTATTTATTATTTATGTTATTATATGGATTATTTTTTATATGTATAGTTTTTTTTTTTTTGCATGGTCGAATCCAAGCGACAATTGTAGACTCGGTTCAAATCCCCATATTTTAGAAGCGGTGGAGAGTAATACACTAAGAGAGTTATAGTAAAACCTTCTCTCTAAGTGAATGTCAACAAAGTCTTGGTTATTAAGTTCTTTACCTTGATAAGTATATTGAGTTCTTATTGAGTGATGTGTTTCTCCCTAGCTACTCAATGCCCAACATTTGATATTGATCTTCTCAAGACCTTACGGTATCTAACTTAGTGCATAAATAGAATGGGACTTGCCGTCTTACCACACATCCTTAGAGCAAGCTACATAGACTTCTTGGCCTCCATCATTATTACTGACCTTAGGAGTCACATAGATGGAGTTTATGAAGTCGGTAATATTTTCTTTTTCTTTTAATTTTATAGATCATATACTGATTTAAGTATAAAATTATATCGTCTAAAGTAACCTTGTTAATAATTTTATCCTATAAAATTATATGGGCCCATTCAGTTGTTTGTTGTGGTGCATATAATATTTGTTGCAAGTTATTCAATTTGAATCCTATTTGGGTCGTTTGTATTCGAATCGAAACTCAATTTAGATATGCATCCAAATTATATATGTCACTTTAGCCTTTAGTTTTGGTACAACGATAGTGTTAGGAAAAGACCCAATACATTTTTAATGGCACCAATTATAGTGCCATAGTCTAGGTCCCACCTTAACGTGGCAAACAAACATTATTATGCTCATACGGGATACTTCTTGCCATATGAGTTGGGATTTGCATATCTAAATGATAGGTTACTTTATTTTTTTAATGTTGAAATTATTATAAAAGTAATAAGAAATGATTTATATTTAAAATGAATATGATAAAATCTAATAAATTGTCCCAAGAAAGATAAGAAATGCTGTATGTACTTGCTAAAAAAATAGCAGTTTTGTATGTATTTGAAGAATTCTTATTTAAATTTTTTGGACAAGGATATAACATTAAGCCATTCATATTTATTGAGGATTATGCCAACAGATATATGAAAAATAGTACATTATTGTATGGTTGATGATATATTAGCTACACTATAATTCGTGAACACGAATTGTGCAAGCAGAAATATTAAAGGATAGATAAAGAAAAAATTTTTATATTTTTTATGTGTCTATAACTATATAATTAGTCAATTTTATAGAAAAAGATGATAGTTTGATTTTAAAAAGCTAATACTAATAATAATAATTATTATTATTATATAAATAACTTTAATTAAAATATATTACTCCTGTAATTTAAAAAAATTATTATATGTATTCTAACATATATAAATAATCAGAAAGCAAGCATTGGTGTTAGTTGGGTCAATTAACACCATTCAAATACAATATATATATATATATAAGAAAATATTAAATAAATATTTTTATATATATTAATAATTAAGTTAAAATTGTTTATTGATTACAAAAAAATTAATTGGTCCTATAAGATTTAGTTATTGATATTTATAATTTACTTATTTATATAAAATTAGATAAAGTTTTATAATCTTTTTTATAAAATAGTAATAATATAATAATTTAAATTTATTATACTAATAATTAAAAGTATCAATATTATTGACCCTATTAAAAACTCTTCTTAGATGCACCCATATAAAATAGTCTAAATTAAAATATTTTAATTATTTAATTTAAAAATAATACTGATATATCCTAATATAATATATAATAAAAATATTATTTTACAATCGAGCTATAAAATATAACATATAATAAATTTAATTATTTTAAATATAAAAATTTTAAAATAATATATATATAATTAATATATATTTTAATAATTAAAAAATTATATTTTTAACAATTATGTAGATATAATAAATATACTAAAAATAATTATATATGTTTTAACATATAACGTAAAATAATCTAATGATACTTTATAATATGTCCGTATGTGGCTAATGCTGTCACTTTCGTGGCCCAATTAAAGCGTACGGCAAGGCGGTTGCGGGCGGCACGCTATCTCCGTAAATTCAGGTTCGCTTTTGTCTCCAATAATGCCTTTCTTCGAGCACCGTGCCCTCCTGCACTTGTCACTTGGGAATAGAAATATAACTTTTTAGATTAATATTATAATATATTATTAAATTATTTTTAAAAATATTGTTTTTATAATATAATATTTCATTTAATCAGCATATTAACAGAATATATAAAGATAAATATCATATTATTTAAAATTTTTTTAATTTTATTGAATAAAATTGATAAAATATTTTTTTAATTTGAAATATTTAGTATAGGTAATGTTTTATTTTTTTATATTAATATGTTTATATAAAAATAGATAGATTTATATAATATTATTTACTTAATAAATGTAGAAATTATATTCAAAATATTTATTTTCGTATTTTGTTATCTGAATCATGGCTTGTATAATTTATTTTTTTTCTAAAATGATAAAACTAAATATATTACCCCCACAAACAAATACAGTAAAATCAATAGTATTTTAAATTCAGATCTCTATTTTTTCTTTTCCAATTTTATTATCAACGCTTATGAAGCTGATGGTGATGGATGCATGGTGATGGATGGACTTACCATTCCCCCTTTTGAAATAATTTACGATTTTGTTGGTAATGCTTTTCCTTTTCAAATTCCTTATTCAAAAGTCCACAACATTCATATTATTCATTTATAATTATTTTTATATAAAATTATATAACTATTCATATACTTATTTATATCAAAATTATTAACTTTAGTATACAAGAATATAAAAAAATATATATAATTTTTAAAAATGATTCGTATTTAATTTTGATAATTTCTATATAAGCAAATATATATTTGAATATATAAATAATATTTACTATTTATATATATATTTTTTTTATATTTTAAGATGTCTTTCCTTCTACATGTATAAAAGGAATTGTATGAAATTATTTTAAAAATTGTAAAAAAAAAGTAGCTCACCTGTTAGTGCTAGTTATATTTCTTGTTGATAAATTTAGTAATTAGCATTTTATTTTATTTTATTTTATTTTGTAAATTTTTTGTTATAATTTTAGGGTGTGTAAAGTTTTCGGCCATTTTAACCAAATAAAATTATGATGTAACTATTAATATGAGTTTTGACTGATGTTGACTAATGCCAAAACATTCTAGTGATGCTCGGGATGAAATTGTTAGATACTAGCAATAATGATTTGGATTAAAAAAGAACTGATCCGGAGAAGTTAGATTTATAGAATGTTGACATTGTATTTCAAATTTTGAATAATAGTTTAGCGTTTATGTTGCTTAGACATTAATTTCATATAATAAGACAAATTCCGGTTTATCTAGTATCATATGAATGTAGTTTACTCTGATTTTATTTGGAATAAACATAACTCTTTATATAATATCTGACGTCGATATTTGATCGATATCCGAGTCATATGATGACGTATCATTTTGGATTCTATTAATACTTTTTAGAACTGTTTGAGAACATCGAAAATAGGTTAGTACAAATTTAACAAAATATCAGCCTATTGTCTAGAATAATTATTAGTCTATTTCAATATATTGATTGAAAAGTAAATACATTGACTCAAAAGTTTCTATATAAAGAAGAACAAAACTTTTGAAATTAGGGGCAAATATGATGGAAAAAAGATAGAGAGTTGCGGTGGCTTGATTATTAAAAGTCATGAAGAGTGCTTCTTTTTAAAGAGTTAGTAAGTTTTTAAAAAGTATTTATTTGCTTTGATGGACAATGATTGAGAGATACATAAATATGCTACTTATAATCTATTAACAAATATTATTTGGCCTACAAACCTATATGATTTTGATATATAGCTCATATTTAATTTTCTCAAAAGACTTACTTATAATTAATTAATTATAATATATTTTTTTTCTATGTATTTATCACAAATTTAAAATTCAATATAATATTTATAAAAAGTTGAATAAATATACTATTTAGCATTAAAACAGCAAATAACGTACAATATAAAATTTACACCTTAAAAATGTTTACCTTAATTTTTATCAATGGTGGGTTAAATTTTAAATTAATGATATCTATAAGGTTTTTTTAAAAAAATAATTACAGATAAATCATGAATAAATTAGTATTTCTCTTTTTATAAAATTCTTAGCGTTAAGTGCATTTTCTCCATCATTGAATATAAATCTAATTATGATTATTTTTTATATAAATATAATTAAGATTATTTATTTTTATTTTTTTAATATTAACATCAATTTAATATATTTAGATGATAATTTTTAATATTAAAATACCATGATAATAAATTTTCCTCATCTAATAAATAAGAGATGAGTTGCCGACACATTTATCACAAAATTTTCAAAAGAATTACATTTATCACAAAATTTTGATCATTATAAATGATTATTAAAAGTTATATTTTATATTTTAAAATAATAAACTAATTGTAACATAAAATTTACACATAATATATATATATATTACTTTTTAGGCTTGTTATTATTATTACAATTTTTGTATTTATGATGAATAATTTTTTTTTTTAAGAAAACAAAAATAACATTTATCTTTTACAAATTTGGCTGCCATGGCCGGATTGAGGGGGCATTCTTCTCCCCAGTGGAGAAGAACCGTCCTTTTCTTAATCTGAGCCGTCGGATGTAAAATCCGTCGGTTACGTGTTTTGGATGATTAAATTTAAAATCGAACGGCCTACGTTATATTATCCATTCAAAACGTGTGTACTGTTAGATTTTACATCCGACGGTTCAAATGAGGAGAATGACGGTCATTCTCCATAAGGGAGAATGACGCCCCCCGAATCTGCCATGGCTAGGGTGAAAAGTGGGTGGGATGGCATCTGTCAGAAAAATGGAAATCTTATTCCTACAAATAAAAAATAAAATCTTATTTCTTTTAATAAATATGCTAAGTTAAAAATTTAATGGTTAAAATTTAATCTGATGGTTTAAATAAAAAAATAAAATTTATAAATCCATGTCACCGGTGTTAAGAATCATTTTTAATTTTTAAAATAACTATGGACTTTTATTTTAGTAACTATTTCATTATTTATTGTTAATTTTACCCGAAACATATAAA
Organism: Nepenthes gracilis; assembly: GCA_033239525.1. Classification (NCBI taxonomy): domain Eukaryota; kingdom Viridiplantae; phylum Streptophyta; class Magnoliopsida; order Caryophyllales; family Nepenthaceae; genus Nepenthes; species Nepenthes gracilis. Next base: position 30,514,649 of record BSYO01000001.1, read on the forward strand.
AGCCTATAGATTAATTTTAATTTTATAAATTATTAATTTTAGAGAAAAAAATAAAAAAGTTAGTGTGAATAAAATTTTTAACGTAACAATAAAATTATTATTGCACAATTTTATAATCATAAGAAAATATAACACATAAACAATAATAACATATGTTATATTTGTATTTAGGTTTTTATTTTTAAATAAATAATTACAATCTAATAATTAATTTTTTATTTTATTAAAAAATAAATCATAGTTACTTATTTAAAAATAAATAATTTAAATTTAAAAAATAATTTCCTTATTTTTTAACTTAAATTTAAAAAATAACTTAAGATACACCTAACAATACATCAAATTAATTATTGACAAAAATCAGATAAAATTATTAAAATATACAATTATTAATTATTTTAAACCACAAGGAGAAAAGCAAAGGAGAAGGGTCGAGAATAAGAAATCTGAATCGATCGCTGCCGTTCATATTTCATCCTCTCTCGCGACGGTGTGAGTACGTGCACCACACGTACCTGAAATCTCGTATTGTTGGGATCCTTATTATTATTATTACCGGTTACTTTATGCCAGTAGAAGTAGTAGTTGCAATGAATAAATACGCGCTTGCCGCTTGCTGTGCGTGGGACGAGCAGCAGCCGGACAGCAGCGCCGCGAGCATGTCGAGGCGCATCGAGAACCGCCGATCCTTTTTATTCACCTCCCATTTCTACGCAAACGGTACTTATAATAAAATTATTATTACGCAGCTTAATTGCTCAAATAATAAGAATAATAATTTTAAAATAAATTATTGTTTTTAAAATAAAAAATAAAAAGTAATATATTAAAGTTTTCCTTTACTCGTAGTTATTTAAAAATAATCATTTTAATATAGTTTTTAATTTACCTTACTTCAAACAGTGCATAACAAAATTATATTTAGATAAGATACATGCCAAATTTAGATAAAAACTAGTGATCATTGAATCAAATTTGGATAGATATGATCCGATCAATCGGCAAAAGATATTAATCATATCCCATCCATTGTCCAAACAAAATTGATTCGGGCTATACAAATTTTTTTTTATTTTTAAATATTTTTTAAAAAATTATATTTGTATTAAATATATATTTATTTTTTAATATAATATTATTGAAAATATGTATTTAAGTGTATTGCATTCTATGAATTCGAATTGTACTATAAATTATGGGGTCACGAATCAAATCTTTGTGCTAGATCGATCTGATACGGATTCGATCTCTATAGTATCAAATCTGAACTCTACGCAATATAACTAAAAATAAGAAGTTGGAGGATTACAAAAATTACTCCGATACTTAAATTTTTTCAAGATAATAAAAATATATAAGAATGACACGTGAATCTATGTATCGGTGGATTGAGTATTTAGGTGTGTCAAATTAATGGACGGCTTAGAGGTGCGCCCAATAGATGAAATAACTCGGTAGAGAGAGACAGCGCTTGGTAGAACTTAAAAATACGATATTTTTAGAGACGCCCGCAAATGGGTATCTTAGATATGCTATTGTAGATAATACAACTATCAAACGATTACTAGAGTGTTCTTGAAGGATGGCAAGTTATTTGAATGAAAGATCTCCTGAAGGGGGAGCATTTACTTGGATGGACTATTGAGAGGTTTGACTATTTGGTAGAAGAGATAGGTTCTGGGAGAATTGGAGGACATGGCCTCTTGGATGAGAGAGAAAGTTTCCTTGAATGAAGATAAACCTCCTGACCTCCTGGAATAGAGGGCTGGCCTCTTTAGGTGTAACATTTTAGATGGAGCACATGACTTCAGGAATGTTGGATAGAAGAGCCTTCTGATAGAAAGGAATGGATGACTGAGCCTCGTTTTGGATTCTCCTCTCTGGCCTCTCTTCTGGGTCATTCCCTCGGATGGCCTCCTAGTATGGATGGTTGGATTCCTTGGATGGAAGGTTGACATTTTCGTTATCCATTGACATTTTTTTTTTAATTGTGTTGCGCAATATTTAAATTCGATGCTATGGAAACTATTTGTGGCCGCTTAATCCATAAGACAATTCGAATTTGTAGTACGTAACAAAGTAAATATTTTTTATATTATTAAAAATATGTAATCTATTAAAATTATTTTTTTAATTTGATATTAATTTATAATAAAAATATATTTATAAACAAAATTTTAATATTCGGGCAAAGTCAACCCAAACCCAAATCATTTGTTCTTTCAAAACTCATGTAGTATTTTTTATTGACCAATAATAAATCATTAATAACAAAATTAACTTGAAGGTGATACTAATTTCAATCCAAGATTCCCTAGCCACCACCATGGGACATTAGATGCAACCACCCCAATCCAAGCGGCAATGCCTAGGCCTTGATTATGTACCATCATCATCCGGTCAACTCACCAATTTTATCATCATTGATCTGAAAATTGCCACATTTGGCTAATGGACAATGATTGAATTTATTTTATTAAACATAAATATTATGGTTTTTTTTTTTAAATACTAATAAAAATATTAATATAATCAATAATTATAAATATTTATTATCATTGGTTAATTTTGATACGTAATTGGATTTGGATTACTGAACAAGTTAAGATACCATTTGATATTCCTAAGGTAGAGTTAAAACGAGTTTGATTATCGTTATTTTAAATTTAGATCCTACGTAATAAAATTAATGAACAAGATATTAGATGATGGTGAGACTCAACCGCCAGTATATTTTTCAACGTTCAAATTAGAAATCTTTTTTAAACAAATAGAGAGATAGGAGAACTTCGATATGTATTCTCAGTTGAAAAGCGGCTTTGAAATAGAGGATTCGGTTTCAACAGTGCACTTGATTTAGGAGCAAATTTGAATGCCTTATTCGAGGAGTTGCTCCAAGATGGAGGATTCCACCCTTCTCTTTATCTCTTCTTTATTTGAATTTCTTCATCTAGTAGTCTTTTTTTGTGTGTAGAGGAAATGATTGAGTTCCGGCGATACACTCAGCGAGAAGTGGCATTGAGATGGTGACTTAGAGGAATGAATGCCTTATTTGGGGAGTTGCTCCAAGATGGAGGATTCCACCCTTCTCTTTATCTCTTTTTTATTTGAATTTATTCATCTAGTAGTCTTTCTTTTTATGTAGAGGAAAGTATTTATAGAGAAAAAATGTTAGCTAGTTGTCGTTGGAGTGTTGAATGTACTGTTATTTTTGACATTCTAAGGACATCAATTTTTTATTTCCTTGGCGGATTGCATTATTCTCAGTGGCCTAGGCACGATAGGCAGGAATGAGCCCTCCTTTAACCCTACCCTTGCGGTTATAAGGGACCACGCATTTACAGCGGTCACGTAGCTGGTTTGCCAAGTTAGAGTTGCTAAGGCACATGCTTCTGAGCCACTATGGGTGGGTGTCTTTGTGAGCCCATATATCAATGGGCGGATTTATGTTACACCGTTTAGGTTTTCTACAGCGCTTTTTGGGCTTTAGGTCATGGGAAGCTTTTTTCAGGCCGAGGCTTTTGGGGTGCTCTTTTCCTACAGGTTTGATTTTGAGTCAGCTCAGAGGTATCAGACTCATCAAATTTATATAATAATTTAAACTTTTTATAAATTTTAAAATTTAGAAGATGCAATAAGAAGCTATTCTTTCAAAAAAGAAAAAAGAAACTCAATGGAAAATATATTTCCTCCAAAAATTATTATTTTAGTGAGATATTTTACATAAAAATACATTTCATTTGGCAGTTATACTTTGTAAACAAACAAATCTTAATTAAGATAAACTCTTTATTGGAAGACATTGTTAGATCCAAAATTTTTAAGATAGTTCAAACTTTCTAGTTTGAATTTAATTTCAAACTTTCAATTTAATATTAATTATATTTTAGGTGAAATAATTTACTCAAATCATATAAAAACTCTCAAATTGAATCCATTTTATTATTGCACTTCTAAAGTTTCTAAACCTCATAATGCACTATCATCTCATTTATATTAAATTATAATGTAATATTATTTATATTATTTCATTATATTATATTAAATCAAATATAATCATGAAAATAAATTTATATAACAAATTACATTAGCAGAGTATAAATATTTCTACGTGTCATTGTAATTGTAAATTTTTTGCAAATTTTAGAAGTAATAGTACAATTCCTATAATTAAATAATCCCAAAGTATTATATAAGACTTATATTATATAATTGTAATTATTAAAGTTACAACAAGTATATATTTTTGTGCCTGATAACGTTTATATTGTTCAAAAGTCAAAAATTAAAATTTCAGGCATCGTAATTAAAGTCCTTTGCACATTTTCTAGAAATTTTATTTATTCTGAAATATTTAAATTATGTTTACATTATTCATAGTAGCACATTTTGTTCGCACCTTAGACGAAACAGTAATTATATATATTATTGGTAAATATTTATTATAAGAAAAAGTTAGAAAAAATAATATTAGCAGATGTAATTACTCATAAAACCAGCTATATATTTAATAGTATCAAAATTATTATTTTTAGTATATACAAATTTAAAAAAATGAAAACTAAAATAGGATAAAATCTATATGTATTTTTGATAATTTTGATATAATTGAGTGTATAGTAAGTGTAAAAATAGCATTTTTTTCATATAAAATATATAAAAAATAAAATTATTGTACTGTGATATATTTCATTATCAGTTAAATTATATAATTATTCAATAAAAATCAAATAAAAAGACATATCTTTCTAATTTATTCCTAATAATATTTATTATTTGTAATATATGTCCGACATTTATACCTTAATTTAATAAATAATTATAATTTTGAAGATGGTGTATATTGTCGATCAGACAAGGTCTCTAACACTACATAAATGTTAAAGTAGGCTTTTGGAGAGATTGAGACATTATTTATAAACTCTTGGACTAAACTCATTTTTTTTATCACAACTAATTAGACATATATAATTATAATTGTTGCATCCGGAGAATTTGACCGTACGTCAGCTAAAGCGTAAGCGGCCCCTTAAAAATGCGGACGGACAGAAACGGGTAACACAAAGTAAACAGAACTCAAACATAAAAAGAGAAGTATGGAGACAGTGGGAGAACGCGTTGGTTTACGTGGAAAACCCCTTATCTGATGAGGAGTAAAAAACCACGGCAGCGGACAGACGGTCCGAAAAATCTCACTATTATGGTGAAAAGATATAAGTAATGCCTGGGAAGTTGTTCGCTTTCTTAGGGTATTACAGCGTAGGAAAAACAGATTTCTCTCGTCACTCTCTTCTCTTTGCCTTAGTTTTTCTCTTGAGGATTCTTGCTCGAACGTAAACAGATGGATTCAAAATCAGGATCCTTTCCTAGTGGCTGAAATGGGGTATTTATAAGGAACATGATGCCGTAAGGAAGGCGATACGTGGCGCTGGCGTGTCAGGCCGCCCACCATCGCTACTATCAGAGGTGCGGCCATGATAGGGAACACTCACACAGTCTGCAGATACGGCGCTCGGGCGCATGGCTGCGCAGTACGGCGCGTTAGAAGCCGTTGGTCGCTCGTGGCAGCGCATCTTTGTCTGAATCATCGAAAGTGGCGTCCTAGCTATTTTGGCTTTTTTGGCGGTACTCGTCCTTCAATGGATCACAACGTCCTCTCAAATGGCCAGTGTCTTTGTTGCTTAACTTGATTCTTCAGGTGCTCGGAAACGGGTTGGTCACTTGGGCTTGATTTGGCTCGTGGGCCTTTTGGGCCAACCTTCTCCTGCAATCCTTTGGGCCTATGATTGTAATTCTGGGCCTTGGGTTTCAGGACCCATCAATAATAACATATTAAAATGCATTAAATTTGTATCATAATTTTAAATATCTAAGATATAATGATAAATTTTTTACAATTAAAAATATAAAAATATATTATAAAATTTGATAATTCTAACTATTATTAACACCTTTTTAGATAATTTGATATCACCATATTATTTAAGGACATTTCAATAATATTTAAAAAATATACTTTAAGCATCATTCTTTATTGATTATGAAAATATTAAACAAGACTTGCATCCCAAAAATAAGATTTAAATTAGAAGCATTTTAAAAGCACCCCAAAAGTATTATCTATAGTAACTATTTATTATATTTTTAATATAATTCTGAAAAAAAATTATTTTTATTAATTAAATTAGTAAAATTGGGACCAGCCATCAAAGAGCTAGAAGAGACTCTTAGATAGGCCGTGACCATCCTATATCTACAAGATTTTTAGTCAATTTCACTATCTTGGAAATCTCACCTTCTTTTATTGGTGTCCTGCCTTCTGTTCATTGGGTAGCCCGTAATAATTTTGTCTTTTTTATTATTTTTTTAAATTTTTAGGTCTTATTTTATAAAAGTAATTACAAACTTACTTTTAAATAGAACTATATAATGTTTTTTTTTAATATTTCAAAAAGCTTAAGTCTAAATGAGTAATTTTTTTATTTGTAATTTCATTTTAAAAAAAATATCTCTAAAGTAAACAATACTAGCTTTTTACTAATTGCATTGAATTAAAATTTACTAAAATAAAATATAACAATTTATTAAATATTTTAATAACCCATTTAAAAGGTACCTTTAAATTTAAATTGGTAACTTTATTTTTCAAACTTTTGTTTCAAAAGCACTAACAAAAATGCCTACAAAGTGCTACATGCGAATAGATCCTACTAAAATAGATTGGCCCTAAATATAATTATTGCTTGATCCATACTATGACCTAGAACAATAATTGAGATTGAATAGGCATGCTCCATGTTCATCCTAAACCTAATTTCTTGAATTACTAGAGAACCCGGGGCCCTCCCTTGTTATGGGAAAATGAGAGTTTCAATTTGATGACATCCAACGACCATAATAAAAACTAAAAAGGAAAAGATATTTTAAATCAAATTGTATCATAGTAGTTAAACGATTTTGTTACTTTTTTAAATGAATGATGGTGATTTAAAGAATGATAATTTACTTTTTTTATTAAATGAAGGTTTTTAAATCTCATATATTAGATAAATGTAACCTTTATTAAATACATGATAGCCTCCCACCGAATACTATAAGTTATAAGATTAAGAAAAAAAATAACATAGGTAACCTATTGCCATGTCACAGATGACCAAGGGGCATAGATGTTATGCGCTACGCAAATGTAATATGCAGGTAGAGGATATTTGTATGCATAATTTTATAGGGTAAATAATTATTTAGGAGATTTTAAAATATTTTAGAATAGTATAAAGAATTATAAGCAAAAGAAGGCTATGCACTTACTATAAAATATTATTGAGTAGGAAGGATGTGAAAAATTTTAAAATATTTTAAAGGTTGATATTTATATTAAATACTACAAAAGGTAAATTTTAGCCATATAAAATATATTAGGCAAATATTAAAATATTAAAAAAATACTGAGTTATCTATATCATATAAAATGTGTTAGGCAAATATTACCCGGACAACTGAAAAATATCATAGTGTGAAATTAGCTTACTTGTCATAATGAAAAATAGCTTTGACTTAGCAAAACCTAGTGCTATTATCTAGCTGGTGCGGGCCATGCATGAAAGGCGTTATTAGTAACCCAATAATCCTAGTTTATCTACTTCCAAGAACACGTGGAGGATTATGTCATAAACTCATGCATTCAATCACGAATTAATTAATCAATTAATTCTAAGCCTAATTTGCTACATCTCCATTAATTCAACTGCAATCGCCATCATTAACTAGCACGTGGATGATTGTGGATTTTCTTTTCTTATTTATTACTTAAATAAATTTATTATAACTTTGAAAAACGAAGTCAATTTAAATTTGTAATCTTAATAAATTTTATTTAAACTTAATGTGACATTTTATTAAGCAAGGCCCATGGAAAAACCCAAATAAAAAAAAAAAACTACAAAATGCTACGGTTCCTATTATTGTAATAGGATATTATCATAGTCATCTTAAATATTAAATTTATTTATTTATTAATAATTTAGATATATTATAATAATATAAAAAATTAATATCAAAATAATATATTAAAATATTGTGATAATTTCCACTGTACGTCTTTTTTAAAAATAATATAAACAGAAGAATAATAAAGCCTTAAAGTTCGAACAATCATAATAGAATCCGATACGCATAACAATGCTCAAAATTTAAGACAGTGGGCCATCGTGGGCCGGACTAAAATTACCCTGTCTTGACGACCATGCTACTCTTCCTTTCGGCCCAATTTGATGGCCCAGATTGCTTACTTCAGCCCCGGAGGAATATGGCTTACTAATTCGTAGAATTTATTTTAAAGTTGAGTTTAAAACTGAATATGGTGCTCTGGAGATCTTACTTCTTTCCACACACACCAAAAAAAAAAAAAAAAAGTTGGATCTTATATCTTTATTTTAATCATTAAATTTAAAATAACAAAATATTAAAAATAGTTATATTTTTTAAGTTTTATAATATTAAAATCTCTTAAATGTTAAATTTAATATATAAAAAAATTAATCAAAATAATTATTTATACAATATTATTTAGTATTTAGATTTAGACCATTAATTTTTTTTTTTTTAATTTAAGGGTAAAGATAAGAGAAGTGGAATTTTGCTTCTCTTGATGACCTCAATAATCATTGACCACGAGTTATTTATGTCCAAAATCTTAAAAGAAAAATGTTCATTGCTTTTTTAGAGTAGATTTCGTTTACATAAGTGAACAATTATGATAAATTGGCGGTTAATAGGCATATTAACTATATTATTTGCATGTAAAGGTTAAGGAAGACCCTTTTACGGAATATAATAATAGATTCTAATCAATCTATAAAATTATAATGTATAGACAATGCATGCCTTCTATTTAGATGCTGTTAATGGGGATATTTGTTAACTGTTGGTTCAAAATTTTATAGTTTTTACATGCATTATTTAATAGCCCTTTTGATTAGCTGTGATAATTAATCCATAATTATATTTTTTTATTTTTTTAAAAGAAATTTTTAGTTTATCATTGTAAATTTATCATGTTTCATGTTAGTAAATTTTTGAATTGGCTTATGAGTTCGATTCTTTGATGTATAATTTTGTTGATTTTGACATTAAACAGGTGTTATATTATGGATAATTATGTTAGTTTTCTTTTATTTTGCATTTGTGCGTGATGAAAACTAGTGAATGTTACTAATTATGGGAAATCTGATTATATATATTGTTAATGATTTTTAGCATGGTGTTACTAATAGATAATTAATGTTTATGTCTTATTTAAGACAGGACATTAAATATTAAGTATGATCTAATATTCATTAATTGTTTATTTCAAAATGATGCTCCTGTTGTATCTTTATCATATTTACAACAGTTTGGGATAAGGTTGCTTGTGATATTTCCATAATCTTTTATCAATTATATAAATATCCTATACAACTTACGGGGAACATTACTTATAAAAAATTATACAATAATCTTCAAATTCATATGATTTTATCTCTCTTTAAAAAAATAAAAAAGAGGAAATTTATGAATTCAGTTAACATTTTCTGTCCGTTTGATCCGTTCCAACCTTATAAATCTGCCCGGCAAAAACCTAATCTTTTGCTCAGAGATCGTCTCGAGTTTCGGCGACCATACTTGCTCTTTAGTCCTAACAAGCTGATCATATTGCCTTTTTAGCTCCGGAGTACTGCAAATCAAAGGGCTCATGTTGCCTGCATCGCCATCCCTAGTTAAATCCTCACCCTTGGTTAGGAGTCTCATGATAAACTCCGGCACAACCTTGATTAAAAGCCGACCATTTTCGCCCTTGATATGCTCAAACGGGACCAGATCGCCGAACACAGCAGGCCGGGCCGGCCGACCAGGGGTGGGGATCATGAGGGCGTTGAGCAAGGAGATGGAGAGGACAGAGTTGCATGGCAAGCTATGGTTGGGGATGACAAAGTAAGTCTGGCCCAAGACGAGTTCCTCCTCGGCTGCGAGGGCCGGAATCCGGCGTCCGACGAAGAAGGAGTCTGCATGGAGGACCGTGCAGTCGGGATATTCCTCCATCAACTCTCCGGCGATCTTTTTGGCGGTCAAGGTTCTTGTTGTTCCTTCACAAAATACGAGCTTTACATTTGTTTTATGTGGTGGTTTGCAGCAACGATGCGTCAAAGCATTCCCCATCACAGTGAGAGAAGGAGAGAGAGAGAGAAGGAGAGAGAGAGAGAATGATTGATTGGTGGGAGTGGGCTAGAAGACGATTGTTAAAGGGTTAAATATAGGGGAAGTTGACTGATGGTCAGCCATGGCTGCGCTAGCTAGCTTTGAAAAACCCAGCGCACGCATGTGCTAATATTATTATTTGTTGATTTTCTTCTTAAAGGGTCTAATCCAATAATATTTCGTGGAGATGAGTGAGTCATTCGTATTTTCCAGAAGTCGCCATTTACTAACATCTAATTCGCCAGTTTTCAAGCAGTCGGTATCATCGCAAATCAGGTGTGGAGCTCTTTGACCATGGAAAATCGGAATCTCGGACAGGAATCAAAGATAGAAATTATTTTTTAAAAATTTAAATTATTTATTTTTTAAACAAATAATTATAATTTAATTATTTTTTTAAAAAATTAAAAGTTAGTTATTAAATAATAATTATTTATTTTAAAATATATAATTCAGATTTAAAAGAAAAACTAATTTTAATAAATTATTTTTAATTATTTCTCTTGAACGATGAGCTTTTTCAAATTATTTTTAATTTTTAATTATTCTTATAAAATATTAACTTATATAAAAATTAAAAAAAATAAATTTAATTATAAATTATTCTATATTTATATTTTATAAACTTTTAAAATAATAATTTTATAATAATATATTATTAAATATTATTATATAATTATTGTATAAGTAGAATTTAAAATATAATAATATATTATTATATAATTTTATTATCACATATTTTTAAAATATTTTTATATAAGAAAATTTTAAAAAATTATGAAAAATATCTTTGTAATTTTTTTTAAGTTTTTCAAAATAAAAATAGACAGCGGAGATTTGGCATGTTTATTTTATAAAGAAAAATTTAAAAATTATAAAAATAAAATTTTATAAGTAAAAATATATTCCGCTCCTTATACCTTTCATGTCGACTTGTGCAGTTCTCAGCATCACATACATTGAAATCATATATCTTAAAATATAATTTGTTGGGTCCAATACTAAGGCCCACGAGAATCTCAAAGCCCACCACAATTGTGTAAGAAGCCTACGTGGCAACCAGCTGGCAAAAGACGACAGGCACCTTGCAGCATATTAATGAGCTATCGGAAAATAACTAGGAGAGAGAAAAAACAAGCCAATAGAGAAGCGACCTAACGCCTACGACAAAGGGCTTAGGCGTCACCGCATCCTGTGCATCCGGCCAATCCCAACTCGATGGGAGACTATGCGTGGCCGATGCGGATCAGAACCCGCCCTCGCCACCGAAGAAATGGCAATCGACATGACCATGCACGGTCGGCCGATGAGGACTAACGGCCAATGAACCCCTAAAGCAATGGGAGTTCTCACACCCAAAGTCCCTCGGGAGGAGCCTATAAGAGCCCTCTTCCTCCGCAGAGGAGGGGGCGGCTTCTTCTTCCTTTTCCCAAATAAAAAAGAAAGAAAGCAATCAAACTGAAGAAAATTTAAGTCCCAAGGCCACAAACGAGCCCGCTTCTCTCAATATCTCGATTCTCAAGCCTACTCAGGCAACGGAAAGTTAGCCACTCACTGTAGTGCGTCAAGAAAGTCAGGCATTCCGCCACCTACTCATTACATTTTTCACTCTAATAAATACACATAACTCACGCATCATCAGTACTCATCTGCATACCGCCTAACGCGTGCTCATTTTCATTTATTGCACGAACTTGCTGACTTGAGCGTCGAAGCGGCCGTGGTGGGAGAAATCCCACCGGACATCTGACCTTTTGTTCGTTGATTGTGTTGTGCAGATCCAAGTTAAGAGATACAAAGACCGGACCCTCATCCTGACGCTCCAACGTGGTAAGGAACCCGGAGGCTCCCTAATTGGTACAACAACCGCGAACCCGGGATGCAACATGATTAATTTCATCTACTATAAATTTTGTATTAGAAAAAATTTAGCAATATTATTGAAATTCACATTCTATAAAACTAATAGTAAATTAAAATTCAAGAATATATTAAGAATCAATTATAAACATTTTAACAGGGGTGCCCTAGGAGTCCAAGGGGCGCCCCTCCTATTCGGTTGGAGCATTTAGATTAAAATTAATCTAACAATTCTTATTTTATTTTATTAAAAATAATATGTACAAATTTTTAATTTTTTTAAATATTAAATTACTAAAATATTGAGATTATGAGGAAAGCAATAATTATATAGTCATTATATTTTTTTATTTTTTGAAAATTTAAATCTCAATATTAAAATTGAGTCTCTGTTGCTTTTGCTTAGATAATCAAATATGATACTTCATAATGTGTTAGAGTATTTTTATGGAGATTTAGATTTAATTTTTAATAAAAATCAAAATATGATAATACGTTTTTTACTTTTTAATAATATATCATTTTGACATTTTGATATTTAAAAAAACTAAAACAACCTAATTTTGTAATTTTTTAAAGAAAAATTAAATTTGACTCGCAGGGCATTATTATTATTTCTGTATTTTTTTAATGAAAAAGATTGCGGCCTGATTTGGTTCAACGTGGACGGTGGATAGGTATTGACCTGAATTTTAGCCCGAACTTAACAAATAATCTTTAGATTTATATCTTCTAGATAAAGTATTATTTTAAAACATTTTAGGCAACCTCATTATTTTAATATTATATTTTTAGATAATATTTATGTAATTTTTTATAAAAAAATATACTGATAAATAAAATTATTTTTAATCCTATTCTACCCAAATAAAATAATTAAAAACATTTTATCAATTTAATTTATCTCAGAATGATTTAATATTGATCATATTTAATTAATAAATAAATTTTAACCTTAAAATAATAATTCTTTACTACCTCTAAAATTTATAAATAATTATCCCATATTATTTTTAAGTTTTAAAGAATTATAACTTGAAAATCAAAATTTAATTCCGTATAATACCATATAATAAAATTGAAATTACACCTCTGCCATCCAAAATGAGTCATAAAGACTTTTCGTTTCGCACGCTACGGAGTTCGTAAACACGTGCAATCTTTATCCCAAGATGATCAGACTATTCAACTCAGCCGGATATTTTTATTAGATTATCAAATCTAAATAATTATTTTTATTAATTTTTTAAATATAAGATATAACATTCAATATATGTTAATAAGTAAATTTTTTTTTGAAATATGACAAATTTAATATATATTTTTTTTATTTTTGAGTGAAAATTTGTTATAACCTCCTTATTAACTGAGTTTCTTTATCATTTCAAATATCAAAATTAAATAATAAAAATTGAAAGAGGTTACTAAAATAAAAATATTTCTTACATAATAAAAATGCTTAATTAATTAATTGGCCGGAGCAGGTTACCTTCTAGTTACATAGACTGACTCAGTTTGAAAATTTTCCAGTGACCACATAAATAATAAAAATCAAACACCCTAAGGGCAGTAGCCTCATACTGACTAATTCACCTAAACAAAATTTTAAGACTTGTTTAGTTTTAGGAAAAAGAATAAATAAATAAATATTTTATATTTAATTTACAGAAAGATAATAAAATGAAAAATAATGATAAAAGTCATGATTTGAAGTATACAAATAAAATATTACTTTTTATTAAAAAATATATAAAAAATATAAAAACTTGATTTTATTAAAAACTTATTTTTTTATGTAATTTTTGTCAACATCCAAATAAAAATTTAATTTTTAATTTATTCTTCAGTTCTAATTTTACCATACTGGCTTTTTCATTCAAAGAACCAAATCACCTCAACCCAAATGAATACACAATCTAGTTTTAATTGATTTTTTTGTGATATTTTACAAAAAAAAAATTCAAATATATATATATATATATAAAATAAAAAATACAATCACCAAAAAACCCTAAGAGGATCATCTTAAGAAATCCATCGACATTTAAATCAGTAAAATATTTTAATTAATAAATAAAATTACAATAACACTCCAATATAACTGAATTACAAAGAGAAAATTTACTAACCTTAACAGGTTAAGTGCAGAGGACGAGGCATATTTAGGCCGTGCATTGCTTTTGTTGGAAGTTTTGAGAGTTCTATTCGGAGGATTGGCTTCATACCCAGTGACAGTCTAAGCTTATATACTACTTGGGTCTGAGATTAATATGGTGGTAATGAGGTTGTCTATAAAGAACTCAATATTCTTTCAGAGGTCTTTTAGGCCAACCAGTGCTCCAAAAATACAGGGTGGAAGACCAGACTATGAAGATACATTCTCTAGCAGGATCTCTCCCCATGACTTTCTATGAAGTTGTTTCCTCTTCTTTGGGATCCCCCTTCCTTATTTTCCACCCTTCATATATGGAAGATTTCTTCATGAAATGTCCTGTGGCCTATGAAGAATGGGAATTGACTGATGATGGTGCAGTATGCTCCGATCAGACGATCATCTTGCACGAGAAGTCTTGGCAGATGGTTGATAGGTGACGGGTGCCGTAGCCAGGAATAGGACAGATGGCCATGGCGCTGAAGCCAAGGTCCTTTTCTTCGCCCACCAGGTGTTGAATTCTTCTGGTGCGGTCCCGACAAGTACTCCATTTTTCCTCAGCTGGGTGACATTTCTCAGGGTTCAAGGTAGGGTTCCGGCCATGACATGGAAGTTACCTAGCCTGCACGCAATAGGAACAAGCCTCGCACTTGGGCCTCGGGACCGGGCAGTTGGTCGGCCCACCAATAACTTCGTGGTCAAAACGTCCCAACCCTGGACCTTTTTTATTCTCGATTTTTCCATCCGGGTTATAAACGTCTGCAGCAGAAGACTAACACAGCTCCAAAACCATAAAACAAATATAGACTACCAGCAATGGCCGATAGTCAATTCAAGGTTCAACGCTCAATACATGCAGCCACAGCAGCAGTGATGCCGTTCAGCTATGAAGTAAACCAATGTTTCCCGAAGGCAACCCCCCCAACCGCCCAAAAAAGAAAAAGAAAAAATCGTAACAACTCAAAAACATCAATGCCATCTTTTCCCGATTCCTTTCATTAATCCAATGATTTCACACTTCCACAAAGAAGGTTAAAAACAACGATGGAGAGTCCTTGGATGTAGGAAACAGCAAAGCCCTATGCCCTGCGTTGTTATCCCCCAGAATATGCATTCTCAGCTGAATAGTCTTGCAGCATCTTCTACCAGCATTTTGGTGCAGATTTTATAATCAAATGAAGATCTTAAGGGCCATCTGAAACTTTTTGCCATCCATGGATATCCAGTTCCCAAAATTTAACAAAGAACCCTTTGTTACAATATGCTGCAACTATAGCAAAACAAGCATCCAACCCAAACAAAGCATGATGCAAATCAGTATAGTTCCTACAGAACCCAAGATCTGAAACGGTGTTCCTCATAGTTACCCTTCATATATTTCCTCCATTTTGCATCAAAAGAGTATCACCTACAAAGCATATGACTAATTGGCATCTGCACCATTGGCATTCATACACAGAATCAACTCATTTCATGTGGTGCAACTAGCGACTAGGTGTGCCTAAAATGGATTTATTCATGCAGATGGCACATCAGAAAATTGACATAGTAAAGGGATTTTCAGAGTCTTATTGCTAACTTACCTCTGTAGCATGCAGCATGGAATATGACCGAGCATGTTGACAATTATTATGGATGCAGCACTGCAACAGACTAGCTTATATATCATGGCTAAGGCACGGAAAAAACTCAGAGCTATCAAAACTTATGTGTATGGTGCAAAAACCTTTCTAATCATTTCATCAAGGAACAAAATGCGTCCATGTTGTCTTGATTGACGTGGCCATTAATCAAGAGTACATACGTTCCTCTTTAGGGATTCAATCCTCTCTCAATCATCTTGCAGTAGAGCAAGGTCCCCTCTTGCATTCTACCTTGCATAGAAAAACCATTAAGTATCGCATAGTTTGATATGATATCAGGCAATATCCATTGGTCTTCCATCTACTGAGCAAGGAAAAAGCTTTATCCATTTTCTCTTCTTTTGCAAATCCATGCATAATAGTGTCATACGTAATGCTATCTGGGATGATGCCTTCTGCCATCATCTCCTTCAGGAACTCATCTACCTTGGATGCATCTCCCAACCAACAATAGCCTTTTATGACAGCATTACATGCCACGATGGTGGGTCTATAACTTTTCTAACCATCTCATTCCACAGATTGAAAGCCTGATAGACACATCCTAAAGTACAAAATCCATTGATGAGAATGCAGTAGGAAACATGATTAGGGAGAATACTTCAAGCCATCATGTCTCCTCATACTTCTTTAGCTTTTTCCATGTCACCTTCCATGCAAAATTCATCAATTAAAGTGTTATTTGTAACGATGCCTGGTTTGTGATTTTTCTGAATCATGGACTTTTAGGCTTACATAAACCATGAATTAGTGTTGTGCAAGTGTAAAAATCAAGAAGAAAACCCCTTTTGGACCATGTCATTCAGAAGCTGATCGACTTCAGATAATATATTTTCCTTGCACAAGCCGTTCAAAACTGCACTGTAACTTTTGATATCCATAATACAACCCTATCTTGCATTTTCAGAGTCTCTGACATAGCACCATTCTTACAAAATCCATTAATGAGAATGGTATAGTACAACACTATCTGAAATCAAGTCCACGGCCCTCATATTCATAAAATACATAAGCGCTCAGCGCTCGATCAACATGCCCATTCTGTCCAAGCATACTGATAATTAAACTAAAGATAACTAAATGAAGATAAATCTGATGCCATGACATTTCATTGAACAGTAGTTCAACATCTATGCTATTATCCTCTATACTACACTCTACAAGCAATGTATTATAACTGGTTGTATCAGGACAAAATTTGCCACATATCACATGACGTTTCCTTTGCGATATCTTCTTTTCTGCACAACCCTTTTAGAGACAAATACAGTTCAAAACAACTATGAAAAATAGGAAATTAGACTAATCGATTTATAATCCAAATAACAGCAGAAGCATGGGGATTGGCTGAATCACCAGCAATGACTCACTTTAGGTTCGGGGTGTTATCACAAAGGAAAATATCAATTTTCCACAACACAAATACACTTTGTTTTGAAGATTAAAGAGATACAACATGAACTCATCACTACTTCTCACAACTTATGCTACCTACAGATTAGGAGAATGCTATAATTTCTCCATCATCAAAACTCTCTCCCTTGACCCAATGTGAGAGAGTGGGTAGTCAGGGTGTAGTGAGCGTTTTAGTGAGAGGAATGGGTTGGGATATTTGACCAAGAACTAATTAACGCCTTTAAATTAGATGGACATAGATCGAGGACCTAATATATCCAAGAAGTCCAACATCACCTACTCACACATGATGGCCTAAAACACGATCCTAACTTGGATAAAAGTTTATATTTCAATTCCATTCAAAACCATTCATACAGTAAATGGGCTGTACAACCAGTGAGCATACCTGCAGTATGGGAGCACAATGCTATGTATTTGTCATTAATACATAAACATTAAACCGAAAGCCCAAGAAGTATTTGAAAGTTATAAAGGGTACTAACAGATGTTATTAATTAACCTCAAAGGTCTCAAATTGTGAGTGAACAGATACCCATTCACATGCATTCCGTCAAAGGTCAACTAGTTGGTATGAATCACCTGCTACAGTTTTATACTATCCCCTTATAGAGTGTATATCATTTCTAAACGAAATAATACTGTACAGATTTTGGTTCATACATATTTAATATCTAACATAAGCCCCCTACACTCATATTTATCTCAAAATTGACCAGGGACTCTAATCTGGCTTTTAGACAAGTAGCATGGATGGTAGAGAAATCCATCTCAGTCAAAACAAATAAAGAAATATAGTGATACCATCTTGACCATCTATCAAGGTGCCATTTGTTTTTAAATTCATCTCATATTCATCTTCAGATCATCTCATATTCAAAACTCTCATCTCTATATGCTTCCAAGTGTCAGAGGCGATTGTCTATATGAGAGTACCAATCTCAAACTTGCTAGACATAAGTTATACTCATATCAAGACATATATCATATAACTCGAAGAGCAAAACATAATCTATACAAATGAACTATAAATACACATAGCATTTGTTCATTATGCATGCTTCTATTTAGGATTGACATATCTAAGAAAACATGTGTAACTTGACATCCATTATAAGGGAATTAACAATGATCTTATATCATATTCTAACTCAATGAACATAACATAATCTATACAAATGAACTAAATGCACATAGCATTTATTCATTATGCATGCGTCTATTTATATTCCACACTTACCAAAGATTGGCATATCCAAGAAAACATGTGTAGCTTGACATCCAAGATAAGGGAATTAACTATGATCTTATAAGTACATAAAAATCACATAATTAATATCAATTTTCACAAAATTGTAATTAGTCTTAATATGTTTGGTTTAACAATGATATTTTGGGTTTTATTTAATAGGCTACACCAACCTTTTATTCCAATAAAAACATTATCAAGCATTGTTTCATATTATCACTCGAAATTGCCCAAAGCAAAAGAAATTTTCTTAACCAAACGACTTTTTGTACGGTAGCTAAACATGTTAGAAATTCAGCTATGAATGATAACACGTCAACACATGTTTGTTTCTTGCTAAATTTAGATATCACATCAATATCATGCAAGACCACAAAACTAAAATTGACATCCCATCATCAATATTAACTCCCAAATGACTTCCATATGTCATTTCAACCTCGAATCTGTCCCTAAGTAAAAGATGGAGTAATATGTAGTACTTCTTATATATTATTAATCATCTTGATAGATATCTATTACTACACATCAATGTATATCCCAAGTTCCAACTAGCATTAGGATGTGGAATCTTTAACGTATCTTCTTTCTTATCTTGAGTCACAGGATTTACATCCTTTTACAAATGGAACATGATATTGTTTTAGTTTGCATTCCTTACTACTAAACCATTAAAGAATATACACGATTCTTGCAACAAAAAAGAAGCCCTTTTAACCGATTCCTGTAAATTTTAACTTCAAGAATTAAATTTACTTGTCCATGTCCCTTAATTTGAAATTAAAGGACACCCATTTCTCAATGGTTATAACGACTTTAAAATCATTCTCAAATAAATCGATGCAAACATAACAAATGGCAAATAGAGTTCCTTTAAGAAAAATACCTTTTAATTAATATTCTTTTGCCATAAGGTGAGTTTCATACCTCAAATGGATTTATTAGTCTTATGCATTATATTAAGAGCTCATTTGTTCTTAATAGTTTTCTGCTCAAGCGTAGCATCGACCGGTTTTTACAATTCGCTACATCTAAGAAACTCCATTTCTTATTACAAAACACGAAAGTTCCATTTTAACTTTTAGTTCATTTTCCAATTCCTATTGTGTTTAGAGCACATAGTCCCTTGTAAAATTGGATTGAACTATAAAAGAAACCTGTCCTAGCAATATAGCTAGCATTAGGCTGCTCATCCTCTAATTCTTTGTGAATGCAACCTCAGTGAAAGTCTAAATACTTTCACAAAGATCGAGGCTTTTATACAGATGCTCTAAATACCAAGTATGGATCCGAAATCAACTAAATTAATCATATTACTCATCTCAAAAATATAACTGACTACAACTCTAATCATCATAGACAATTCTTCCACAAAAATGTCCTATAGGATGATTAGGATGCGACCTATAAGTGTAATACTTAATAGTCAATTATAAATATTGTGACAACATTATTTTAAACTTTTCCTTCAAAGTCATCCACATTGCCTACATAAGGGTCTTAAATTGTATGAGATGGTTGCTAGTATCTTATGTTCCTCTTGAACATAATGTATCTAAAAGGTGCAAAAACACTAAGTCTTCCCCGTATTAAATACATTGCAATATATCATTCACAATATACTTCTATAAATCCATAGCTAATCAATCATAAATAGAGATGTTTAAGTAAAGCATAAATGCTCAACATGGCACACTATATTTTGCAATACAAGCAAACTAAATTAATGATGTTTAGCAACTGAAATTCTAATGTCCAAATATTGTTGATTCAATTTCACTATGCAAAATATTGTTCTAGGGATGAACCTTGAAACTCCTACTCAAAAAGAACATACAAGCCAAAATCAAATTTTGAATATGCCTATTATACAATGTATAATAAGTACATGAACATAGATAGCCACAAATAATGCATGCTCACATTACAATGCAATATCTTGATCCGATAGCAATAAGTATAAAACAGTAATTGAAACATAGTACATACAAACATATTGTGTTTGCAAACAGATAAAGGATCAAATTCTAGTTATACTCTGTTCCAGAAAGTTATATATCCCAAGTTTTACTATGAAACAGTCCAGGTTAAAATATTCTACCAAAATTTAGAAAGATTATATCCAAAAATATTGCATAAATACAACATCAAATAGACTACAATTAAATTCGAAAAAACAACAACGCATGCTACAAAAAAATATGCACATAAAATTTAGCTTACCAAAAATGCTACATACTGAAAGTATCTAGCAGATATGCAGGGTAACAACTACTAAGTCTCTACAGCAATGAAGATAAATATGAATCATAAAAACAATGAGA
Organism: Nepenthes gracilis; assembly: GCA_033239525.1. NCBI lineage: Eukaryota > Viridiplantae > Streptophyta > Magnoliopsida > Caryophyllales > Nepenthaceae > Nepenthes > Nepenthes gracilis. Next base: position 30,535,526 of record BSYO01000001.1, read on the forward strand.
AATAGAAAAATAGACTAACCTGTTTATGACCCAAATAACAACGGAAACACTAGAATCATCTAAATTACTGGCAATAACTTGCTTTAGGTCCAAGGTAAAATCACAAATGGAAAATCTCTATACCAATGAAGATGAATAAGTCATAAAAACTATGAGAAACAGAAAGGTAGACTAATCTATTTATGACCCAAATAACAACGGAAACACCAGGATCATCTAAATCATCTTGGACAACTTGCTTAGGTCCAAGGTATAATTACAAATAGAAAATACCCATTTTTCACAACCCAAATACACTTTGTTTTGAAATTAAAGAGAAACAAAATGAGCTCATTACTACTTTCACAACTTATACCACCTCCAGATTGGGAGAATGCTTAAATTTCTCCATCATCAAAACTCTCCGTTGACCCTATATTTCAAACCACCAGAAAAGAATATTCTCCCTCCTTCTGGATGGCTATCAACTATTCTGGGTTAACCTCCAAAGAGTACCATGTGAGAGAGTGGGTAGTTAGAGTGGTGTAGTGGGCTTAATTAATTGCCTTAATGTTATATGTTTATGGATTGGTCAGCTTAAGTTTTCATCATGGTTGTAAACAAAGATGCCTGGTGTGAAGCCATTGCTTGGCATTGAATTTACTACCTCAAAATCTCCTTCTCGCTCTTCATGACAATATGCACAAGTATATTATGTCTCAGCATCTGGAAAAACCCTTTCTCTTCTAATAGGAATATTTTTGCATTTTTCCATCTTTACACAAACAGTACATTATATTTATGTACAGTTGTTCATGCGAGTTCCACTTCTAATAACCTCCCCTTATACTTCCCATGCCAAGTCAACCCACCCAATCTTCACCAATCCACCAAGAAGAGAAGCATCAGTGTAAGCATAAAATCCCATACTCTTCAACATCTGGAACACTTCTGAAGCCTCTCGTATCCTCCCACCTCGACATGAGTCCTAAGCAACAACTCAAAAAACACCCAAATTCAAGCCACACCTAGCATAATGCGAGACCAAAGAATTGACAATTTCAACCCTGGGAACACCGCTTTTCCTTACCACATGAAGAATCAAATCTTCCGCTTATGATGCCCTCCTGCTCCTAAAAAAACACATGAATCATGCCACTCAGTGATCAGGATAGTTGAACATAATCAAATCTAAAGAGAAATATAGGTCATAAATAATCCAGAAAACAGGAAATAAGACTATAATTTATGACCCAAATAACAGCAAAAACACCAAAATTAACAAAATCACCGGTGACAAATCACTTTAAGTCCAGGTTATAGTCACAACTGGAACATACCCGCTTTTCACAGCCCATATACTTCGTGTTTTGAAGATTGATAAAAAAAATTAGCCCACATCTTATTTTCATTTTTCTCATTTACACCACTCTGATGTGTAATATACTCATTTTATACTAGTCCCTTCTTGTCTGAAAAAAAAAGAGAGGTATTCACTTTTCAACCAATATCTTCTCTCCATTACAGAACAGCCAAGTGGACAAGTGAGAATGGAGAATTGTTGGGATTCACCAGGAATAAAAACACACACACAACCAGCGCAGCAAAAACATATTCTTGAATACCCTATCAATTGTTGGCCACTAAACACATTGAGAACACAATAAACAAAATCACGCAATCAAGTACATACGAATTACATAGTAATATTTAACGTTGAAAACCCTTCTCAACCAAAAAAATCATAGAAGAATTTTCTAAGTAAAATCCATTATGATAAAATTGTCCAATTACAAATATAACACTCTTAAATATCCCTCCACAACAAATCGTGTGAATGACTAGTTGAAAACAACCCCAACACACTAAGCAGCCTACTGAAGAGGATAAACCAAAAAAACGAATAACCAAAGAGTAATATGTGGCAACCCGAACCCGAATCACCCGACTCAACCCAGATCGACCACGCGTAAAACTTAAACCATAAATAGTCATCATACATAGATCATTACATTTATTATCCATTAAAAATAATAAATTCTTCAAAATGTGAAACAATATAAATGTCCATAACCTCTATAAATTCCTAAGAACGTAGTCCAAATAAAATATCCAAAGACTAAGAATAATAAAGGCTTGAAATCTCTAATTTGAAATCTCCTAAACTTCGATATCGTCTCTACCTGAAAATTTCGCCAGCAAATACACAATTTCCTCTAGCCTGTTATCATTCACTTCACTATGAAGCTAAGAAAACATAAGAGAAAGCCAAATACTCAATAAGTGAAAAAAATCAACAATATTAGAATACAAAAGGCCATATTGGATAATAACATCAAATATATAATAATAATAATAATAATAATAATAACAATAATATGAAATAATCAATAATTATTCGAAACTCAACAATATGTCGTATCCACAACCCTAAAATTACAAAACAATTGAACATTAGGAATGCAACTAGGATTTCATCGGATCTGAATATCAATAAGGATATAGGTTCCATTGAACATATCTAAACAGAAGTCCAACTATCTAAGATATTACAATAATTTTCTCGAATCTTATATGTCACTATAAACCAACAATTGCGCGCCTATCTCTAACGGTTGGGTAAAATCCACAAGGAACCGATACTTGCAAGCTTAACAAGCAACCAATTATAAGGTCCTATGATATCCAACCAATTGTTGTTTATAAGTATCGAATTTAGTCCGGGCGAACAATATTCTTGTTATCCAGTTGAATAAACCTAAAATATGACACACATGTATTTCCGTAATTCAATCAGGATCCACGCCCAAACGGGGTACAAAATACTTAATTTTAACTACATGTCAAACCCAACACCCATTGGTACGATATCCAGCAAAATCTCACGCATGTTGTTCACATAATTACAAATATATCTCCAAATAACCTCAATCCTCTGGGATATGAAAATCAATATCGGATAATGGAAGACTATACCACGATACCACAAGTTTTATATTTCTAGACTTTTAATCATATAAAGTCAAGAAAGATTACGCAAGTGAATTAAGTTCACAAAACAGAAAAAATTACCAAGATCATGCGAAAATATACAAGATTAATTATTCAATCAAACATTAAACTTGTGCCAATCCTTATTGGTCTATTCTAGTGTATGTATCCTATTACTAAAGACATAATTTAACTCCCACTTGTCTCTTCTAGAAAAAACTTACAATCATCAATTTTGTTCAATCATCTCAACTAATCACGCGAGGGTGCAGCAGAAATAACGACAAAGTGCCCTTCGTTTCCACCTTACAACAAATTATAAACCAAAATAAACATACACTTACATATATATTTATATATATATTCCCGGTATACACATATATATTTTTATATACATACAGTATACTTACTACACACGCACACACATACTGCCACACACACACATATATATTGAATCATTTTTCTCGAGCCATACGAGGATAAAACTTTGTATACGTTTCTAGCCCTTATTGTTGTGGATGAAAGATCAGACTATTCAGGAAAGTTAGAGAGGGTAAAACAGTACTTATTATGAAATCAATCAACAACATTGCAAAAGCTTATGACTAAACCATTATGGATGACTTGACAATTCCGATTCGAACCAACTAATTCGGTATAAACAATAAAATTAAAATACATTTTTATTGACCAATTATAATTGCCACGAAAAGTCCAATATACATACATTATAGGACCTTATATACACACACACTCACACACCCCACCCACATCATTTACCCCCACCCCCACACACACACACGTATACCCACTGTCTACACGCACGCACGCATACATACATACATACACACATAATATTTGCATACATGCTGTTTTACCTATATATACATGTGCGCGCGCGCTCGATAGTAGAAATAAGCCTATGTACGCTTACACATGCCGCACACAAACTGCTTCCAATCGCTTCCTCACCATTTCGTTTTAAACCCAAAACAGAGCACGAAGCTCTGCTCTACGCCTGTCTTCCGATTTCCAACGTAAAACAAGAAAATCCCAACTTTCCTCCTCCAACATGAAAAAACAACGATTTTATTATGTTATCCCACTAAATTTCGCCCCCGAATTCATCATGAAACCCACAAAATATCGGGTCTTTCTCCATCAGAGCCGTGCTCTGTTTGTCCCCAATTTTTGACTCAAGACCAAATACAATCGGTTCCCACAGAATCACTGCATGAAAACTCAAATATTAACAATAAAAAGAAGGAATGCGGGTAATTGCAAGAGAAGGACCAGATTACTTTCCTGATTTTCAATTTTTCCCGGCGATTAACAGCGGCGACGGCAACGGTGGTAACCACACACTCCCTTTGCTCTCTCTCTCTCTCTGTGCGACCTGGTGAACCGAAATGGAGAAAATAAGGCAGAGCTTTAAGAAGAGGAAGAAGAAAAGGAAGAAGACGAGGAAAGAGGAAACGGAAGAAAAAGAAAACGTAAGTAGAAGACGAGGGACGAGGAAGAGACGGTGAAGGGACGTTTGGCTGAAGAATAAATGCATTTTAAAAGCGTTATTATTATTATTATTATTATTATTATTATTATTATTATTAACCTAAATTACACTAATTTAAATAAGTGGTTATTTTCTGAACTTATCTATCCAATATTATTATAAATTTTATATATTTGACCTCAATGTAAAAATATTCTAAGCTCATTTATAATTAATAATATATTAATTAATTTTATTTATGAACACATTAAGTTGAAAGTTTAATAAATTTAATTTAAATTATTAAAATATTACAATTTTATGTTTTAAAAAATAAAATTAGAGTAATGTATTAGGCCTTGGTAAAAATTAAAATTCAAATTGAATTATAATCAAATATCAAAGCATGTTTTTTTCTCTCATTTCTCTCTTTTTTTTCATGTTGTGTTTATTTATAATAAAAATAATTTTAAATGTCCTAAAAATTACATAATGACTTTTTATATCATGTGCGACCAAATGAGTTCACAATCACCATTAGAAAAATCTTAAAATCCTCATGATTAAGCGATTATCTCATGAATAGTTACCAAAAAATTTTTTTAACAAGACATTTAAACTGCCAATTTGCGAAATTCTTGTAAAATTTCTCACAAGCTGTTATGTTTTATCAAATTTTGTGCAAATATTATGACATTTTTGGTGAAAAGCATTATTTGAGCAAATCTTGAGTCAACATCAAATAATCTTCCAAATGATTAATTCATTAAATATAAAATTTATAAGAAAATATCTCCAAAACTAATAAAAATTAAAGTAAATGTGGGTGGAAGTTGTGGGATAGTGGGGAAGAACATGGCTTGAACAAAAATCAAAATTAATTGTTGAGACCCGACCTATTTAAACTACGAAGAAACACACAATAATATATGACAAATATATAATAAATATACACGATCGATAAATGTATAATTTTTATATGAAAAACTCTCTTTTAAATGAGAGAGAAAAATTAAAAAATTTAATATCTGAAAATATCTCAACTATATAATGTCTCGATAATGTAAACTTTAAATATAAGATCAAACTGTCTTATCTTAAAATAAGTCCGCATAATATAGAATATAAGATGAAAGAGAATAAATAAAATTTGGTAAATGTTCTTTTCAGTTGTAAGAATAGTATCCACAGTCGATGAAGATTGGAATTCGATTCGAAACACAAACGGATGCACAAATTTTTTTCTTTTCTATTTTCTCTTTCTTTCTCTTCTTTTTATACTCTCAAAATGGAGCTCAAGTTGGAGTGGTTCAACCTTAACACGCGTTAACCATGTTTTTATTTTTCGGGCCACGCTTGAGCGCAGGGTTTATGAAAATGGCGCTCGAACGCTGGCAAGCGCGGCTCAAGTGCAATGCTTTTGGAAATAGTGCTTAAGCTCCTAGAAAGAACGGAGCGAATGTGGGGCTTCTGGAAATGGCACCTAAGGAGCGGCTCGGGCGTAATGCTACTGGAATCACTGTGCACAATATACTATGCAACTTATCATGGCAGTCCACAATTTATCCATCAAACTTCCATATATATATCTTAGCCTATCTAAATTATTTTCAATGGTTTCAACTATAATCACTGGGCTTACTTGATGTATATTTCTTCTGAAAGGAGAGAAATTATGGCAATTTATCATAGGTGCGTATAAACAATCATGACAAGAGGCTTTTAAAATAAACTCAATCTTTGCTGATCATACTAAAAGTTGAAATAGTATTAACCGTGAAATTATTACATGGTTTACTAATATGTCTATTTTATCTGTCAATATGTTATTTGGTCAATTTAAAGTTGTTAAAAATGTATGCATTTTTCAACAATATTACTATTCATTTGTGGACTTTGTTCTTTTATATGAGATCATAAATGTGCTATATAATAAAACTCAAGAATCTAATCAATCAATATGTGATTTTTGTTCTTGAATGTATTATTCGACTGATGTTAACTGAACTACAATGAAAATTTTAATAAAGTTTAAAAAATGTATAGATTATCGAGATGAATTTTACCTCATTTTATTTATTATTGCTCTTCATGATGAATTTGAATCCATCAAGCCCTCTTTGTTACATAGGCATTATCACCCTTTTTGGGCTTATTTCTAGAGACATATGACTTTAAACAAATAAACCCTTACATATGGAGACAATTTTTTAATTTCTTCACAAATTTTAGATTTTGAATTTATGCATTAAAACTATGGATAAAATAATCAATAATTATATGATCCAAATATATACCATACTTTCATACAGAAGGTCATTTAAAATACAATTATTAAATCAAAAAAGTCTTTCTACTAGAATCATAATTCCTCTTCAATTTGGACAGCGCTTACCATTGACATTGAAACAATAAAATTAAATTCTATTATCCTATCTTTTATACTATTTATTGAGTATCTTGAGATAGTTATTAATCAAATTTTATCACGTGTAGGTACAAAATCTACACCTGTCCTATCTGCCACTCTCGGTAACCTTTCTTGAATAATTGATTTTGCATATTGTAACTATATGGCTTTTGACCAAAACCAATTCATTAATAAAATTGAAGCCTTTAATGTCATAAAAATCCAAACAACTGATGAATCTCATATGCAAGTCAGCCATATTGACTCTATTTCTACACATTTACTCTTTATTTTTAATGCTTATTTTGTAACTTTATCATCATATTCACTTTTATCACTTGTGGTTATAATACATAAGATCCATAAAGAGAATAACTAATTAGGACATGTTGTAGAATTAGATATTTATTTGAGTTTAATATACTTCATGTTTCATTTCATCTTTTCAACCCCGTTGCTCTACACTTCAGACTAATCTAATCAAATTTTCTGTGATATTTTCACATTAGTTATACGTTAAATTTTAAAATTTAATTGTTACCATTTATGAATTATTTAGAGACTCTTAATAATATATATTTTGATTATATAAATAAAAGTTTTATCTTTTAGTTTTAGGGAATTTATTTTTCTTTTTTATTTTGATCTTATTCATTCTTGCATTTGGGGTTATGTACCTAGACCTACAAAGATGGTCAAAATATCTTATTATTTTTATTAATACTTCTCTCATTATACATAGATATATTTTTTATATTATCGATTTGAATTACCAAAAATATATCAAAAATTCTACAATATGGTATATATTTATTTCTTAAAAAGATTTAAACTTCTTACATACTATAATATTAAGAAATATTATGAATCATCTATTCTAAATACCATCAAATGATGTAGCACCATATATTAAAAATATTTTCCAAGCCCTTCCCAATAAAATGGTCATGCCAAATAGAAGTTTGGTTATCTTCTTAATAATGTTTAATTCCTTATTATCTCAACTTCTCTATGAGAATGATTTTTGAAATAAGCTATCCTCACTGCAACTTATAACATTAATCACATTCTATCGTCAGCTATTCAAAATCAAATTTCATACAAGTATATTTTTGGTTTATTATGTTATGTAATTTTTTTTGTGTCTTTGGATGTGCTCACTTTGTTCTTATTCAATCTCACAAATGAAATAAAATGAAACCTTGAGCTTATTTATATTTCTTTCTTGAGTATGACATTAAATATAAAAGATATTAATGTTACCATCCTATAACTAATAGAATTTGTATCTCCTATTACCAATAGGAGTATAAAATATTTTTCAACTTATCCCCTCTATCTCCCATGCTTGTAATATACTTTAAAGTTTTTATTGATTTATTATGAGGTATATTTCCTAATCCTATTCTTACTACCTCAATCTTCAATATTTATGGTCAACTTCTACATATGATCCTCCTAAGCTTGTTAAAGGTGCAGTATCAAACCATGGGTCCACTAACTCATCCCACGGTTAATTTTCTTATTCATTGTTCTACTCGATATGTGAGCTTCATTCTCACTTACGCGACTTTCATTATTTGTGGCACTTTCTATATTATATAAATTTACTATTTATTGAAAAGTCAAATCTTATACATTCAAACAACATGTAATTACTGATTGAAATCCCACTCTTAAAAAGAACTGCATATGAATTTGGTTGATCTGTCTCTAGAAAAATTAATGTTTGAAAGTAATTGAGTATATAAGATTAAAATTAAGTCTAATAGTTCAGTTGAATGTTATAAAATTTGTTTTATTACCTGTGATTTTACTTAAAAGTATGTGATTGACTATGATGAGACTTTTACACATATGTCTCGTCTTACATTTATCCATTTTTTTGATTGTTATCATTACCATTTATTGATAAAAATTTTTCTAAATTAATGTCAATAATATCTTTTTTTTCACAGTGACTTAATTGGAAAAGTCTATACGCAACTTCTTCCCCAGTTTGATCACTCCTCAAACAAGGTTTGCTGCCTTTGTCAAGCTCTATATGGCTTTAAATAAGTTTTCATAGTTTGGTTTTCTAAATTTGGTTCCACAATTGTCAAATAGGGTTTTACATTTAATACTCATGACTCAATTCATTTCACACACGTAATATCATCTGACACTATTCTTATTTTGCTTTACGTTGATGGTATGATTATTATTAAAAATAATTGTGTTGAGATCCAATCTATTACAACTTTTCTACATTAATAGTTTAAAATGAAATATTTTAAAAATCTCGATTATTTTCTAAGACATAAAATAACATCATATTATGATGAATATTATTTTTCTCAGGTAAAGTATACTTCAAATTTGCTCACTTATATCATCATAACTAAAAACAAGATTGCTCCTACTTTGTTAGAATTGAATGTTAAACTTACTCTATCCAATGGTTCTCCTATATCAAATGCAATCTATAATCGATAATTAGTTGGAGTGTTTGTTTATCCTATTGTTATTCATCCTAATATTACTTAAGTCGTTTACCTCATTAGTCAGTTAATGACTATATTATGGTCTACACACAATATTCTTGAACTTTATATCATTCGATATATTAAGGATTATTATTATATAAATTTTAATTCTCTACTAATTCATATATCTAGCTACATGCTTTTTCCAATACAGATTGAACACATGATCTCACCGATTGATGATCTACCATTGGATAGAATTTCTAGTTTGAAGCATCTATTATTTCATGGCAAAATAAAAAGTAATTTATCAGAGCACGTTTAAGTATAAAAATAGAATATCATACTCTGACCAATACAACTGTCAAACTTATTTGATTACGTTGGCTACAAAAAGATATAAACGTCACACATTTCAGTATAATTATCTTATATTGTGATAATTAAAGTACAATATAAATTATATAAGATATATATTTTATGAGCTTGTAGAGTATAATAAAAATGACTATCATTTTATACACTAACACATTTGGTTAGGTAATATATGTCTTCATTACATACCATTAGTTGACCAATTCAGTGACATTTTCACCAAATCTTGTGTGATAAGATAATTTGATGATTTAGTTTCCAAACTTAAGTTAATATCTACTTTACCTACTTGATTTTGAGGAAGATGTGAATTATAATTTATTAACTATTGTAAAATATTTATAATATATCATAATACCATGTAATATTATATTTTCAAGTATATAATATCAAAAACAATCAAAATATTATGTAAATATTCACTATATCTTTATAGTTAATATTTTTTAAATATATTTTATATTGACTACTCTATATAAGTAATTAATTATTATGAAAAAAACATGTAATATATAATTCCTCTTATTCATATTATGTGTATATTTATTTATTAGCTTCTAATAAATATTATTTTTCCTCCTATGGTAAAAAAAATAAAACAATATATAAAGTGATCAACAAAACAAAAAAGGATTTTACGTCGGAGAACAGAAAAAAAATGTAAAAAAAAAGGCCTTGAATAATGAAACTTTTTACATACTTTTCACGGTTATACTTGCAATTGGAGCAAATATATATACGTGTATATGTCATTATTATTACTTGTCGTGACTACCTAATTATTATATTTTAAAAAACAAAAATGTCCTGTTGGGTTGTTCAATATTTTATTAAATTTTGTTCTTTTTAATTAAACACTTACTCGTGTAGTTTAATAAATGTAAAATAATGTTTATAAATATAAAGCAAAAAAATATATCTTTAACCTTAATTGAAAATATATTTTATATTAAATCTAATATTTTAACATTAATGCTGTGAAATATCTTTTTAATATTTTCTTTAATAGATATTATTCCAAACTTGATAAATTATGTAAATATAAATATTGAATAATTTTGTTGAATATATATATATAGAATTGCCCATTTTAGTTATGTGATTCAAATGATACTAGTGTGTTTATTATTAATTATAATAATATATAACTCTATGATAAAGTGAATAAACTTATTTTTTATTGTACATATCGATTAATTTGTAATATAATTGCAAGCATAATGCAGATGTAAATTCTTGAAGGTTTTCGACCTAAAGATCTCCTCAAACAATGATCCGTTTGAAGGAAGATAGTAACCGGTGCCCCAACCTTGAGCCCACAACACCAAGAAAGGGTATAGACATGGTGAAATAAATAGAAGATTAAGTCATATATAGTCAATATTTGATTTCAAACATTAACCATTGCTTTATCGTAGATCTATAGGAGGATTCAAGGCTTGCATGCGTAACATGTCAAATAGAAATCTACCGTGACTAAAATATTCGATGAAATAGGCATTAATAAGATTTATAATGGTACCATGCAAAAATATCAAAGAAGGTACAACTATCAGTTTGACATAGGATATGTAATGTACGAAATTCAAATTACAAGTTTGATTATAATTAATTAAGTTGAGAAAAGAAAATACTTTGAGATTAAATGAGAAAATTGGGTTAAATTCAAGTTTAAATCGAATCATATCGGGTTGAGTAACGTCTAACTCTCACCTGATGTGCACATCGGCATGTTTTGAGTAAAGAGGTCATGCTTGAGGAACACGTGACTAGTGCTCGAACTCTCTTTGGTAGAATGCTCACGCCCGATTGATGTTGAACATACTTTTGACAGATTAATAGCATCTAAGGTGACGCTTATTATGTTACAATATTTTATTGCGGCGTCTGATGCGCACCTAATGGACACATGATCACCTATCTTTTATAAAAGCTGCATCCGACTGATTTTCGATATTTCTATCAGATTTCAAAAAAGAGAGGAGAGAGAAAGAGTTATAGAAGGCCATTTGAAATGAATTTAAGAAAGATTTTTGTAAATTTAAAGTCAATGTAAGTGTGTTCCAATCCTCTTTTCCTTTATTATTGATTTTTTACTATTCTATTGAGTATTTATTGTCTCAAGTGTTCATGCATACTGTATTTTTTTTACCTAAGATACTTATTTATCACATGCATGCATTATTCTTTTTATTTTTTCGTAATATTGTATGATATTTATATCTAAACTTATACATGTTGTATTATTTAGCTGATTTTTACACTACAGCTTATGCATATTTTGAAACTAGGTTTAAATATTTCTCATATGATTTAAATATGTATATGAGATTCTTCCATATTTAATATCATTAAATATATCCCTTACACGTTCTGAAATTGTATTAAATTATTTTTGCTTGTTGTCAATTGAAAGTAAATGTGGGAATATAAAAATTTTTACTGATTTTTCTAAAATTTTACTGTAAATAGTCTATATATTATGAAATTTTATAATATAACATTACATATTTTAAAATAAGTATGTTTAAATTTTTACAAAAATTTAAATCATTGCATGACAAATATTTGAGACAATTTGAAAGAAAACTTTACAATTTGTGAATAAATTGTGAATATTTTTTTAAATAAAAAAATATAAAAAGTCTATTTGTATTTGGCTAGAGTTTTTCCTTAGTTATGCATGGATTATTTAAAAAATTAGCATTGATATATTATATAATGTCTTAGCATATTATAATGGTAATTAATATTTGAACTTATTATTTGCGAGGTGAAAGTGACATTCGGCGCTGCTATATGGTTATAAGTATGATAGCCAATGAATTTTGAATAATAGCAGCGTAAGACCTTTGGTTGTGTGAAAATAGATATAACACAGATTTTGATTATTCGCCATTTTATTGATGAGACCCTATTAGTTATTGATCCATAAGAAATAGCGTATTTGAGTATAATTTTCGTAGCACAATTCTGTTTAAGAATCGAAAAAAATGATTTAAAAGCTGTACTATATGTTATGAAAATTTATAGCTTTACATTTGAATATTGATTTAGTGTTCTTTTCAACATGTTTGAAAGTAAATTATATATTTGATTATAAAAAATTTATATGTCTTAACAAATAATTTGTTTACTATTATTTTTATTTTTATTATTAACCCATTCAGATTAGCGGATTGGAGCTACTTGCAAGTAAGGATCGTTTGCGGAGGAGCTGTTCATAGTTTTAGATTTAGAATCATGATGGCTTTGATGTTGTAATTTTGCCTTGGAATAATATTTTTAGAATGCTTACACTTATTTGGTTAACGGAGCTTGTATTATATAAAAGTTTGCAATGTTCTCATTGGTGATGTCATTGAATTGTAATTATCTTATATGGTTATTTGTTTTATTCTGATTTTGTGCAGACGTATCTCCTTATATATATTTCAACATTATGGTATAGTTGGTATTTCAAATTGTTGGATTTTAATCATTTCCTTATAGGTGTCATAATAAACGAAAAGTTATCAAAATATCGTGTGAGATTCATATGAGGATTGTCGTATTCATGTGTGCAACGAGTGCCTCGGGCACCTACACCCGAGGGGCACCGATTTCAGAAGTATCACACTCGAGTCACACCCGAGGGGCACTCAAGCACCTATTTTAAAATCAAATCTCACACAAGGAATGCCGCACAAAGAGAGAGAAGAGAAAAAAAAAAGATGAAGAGGTTCAGTATCCGGTTGAGGTTTGATTTGAGTTTTATTTTTCACCAAGATTGGGTACGTTGTTCTAGAGGTGATTTTTAGAGCGTATTTTCGTTTGGTTACTCTTTTTTCTCATTTTACTTATATCATGGGTTATTGGTTGCATTGAGAGGGTTGTCATCAACTATTCTTCACTTGGTATTGTAGAGAAGAGATTTTGAAAGAGATTATTTATAATCGGCATTATTATTATTATAGTAGATTTGTTTAAAATTTATCCGATTAGTTTTTTATTGTTGAAAATGATTTACTATGTTAAAAATATTGTGCATTGTTATATTTATTGTATTTATTAATTTGGTAGCAGACTGTTGACAGGGTGTTTAGATCTTATTCTGTTGCACTGAATTGCATATATCTAAGTTGGACTCCAATAGGAGCTACTTTTGGGTATGATATTTTGGATTATGTGATATGATTGTTGACATATGATTTCAGGGTCACGTCCAATGAGTAAAATTTTAAAATTTTAGGAATTTTGTCCCCATTCTTTGAGTTTTAAAATATAATAAAGTAAGATATTTATTAAATTGATTAATTAAAATGGAATAATCTCGTTAATTATTTGGGATCAATGAGATGACGTGATAGAATATATAGTCAACCAGTCATTAACTTTTTCTTAATAACTGCTTTAGGTTTCTAACCTGAATATACTCTATCATATCTCATTTGTGATGATTCGGACCCGTTAGTTGAAGAAGAGAAAAAAACCTTATTAGCTTAATATTGTTTTAATTATTTTGATAATAATAAGTATACCTATAATTGATATAATTTCAAAGGATATTTGAATTTAGAACTTATAAATTTCTATTTAAAATTTATTTATTGGTAAGGTGAAAAAATGAGATTTATAAATTTCATAAAATTGACATAATTTAAGTTTTTTTAATAATCTTAAAATTAAAAAAATATTTTTTCTAAAAACTATATCATAAGGTTTTCGTTGATGTGTTATAAAAAAATTAGATTTATATTTTAAAAATAATAATTTTTTAAAGTTACACAATCTGCATATATAAATATTAAAAATTTAAGCCGACGACACTATAGTATTTTGTATATATCTCAAATATAAAATTAATTTGAATTTGATTATAATTTTAAATCAAAATAGATTTGACAAGTTTTTTTTAAATTTAATTTATACTTTTTAGATTCGACAACTATTTGATTTATTTTTTAAAAATAGCAAATTGTTTTGAAATAATTAATATAATCTGATATATGTATTATTTTATAATTTATCTCTGAAAATGATAATATTTTTGAATATTATTTTAACATAAACTTGAATAATAATGATACTTTGAGTTTTTTAAAACTATTAAAATATCAATTGTAATTGTTTTTAATATGATGATTTAATGCTGAGGTGCTTATTGTTGGGAAAGAGGACATCCGATTTTTCTACTCGAATGACACAGTATGGAATGAAAAAAGAAAAAAAATCGAATATCAACAATTTTACGTGAAAGCTGCTTATCAATTAACTAAAAAAATCGCAGGACGATCACATCCTAAAACTAATCTACTATACAAGATTTGGGCAGATTTTTCGTTACAGTAAGAGAAAGAAAACGAAAGCGAAGAAGGCGTATAAGCAAAACACACTACGGTTGCTTACAAAATTTCGCTCTCCTCTTTTCACAATTTCCTTCTCTCTTTTCTTTGTCTGACAAGCTTTCTCACACACCGCACTGCACTGGCTCAAGCAAGTCATAATACTTGCTTTTAATATATTGAGATCTTCATACCAGAAATCGGGGGCAATATTTCATACACGAGGATAGGATCTGTCATTTCCAATAATATGAATATGCATTATCCAAAACTGGCTCCTGTATAACCGTCTGAGATCAGGTATCTCCAGAGGATCTTCTGAGCTGGCGCCGTTCTTGATTTTCTGGTGGGCGGCCAACGATTCTCCGTCTGCGTTTTCCATAAGACCGGTCAATACCCTTGTTGACCTTCCATAAAGAATTCGGTCAACTTTGTTGACCAAAATGTTTACAAAAATTTCTTCAAATAATACATTTGTACTCCGCGCAAGTCCTCCATCCAACAAAACTTTCACACAGGCATGATTTTCAACCCTCATTTTTACGAATGGTTACTGTCTTTATTCGTATAAGCTTTTCCTTCACCCATGAAAATAGATTATTTTCACTTGGAAAAAATCAGAGCTTATATTATGAAATAAATACTAATTTATACACAATAAAGGTTTATCGGAAAAAAAAACTCATATTTATTAATTTTATTATTTATGGCGTACAGAATCAGTGAGATAATATTTAAACCCAAATCCCGATAAGAGTGATCATATTCAAAATAAAACCTTAATTTTGTTATACTAAACACTATTAATGTGACCATCAAACTATGATTTAATTGATTGGATCGAAAATATTATATATATGACCTAATTTTTTAATCCATATTGATAACACTGCTTGGGTAGAAACCTACAAGCCATTAATCATCTTATTTGCCCAACAATATCAACTATGAGTTATTAAGATAACCTGTAAATAAAAAAACAGTCAATAACAAATTTGATCGGATTTACTGTGTGTAATAAAATTAAGAAAATTTTAAAAATAATTAAATTATAATTATTATTTAAAAATAAAACAGTTTATCGATATATTTGAGAGTTAAAAGTCCCTTCAATTGCCATATAACTCACTTATAGACCCACGTATATAGAAGGGGTTGTATATAAATTGTAAAAGGGTGAGATTGTTGCATTGTTTTATAATAGACTCGAGGTTAGAAACAATCATTATTTCAAATCGCATTGGTATATCCTTTAAACGTGCAAAAATTTAAATTTTTAATAAGTTGTTATGAGAATTATACATGAAAAATATCAAAAAATTGTGACTACTACTAAATAAAATAAAGTGACAATAGTATTGAAAATGAATGTTCAAATTAGGGTTACTATGCCTCGATCCAAACTAACCAAGTAATATACATAAATACTAAATAACATATAACTATTTGATATCTCTTCGAATTTAGATTGTTATAAGGATTAGGGAGTTAAGAACTATTCGTCGGGTTTAAAGTGGATCTGATTTTCTACGCTTTTAATTTGAATCATGTGCAACATAATAAAATGAGGTCAAATGATTGGCGACATTTACTCTCTGGTATATCATTCGATATTCAAGTTAGTTATATTTCATTGAGGGGAGAAAATAGAGGATGCAAGTGCAAATACTTATAAAAGTAATTTTTATTTGTGGCGTGTGCTTTTTATAAAGCGTTATAGTGAAAGAGAGATGATACACTTTTAGCGACTTAAATTTGTCTTTTGCTTGGTTGAACGTCGTCTCCTTTTCCTATTGAAAAAGAGGGGTTTATAAAGAAGTTAGGAAGCAATTGACTTTTTCTGTCAACCGTCTAAAAAACTATTGGGATAAGACGCCGCTGAAATGACGGTTTCAACTGGCATTCAAGACGGTTAAATCTAGATAAGAAAATGAAACTGCTTCGATTGTTAATGTTGATTCCATTTTTCTTCAATAAGTAAATCACTCGAATAAGGCCGACGGGGTCATTCACCGATCTTGGGCAATATAAGCTGACTAGGCCTCCATTTTTTTATTGGCCGAATCTTTCGACGGGCTTTTCTTCTTGGGCTATCAGCAACTATCCCATCACTATTAATATAATTTCAATATAAATTTAAATTCTTTGAATAGTTTATTTTATATGACATAGATGATGATATTAGAGGTCAATATTCAATTAATTGTTTAAAATTCAAGAATCATATAGCTTTTTAGTTATCTCATGAATTTAATTTTATAATAATCATATTATAGTTAGTAATATTTTTTTTAAAAAATAATTTGACTTGTTTTCATCTTTACAAATTAAATCATATTTAATGAACTATAAATTTCAATATTTATTAATAATTTATGTGTGTAGTCTACAATTTGCTAACAATTTATGGGCATTATCAAAATATTGAATTCATTTAAAGTTTTGGCTGAATTTTGACCTAAGCTAAATTATTGAATTTTTTATTAAATTTGAAATATAATATATTCAATTTAGCTTTATTTATTTAAAAATATTAGATCCATATTAAATTTCAGTACGATCCATCTACGTTACACACGAATGACACGCTTGGTATATTCACAAAATCCTTCAAAGAACGAAATTAACCCCGTGTGCGAAAACCCTACCTTCTTCTCTCCCTCTCGGTGGCTCTGACGATCTTCGATTTCAGCGAAGAAGAAACTACACGGTGGCAGATCTCTCGTTTGGGTACTTCTACGAAGAGACCGAACCTTATTTTATGAAAAAACTAAACCTAATTTCCGGCGTTTTCACTTCCAATATCTGATTGAATGCAAGATAGTTTCATCACTTTAACTGTTTGGGTTGCTCGTTCGCAGGTTGTTGATTTTGGAAGAAAGAAACAATTTTGGTATATACTGAAGATTGATTATTAAATCAAAGGGGGATTGTACTACCCGCACGATTTCAGTCACTATTGGAGACATTAGTTTAATTGTAGTTTTTATTCTTTTTGGAGTAGAAGAATGAAGAACGGTGAACGTCTAGCGAATCTGGCTCTCGCAGGTTTGTCCGTTTGTCTGCTTCATGTCGCGATTGTTTATCTGATTGATTAACTGTCCCGTAATGTGGTTGAAGCCATGCAACTGGAGATGATGGATGTTGAATTGGATGTAATTAACTGAATATCCTTATGTAGTAGTCTTAATTCTCAAATTTTACCTGATGCTATTGTGCTTAGCGTGATTCTTGCTAGACATCATACATTCAATTTATACGACTTATGTTGTGTTAAGTATTTTGTTATTCTGGATAATTTATATTTGCTTTGTAAAAGTCATTTTATCGTTCTTAAAAATGGAAAAGAACGTTTGGACGTTCTGGCTGTGTTCCAAATGAATACATGTTGGATTATCACAATGAAATGCCTGCAACCGTTGACTCACAATACTGTAGGATGTCTCAGCCTCCATGGTCAGGACACTGGACTTGTATCTTAAAATTGGTTTAATATTGAAGGACCATTTGTCTTTTATACATTTATTGTATTTGGTTAAGGTGGACAGGCTTGCTGAAAAAGGAGAAGGTTGATTTTATTATATCGAGAAGAAGATGAAATAGAAGATGGCTGTCCATACTGTTGCACCTAATTTGTTGACTGATTAGCTTAAGTTAGTGTTGGTGTTGCCGGAGACATTCGTTCTAATCACTTTTTGACCTGCCTCCGTCTTTCGTAGTCACTTGAACTATGTGGGCCTGATGCAGCTGACAAAATATCATGATGCATAGTATAGTGAAATATGCTGTTGAGGAAATGTAACATGTTTTTGGGATCTCAAGTTGGCATATTGGAGATATGAAGTTATATTGCTTGCCTGGAGGGCTCCTGAATTGTTACCGTGTGTGATGCATGGATTTCTTTTTCTTGCAGGCTTGACTTTAGCACCACTTTTTATGAAAGTAGATCCAAACCTGAACGTGATATTAACAGCTTCTCTCACAGTTTATGTGGGCTGTTATCGGTCAGTCAAGCCAACTCCTCCTTCGGTAAGTGCTGCTGCTCGAGGACACTGCTGTTTCTGTATTGTTTCTTTAGGAACTCAAGAGTGGCTTTGCACGAATTAAAGCTTTTTGTTACAATGCAGGAGACAATGTCCAATGAACATGCCATGCGTTTCCCATTGGTCGGAAGTGCAATGCTTTTGTCATTGTTTTTGCTGTTCAAGTTCCTGTCAAAAGACTTGGTCAATGCTGTGCTGACTTTCTACTTCTTTGCTCTCGGAATTGTTGCTTTTTCGTATGTTCTCTCCATATGGATTATGCTACTGCACCTAATATTGGATTTTGTTGGAACAAATGTCATTTCCTCCTTTTTACAAGTATTGTTACAC
Organism: Nepenthes gracilis; assembly: GCA_033239525.1. Classification (NCBI taxonomy): domain Eukaryota; kingdom Viridiplantae; phylum Streptophyta; class Magnoliopsida; order Caryophyllales; family Nepenthaceae; genus Nepenthes; species Nepenthes gracilis. Next base: position 30,554,935 of record BSYO01000001.1, read on the forward strand.
TTGTTTGCTCATTCTGGCTCTTTATTTAGTGCAACATTGCTACCTGCAATCAAACGTTTCCTGCCAAAGGATTGGAACCAGAATCTTATTGTTTGGCGTTTTCCTTATTTCCGGTGTAAGTTATATGCTGATTATTTTCTTCTACTATTTTCCTGAGTGCTGTATGTGATTGATTACTGCTGGCTACTGTGAAATATTATTTCCTCACACAGTTAGTCGCAACTTATCCTAAGTGCTGCCTCATCTAGAAAAACCTTCTGTAGTTGGGTCAATAACCAATTTCATAATGGACGCTCACCTTAACCAGGAATGGGTAGCCTTTGCTAATTGAGTGTCAGTTTGGATTCACCCATAAGCTTCATCACACATGTTTGTTGTGCTCTGTTCTTTGCAATCTCCATTTCCAATTCTTCCATTAGGAGCTTTATTAGTCTGGAACTAAGGCTATCTAATTGTGATTCTCAGAGACTATCATTCTGTATATATTCTCTATTTTTAAACTACTCTGTCACTTTATTCCTACATCATGTCGTCATTTTTTCTGGATTGCTTTTGATTCGTTTCATAAGCTTTGTTTTTAACATACCTTTCACTGAATGATTGGTCAAATGAAACTGCACATTTTATTTCGTCTGGATGGAAGATGGAAAGAGATGCTGATGCAGGGAAGGGGGAAAAGTAGGGGAAGGAAGGAAAAGAAATAGGGAGAAGGGGAAGAAAAGGGAGGAGGAGGAACAGAGAGGAGAAATAGAGATCAAAAAAGAGAAGAGAAAAAATCATAATACTCAATATTTATTCAATTTATCAATCATGCATTTAATATTAGAGTTAGAATCCTTATATAGAGAACTTTTATCCTAGGTTAATTAGGAAATAAATATAATTTTCTAACTAATGATATATTAAAATTAGAAAATAATGTAACACACTTTCCTGAAATAAAAATAAAATAAAATCTTACCAAATAAAATTTATTAAATAAAATCAAATTTAAATAAAATAAGATAAAAGCAAATCTAAAAATTAAACAAAATCAATTTTTTTCTAATTTGGCATATCTATGATGCTCGCATCAATTCTCTTCGGGTGGCTGGGACTCGACTCAATCAAGTGAAACTTCTGTAATCAATTTCCTAACCACAAATTGAGTAGTTTTGCAATCTTCTGCCGATATTTGAAAACACATATTACTAATCGGGATATAAAGAAAAAATGATCTAGACCGCTTATATGATATGGCTGTATATGATGGGAGATTTTTGTCCACTGCTTCCCTCCTTTTTTTTATTTGCCGCTCTCTCTCTTGGACTTTTTTTTTTTGCTTTTTTTGTCACTTTTTTTGTCGCTTCTTTTTTGTTTATTGCTTTTTTTTTTTTTTGATTTGGGCCTCAAAGCCCCCTCACACACAAAGACGCGGTGACAACAACGGGCGCTCAATGCGCGCTCTCTTCAGGCGAAATGATGAAGGGTACTCGCTCGGTCAGGTGTCTCAAATGACGATGGCAATGAAGGCAACGACAAAAATGAAGATGAAAATGTTGACAAAGAAGACAACAACGAAAACGAAGACAGAGAAGACGATGACGAAGATGAATTGGCACCACTCGATGCGTGACTCCCTCTCTCTTGAGATTTTATTTGAGAACCGTTTCTCTCTCTCTGAAGAAAGGTCAGCGTGGCGGCGAGGGTCTAGGTTGGGCTTTGGCTTGGATGTCCGGGTTAGGGTTTGATTTAATTGATGGTGGTGGAACTTGGGTGCTGGGTGGTGGTCGATTAGGGCTTTCGAGGGTTGTTTTGGGCGTAATTTGTCTTGGCAAAGGCGATGGGAGTGGTTGTGACGGTGGCGGTCGACAGCAACGTGGAAGGGGAGGATGAAGACGTATAGTGACTCTAGGGAGTTTGGCCACCGCTCTGTGTTGGCTGCTACCGCGGTTGCTTTGTCTCTCTCCGCCTCTTTGATTTTTTTTCCACAAGTTTTTTTGACAGAGACGGTTCTCTTCTTTTTTTCTCCTTTAAAGAAAATGCTTTTTTTGCAATAGAAATATGAGGTAGAATTGGATGAGATTTTGTTTGTTGGAAGAGGGGCTAAACTATTTTGCCGAGGTATGGAGGTGTGTAGTCGCGAGGGCTAAACCGTTGTTGGAGTTGGTAATGGGGGTGAAGGTGTGGACCGAGAGGAGTTGGCAATGACACTAATGGTGTTGGTTGCACGGGAAGACAATATAAAATAATAGAGGATTAGTCTGCGATACTAAATTTGATGTAGGGAAGGGGAAGTAGGGAAGGAGAAGAAACATGGAGAATGGGAAGAAATAGGAGGAAGAGGAACAAAGAGAAGAGAAACAGAGACTATCCTAGGTTAATTACAATACTCAAATAAACTCATAATTTTCAAATTAATGATATGAGAACCTTTAAAATTAGAAAATAATATAACACATTTTTCTAAAATAAAAATAAAATAAAATCTTACCAAATAAAATTTCTTAAATAAAATCAAATTTAAATAAAATAAGATAAAAGCAAATCTAAAATTTAAACAAAATCGATTTTTTTCTAATTTGGCATATCTATGATGCCCGTATCAATTCTCTTCTGGTGGCTGGGACTCGACTCAATCAAGTGAAACTTCTGTAATCAATTTCCTAACCACAAATTGAGTGGTTGTGCAATCTTCTGCCAACATCTGAAAACACATATTACTAATCGGGATATAAAGAAAAAATGATCTAGACCGCTCATATGATCTGGCCATATATGATGGGAGATTTTTGTCCACTGCTTCCCTCCTTTTTTTATTTGCCGCTCTCTCTTGGACTTTTTTTTTTTTTTTTTGCTTTTTTTGTCGCTTCTTTTTTTTTATTGCTTTTTTTTTTTTGATTTGGGCCTCAAAGCCCCCTCACACACACACAAAAGACGCGGCACGCAACAATGGGGTGCTCAATGCACGCTCTCTTTCAGGCGGCGACAGCGATGAAGGGTACTCGCTCGGTCAGGTGACTCAAATGACGATGGCAATGAAGGCAACGACAAAAATGAAGATGAAAATGTTGACAAAGAAGACAACAACGAAGACGAAGATAGAGAAGACGATGACGAAGATGAATTGGCACCACTCGATGCGTGACTCCCCCTCTCTTGAGATTTTATTTGAGAATTTTTCCATTTCTCTCTCTCTCAAGAAAGGTCAACGTGGCGGCGTGGGTCTAGGTTGGGCTTTGGCTTGGATGTTCTGGTTAGGGTTTGATTTAATTGATGGTGGTGGAACTTGGGTGCTGGGTGGTGGTCGATTAGGGCTTTCGAGGGTTGTTTTGGGCGTAATTTGTCTTGGCAACGGCGATGGGAGTGGTTGTGATGGTGGCGGTCGACAGCAACGTGGAAGGGGAGGATGAAGACGTACAATGACTCTAGGGAGTTTGGCCACTGCTCTGTGTTGGCTACTACTGCGGTTGATTTGTCTCTCTCCGCCTCTTCGATTTTTTTTCCACAAGTTTTTTTGACAGAGACGGTTCTCTTGTTTTTTTCTCCTTTAAAGAAAATACTTTTTTTGCAATAGAAATATGAGGTAGAATTGGATGAGATTTTGCTTGTTGGAAGAGGGGCTAAATTGTTTGCTGAGGTGTGGAGGTGTGTATTCGCAGGGGCTAAACTGTTGTAGGAGTTGTTGATGGGGCTGAAGGCTGTGGACCAGAGGAGTTGGCAATGACACTAATGGTGTTGGTTGCACGGGAAGACAATATAAAATAATAGAGGATTAGTCTCTGATACTAAATTTGATGTAGGGAAGGGGAAAGTAGGGGAAGGAGAAGAAACATGGAGAATGGGAAGAAATAGGAGGAAGAGGAACAAAGAGAAGAGAAACAGAGAGATCAATAGAGAGAAGAGGGAAAATTACAATACTCATTATTCATTCAACTCATCAATCATGTATTCAATATTAGAGCTAAGATCCTTATACAAAGAATCTTCATCCTAGGTTAATTAGAAAGTAAATATAATTTTCTAATTAATGATCTTTTAAAATTAGAAAATAATATGACACACTTTTTTAAAATTAAAATAAAATAAAATCTCATTAAATAAAAATCTCTCAAATAAAATTAAATAAAAGCAAATCTAAAAATTAAATAAAATCAAATCTTTTCTAATCTGGCATATCCATGATGTCCGCATTAGATGCGTTTGCAATGTTAGTTTGATTGAACTATTTTAATCTGTCCAAAGTCCTTCACATGTCCTTAACATGGCTTACTATTAGTGGAATAATGTTGCAATTCGTTTTGCTTCAAGTCAGTAGTGAACCATGCTTAAAGCAGTAGGTGAAGGAAAACTAGATTTTTCCAGAAGATGTGTTAAGTATTTAGATGTCGGTACCAGATATGAAGTTGTGAGTTTGGGGCCCTACATTATCAAAAGGGGGAGGGGGTAAAATAGATGAGCCAAGAGGATCAAGAGGAACCACACTTTATGGAGTGGAATTGCTTCACATTATTCAAAGAAAGCAAAATCTATCAAGTATTTGTAATAAACATTCATCGATAAATAAGGATGTTATAACTCCTTATGTAGGTTAATAATGTGTGAGGCAGGGATAATAAATCACAAAACTTAAATATACTATATGAGATTCTTCCTAAGTACTAATATTTTGAATTTTGTTGACGATAGTCTATAAAAAGTTGTGTACAAAAATCTAGAAATTGTAGAATTATGTGAATGCAGAAAAAAATATTATTATTTTTCTATTTTCCACCATTCTCTTCTGAACTTTTATTTTTTGCAATTTTCTTTTAATTTTTTTATTTTAGTTCTAGTTTTGCGATATGAAAAAATATTTCTCTAAATTCATCAGATTTTGGTATTATGACTTTTTAAATATTGGCCAATATAAGTGGTATTAGGAGGTCCTGATATTAACATTTCCTATATAAAAAATTTAATGTAATAGGCTGTTGTATCGGTGATAGATTGTCATATATTATCATACATTCCAAGTACTGGCTGATAAGCATTTTTTAGAAGCTCAAATCCACTTGTTTTGTAGCATTTTTTGGTTAATTTTTCCATTGATCAAGGAGAATATCAAACTCATTTTTGATAAAAATGATTAAGACTTAAAGTTTCTAAATATATGGTGAAAGAGATTAAAATTATAGTGGTAACCGATTTTTTATTTCCATCCGTGATATCCAACAGACCGATATTGATGTGTATTTCACGATATAGCTGCAATCGATACTAATTGATATTTTAATCCATAATGTCAGCTGATGCACACATTTTTATATGCTTGGAAGTTTTCTTTATCACGTTTGTACCCAGCATATGACTTGGAATGCGATTAATTTGCTGAAATTAGACTTTGTGTAAAGTTGGTACTAATATAAAAGAGAATAATATAGTGAGAAAATATAAATGAACAATATTTTTTGTATTTCCCTTATAAAAATATCAATCTTAAACTAGAGCAGAACTCTTGATTTCTTGATCCCTTGTTGCTTTGCTTCGTTGCTTGTGTAGGCATGACAGTTCCATGGGGATGGCACAAATTCCTTAACTGTATTTTCAGTGTGAGCATAATGATAGTGATTACCATTATGAGGAGATTTGTAAAATAACTTCCTTAAATGAGTGTCATTTCTGAAAACTTTCTAATTTTTTTTTGCATGCCTACCAGTGTCAGGCTCTGACAATTAGTTATTACTTTTGTTGTAATGGCTTGAATATAAATAACACTTTAGTAGGATTGTTTTCTGAGTAACTCTTGGCATCCCTTGTGAAATTGGGTATGAAGGATCATAGATTGCCCTGATGATCAAAATGCCAATCAGAGTTCAAGGTGTGAGAAGTATCAAGCTCTCCTCCCAGTTATTTGAGATTAAAAGAGAATCATATTTGCTGTCTGTTTCAGTATTCCGTTTTCCTATTTGTGGAGCAATAAAAATTACCTTCTTAATGAGCAGGTCATTTCTGAGCCCTGCAAATTCCTTTTCTTTTTTTTTTTTTTTTTTTGGGTGGGGGATTATAATGGTCACCCTTTCATGAGTAACTCAACATCCCGTGAGATTTTTGTTTTTTTTTTTGGGTGTATCTCTTAATGAATTAGGAGTTAGGATATCATGCTCATACTTTTTCTGTGTTGATGAATATGCTAGTGAGCAAGAAATCTGATGAGCATTAAGCTGACTTTCTCGGTTATTGTTTGAGTCACTATAACAATAATTTTTTTTTCTCTGCGGAGTTTTGAGAAGTATCTCTTTAATGAATGTGTCATTTCTGGTAATTCATCCCCCACCTGCAGTCTTGCTTGGGGGGAGCAGACTATTATTACTGTTGTCATGTCTTGTGTCCTTGATAATGCATTAGAAATTTGAATAGATTTTTTTTCCTGACTGTTCTTTTGATGATGTGGGGACTCAAACCCAAGTTGTTGCAATGGCGGAACGGGGAAGATGCCTCCTAAGTAAAGGCCCATTGACTTTTCTCATAAACGTTTGCCAACCCTGTGGTTTGAAGTGGAAATATTATTCCTGTGGAGTTTTCTGTTTATTTATTTATTGTTTTATCCCTCTCTTTTTATGTAATCCACATTTGGATTTCTTTTACTCTTTGTGACACAACTTTTTCTGTCCCTCCAGCTTTGGAGGTTGAGTTTACGAGATCACAAATTGTGGCAGCAATTCCTGGAACCTTCTTCTGTGCTTGGTATGCTTCAAAGAAGCATTGGTTGGCTAACAATACATTGGGCCTTGCGTTCTGCATTCAGGTCTGACAGACTAATTTGGAAAAATCTCTTCACTCTCTGATCTTGAGTTTCTATTTGAATGTTGATGTTCGTTTATTGATCCATGGAGCTGTTTGGGCATATATTCTATTTCAAAACACCGAATTTTTTTTGGGTCTGATATTATTTATACTAGTGACAGTATTTTAAAAAATGAAAAAAATTCCAAAGTAACTGTTGAGTACTGATTGACTTTGCCATCAATTTATTTTAAAGAAGAAGTTCCTGGTGACTGGATTTTTTGTGAAGAAAGCAATTTCTAGTTTTATTTTTTATGCTTTTCTTTTTGATAAAGGGTTTCTTACCTCAAACGTTTTTTGGGGCAGGGGATGGAAGAAGGATCACTGTCAAAGATGAATGATTTCTCAAATTCTGGCAGTTGATTTAAGTTAAAATTTACAGATTTTTGTGTATTATTTATGCGGAAGTTTAGTATCACTAGACAGGTGATAAATGGCTTATGTTGGTAAATTCATTGGTAGCGGTTCTTGATGATTGAGAAGTGGTTAAGATTGTAATTTCTTAAAGAACGTTACAGGGAATTGAAATGCTTTCACTTGGGTCTTTCAAGACTGGAGCCATTCTCTTGGTAAGAAAATTTACTTGACGTCGTTGTTCTAGCAAGGTGCATGTTTGTGGAATATTTGTATACTGTCCATTAGATTGCCAGGACTCACATTTTTTCAGTGACTGTTTTCTTTGATGCTGTTGATTTTATGTTTATTGGTTTTTAGACTGGACCCTACATTGATTGGTTATCAGGTTTCTGTGGTAGACAATTAACCAATTATTGATTAGTTTCAGGTTTCTGTGTAGACAATTAAGCCAAGTATCAAAGACAAATTGTAGCTTTTTGAAATTTACATCTGATGATTCATTATTATTGTTTTCAGATGGTTGATTTTAGTGTACATTTGTACTCAGGCACATAGTACAAGGGCATGTGCATAATAGTTATTTGATTATTTTTTTTCCATGCAACCAGAGATTTTTTTCCTGATTATTTTATCGGGGTTTTACATACACCCTACATTTTAAAGTCGTTTTCTCCTCACGAGATCAATTAAACCCATCAAATTTGTAGTTTCTTAATGTCACACAACTAACAAAAATGCTCTCACGTGTTTGGAACATACCACATGCTTACTAATAGAACTAGGTGAAATTTTGATTGTTCACATGTGATGACATTTCTGTCAATTGATGTGACAATGTGAAACTCCACAAAATTGTTGGTGTTTAATTGAAAAGGTGAAAAAAAAAAAATGCTGCTAAAGTGAAAACGGCCTAAAAATTGAAGTGTTTGGGTAAAAAACCTCCCTCTTCTGTGTTAATATATTCTCCTTTTCTTTGACCAATTGCAGGGTGGACTTTTTGTATATGATATCTTCTGGGTTTTCTTTACACCTGTGATGGTTAGTGTTGCAAAGTCTTTTGATGCTCCTATAAAGGTTAGTTGCTTTGGTCTATGCACAATTTAATTGTTTTTTGTTAAATTGTACATGTTTCACCCATAATTCAATGTAATTTGATGGTTTTGATTATTTAATTGATTTTAGAAAAAGGAATGATGATTTAGAGATTATTTTAAAAAACATATTTCGAGCTTTCTACAGCTTTTGTTCCCGACAGCAGATTCAGTGAGGCCATTTTCCATGTTGGGACTGGGCGACATTGTTATCCCTGGTGAGATACAAAATCATACATGATAGTTTTATGCTTTCTAGAATAACTGGGAGATTTCTTGCAGTTAATGATATGCCAAATTCATTCTATTTTGACCAGTGATCGGGCATTATTCTGTTCCAATTAAAATAGTTTAGCATGGTAGCATTAACATCTTAAACACATTTTTTCTCCCCAATAATTTTATCGTTGTCCCTTGATGCTTACTTTATATTTGCACAGGCACTAAGCACCTTATTTAACAGGATGCAGGTGAATCTCCATCCAGATTTCAATGCCCTTTTTCATTCAGTTCATGCATTCTAGCCATACTTATTAAGGCTACGTTCTTATAGGGGAAGAGTAGGAAAGAAACCAAGTTCTTTATCAGAAACGTTGTGAAACCTAGTTTAAGTAGCCTCAGCAAGGGAATATTTTTGACCTGTAGAAAAAAAATTATTGCTGATATTGTAAAGTCAAAGGGTAACTGCTAAGTACTACCTATAGATTTCAGAAGGAAATGAAAACTTCACTCAGAAGGTGTTAATTAAATGGTTTGATAAGGATTTTTTGTTGTTGGGCAAAATTGTTAGAAAACAGTTTGTTTTGGTTTTCTAATCACCATCCTTTATCCCCCATGGTTTTTTCTTTTCTTTTTTTTTCTTGGGGTTGGGTGCTGGGAAAATTGGTAATTTTGTTTAGTTTTGATGATATGTGCTTGACTGCATTTTTGACATGAAAATTGTGATATTGTTTGGGTGAGAATCTGTGCACTTCCCTTTCAGTTAAGTGTAGAATACTTGTGATGTTACATTTTTGTTGGTTACCTAGTATTCAGATTTCTCAAATATCATGTAAGTTACACCTCCTGCATTAGTGTGACTGTTCATTTTTTAGTGTCTGGTAAAATATTTCATGGGCAGTACTATAGCATGATAATATGACGCTGACAATATGATTATCATTATTTTATTTTAGCTGTCCCTGACAGTAACCTTTTGTGTTGTGAAGGCATTTTTGTAGCATTGGCATTGCGGTTTGATGTGTCCAGAGGGAAAGAGAGTCAATATTTTAACAGTGCATTTTTGGGATATATGGTTGGATTGGTCCTGACAATCATTGTTATGAATTGGTTCCAAGCGGCACAGGTAAGTACTCTGTGATGGTTATATTTTATCATTGTTCTTCATTCAAACAGGAGGAAACATTTGCTGGGGGTTGAATACATTCTACATAGTTTTGAAGTTGGCTATGGTTTGGGAAGATCTTCTTGCTTCATTTTTTGTTACTATTCAATGGAAGCATCATCTAACCAATCTTGTCTACTTTTTCAGCCTGCACTTCTTTATATCGTCCCAGCTGTTATAGGCTTTTTGGCTGCACATGTGATATGGAACGGTGAAATCAAACAGGTTTGTATTGTAACTAGCAAACAAGACGTTCTTGTGATTTCTCTAGAAAGATTTAACTGCCAAACATCTTGTTTATTGTTTTTTCATTAAAATTTCTACCTCTGGTGAACTAAATTCCTATTTAATTTTCACTCAAAAAACAGTGCGTGTTTGTTTTTTGGTTTACAAGGCTGATAATCATTACAAGGGGGGGGGATGAGACTCAAACCCATGCTAAGCATGAATTCACATGGATCAAGTGCCAACTGCATTACCCTTATGCCAAAACAATGGGCGTTTGTGATCATGGTTATATTAATGTCTATCCTTTTACGTAGTGGAGATATGTGGTGCTTTTAACCTTGGGGAAAAAGGTTAGAACCTAGACTGTTATTGCTTGAGGCTCACCCATCTAGCAGCTGTAAGATTTTCAGGTTTCTTTATCTGACATATGATTGTTTACCTTAAGTTGTTAGTGTCATGGAAACCACCTCTTTTTAATGCGGAGTTGAATGGATTCATTTGATGCACTCTGGTGCTTGAAATGTGGATCATGCATTGGTTTGGCCTTCAAGTATCTTGCAAAAGATTTATTATTCCTGCATGCAGGATTATGTTAGTAGCACATGATTCTAGGATTTATGCACAGCTCCCTAGTTGGCGTAGACAAGGATCCATGATTTGCCTATTTGCGATGTATTGTCACTTATCAATGGACCTTATAAGAGAATGCACCTAGGCACAATAGGAGATTACTTATCATGATGTTGAGGCCACGGATTCAAACTATCAAAATAACCACTTTGAATTTTATGGTAAGGTTGCATCATCCTACACAAATCCCGCAATGCAGGAAGCATCGTATATTTGGGTTTTCACCGAATGATCCTTTTGGTCCGTTCAGCATGAGGCTGCTGGTTAACGAGTGAACAGCTAGCTTATAATGCAGTTATGGTGGTGGGTTACGCTTGTGCTACTTAGTATTTTCTCCAAGTGATACCCAAGTTAGGAGTTTATGGTTATTCTATATTGGATGTATAGTCTGGTTTTTGCTATTCTGCTGGAAATGGTTGATGTTCCAGACTCGTTTTGAATGTTGATGACAATTTGCTGTGAACTAGGATTATTGAACTTTGGCACTTTTGCTGTCTATTTGGTTTATCTATCGCTCTCATTCTAATGCCATCATTCTGTCGCTTGCAGCTTATGGAATTTGACGAGTCAAAGACTGCTGCAGCTGCATCTTCGGAAGATGACAGAGATCCCAACTCTACTAAGAAGGTGCAATAATGAGAGCATAACATCGTTACAAGAAAAACATATAGAGTGCAATTGAAGATGGTTTTGTTTCCATTTGGGACTCAAATCCTCCCTTGAGGTTCTACAGTTACTAACTTTTATTCATCTCCATTAGAACATCGTTGTAACAGCTTCAGCCTCCATATAGCAGAAAATGATTTGCCTCTTCTCGTTTTTGGCTCTAGCTACTGCTATTCACAGCTTTGGACATGAGATGATGTTTTATGGAAGCAGTCCGGATTTTCTATTATGGTTTATTAAGATCCTAGCAAGAATTAATTGTTATCCTCTGTTTGGAGGGGTTTAAAATGAGCCATGCTTGCTGGCATCGCGTGTTCTTTTTGCAGCATTATGGTTTAAATGTGGAACTGCGGTAAAACTAATTGGACTCTCTGAAATTAACAATTCACATGCAGCAAATGTGTAGTGGTGGCTGGGGGTTGGTGGTGGTGGTGGAGGGAAGGGCTGCAATGGTGCAACAATTGTGCACACTATGAATTCCATTACTGTTTATTCATGTCAAAATACACAAGCAGCAATTGTGTGGTGGTGGCTGGGGGTTGGTGGTGGAGTGAAGAGCCGCAATGGTGCAACAATTGTGCATGCTACAGATTCCATTACTGTTTATTCATGTTAAATTTTCGCTGTTGTATGGGGCGTTTGGGCTGGTGTCAAAGACATCGGCATGTGCATGAGCATTTTACCTGGGGAACGATTACTGAGGGTTGAAGGAATTTGATGAAAAGTGAAAGGAATGGGGAAGAAATTTGAATTTGTAGGAGCAAATTTTACGGAAAGTACAAGGAATGATTTTGTGCTTCTTTTTTTAAAATAAAGAGATTCAAATGCTGTGTTTCTCTATGGAGAGGTTTTCGTTCCCATAAAGTAATAAATAAGGTTTTTGTTTATTAGGAAGGAAAGCTTGATAACGTTCTTATTAATTTATATTATAACATTACTTTTTTTATGTGGTACTTTTGAATTTATAGTTTACTCTCTTACGTCAACCCAGAAGTGGGCAGATAAAATAAACCAAAAGCTAATGCATTTTCAGCGATGAAATTTCTATTGAAATAAGAATAAATCTCTCTCCCAGCTGGGAGAAGAACTAAGCTGTTATTGTGGTCATGGAAAAATGATAACAATACTAATAACAAAAGAAAGCTTTAATACAAGAATTTGGAAGTCTTCCGAATTTTAGTAAACTACGAAGCCTATCTACTTGAATTTAGTAAATATGTAATCAAAACTGCAGAAGTTAATGGGTTAGAAATCGGAAGCGTCTAATTGCTGGAAAAAAAAAAGAAAAATTGAAATCGGATGCGAAACATGGAACCCAGAAGATGCCTTGTCGTTCTCCTTTTCCCTTTTTCCCCAGAACACGCACTCTCTCTCTTTCTCTGTCCGTAACGTAGGACTCCAGATGTAAACAATCAGAAACATTTAAGCGAGGATCGATACTTGCGTTATTGTATTTCCAATCTTTCCCATATGGGTTTCTCAGGCCGTGGCCATAAAACATAGTGGGAGAGACCTCTGGAATTCTGTGTTCATACCATGGAAGGTTTGGGGCATTTCATTTTCAGCCAGATATCATCAAGTTTGATTCTCATTATCTGATTATGCTCTTCTTTTTGATCGATTCAATATCTATATCTTGTTTTCTTGTTTTCCATTTTGCATTCCATTGTGTCCTTTTATTTTATATTCAATTGATTGGTGTTTATGTATAGTTATCTGTCTGATTGCTTGAATAGATGAGACTTGAATTTTCATGATTAGAAAATTTGGGTTTTCCGGCAAACTTAAAGGCTTGTATTTCTTTGATGGTTGCCTTTTCGTGTTATATATTCTGGAAACTATTATATCATCCGATTGTCATTATTTAACTTGCGTGTCGTTCTGTGCTGTGAACATAGTAACTCTTGGGAGTTTTATGATTTATATAATCTGCATGCCATTTTTTCCCCCTTTTTGGTTAGGGTTGGCAAGTTCTGACACTTTCTGATCTGGGTTTAGTATTCAAATCGCATTTATTGTTATTTTATAATTCAGCTTTGTTGTTATGCAGAAATCCTCCTTAAACTTCCGGGGAAAATGGAACGTATATGCTAATGAGTATGGGTACTGTTATAATACCTTTTCAGGATGAAGAACGTATGTGTTGATTGATTTGATTTAGATGCTGCTTAATCCTCGTAGAAGTAGGTCAGGAATTTGTTTTGGTTACTAAAATGACCTGAAATTAGCAAATCAACTAAGGGCCAGGACATTGTGCCTCCATTGATTTTTGCTATGCATTGAGTTCTCTGTGTACTGCAAGAGAGTTGATGAGCTATTCGTCAATTGCCACTTCTACATAAGGCTTTGGATTTTAGTGTCTTCAGTTCTCCATAGCCGGATCATGGACTCAGTACTTGTAAAATAAAAGAATGAACACGCTTTGTGACCAGTTGTGTTGGTGTACGTCTCTTTGAAACTTTTTGTTGCTTAATGTACAAGTTTTGTAATATTATGGGGATTCCTTAAGGTTTGCCCTCTACCTGGGAAATCAAAATCCATGTATCTTAGTGCTCGAAAAGCAGTTTGTGCTCTCTGTATACTAGTATTTAGCAAGGAGTTGTCATCGTTGAGTTGTTTAGGTATATTTTACTGCAGTTTATGTACCTGAGTTTAATTTTTTCTCAATTCATTTAACTACCTTTGCTGTCAATATCTCAGAATCAAATGAAGTGCAGCATGAGAAGAAAAAGGGTAGGAGGTTCAAGACACCATCCCAAGTTCAGGCCTTGGAAGAATTTTATAATGGTATTAAATCCTTTGGTTTGAATGTCTTATAGAATTACTGAGAATGCTGACATTTTAGTGTCCTTTCTGGACATTACTAAAATTCCTCGATTTCCTTTTATCTCTATCCAGAACACAAATACCCCACAGAGTCTATGAAAGAGGAACTTGCAGATAAGTTAGGTTTAACGGAGAAGCAGGTTTCTGGATGGTTTTGCCATAGAAGGTTGAAGGATAAGAGACTGTTGAGAGATGAAACATTTGCAGCTGGAAGACAGGATTTGTCAAGTGGGGTTATTCAGGACCGTGGTAGTGGACTGAGGCAGGATTCTTGTGGCAGCACCAAACAAGCAGATCAAAAGCCTGCTGATCTGAGGGAGGTTGAAAGCCGCAGATTGTGTGGTGAGGATCACGCCACTTTGGAGCTGACTTATGAGCAAAGGAGACAGTATGATATAAGTGGGATGGATGGTACATCTTCAGAAGGCAACTCAGATTTACAAGAGAATTCATATCCTCTGAGCAGGGATCTTTTGGATGTGAAAACTTCGCAATATGTGATGCCAAATAGGTTTATTGGAAAAAGCAGGGGACGCATGGGCCCATCTGGATACTTGAAAATTAAGGGTCAAACTGAAAATGCTGCTATTACAGCAGTCAAGAGACAATTGGGTCGGCATTATCGGGAGGATGGCCCACTTCTTGGTGTTGACTTTGACCCACTTCCTCCTGGTGCATTTGAGTCTTCGAACAAGCACACCGTCCATGGTAATTCATAGTTGATTTTGATGCTTTAATTACCATGAGCATTAAACAAGCCCATTATTCAGCATGGTTTGGATAAAAAGGGAATTTTGTGCCTTGGCAAGACAAGCCCATTATTCAGCATGGTTTGGTTAAAAAAGGGATTTTGCGCCTTGGCAATCTATGTATGTGGCCATGTTTAAATGGTGAGGGATTAATGATTTTAAGATCTTTAAACTTGATGCTTCTTTAGCATGAAAAATGACATACGGAAGAATATATAGTCAAAGTTTTCATTTCCTCGTAAACTTTTGTTACCTGTTGATATGCTTTATGGGCTTCGCCAAATGATTGGTTTAGGAATCATCCTTGCCAATCCCATAAATTGACCTTGTTTGGCAAGCTACTGCATGCGACTTTCTTAAATGATTTTGCAAAGCAGAATTTTGTTTATTCGTGTTTGTTTCTAGTTCTGCAACCTGTATTATTTCGTTCATATTTCTTACTTATCACATGGGTGTAGTCTTACATAGGTTCTATTTGAACTCTTTGGCAGAACCATATGTAGTTGCAGAACCCTTTCTGCCCAGTTCTCATGATGTTCCAGGGCCTCGTAAGCAACCTAGCCTTACTAATGTAAGTGGAACCATAAGGCCTATGTTTCCATAATGAATTGCTTGCTGATGCGTATTTTGTAATCGAGCAACTTGTGGGACTGAAGCTAATTAAACTGTGAGTGGAATCAAAGGGAATATCGTGATGAACATTGGAAAGGAAAAACAGTGATACCTAACTCTTTTATTACTGGCTTAATAAATCTCTTATATTAGTGGCTTAGTGTTACAAATTAACTTTCAATTAGTGTTGTTATTTATCCTCCTTGGAAGCACTAAATCACTATGTAATTCCTGAGGGTGGTCTTTCTAGCTGTTCTAATGATGATATTTCTATGAATATACAATAATTAACTTAATGGTGGAGTTGATAGCCTTTATACTTTATGATTAGCTGGCTATAGTTGTCATAGTTGGATAGATGTCTAGTTCTTGATATGTTATCTTGATATCAAGGTATCAAAGGTATGGATCATCTTTAAGAATTGACGGGGCTAGTTTCTTTAAAAATTGATGGGGCTAGTTTAGTGCATTAAGTTGTGCTCATCCAGGTTAGTTCCACGGTTCAAAACATGTGTATGCAGTGGATCATGTGGTTTCATTCTCTGTTCCCCCACTCTCTTACACAAGTGCACACAAATAAGAGAAAACTTGGGGTAAATTAAGCTCACCTAAAAATATTATCTTCCCTTTTTTGATTCATTCCTTTTGAATTCACCCCCATCTCCCCTTGAAACATTTGTGCACGCTCTAGAGCATGTGAGCACAGTTGACACACATCCTCATGAGAAAAAAATGAACAGTGAGGGAAAAGAGCCATATTAATTTTTTTCTCTTTTTCAGGGGAGGGTAAGTCTGAGCATAATGGTAATATTGGTCTATTATAATACTAGTGGATAAGGTTACCTACATCCGACCATCTCCAGAACCCACAATGTAAGAGATTCATGCATGAGGCCCTTTTCAGTAGAAGCTGTATTTTCTTATTTTTGTTTTTATCTTTATTATTTCTCAGTTTGTTTTGAACTAAGGTGTAGTGACTCTATATTGTGTTCAGTTAGCATTAAACAGACTTGATGCCTGGCTGGTTCGAATAAGTTTCTGACTGTAGAGTGATGCCTAAAGTCCAAGTAAATGCTTGAGCCCAGGGATGATTACCAATTTACCGTAGGTGAGACTGACTAAAATCTTAACTGGTTTTGGCACCCTTGCAGCTTCTTATTCTTCTCCTTATAACACTGAATCAGTATCAGACTGATCGAGCATAACAGCATTGGTGGGCCACATCAGTGGCGAAATTGTGATTCAAGGTTGAGGGATGATAGATGGTTACTGACTTTTTTGAGTGGTGGTTTTTGAAGGTTGAACTTGGAACAGGTGTGGATTTCATGTTTTGTTCGCCTTTCATTGTGTCTTGAGCTGGGTTATTGAGTTGTGATTGTGGGTTTAGCTTATATCCTGATTCCGTTTGGCCTGCCTTTGGGATTGATGATGGAGAATCGTGATCGATTAGGGCTTCATATGTTACAACTACAGATGCAAGTGAAGGATTTCTGTTGACTGCTTGGCTTCTAATTTGGGGCCAATTACGATCTGCATTACAGCTGTTGAGTGTCCTGGTGAAATTCAGCCACTGCTTGAGTGTTTACAGAAGTGATGCAATGGTTGTACAAGTGGATACCCTAACACAAATAAACCAGTATAAAAAAGGCCCATTTGGAGTTTGATTAACTGGGTAGGTGAGAAAATTTATTTGTGGATTTGGAACTCCCCCCCCCCTTTTCCTTTTTTCTTCTTGATGAGTAAACCAATTATACTAGTATACTACATTACAAATTACAAGTAATGGGTCAAGAATCATCTAGCAACTGCTAAGCTGGAAAATCCTCCTAAAAGATTAAACTTGTCTACAAGAATAAGGATTTCCTGAAATGGTTGAGATTTATAATAATCTTGCATATGATTTTATTCCTATGGTTAGACTTTCTCCATAGGGTATATTTTCATGTTCACCATCAAGGCCATTGGAAACTTCTTGTATTGTTAATATTGAAAAATGATAACTGAGGCATACAATCCTATGTGGGGCTACATTATTTGTAGCCTGAAAGAAAGGTATGGTGGGTTTCAGATGGATGACAAATTTTTTTTTAAGCTCATGTTCTATGATGGAAAATTTGATACTCTGGGAATATCCTCAGAAGTTATATAAGCATTAGCATATCAGGGAGCTGAGTTTGAGATGTGCTAAGATTTTTATAGCACAGTGCAAACTATCTTTATGTATAAGTATATATCCATGTGTGTGTGTGTGGATAGATTGATACATGATTACATATAAAATTTATGGGTTCTCAGGGAGTGTGAGGCTAATAAAATGGGCTTATAATCTCAGCCTTGCGGACATCTAAATCTGATGAATAAAAATGGAAGTTCTCATCATATGATGATTTATCATGTTAATGTGGGGTTCCATAAGACGGGCCCTTTTGTCCTGTTGTTCGGTGGCGAGCTTTCATCCCATGCCCTTGTATATTTGATTCTGAAAACAGGAAAGTGTGCATAACAATAGGCCTGTGAAGATGACCTAATATACATGGGTTTCTAGTCCAAAGCCCTCTATATAGTTCCAAACTCTTCAAATTTTATGGGTCATTGTGCCAGTTTCTGGTAAAAGAATGCCGATTCCTCTGCTGAGTTTTTTAGTAAAAAAATTTTCAATTTGTTTTCACTCATGCTTTGCTCAAGTTGCAAGTTTAATGATCTTCAGTAGTTGATTGGCTTGTTTGATTTCTATGAGAAAAGCAAAATTTTTTGTCTTGCTTCTTTTTGCCCGGAAGATTATCTTAATTATATTGATTGTCAGATAAATCCAGATCCATATGCAGAAGCCATGAAGTTTCGATCCTTGCATGGATCTGTCATGGACAATCGCTCTTTCAGCCACAACTCAAAGCAAAAGTCATTGGTTTCTCCTACTCACAGCAATGTTCATCCTTTCGAGAAGCCTTCTTTTGACATCGATGAGTATCCTGCCTTAGAGACCGTAGCATATGGAAGCAAGGTGGACTACAGGTCTATGCATTTTCTGAAAGGGATGACATCAAAATCCGTCGTTAACCGCCTTATTCGGCCCCTCACTGGAAAAACAACTGGTGAACAGGACAAGCTGCGGAAGCACAACTATGATGATTTGAAGCCTAAGGTTTTGCATAGAAGAGAGCACTTAGAATGTGAACCATCGAATTTATTAGTTAGGAATAGAGATTCCCTTGACACTGTTGAAAGAGTACTATCATCTAGTAGGATAGCGGAGGTCCGATCATATTCCTTTTTATCTTATTTATGGATTGAGATTGTTAGTTGAAGGCCATATTTAGATTGAATGTTTTGACTTCTGGCATGGCAGGATGAAGAACCGTATGGAGAAAGAGGGGCAGTAAGAGAGCATCATGATCCAATTAGAGTAAAGATGCGTCCAACAAATGATATAAGAGTAAGTTGCTGTGCCTGTAATAATCTGTGCCTTGATTACCAGTTTTATGTAGGCTTTCTTGATTTTGGTTTGTGGCTTTCCTTCTTGTATCCTTAGGCTGGCAACAGAGGAAAAGATGAACCTCTGCCGCTGAGTTATGCTAAGAAAACGTCGTTTCAAGAATGGTCTGGGTCGACAAAGCTTGCTAAAGGGTAAGAAAATGGTTTGTTATATCTTTCACTGCCCACCACCACCACCACCACCACCACCACCACCACCACCACGTTGACTAAAACCACTATCATGGTGGTTTTATCTATGGTGGTTTGGCAGTAGGGGATATCCCTTACTCTCTTGTTTTTGCCCTTCAGCATATCAGAATATGGAAAAGAAAGTAATGTTTTCCTTAGTGTGATTATGATACTGTAGCTTTAAGATCTGTTAGGCTCCATTACCCTATATAGATTATTGCGTTGGCAATTAAACATGTATCTGAAGTGATGTAGGAATCGGAATATTGAGAAGAATCGGTGGAGTCCCATTAAAAGATTAGATTGGGAATAATGTTACTTGTAAACATTCATATCCAAAGAGACACTTAAACATTAGTTTAAAGATTAGTTTGTAAATATTTACTTGTAAATATAGGCTAAATAAAGTACCAATAAATAAAGATTAGTTTGTTGTGGTTTCCTTAACATTACCAACTTAAACATCACCCTAGCACTAGACAGACCATAATAAGAATTAGCAGGCCACCTTTGAACATCCTGCTTAGAAAGTGGAAACAAAGAGGAAAATTTCTTGTTATCATTATTAGAACTAGCTGGATCATGTTCTGGAACTTCGTTTCACTCATTAAGCTGTCTGATTTGTGCAGATCTGCTACCGAGATGCCGGCTAGTTTTAGCGAGGATGAAACCGCAGAAACTAGTTCTTCCGTTGATTGAGGACTCCAGATGCCGCTTCACGGTTGAATTCAAGGGTCTTCGAGGTGTCAAACCACATCCTTCTATTAAGATCTCTTGGATCGGACGGTTAGAAAAAGTTGATCACTTTCACAGTTGCAGCATGGCTGAGAACATTGCTGGCAGCTACATGAAGGCGTCTGATCTGTTTCCTCTTTCATTCTTCTCTTTTGTCTGCCTGCATGCATCGGTTAGTGCTGTTGCATTAATGAAATGTGGTTCCCAATTTAGGTTTTTTGTTTTTTTTTTGGTGTTATTCCCCATTATTGTTCATATTTGTGGAAAATCATTTGGTTCTATTGCTATGTTTTATCGGGGTTTTATAGTGTACGGGCAGGGCTCCTGAAAATGATGCTAACCATTGGTTTCCCCTGAGTTTGGTAGAAAGGACAAGACAAATTTCACCCTTTCTATTTCTATTTGTATATATTATCTAGTTATGTTAGTCTTTTTATCTATTTTTAATTTTTTTGTGCTTTATGTGATAAGGATTTCATCATAATGATGTATATGATTAATATTATTGTAATACATTTAAAATATATTAGACTTATTTTATAATTTTAACTGTTTAAATTGTTAAAATGATATTATCTCTCTCTTATAGTATAAAAATGTTCTATAATAAGAGGGTTCTTTTATAGCTTTCTACACTATCTAGGTGCTTGATAATACTTGATCAAAAATGAATTTGATTGAGATTTGCTATGTAACTAATCTTTTAACATTAATTTGGATTTATGAGCTGATGGATACTGATATCAATGGCCCAATGAGAAAAGCCTATTTTTAAAATTTGGCTCATATATTAGAGAAATTCAAGAAGCTGATTTGGTCTAATTAAAGGACTCATTTGACGATATGGTTAAATTGAAGATAACGGTCGAGCGGTTTTTTTCTCTCATCTCAATGACCTTAAACGTTAGTTGAAATCATAATATGGATAGAATTTTATCAATTCAGCCATTTTCTTGGCTATTTTTTGGACAGTTGATAGAAAAAGTTAATTGTCTCATAATAACTATAAAAAGATCCTTTTTTCAGCAAGGCAAAGGAAGATTCTCTCAAAAATAAAAATCTTTCTTTCTTTCTAAGACGTTTCGAAAAAAGTGTAAGTTTTCATGCATAAAGTTAATCTAATTTTTAATTTGCATCATTTATTTTCTTATTTACAAAAAAGCAGATAGTGATTTGAGTGTTGGGGATATACCGAAAAGTTAGTCCTGTCAATCTTTTGACTGTGTTGTTGTGTTGCGTAAGGTGTAGATCTGAGCATATTAAGATTGGATTAGCTTTATACGGTTTTTGGATTCCTACTCCGTTTAATAATAAAGATCTAAGGATATAATATAAGCTAATATCTAAAATATATATTTGTTTTTGTCTTTTTTTTTAAAAAAAATTGTAGAGTTAATAATGAGCAATGGAAAACAAAAAAATATTTAAATTGTATTAAGTATGAATTTACAATAATGAAGTGGTAATTGTGTTATTATTATGTATTTATATTAGTATTATATATTTTCAACTATGATGAAGAGATGATAACATAAAATGGAATAACACCTAGGTGTATAAAGGTGGTTAAAAAAATTTTGATTTTTTTCTTTTTAAATATTCATGAGGCATTATATTATTTTAAAAAATCATATATAATAATAACAATAATAATAATAATAATCAAACTTAAAGTATTACCATATAGGCCAATTATTTAAAATTATTTTATTATTTTATTTGATTTAGTATAATATTTTTTAAAAATATAAATGATTATATATATATTTTTTACATTAATTTAAGTTCCTCGAAGTATAATTTATTTTTTTCCACGGCAATAATTAGCTTTACTCTTTTTATAGGTATTTCTGTTCAAATGTTTAAAATTATCTCAAATATTTTTTACCTATTTTATTTTATATAGATATAACTTTTAAACATTTATAAATATTATTATATATTTTTTATATTTTAATATAAATTTACTTATCCATCTTAATATTTTATATCTATATTATATTTATTTTTTTTTCTATATTACCATTTAATTGTCCAATAATTTAATTTATAAAGTATATTATCATTTTAATTTTAAAAGTATACTGTGATTATAAAATATACCAAATATAATTTTCTATTTTAATAAACTCATATTAATTTTGTGTCATATCATTATTTATGCTATACATATACCTGAATTATAGGTCAAAGATAACCTAATATAATTATTTTAGTAATATATTGATCATTAATTTTACTTAATTTATTATATAAATAGAATTACTAAATTTTTAATTTATGCCTTTTGTTTTACTTCTATTTATTTTAAATCTTTTAAATTTAAGTGTTTTAATCAAACGTGTTAATTTTTTTGAACTTTAACCTATCGAATCAGTATTTTTTCAATTTTTCAACTTTTGCTTTAACAATACCCAAGGCCGAAGCATGACCATTGGTACAAGCTATGAATCCAACCCCGCAGGAACGGCGATTGGATTCGCCATCATCCTAATCGACGATAATCATCGTCGAGAACGTCTCAAACGTCAGCGTTCACCGCGGAGTGGATCTTGTCAAACTACCTGTGCTTGTCTTGGGAGATTGGGTTCGGCAGCAGACGGCGTCATTGTCGAACCCTACGTAGAACAAAACAGGTTCCAGTTCCATAGTTAGCGGAAGACAAGTATATGTCCGCCTTTATTTTAGGAGGACGACAATGGCAGAGAGCTTTCCAAAAAGTAAAATTTAGTTGTTAAGCCGTCAACTAGAATTATCGCAAAACCCTGAATGTCCTTTACCTCTGCTCTTAATCTGTTACTGATTTCTTTCTAAATGGCCTCAAAGTTGATAAATTTAGCGACCCATGAAGCTGAAAACCAATTCGAGCTCTCTCTGAGAAAAGCTTATGATCTTCTGGTACCTAAATTAAGACCCCCGTTGAAATTGATAATCCCATCCCCTTCTGAGTATTTAGACCTCAATAAGGCAGTCTTATATGGAGCTTTGTGCGAAACCCATATGGCCAAAACATATCTGAAGCACCTACATGCCATTGTCAGTGATGGATATTGCTTTTTTATTAAGTTACTTATCCAAGTTGTTGATCAATTGTTTTCTAAAATGGTTGAAACTGCTAAGGTCGAGTTAATGTGGGTTACTTCAGTTATGGTTGATGTTGCAGGAATCGGGTTTGACAATTTGTTGGTTTCCCTTTTGAGGCAAATTGTTGGTGGTGATTTTAGTGATTGGAATTTGTGGTTGAGTTTTGAAATGGTTAACCTGTTCATCTCCAAGTGGGATTTGATTTTGGATGAAGAACCAATTGTTTTGCTGAGCGCTTTGTATACGTACCTCAGGTTATTAGCTGATCATTATAGGTTACCTAACAGCCCAAAGTCAGTGGAGTTAAAACAAAGAGAAATAGAATTTTGTGTCAGGACTATAAGAAAGCAGTTTCCTTTGTGTTTGAAAATGGGGAGGGATCTAATTAGGCTTCTGCAAGACTTGGTTCACATTCCAGAGCTTCGGGTTGTATGGAGGGATTTGGTGTTAAATCCAGCTTCGTTCAAGACTCCTGAATTTTCCGATCTCTCTAATGTTTATTCTCTGAGGACCTCAAGTAGGTACTTTTTACTAAGAATCACTCCTGAAATGGAGACTCAGTTGAGGTTTTTGCTGACCCATGTAAAGTTGGGGAGTCAGAAAAGGCATCAGGCTTGGTTTGCTGGGAAGTTCCTTTCCTGTCCGGATAGAGAAACTCTTATTTGTGACATTGTGCGGTTTATATGCTGTGCCCACCACCCTTCTAATGAAATAATTCAGTCAGATGTGATTCCAAGATGGGCTGTTATAGGTTGGCTGTTGAAGTGCTGTACTAAGAATTATGTCGAAGCTAATGTGAAGTTGGCCTTGTTCTATGATTGGCTTTTCTTTGATGAAATGGTGGATAATATTATGAATATTGAGCCTGCAATACTGTTAATGGTCAATTCTATACCTAGATATATTGACATAACCCAGAGTCTTTTGGAATTTTTGATCCTATTGGTAGAAAACTACGATGTTGAAAGGAGACTTGTCATTCTTAAGGGTGTATCATCTGCTTTAAGCGTACTGGTTAGAAGAGGCGTGATCCCTTCGCTGGATGTTTTAACATCTTGTGAAGCAATCTCTCCTTTTCTCAAAGAGATGCTACAGAAATTTCTGTTTGGTATGAAAGCACGGAATCCAACAGATTTCCAGCCACCCCAATATATCACTCATTCTGTTTCATCATTGAGTTTGCCAAGTCCCTCGGGTTTGGAATTGCAGACACTCGTGGGTTGTAAGAATACTGAATGGGGCATCAAACCTGTTGAAACTTATATACATATATCAGTTGATTTAGCTGCTTCTCCAAGTCCATTTTTGATGAATAGCGAGAGCCAAGGTGATGGTATCGGAAATTTGGTCTGCAATCTGGGAGAAAACAGGAGTAAGTCAAACGAATTGGACTTGCAATTGTTGGAGAAGATACTGACGTCGTATGTAAATATCGATAGTCAAGAAGAAGATCTCGGCTTTGCTCCTGAGGTTTTAGCATGTAAACTAGAGAATCAACTCGAGTTAAATGGGTATAAACTATTTGCGCCTCTTCAATACCTCCCAAATAGTAATGATGGAAATGATGAAGTTCAATCTGCAACAGCTACAATGATTCGCACCTTTATCTTTTCTCAGCATCACAAGATAAAGGACATGTTACTGCATTGGTTGAGAAATGCTCGTCCAGTGGGAACACGCCTGTTATCATATGCATTAAGACTTGCGTATGAAGCACACATGACAGGCTATGGGGCAAACTATAGGGTTTGGACTAGTTATAATGATATGATGCCATTGCTAAAGATTCACGTTGATGCATACTTGGCATTTATATCTGGAGATGGAGATGAAATTGTTGCTTCTGAATCTGCTGTTAAGGTAGACAAAAATTTCATTCTTAAGTTGGTTGATAGAGCTTTTAAGTCTTATAGATCTATGATTACACATTCAAGTGGTGCTTCAAGTAAAGAGTCAGTGATACCTCTTGGTAAGCTTCTGTCTGTGGATTTAGTGTCTTGTTCTGAATGGAAAAAGGAAAGGTACAACACTTTGTTCCATGCCATCTTCTCTCATCTTCCTGATTTAGCCGCTGCTGATGAGGATGTGATCAGGTTACTTGTCAGTCACTTGCAACACTCAGATCTGGTAGCTATACAAATTGATATAGGCTTGACAAGATTCTCTATATTTGGAGAGTGTGTTCAAACTGTTCTTCAGCTAGTCAGAAGATCCATTTATTGGGATCCTATTGAGCAACACAAGTTATGGGGCTTGATTAGATCAGAGCTCTCAGTTACTAATTTTTCTGTAGAGAAACTACTTTTGGATGTGTTCTGCGTTGCTGATTTAGGTTCTAATGGTGGTTCTGTTGCTGTTGGAGGCCTCCTGATGCTTTGCTGCTGTTGTGCTCCCACGCCAGAGCTTGTAGGTGCAGTCATGTTACTGCCTAACAACAAGTTCAAAGATTTCTCTGCAGCAGTTCTTGCTAATTGGGTCATATCTAATTCCACTATGTTATTCAACAGCTTAAAGGAGTTTTTGGAGAAACTTCAGAAGAAGAATGGGGATGTTACCTTGGATTGGGTTGGGATTATAAATCAATCTGCCTTTTTGTATTTGTTGAAATATCTTGAAGAAAAGGATGGGGTAGGCATTAGTGTGCTGGAAAAATTTTCTCTAAACATATCCGAAATAAAGGCGAGAATTGGGGATCCTGCAGTTGCAATTGATGGTGGATAACTTCTTCTGATGATAACAAGGTCAGTTATGATTTCAAATATTTAGTTTATTAGTGTTAAATGAAGCAAATATTAGACTTATTGTTGGGACTTGATGCCCTTTTCTTGTTTTTTTCTGCCTTTTCCTCCAACAATTATGTCCCTGTAACACTCTCTGCAGATTAACGTTTAGGCTGATGTTGCTCAGAAGTATCAAAATAACACTCGAGGAAACAGATGCAGTGGGGTTTCTGCTTTGTACTGCTAGCAGATTGCAATAGGTGAATGAACCGTTGAGTTCGATTTAGTTGGAATCTGTAGTCATAGTTGTCAAAAGATCTGTAACCATTTCTGAAAGTGTGAATCACCTCCAAAGGGGAACTCCTGGATTTGTTCCTTTCAAGAGGGATATTCTTGACTTCATAATTCTCATGACTTCAGTAGTCATTTATCTTCAAATATTTTCTAATTTCCAACCCTCTCTCTCTCTTTCTTGCACGCTGGACTTCACCTCATCAATGGAAGTGAAGACAGGCAAGTTCTTCGAGTCCATCGGGAATTTCTTCACAGGTGGCGATCAAATTCCATGGTGCGATCGTATATTAATGCTGTAAGTTTATTTCTCCTGTTTTGTCCAATTCTTTAGGTAGATTTGCGCTCTGGTTGACTACCACATATTAAACATTCTGCAAGCAATACTCTTTTGTCTTTCTCCCCTTTTCTCAATCGCTTAGTTTTTAGATTTTGTCCTTTTTTTTTTTTTGGGAGTGGTTCTTTGGTAAGATTAGGGTTTCTTTAGAACTAAACAAGCAATTAAACCTTTAATTATCTTTCCATTGGGATTGAAAACGTACGATGTGCTTGAATTTTTCGGAATTATGGCAGTGAATGATTAGAATTTGTTGGAAAGGGTTCCTTTCTGCTGCTATTTTAGCGGTTCTATTCTTTTCTCAGAATCCTTGTTGGTAAAATAGCATGTTAATGTATGAAACTAATAGAAGTTCATTTGATTGTGTCAGTATTGTCAAATCTGAATTAGGGAACCATTTATTTGAAGGGACAAACTGCATATGTGTTTTTCATTGAGGGACGAAGTTATTATTTCTTGAAATAGTTCTTTTAGTACAGTTTCATATAGTTATTTTGTCAGATCCAAAATAGTTCTTGAAATACTAATAGAACTATTTTTCCTTGGCTTCCCCCCCTCCCCCTTTATCTCGGGGGTGATGGGGGGAGTGGGGGAAGGGCTCCCTGGATCACCCCCTGATTTCTGGTGTAGAATGGGAATTGGGGAATGTTAAAGCTATAGGAATTAAAAAGGGTAATGTTAATGAGTTGAAAAATCTGCTTCCTGTACCCGTAAATTGGCAAACTATAACACCCAGCAATTAATTCTCTGTTCTTATGTTGGTACCGTGGATCTATACCTGAGACTTTATTGATGGATGGAATATTTTATCTACTGGTATGTGTCTTATGCACCTTTGAGATAGCCCCTTTAGAGTCCTTGGATTGATGTCCCCCTTACTTGCCAATAAAAAAAGGGAGGGAAAAACAGGGTGCAGTTCTAGCAGCACGAGAAGCAAGGAAAAGGCAGCTTTAGGGTGTAAGGCTTAGCTGTTTCTACATATTTTCTTATTTCTGATATAAAGTGTGATGTTGCAATACTGTTTAGGGGGAAAATGCGGATTTGTTGCAATGCCGATTTTCATCTAGCTTACCTCGTTTGGAATGACTAGTTTAAGCATGCTTAATAACTGTGGAAATTTTGCTGCAAAAATGTGCCGACAATTTCACTCATTACCAAACTTAAAAAAGTGAACCAAAATCTCTATTTGAATACATTTTTTTAGATCCCTAAAAGTCAAGGGGATATAGTTCCAACCAATTAGCTGATGGGCCAAACCCCAAAGTCAATGATATAATTACAAGAACAACAGAACCTTGAGTCTCATTACACGGGAACCTCTTCAAAAGATGACTTTGCACCTTTCCCCAACATTACTTTGTTCTTTTGTTTTTTTCCTCTCGCCCAGGAGGGGTTGTAATTGTTGGGGATCCTCTAGATCTGTTGCTCTGGGCTTATTCATGAAAAGCTGATGAAGAATCATGTTCTTCATGCAAATTCTTATGTGGATAGGATTGTAGGCTAATGATTCATCGCTGTTATGGAATCTAACTTTTTTCATCAATTTATTATCCATGAACTTTGCATAAATGCTCTGATCATTGGCTTCTCTGTTTTGCTTGTTCTAGAACTACTTTAAGATGCTAATGTTTGAAGCTACTGTCTTGACACTATAAACCATCAGAATTTCTGAGTTGGGGCACTGCACTGCCTTCCTATCATTTTTGCTTCTTAGGCCCTTAGCTCAATCATTACAATTGTATTATGGAAGGCCAAGGCTTTAGTACTCAGAAGGTTCAATGCAAGCTAATGGATGACACAGCCATTCTTACAAGGGACTGTTGTGGATGCTGTCATTCTTCGTTGCATCATATTCTATCACATTAATTTTAATGCTTGTGAGATTTAAGATACATTTCGTGCTTACTGGTTGACAAAGTGCACACTACACTTGGTAGTCAAATTGTTGGAACTGAGTTGAATTTTGACTGCTAGATCAATGCCTGTTTTTTAGAGAAGACACAATATTGTATGATCACATTCATACTTGTTTAGTGCTTTACTGCAAGGGAAGAACAATTTTGATTTTGGGGAAGTTATTGTTGCTTGGTTAAATTGTGTTGCCTCCAACATAATGAAACAATATAGATGTGGTTGATTAAGTTAACCTTTAAATAGATCTTTGAGAATGTTGTTAATATATTAATCAGGCTTGTGTAGTTTGTTATGAATTTGTTGATATTATAATTGAAATCTAAAATATTTGCAGCACAAGGTGAGGATGCATACCTTTAACTCTCCCCTAATCTTACCATGTGGAAACCTTGTGCTCTTTGTTGTGGTTTTTTAATCTAAAGCTTGAACCAATGAGCTCAAGGTTTCCACAAACCAGTTATGCAACAACTGTTCATAACTTACAAAGTGGCTCCCTGGATAGATTTTATGTCTTACAAATTTATAAAATCTATCCTACATTTCTCTCTGGGATTATGATTACTCACATGCAACGACAGGGTTGTGAGCGAGATGTTGCTGAGGCTAACAAAGGCTCCTCTGATGAAGTTAAGAGTGAATGTATCATGCGGTTATCATGGGCACTTGTGCACTCAAGACAGCCTGAAGATGTTCAACGTGGAATAGCAATGCTTGAAGGTGAGGAAATTAGATTTTGCCTGAGCATTCCTTCGGAACCTAAAGCATTATTGTTCCTCTGCTGGCCAACTTGATTCAGATTTATATGTAACTTCATTTACTGTCTAATTTTTAACAAAATTTCTGTTGACAGCTTCTTTATCCAGCTCTACCAACCCATTGCAAGTGCGAGAAAGGCTTTACCTCCTAGCTGTTGGTTATTACAGAGAAGGGATTATTCCAAAAGTAGGCAGCTGGTGGAAAGATGTTTGCAGGTTTCGAACTCTTTTTTCTTTTCTGTAAATGTGCCCATCCTATGATTCCATCAGTACAACAAGCAAGAGTAACACTCCTTCCTTCCTTGCTATCTTTCATTTCTTGTTTACTTTCGTTTTTGCATAGCTGGTGAACGTGGATTTAGGTTTGTGTAGGCTGTTTTGGATACTATTTTAGATTGCGGTCTAAGACTAGTTAGAACTAGATCTTGTAAGCGTTGATTTCTAGTCTGTTGATGAAATCAGTTATATGTTTGTGGTTTTTCAGATTGCTCCAGATTGGAGACAGGCCCTGACCCTTAAGAAAGCCATTGAAGATCGAATCACCAAAGGTGATAGCAATCAGTGTTCATTAACTTACTCTCGTTTGCCCTAATTTGATGAAGTCATGACATTAGACAACTACGAAATGCAGATTGTAACACTCCGATATTTTGACTCAGGTTATATAGTAATAGAATTAATATAGTAATAAATAATCTGAATTATTAATATTAATAAATATTATAAATAATAATAAATATTAAATAATTAATAATAAATTATTATATAAATATATATAATATATATATTAAAATATATTTATAATAA
Source organism: Nepenthes gracilis (assembly GCA_033239525.1). Lineage (NCBI taxonomy): Eukaryota > Viridiplantae > Streptophyta > Magnoliopsida > Caryophyllales > Nepenthaceae > Nepenthes > Nepenthes gracilis. The sequence continues at coordinate 30,584,588 of BSYO01000001.1, forward strand.
TATATAATATTATAATAATAATAATAATAATTAGGGGAAGCAGAAGAACGAAGAAGAAGGAGAGGAGAGAGGAAGAACCACCGGCCGATTCATGCGGCGCCGATTCCTTTCGTCTAGTTTCTCTCTCTCTCTCTCTCTTGTAACAACCATTATCCGTTTGAATATTCACCCACCGTTTTCGTCTTCATGGTCTATATAACCCCGAGTGGAAAGCGGAGAAGTGATCTTTGTGAGGGTGAGCCAAGAGAGATTGGTGCTTCGAGAAGCCATCTGAGGCGTCTTCTTCATATTTGGATCGGAGCGAAAGAGCCGTGTTCAAGGACGGTGAATCAGGCAAGTGAACCCCCCTACTGTTATTTCTATTCAATTTGCAAGTGAATCCCTTATAAATGTCGTTCTTCCCCGTTTGCAAGTTGATTTGAGTTCCTTGATTAAATCCGTGATTTTCCTTCTCAAATTTTCATGTCAATTCTGGTTATTTGTGTATTAAGATGAGGAATGAATTGTTGTTTATGGGCATTATTTAGTTGTATATGGGTGATTTGGAGGAATTCGGTGACAATGGGCCATTGGTGAAGAAATGGGGAAAAACAGAGTATAGCTTGAGAGTTAGCTTGAGTTGTATATGGGCATTATTTTAGATGAGTTAGCTTGAGAGTATAGCTTATTTTCTTGATTCCTGATCCGTTTATATGCATGTTTCTGTGTTAATTGCCTGATTTGCATTGATATCTGTCTTGTTTATCGAGGTATTCAAGCGGATTGCCAAATTGTGCGTTCTATTTTTAAACAGGGAGAAACAAACTCAATGGAGGATTGGTGACATAAACAAGTGGCTCGGTGTACGAGACTTGACTTTCAATTTTGCTGACTCTGGGTGGCTTAGATTACATATAACGTTATTTCTACGCTGCAGAGAAATTGTTCATGCAGTTTGAACTTCTGACTTCCATACATAAGGAAGCAAACTTCCATGCAGTTTGAATTCCGCACATATTGGCTCAATGCTTTAATACCATCAACTCACAGCAGACGGATCCGAAACTCGATATGGAAGATTCTCATGGACTTGGATATCCAGAAAGATACAAGAGTTCTTTCATACTTTACCAGTGACAAAAGCATCTGTGACATCTTTTAGGTCTTGGAATTATAAGATGAGTTTAACTCATCATAACATGTTTTTGCCTTTGAATTGACTTGGCAATGCATGCACGACCAGCATTTGATGATGAAAATTCGTCCAATGTCATCGACATCTCTGAGCAGTGCAACCAGAGTAGAGCAGTGGTGGCCATGGCTGCCTACTTAGTGTTATTCTATTTGTATATTATGCTAAATTCACGAACTTTGCGCCTCTGATTTTTTTATTCGCATGGTATAACAGCTTACTCCGTGCCTATTGACTAGGCTAACTTGGCTAGTTACATCACAGTTGCATTTCAAGCAAGCGTGTTAAAAAGAATTCATATTCAGTACAACTTCCTAATATAGTTGACTGAACTTTTTATTTTTGGATAATGCTCAAAATTTATAATAAGATTTGAGTTAAATTTTGATATATTATGTCACAATTTAAACCTAAACTTAAATATCAAATATATATATATATATATATAACATAGAGATTCTAGTAAATGTTCTTAATAAGTTACTTAGACTTACAAATTTAATATTCGAAGTAGTTATGTTCTATTTGATAATGGATTTTAAAGTGTTTTAAGTTAAATTATGTTTACTCGATTATAATTCTAAATATGTATTGCTAAATTAGGTTATTAATTAAAATTGATTAAAAATGAACCCAAATTTTTCATTTTTCCTCTGATATGAAAAGAAAAAAGAAATTTTTGATAGGGTTCCACTTCACTAAGTTCCGGGACATCACTACCACTACAAACATCATCGAGAGCACCATCACCTTCACAGCCATGATGAAGCCACACCGCTATACCTGCGCAAATTCACACTATACTCTCACCACAGCTGCCACCACCACCACATAGGTGGGTTTTATTTCATCTTGTAGCTCTCGAGTTTGACTAAGGTTAAATGATTGATTTTACTGCAACAGGATTTCCAAACCAAAGAGTTGATAATCCTGGTGCACAGGGTTTCAGAGAGGCAGAAGATCCCTCTGACGGTGATAACAAAATTTTAAGGAGGTTCCCGACGGAGAGGAAGTACTTGATTTTTTTTTTTTTCCATGTTTGCCAAATCTTTATATCAAGTGAAATGACAAAAGCTGATTCATATGATAAAAAAACGCACTTAATGAGACTTAAGTTTGTTGATAACGATTTATTTTCCCCCACTTAATGGTTGAAATTGTGTATTAAAGCTGATGGCACCACCCATACATTATTCATCAGTATAGCATTTTATTCATTTTGATAAATGCAATAAACTCCAATTTTGGAATTTCCTTTCGATCAACCTATCGTAAAAAGGTGAAAGTAGGAGAGGAGAAAGAGAAGCTCAAGGAAAGAAATCACAAAATGCTCCAAGCTTTCTGCACAAATGTTGTATTTGTCCTTCTAAGTGGGGAACAAGGGAAAATTTCCCTTCTCTTTCCCACAGAAACCGTTTGCTCAATTTGTCTAAATGAAGTGGGGCACCCCACAAAGACCCACCTCTACCCACCTACCCGTTTAGACCCAACCCTAAAGCTGGCCATACCAAACCTAAAAATCGATGATGAGGGGCTGCATTCTGACCAGCGATGTAAGGCTGCGTAAAAAGTGGGTCAGGGATGAAGCATACGCACCGGTATATGAAATGGAGAACCTATACCCATTTAAATAAGGAATCCCCAACATGTTAGGAGCAGGGCATGCAAAAATATCCATCTCTAGAGGTAAGGTTGTATGTACAACGTGTTGTTATGGTCTGCCTACTAGGTAGAATTGTCATATTCACCCAAAGGTTAGGAATATAAGTTGAAAAAACAAATGATGAATATTAAATAATCATCCGTTTATTTTGTAAACTTCTAATCCTCACCCCTTGACACAGACGAGAGTCTATTTACCGGGAGAACCATAACAACACTGGTAGATATATGCCCCATTCTCAAGACCCTATATTACACAGTAATATGAGGAGGAAAAGTTTCCAATAACTACAAATATATAATCATAGAAAACCTGTGAAAAGGAGAAAAGTATATAAAAATTCTCACCAACATAGATCAAATATTAAGCAAATTATGGAACAAAAGATGAACTCTCGAAGATGGCCAAGAGGAAGTGTCATTTCTTCCGAGACAGAGCTGCTGCGATGCCGCCAACCACAAGCCCAACAGCAGTTGCAGCTATGCCTATGCCAATGACACCATCTGCATTTCGTAGTTGTCTAATGTCATGACTTCATCAAATTAGGGCAAACGAGAGTAAGTTAATGAACACTGATTGCTATCACCTTTGGTGATTCGATCTTCAATGGCTTTCTTAAGGGTCAGGGCCTGCCTCCAATCTGGAGCAATCTGAAAAACCACAAACATATAACTGATTTCATCAACAGACTAGAAATCAACGCTTACAAGATCTAGTTCTAACTAGTCTTAGACCGCAATCTAAAATAGTATCCAAAACAGCATACACAAACCTAAATCCACGTTCACCAGCTATGCAAAAACGACAGTAAACAAGAAATGTAAGATAGCAAGGAAGGAAGGAAGGAGTGTTACTCTTGCTTGTTGTACTGATGGAATCATAGGATGGGCACATTTACAGAAAAGAAAAAAGAGTTCGAAACCTGCAAACATCTTTCCACCAGCTGCCTACTTTTGGAATAATCCCCGCTTCTGTAATAACCAACAGCTAGGAGGTAAAGCCTTTCTCGCACTTGCAATGGGTTGGAAGAGCTGGATAAAGAAGCTGTCAGCAGAAATTTTGTTAAAAATTAGACAGTAAATGAAGTTACATATAAATCTGAATCAAGTTGGCCAGCAGAGGAACAATAATGCTTTAGGTTCCGAAGGAATGCTCAGGCAAAATCTAATTTCCTCACCTTCAAGCATTGCTATTCCACGTTGAACATCTTCAGGCTGTCTTGAGTGCACAAGTGCCCATGATAACCGCATGATACATTCACTCTTAACTTCATCAGAGGAGCCTTTGTTAGCCTCAGCAACCTCTCGCTCACAACCCTGTCCTTGCATGTGAGTAATCATAATCCCGGAGAGAAATGTAGGATAGATTTTATAAATTTGTAAGTCATAAAATCTATCCGGGGAGCCAGTTTGTAAGTTATGAACAGCTGTTGCATAACTGGTTTGTGGAAACCTTGAGCTCATTGGTTCAAGCTTTAGATTTAAAAACCACAACAAAGAGCACAAGGTTTTCACATGGTAAGATTAGGGGAGAGTTAAAGGTATGCATCCTCACCTTGTGCTGCAAATATTTTAGATTTCAATTATAATATCAACAAATTCATAACAAAATACACAAGCCTGATTAATATATTAACAACATTCTCAAAGATCTATTTAAAGGTTAACTTAATCAACCACATCTATATTGTTTCATTATGTTGGAGGCAACACAATTTAACCAAGCAACAATAACTTCCCCAAAATCAAAATTGTTCTTCCCTTGCAGTAAAGCACTAAACAAGTATATATGTGATCATACAATATTGTGTCTTCTCTAAAAAACAGGCATTGATCTAGCAGTCAAAATTCAACTCAGTTCCAACAATTTGACTACTAAGTGTAGTGTGCACTTTGTCAACCAGTAAGCACGAAATGTATCTTAAATCTCACAAGCATTAAAATTAATGTGATAGAATATGATGCAACGAAGAATGACAGCAACCATAACAGTCCCTTGTAAGAATGGCTGTGTCATCCATTAGCTTGCATTGAACCTTCTGAGTATTAAAGCCTTGGCCTTCCATGATACCATTGTAATGATTGAGCTAAGGGCCTAAGAAGCAAAAATGATAGGAAGGCAGTGCAGTGCCCCAACTCAGAAATTCTGATGGTTTATAGTGTCAAGACAGTAGCTTCAAACATTAGCATCTTAAAGTAGTTCTAGAACAAGCAAAACAGAGAAGCCAATGATCAGAGCATTTATGCAAAGTTCATGGAAAATAAATTGATGAAAAAAGTTAGATTCCATAACAGCGATGAATCATTAGCCTACAATCCTATCCACATAAGAATTTGCATGAAGAACATGATTCTTCATCAGCTTTAGAGGATCCCCAACAATTACAACCCCTCCTGGGCGAGAGGAAAAAAACAAAAGAACAAAGTAATGTTGGGGAAAGGTGCAAAGTCATCTTTTGAAGAGGTTCCCGTGTAATGAGACTCAAGGTTCTGTTGTTCTTGTAATTATATCATTGACTTTGGGGTTTGGCCCATCAGCTAATTGGTTGGAACTATATCCCCTTGACTTTAAGGGATCTAAAAAAACGTATTCAAATAGAAATTTTGGTTCACTTTTTTAGGTTTGGTAATGAGTGAAATTGTTGGCACATTTTTGCAGCAAAATTTCCACAGTTATTAAGCATGCTTAAACTAGTCATTCCAAACAAGGTAAGCTAGATGAAAATCGGCATTGCAACAAATCCGCATTTTCCCCCTAAACAGTATTGCAACATCACACTTTATATCAGAAATAAGAAAATATGGAGAAACAGCTAAGCCTTACACCCTAAAGCTGCCTTTTCCCTGCGTCTCGTGCTGCTAGAACTGCACCCTGTTTTTCCCTCCCTTTTTTTATTGGCAAGTAAAGGGGACATCAATCCAAGGACTCTAAAGGGGCTATCTCAAAGGTGCATAAGACACATACCAGTGGATAAAATATTCCATCCATCAATAAATTCTCAGGTATAGATCCACGGTACCAACATAAGGACAGAGAATTAATTGCTGGGTGTTATAGTTTTCCAATTTACGGGTACAGGAAGCAGATTTTTCAACTCATTAACATTACCCTTTTTAATTCCTATAGCTTTAACATTCCCCAATTCCCATTCTACACCAGAAATCAGGGGGTGATCCAGGGAGCCCTTCCCCCACTCCCCCCATCACCCCCGAGATAAAAGGGGGGGGGAAAATACCAAGGAAAAATAGTTCTATTAGTATTTCGAGAACTTTTTCGGATCTGACAAAATAACTATATGAAATTGTACTAAAAGAACTATTTCAAGAAATAATAACTTCGTCCCTCAATGAAAAACACATATGCATTTTGTCCCTTCAAATAAATGGTTCCCTAATTCAGATCTGACAATACTGACACAATCAAATGAACTTCTATTAGTTTCATACATTAAAATGCTATTTTCCCAACAAGGATTCTGAAAAAGAACGGAACCGCTAAAATAGCAGCAGAAAGGAACCCTTTCCAACAAATTCTAATTCTTCACTCTCATAATTCCGAAAAATTCAAGCACATCGTACGTTTTCAATTCCAATGGAAAGATAATTAAACGTTTAATTGCTTGTTTAGTTCCAAAGAAGCCCTAATCTTACCAAAGAACCACTCCCAAAAAAAAAAAAAAAAAGGACGAAATCTAAAAAATAAGCGATTGAGAGAAGGGGAGAAAGACAAAAGAGTATCGCTTGCGGAATGTTTAATACGTGGTAGTCAACCAGAGCGCAAATCTATCTAGAAATTTGGACATAACAGGAGAAATAAACTTACAACGATAATATCACGATCGCACCATGGAATTTGATCGCCGCCTGTGAAGAAATTCCCGATGGACTCGAAGAACTTGCCCGTCTTTGCTTCCATCAATGAGGTGAAGCCCAGCGAGCGAGCGCGCTCGAGAGAGAAGAGAGAGAGAGAGAGAGGAGCTCGTCGGTCAAATTACAATGAAGATACATCTATTTGCCATATACTTAAACGCCAAGGTTTATTTGAAAATTTAACGAAGCATTCGTAATCCTTGACATAAAATTATAAATTACACAAAAAGGTTATAAATGGTAAAAAAGAAAAAGAAATATTAATAGCATATTTAAAGACAAAATATTTCTTTTTATTAAAAAATTAATAAATATCTTTTAAAAAATATAAAACTTAACATTTTTACTGAAAAAAGTATTATTTATATATTTAATTATTCACCTATTTATATTAAATTATTAAAAATAAATATGATCTTACCTTATTTAATTTTTTACTTTCTTCATTCCCTATTTTTTTACAAGAAAAATAAAAATTTTAATATAATTAAATATATAACCAAATATATAAATAGTATTATTCTTTTTAGATTAATCTAAGGTAAATATACAAACACTCTTGTTTGAGAAAATTTATTTCAATTTTCCTTTTTTTCTTAAGCTTTCATAAAATAATAGCGTGATAATCTTTTACATCAAAATTAAAATTAAATAATGTAGAATACTCTTATCTTAGGCCATAAAAGGAGGCAAATATGTCTTAAATTGTATAAGTTATCCCCTAAAGTCACAAACATCGATTATGTATTCAATTCTAAAAATATGGTTGAACTCTTCCTACGGCACTGCACGACTGACAACAAAAGAAACATAAAAAGGTCACGTATTCTCTTACTAAACTCTCATAATCACATATAGCTTTGTAGTTTTGACAGTGATGCATATCGAGGACCTGCATTAATATATAAATTAGGAAGTCATCTTATCACATTTGAGGATTCGAATAAAAACGGGTTTGATCTTCGTAACTTCAAATCTGAATCCTACACATAATAAAAAAATAAATAAAAAGTAAGAGATATATGAGACTCACTTTCTAATTTATATTATGTCACCTTAAGTTAATGGTCTTTTATTTGGATGTGAAAGATGTAAGAAAATTAATTTGAGAATGTAGAGTGGATGGAGATGAGTGTAAATATGGAAGACAATACTCATTTTTGTACACTCATTTAGTTGAGTCATTTTTTTTGTTTATTAATGTACGAATTAGAAAGCTGCCTTATTACGTTTGAGGGTTTAAACAAAAATGAGTTCAATCTTCATAATTCAAAATCTGAATTTTACATACTACAACAAAATAAACAAAATGTAATAGGTATATGGGACTCGCACCCTAATATATCCTTTGTCACTTAAGTCGGTGGTCTTTCTATTCGAATGTGAAGGATGTAAGGAAATGCGTTCAAAAATGCAGTGTAGATGGGATGGGTATAAGTATGGAGGGCAATACTCTTTTTATATACACTCATTTAGTTGAGTGACTTTTTTATTTACACGTGGAATGTCTTTTGTGTTTTTCATCTTCAATGCCAAACAGTATTATTCATCTATTTTATTATTTTTTAATTTTTTTTGAGATTTATCAATGTAACTAGGTAACTGAACGAGTACACCCATTCAAATTAATTCAATGAAAATTATTATTTATACCTATTTTTAAAAGCAAAAAAATGAATAAAAAAATACCTTAACTCTATTTACCTAAACTAATTTAAAATTATTTCTGAAAAGTTACTTTAATTCGTAATTTTTGAAAGGAATTTAAACCGATCTTTAAAAAAAATTCTAAATTGAATTTGTTTAAAATGCCTAGTGATAAATTATTTATAATCTGATTGAGTTACGCAATTGATTAGATTATTTATAATTAAAGCAAACTTGATTCAAATCCATGAGATTAACTGGGCACGACCATTACTTGTTAAAAAAATAAGAAGGAAATTTTAATATTCTGCCACTTGATTGAGAGTGGATCTTGAAAGATATAAAAGATTTCTCTGCAAACTATGCACACGGTTTTCATTAAATACGGTTTTGAATAGAATTTTGTTGCTTGACATACTATTCAAAACATATAATTTTACGTTCCTAAGAAATAAAATATATGAATTATAGAGATAAATTATCTATTAATAAATATTATTTTTTATACATTATAGCGCATAATGTTTCTTAAAACACTATGTAATATATGTTAATTTTTTTTAACGAATAAACATTATATTTATACTGATCCAGTTATTGATATTTTTTAAAATAAATTAATTAATACATATATAAATTTTTTAAAAATATCATAAATAAATAAAAATTTTATAAAAAAAATAATTATTCATATAATAAAAATCATATAATAAAATATAATTTCATTATAACTATATGATTCTTAAATCCCAACGGTGCCAAACATTTTGTCAAAAATTAGTGATTATTAATTCAATACTAAGGTAATTAATGACCACTTTTATTTTCTTTAATGTATTATTTTATGACTAAAAATTTTATATTAATATATTTATTTTGATTACTATTTTTAATATTTTAGCCTAGAAAAATGATAACTTAATTGTCATAATATATCATTAATGACCTCAACATGAAATCCGCCATTCTAATTTCTTATATAAAATTTTTCATTTATATACTATATTTTATAATATCAAAATAAGAAATGAATTTAATCTTTATAGTGAAAATAATAGTTGGGATCTGCTTTACATTCTTCAATATACAACTCCACTAATAAATATAAACACACACGTATCTAAATATTATTTCACGTGATTCAATGCATCTAATGAAATCCAAATGCGAGTAGCAAAATATTCCTTGATTATTTATTTATATATATATATAATATATATATATATATATACACTCTGTGAAGATATTTTATTACTTTTTTAGCAACTTCCTCAGTGATTTATCTTGAATTACTTTGATATATTTTAACATTTTTTCAGCAAAAGAATCAAATGCTTGTCTATCCTTAAGATATCAAATATAATATTCTCTACATTTATCTGATCTCACAATTTTAATTTACTTTTTATATTATTTTTTTACTTTAATTTTAAATATATTTAAAGTATCTAATTTTGTTCATATTATAAAGTATATAGAGATATATATACTGTGAATAATCGTCAATAAAGAAGATAAAATATTTTAGACCATATAAATTAATATTTGGAATATAAATATCTATATACATGATCTCTAATATGCCTATACTACTTTTAACATCTTTCTTTATCTTGCTAGTCTACTTTCATTTTACACAACCCACATAAACATCAAAATCAAAAAATTTAAATTACTAAGTATTTATCTTTTACCAATCTTTTAATTTTTTGTTAAAGATGATCTAATCTTCGATACCACTACATAGAAAAATTATTTATAACACATCATTTAATAAATCTTATATTTTTTCTTTTAATTGGTTTTGACTTTATCATTTTCTTATTTTGTCAAAAATATAATTTTACCTAGTTTTATCGTAACTTTTTTTTTCTTGAATACATATGGTCTTAAATTTATTTATTATGGTAAAAGTGTATTCAAAATATAGTGTATAAAAAAAAATTTGAGAATATCAACTTTAAGAGTTTTTAACCAAGCTTCTATATCCTTGATCTACATGATATGCTCATACATCTAACACTAATGAGTTTCAAAAATACAAATTTTTTATATAGAATATTGGTAAGTACTTTATCTAAACTTTCAAATTGTTTATTAATAATCTTTATTAAATCTTGGACATTGTTATACTGAATAATAAAATTATGAATACTAATAGAGATCTCGATCTTTATGAATATTAAATTGAGATTATTAAATTGTTACTATCATTCATAAAGAATAATATTGGAGTATTGGTTTCTATTAGAGAGGATAGTTCGTTTTTTCGTATAATACAATCAATATCTATTTACTCTAAATAAAGAGAAATTTTCTCATTTTAAACTTCATAGTTATAACTTTTTAATTCAAAAATATTATATTTTTTATTAGAAAAATTTAAAATTATACAACTTTATATTTACATGCTTAAAATACAATAATTCGAGACCAATAGATAAATAATATGTATTATCAATGTAAAACATATTTTATAAATTAAATAAATATAAAAATTATGTGTAGATTAAATTTTTAATTAAAGTAGATTTATATAAAAATATCATAATAAAATTATCAAACTATATTTTAATTGTTTATTTTTGTTGGCAAATTTAAAAAATAATTTGATATTTTATCATAATTAAATAATTTAATATTAATACGTATCGGGTTTTTAATTATTGTGCGGATTAGAGAGCCTTTTAATCTTCCTCTGCAGGTCGATTTGAATCAGGTCCGATCTCCATCGTTATTAACCTAGAACCTGCACACCATAAATTATAAATAAGAGGTCAAAGGACAGTAAAAAATTATTCCACCGTAAATATTTCAACACTCAAGTCAAAAATCTTCCACAATGAACGAAAGAATGCACGCTTAAAGATAAACGTGACGAGAGTGCAAAGATATAGGAATGAGGGGAGTGAAATGTGTTTGGAGGTCTGAGCTTCAAAGGTACACCCGACTGAGGGGCGACTCACTAGATAAAGAACTGAACTTTGAGGATGCACCCAACTGATGGGCGACTCACTAAATGGAGGATTGAGCTCCGATGGTGCGCCCAGCTGAGAGGTGGCTCACTAGACGGAGGATTGAGCTCCGATGATACGCCTGATTGAGGGGCGACTTAGGTTTGAATTTTGTAGATGAAAGCCAGAGTGCTGTCACGTGCTGGAGTGGATTAGGCTAGAGTGCTGCCATAGGCCGGAGTGGATCAGGCCGAAGTGCTTCCACAGGCTAGAGTGCTGGATCAGACTAGAGTGGATCAGGCTGAAGTGCTACCACAGGTCGGAGTGGATCAGGCCGAAGTACTTCCACAGGCCGGAGTGCTGGATCAAGCTCGAGTGGATCAGGCCGGAGTAAATTTACTGTTACGTACTCGTCCATACACCCCCGGAAGTTGGACAATAGTCTTCGACACAGTAACTGAACCGGAGACGTCTTATTTTCCATTTCTATTTCTGTTAGGCGTTTTCCCGTTCCCATTCCCGTTCCCGTTCCCTGTTCCCCTATATATGTACTAGACGCACGTAATGGGAAAAAATCAAGAATTGCCTCAACTCTCTGTCTCACTCTCTCTCTTTCTCTCTCTCCCTATTCACTCTCGTTCTGGTTTTTCTCTCCCTCCTTCCTCGATCTACTTCTCTCCCCCTCTGTTACCCAAATCTTCCTTCTTCCTCCACCAGAACTCCCCTCTCCGTTCACTCCAGTCGTCACCGACGATGACTTCGCCAGCCACTGCCGAGACGCACGCATCATTTGGTGCTTTCATTGAGAGGAAAGCAGAGGAGAACGAAGAACGCGCACTCGACGCACTCGAAGCGGCCGTTGCCGATCTAGCCAGCACGATGAGGGACCTCCGACGAGCTACCGACCGATTTGGTGCCCGCATGGCGGACCTCAGCCATTCACTCCACCTCCTCGAGCAATGCACTAACCGGTCAGTACATCTTTCGCTTTCTGTAGCTTCATCTTCGATCGCTTCCCACCATCGTCACGTTTCTCTTCCTGCCATTTCTTCCATCACTGGTTCCGTACCACCACCTCCCGTTCCTCAAACAGCTGTTTCTGCTCTTATCTCAGACAAAATTAGGTCCTCTTGCCCCGACCGCCTCGACCGACTACCGTCGTCAACCACAAATTTCTCGTCGTTTTCAACTTCATCACCGATTTCGGCTTCCAACTCGGCTAAGCCACCTTTCACCATAATCCTGCAAAATTTCCTTACTCCACACAGCCCTTTGCCAGAATTACCGAAGCAGAACTCAAATACTGCACTAATGGCTTCACATAGAGCACATGAGTTGTGTTCTAACTGTGATACGTTACACCAAACTTTTCAAGGTTCCCTCCAGAATCTCGTTCCATATACAGAGGCCGCCTCCAGTGACACTGAAATTCCAACGGAACCGTTTTCCAAACCCGTTCACCAACATATCTCTGGCCAATTTGTTTCCAGAATCTGGTTAGGGGTTCCTCCAACCATATCTCTTCATGCCTTGGAGGGTCCTCTTATCTCGTCCACTCTGCGATTGCAAGGAGTCATTTATGACCATCCTGTTGTTGTATTGGTGGATGGGCCTGATGAAGAATTGGCACCAATAACTGCGGATAATTGGGTACTTCATGTGGTGAGGTCCCCATGGTGGTTGGAGATTAAGGATAGAGAAGCTCCTGGGCACTGGGTGAAGTGGAGTGAAAATAATGCTATGGCAAATACGCTGAAGAGTAATGAGAGTTTTAGGAGGTTTCAGGCCTCACAATTTAATATAGTGGAGGTTGGCCTGAAGGGTGAAGGAGATGTTTCCATTAACAAAGTGGTTCTGAAAACTGACGCCCTTTTTTCCACCACAAATTTCGTCATGAAATTACAATTTTCCGAAGCTGGAGCAAGTTTTGACAGTTGGGTCCGAATAGCACTCAACATGGCAATTGAGTTTAAGCACAAGGTTCCCATGTGTGCTAAATGGGCAAACTCTAGCCGTGCACTTAGCAGGTCAATCAACTCTCATCTGCATATTGCAGGTCTTCAAATTCGTGCAAGTTCTGAGACAGGGCATGCATTTGATGATACCTCTTGGAAAATTTTAGGTGTTGTGGCCAATGCGTTGGGTAATGTCAATGCCAGCTTCTTTAGCATTGATCACAAACAAAGAGTTTACAAACAATTAGCTCTCACTGGCTCACTCCTCATCGCCATAGAGGCGGGTGCTGGTGTGGGAATATATACTTGCCCTCCTCAAACCTGGGCTGGTGAAGAGTGTTACAACATGGGGATCACGAGCTTGACGGTCGATTGCGGGTGTGGATGCTCTCTTCATCCAAATAAAAGAAATTTGATATCAATTGCTAATCGATACTTGGAATCATTGACCATTCCAGAGGAACCACGAAAACTAGTCTTAGTTGGCAAAAATACCCAGAAGTTATCTCCATGGTGGGAGCAGTTACCAACACGATGGGTCATTGTACTACTTTGCTTTACATCATTTCTATGGTGCCACTTGGATCGTGCGAACAGGAGCATTGCAAGACTTCCAAAGTCACAAGAGTTCAATGGGAAGAGTGCAATTGTGGGTCTGATTCAATTTTTTCCCTTCTGGGACCACCTTCTCACTCAAATAGGTGGCAGCTCAGGGGCAGATAAAATTGGTGGAAAGCTTGTCTTGGGTTTTGGGGTGATTGGGTGGTCAGTGGCTATAGTTCTGACACCTATTGCTGCAAAGATTAATCTGTCCTGTTTGCTTATAATGCGTGTCGTTATGGGGATGGGTGAGGGTGTTGCTATGCCTGCTATGAACATCATTTCTAAGTGGATCCCGGTATATGAAAGAAGCAGAACCCTTGCCTTGATATACAGTAGCATGTACCTGGGTTCTGTCACAGAATTGGTTTTCTTACCATCTGTACTCCACCAAATTGGATGGCCATCTGATTTCGGTTCCTTTGAGTCTCTTGGAGGTGCTTGGGTTGTCTTGTGGCTCGGTAAAGCATATTGTTTCCCAAATGAAGAGTTAGGACTCAGTGGTCATAAAAATTTTTTTATCCTGGGAGGCAGCATCTCAAGGGAACCTGTCATTCTATCAAGAGCACCAGTATGGGCACTGAAATTCGCCCACTTCTGCCATAACTGGGGAACATTTCCCCTTCTGATATGGGTGCCTACATATTACCATCAGGTGTTGAAATTCCACCTCATGGAATCACGGTTTAGTCATTTGTTCTCCGTGGTGACCCAGACCTTGTTTGCAAATATAGGAGGTTGGATGGCAGACACAGTTGTGACCAGAGGCCTGGCGGCAACATCAGTCCGGAAGATCATGCAATCAATTGAGGTTCTGGGCCCAATTTTCCTTCTTGGGCCACGTTATTCGAGAGTTGAATCCAAGGCTTTTGGACAACAAGAAGCTGACAGTGAGGGATCTTGGGAGCCTCACGTGTCAGTAGTTAACCACAACCATCTTAAGTTGGTGCACTCAGAGCGCGGGGGCAAAGTTGAGTTTGAAGACACGAACGTTGTTGATGAAGCAGGTGAGATTGATTCTGCCGTTCGATCCTTCAATCGAGGACAGCGTAGTCGCACCGAGATCGGGACTTCCGTGCCTAAGTCTCTTAACCTTTAGGACAAGGTTTCTTTGATGAGAACGGCAATGTTATGTACTCGTTCATACGCCCCCGGAAGTTGGACAATAGTCTTTGACACAGTAACTGAATCGGAGACGTCTTATTTTCCATTTCTATTTCTGTTAGGTGTTTTCCCGTTCCCGTTCCCATTCCCGTTCTATACTCCCCGTTCCCCGTTCCCCCTATATATGTACTAGACGCACGTAATGGGAAATTAATCAAGAATTGCCTCAACTCTCTGTCTCACTCTCTCTCTTTCTCTCTCTCCCTATTCACTCTCGTTCTGGTTTTTCTCTCCGTCCTTCCTCGATCTACTTCTCTCCCCCTCTGTTACCCAAATTTTCCTTCTTCCTCCACCAGAACTACCCTCTCCGTTCACTCCAGTCGTCACCGACGATGACTTCGCCAGCCACTGCCGAGACGCACGCATCATTTACACACTGGAGTCCTTTCGCGGCCGAAGTGTCACTGGGCTCCGGAGTGTTTCTGCGGCTGGTTGAGTGAGAGATGGAGCACCGGAGTTGATCTGGGCTAGCTGAAGAGAACCCAAGTCGGATTGGACAACTGTGGCCAGTGGATAGCCTTTGTGGCCTATTTCCTTGCCTTGGTAGTTCTTCTCTCCTTTCCTTTCTAGCTAGAGGTGATTTTCAAGTTAAGTGAATAGGGCACCGTAAATACAGAAGACGTCAGATGACAACTTTTGGGGGAGCTCCGTACTCTCTTCTGATTAAGGGCGCTGAGCTCCATTAAAGGAGGCCTCGCAGGGCCTCTTGCTTCCTCGATTCAAAGATGGGGGAACCAGGCGATGCTCTTAGGGAGCTCGATGGTCCCACGTAAGGTCGAGGGCTTCAGGAAACCCTGGGCGCCTTTGGTGAAGAGCTTTGTGCCCTTCTTTGGAACTGACTTGGGGGAGGACAGATGAGCGTCCTCTGCGGAGTACACCCTCATGCCCGGATCAGATGAGAGGCACTAGGCTCGCTTTCAGGGGAGCTTCGTCGAGCACCATTGAAGAAGCTCCAGGCTCTGTTCAGCGAGGAGATATGAGGGCCATTGAAGGGAGATCTTTGTGCTCTGTTCGGTGAGCACATTTAACCCATTGTGTAAGGGCTTCGAGCCCCGTTTCAGGGACAGAGAAACCAGAGCCCTGTTTGTGCTCTGTTTTGCTGACAAACAGAGAACAGGGGCCAAGAAGCAAAGGCGCCACTTTTTGGGAGGTTTTTCTGTTCGACCCCTTTGGGTCCTTACTTTCCTCTCTCTACTGCTCCTATTTTTTTAAGGGAAGTAATGAAAATCTTCCCGCCAAGAGGAGTTCGATTTTCCCATCAAGAGGGATTTTTCCCACCAAAATGAAATCTTTTTTCGCCATGAGAAACTTCTTTGCTACGCTTTTGATTTGGGTCAGCGTGTAATATTGAACCCATCCAACATAATAAAAATTTCTTTGAGATAAAATCTATTATAATAAATATGATTAATTATAATTAATATATTTATATTATATACTATTATAATAAATAATTTTATTAATTAAGAATAATGGGTTCGGCAGATCATGGGCCGACCCAAGGCCCAACCCTCAAGAATAGCGATGGCCCAGCGGATGTTTTCTCCAATATCAAGGCCCACCGAGAGGAGGAAAGCCCAAATGATGTGGCCCATCATGCGGCTTTTTGAGCCCTAGGTCCACACAACAATACAATTGAACCAAGCAGGTTGACCTGAAACTGTTTAGTAAAAAGCGGGCGAATAAAGTTGCGCGTAATACCGTGCCCTTGGTTGCCTCTTCTGCATAGCCACCGACTGCCTCGACAATACAGTGCAGGCAGACAGGCAGAATCTATCATAATGTGGCCACAATGATTGTCCTGATAACCCAATAAATATCCGCAGAATATCTACTTGTACAGTGTATCACTTCAAGATGGCAAGCACAACTTTACAATATTTTCAAAAAGGCGACGGTTACCATACGCACCTCCCACACGATCGTTGAGACAGTTTAGCAAATCTGTTAGGGTAACCGATATTAGCTGTGAGGGTCAAAGAGGACTATATCAATTCTAATTTTATAAATATCCCTTCACATTTACGGAAAAGGATGACTTGGGACCAACGCATACCCTCGAGCACTCAAAATGAATTACGAAAGCTTACTTTCAATGCACTCCACTCACGAGTGCACCGTCCCTCGAGCCACTTAGCATTAGAGTGCATTCTCTCTCAAAAGCTGCTCCTAGTCAAGTGCGTCCACCGCAATCCAATCCTCCAGTTCACACTCAATTCCTCTCCTATGTGCATCAACGCATTTTGTATCATCCATCTTTTTTTCTCTCCTAGAAAGAATTCTGATTTGAACGTCGAAAGATATATTGGAAAGTAAGTTCTATCATCCTCTAATATCTTATTTGTTTGTTATTGTGTATAGGATTCAAGTTATCAGAAATGGAGATCGGGTTCGCTTTAGTTCAACCCACTAGATAAAATAAAGCAGCTCATTAATTTGTGTAGCAATTTGGATCTAAGAACGTATCAAAGAAAATCATAGCTCATCCTTAATTATTTTAAATTGTATAAAATATTAGATATTTATAAAATACATACAGAAAAACATAATTAATATAATTAATGCAATTCATTAGCAAGGAAATCAACTCTAGTGCTGTAGTGTGCCAATGAACTAATGGCCATGAGGTCTGGGGTTCGATTATGCCCATGCAAATATTTTCAAATATTTTCAACCAAGCCGATGGGCCTCTTGCGACGTGTCGCAGCTATGCCGTTTATTATCTTTAATCTCTAGCCAGGTTGTTTTTGACCTATTTAATTTATTTTAAAGGCTCGATTAAAATTAAGTCATTTAAATATTAAAATAAATATAAAAAATTATAAAATTGTATAAATTATAAATTTTTAATGATCTCTAACATTAATTTTTATTAAAAAAATACAAAAATTAAATTTTAAAATTAAGAAAATTGAGAAACTTGGAGAGACTTTCTAAAATTTTAAAGTAGAGGCAAACCGACTCTAATGCCAAATAAAAAATAAAAGTTAATCTTTTATATAAAATATTACTTACATGTGAATTGAATATAAAAATAAATTAAGTATTCAAATATTAATTTTTTATCATTGATGATTTACATCAATTGTTTAAATTATTATTAATTTTTTACTGGTTTAAAATTTTTAAATCTTTAATATCTTTTTTGTAATGATGTACAATCAAAATATTAATATTAGAGACCCAAGAAATTAAGTTTTTTCTTTTAAATAAAATTTTTCCTCAAACATTATTACTTTTCAGGGTGAAACTGAAAAATTAAGCGATATTCAGAAATTAGAAAAAAAAAAAGTCAGACCATATGTTTGAAATTTTAGATTCAAAATCAGAAAGAAATTTCAATGCTCCAACTCGAGGAATTTCGGAGCTCCCGAATTTGCTCCTCCTTCGTGGACAACTTCCACTTTTCATTCGGATCTGTAATCATTGCATTTCTCAATTCCGGAGAATAGATCGCCGATTTCACGCAGCAGGCAAGAAATGATCCACACGATTCGCGTGTTTAGATCATAGTACGATAACGTACGGATTCATTCTGATCGAATTCCTGCTCGTTCGGTCTTTGATTAATTACAAGTAATCTCGCGCTTGCCAAGGAAATCGTCTGGAGAATGACGCATTTTTGGAGTTCTTTTCTGAATTCGGCCGTCCACTTCGGCAACGGCGCATTTTTCGCTGCGATCTCGCCGACATGGCAAGGAAGCTCGACTTGCTGAGACCGCATTTCGAATATCTGGTCATCAAGTGGAAATATCTGGTCCTCACCGTTTTTGGATATAATTGCAGCGGCTTGGCGATAAATTTAAAATTTTTGTTCCACCAAATTCTTCGACGATCCAGTACGTACCTTCCGAAGTATACGATTGGATTTCTTACGAGGAGTGCCGATTGTGATGGAAATGGAATCTACCTGTGGAATTAGGTATGCAAATCTTTTGGAGACTAATAGACACCGGCATATGGATTTGGCGTCGAGTATCTTGTTGAAGATCAAGAGGAAAATCGAATCAGATACAGGTCTACATCGTCTTCTTGTCGATCAGAGTCCGCCATTGTTGTTTCTTCTTGTTCGGAGAGGAAGCTTTTGTTCACGGGGAAGGTGGAAGGTTATCATCTCTGGTTATAAATCGTTAGTCTTCTTGTCTCTATAGAAAATAGAGGAATTGCCCTGCTGTTTGGCTTCGCGGTTTGACTCATAATGGAACGTTTAAGGCATTTCCATCCACCGATCGAAACTTGAATGTAATAACTCCGTAATGCTTTATCGCCAGACATTTTCAGACTTCACCAAACGGTAAGTTTTAGACAAAGCAGTGCCAATTTTGAACATACATTTTTACTTAGCACTATGTTGAAGATAAATTAGTGTGAAAAATTCTCATCAAATCTCTCTAGGCAATTCAAAATCTGTCAAATCTAGTTTTGATAAATATATCAACAACAAGATATTAGAGGCATCAAATTTTTTATTTTGTAGATATAGAAGTCCGAGCCAGTTTTTTTATATCAAATTCATAAAAATTTTAAGATCATCCAGTACAATAATAAAAATAATGATTATTATGGAGATGATGTCAAATTTTACGCTCCGAATCTTCAACTATCCATGAAGAGGGATTTGTTAATTACACATGGACTATAGTTTCAAAGCAATGGATGCCATCAAACTCAGGAGCATAATTCCAATCCTGTCTCATATTTTTTATCTCTCCGTTGTCATTAGGATCATGCTCCTTCATTCTCACTGTAAATGCCATTCCCTTAATTCTTGCAATTATATCCATTGAAGCTGATGATTCATCCACTCTTTCTTTGCCGGAGTTATCCGTCGATGGACTGCCATGCTCTCTACGCTGCATATCCCCAAATGACATGATGAAGCGAGTGACATAAAATTAGTTTTACTTACAAAGCGGAAATTCTAAGAGTAATTTCATAAAAAAAAAACTTCCAGAACTCAAACTCCAAATCAATCGATCAAAGAGGACAAAATAATGCCATGCGCTTAAACTTGAAAAGAACAACAATAACTTTGAAAAAGGCAAAGGCTATGAGGTAAAGGATATGGTTTAATTTACCTCGGTAGCATAGATCGCCAAGGCAGCGCAACAAGAAGATAAGGACATTTAGGGCAACGCAATTGACCAAGCGGCGTTAATTGTGTAGATATTCTTGATGCGTAAACGTAGGGGATGCGCGGCAATTTATACATGGAGGGATGTTTGGATAACGCGGTCCCTTGTATTCTTCCTTCTAGATTGTGGGTACCCGGTCGGCAGCAACATAAACACGTGAATCGTAAAATTCTCAATATTTTATTTTAAATTATCATAAATTTTAATCTTTTCTAGAAGAGTCATATTCTCAATTTTTATTTTAACGTTTATTATTCATGTAACAAAAATATTGCTGAATTTATCGTGTTTTGAATTACACATTAATGCAAAAAAATACAGAACAAAAATGTATATTATTTTTATAATTTTTTAAATCTATAGACATCATATGCATGGCATTATGTATTGGGGGGCGTCCTTCTCCCCTGTGGAGAAGAACCGTCCTTCTCCTCATCTGAATCATCGAATATAAAATCCAACGGCCCACGCGTATTTTTAAAATCGGACGGTTTATATTATATTATCCATCAAATACGCGTGAGCCGTTGAATTTTACATCCGACGGCTCGGATGAAGAGAAGGACAGTCCTTCTCCACGGGGGAGAAGGACGCCCCCTGGATCCGCATTATAGATTAGGAGGCACTCTCTCAGGAGAGTGCGATGGGGCATCTCTATCTCCCATAATCGTTGAATTCTTTTAAATTTAATGGTTCAAAATTTAAGACAAAAAACATAGTTATATATAAATAGTTATTTTTTTTGTCATTTTTTATATAATATTATAACATCAAAATGCACGCAATATATAAAAAATCAGTTACATATATATTTTTTATATTTTTTAAAATATAAAATTTGGACCTTGGATCTACAAATCAAGGGCCTGTGTTGTGATGAAATTATGATTTTGTTTGAGGCCAATTTTATTTGGAAGGTTGTTATTTGTTTGGTTAGAATTTTAAATTCAAAATAGTTATTTTAGCTAATCAAAAAATATCTACTAAAAGTGCATAAGAAATGCATTTCTCCAAACTACTGGAAAATTCATTGTATTTGTATTTACAATTTTTAATGAAAACTATTGGTTACTGTCGACTATAATTATGAAATTTAAAATTCCCAGGTAACAATGTCACAGCTTATTCGATAATTACAAATGAATGAATTCGATTAAATAGTACAGAACTCACACGAAAGCACAATTACTATAAATTCAAATAAGCAAACCTAAAAACAAAAATAAAACACGTTCCTTTACATATACTTATTTGTTTAAATAGAAAAAAAAGTCTAAAAAATTCATAATGACAAAAATCCCATAAAACTTGCAAAATAAGAAATGCTGGATTCTTTTCCTTAACCATTTACATTTTAAACAAATACATGTGACAGGATTAACGCTCTAACCTCTGCAACACCACATCCTCAATGACAAGCGAACAAATTCCTAATCAAGTATGGATAAAAATATTGATAGTGAGCACATCCGTATCGACAATGGTGATATTGCGATTTTATAGCAGTATCGTCTCCCGATACCAATATTTCATTACATAAAATGAAAAGCAACAAATGTGGACTAATCAATCATGTATGTGTACGAGTACAGAGGTGCCGCGGTTCATGACATATGACTAGAGTTAGCTGAAGTCAATTAAATTGGATAAACACAAAGCCCCTCGACACCGTAGGGGTGTGTACTAAGCCAGAGGACATAGTGTTGATATAATGCATCTGAATATCACCTTGTTAGGGAACACCAAGAGAGAGTGTGCAGTGCAGAGAAGATGGTGCAACAAACTATATAAAAATAAATGGATGAGATGCTATGTTAAAATGAGTGTATGAAGGGCGGCCATGCAACCCTTCTCAAACCACCCAACTAGGCCTTTCTAAACTACCGTGCTGCAGCCATGGAACTGCTTGAACTAGGCATGACATCCTCATAAAGAATACATTGAGTACTAGGCAACCATAAATACCCCTACAACTAGGATTGATCCCCAATCAGAAAAAAATGTTGAACTGCTTTAAACAATATCCATAAAAGAAAATATTCTGCAATGCAACAATGTAGAGATACAGGGTTAAATACCAAATCATACAAAATCTACACAGTGCATCATCATTTCAACCTTTCCTATAGTTTCTCTCCATTATATCATTAGACAAATTGCTAACCTCATTTTCAAGAAGAAAACCAAAGGTTTGCAGGATCTAAGTCGCTCTCCTTTAAGTCACTTTGTTCACCTGCTGCATCATGCATTCAAGCACCATCTCTAACATATTCAACTTTGGTCATGCCATCCAAGACGAGGCTTATTTATTCCCATAGGATAGAAAAAAGTTCAGGGAAATACCAGTGGCTGCACAAGGCATATGCCTTGAAAAGAAAAGGCCAGTTGGCTTCTCCTTCTCGTCAACAGGCTGTCCAACAGAAAAGCAAGAAACAATTACCTGCTGCCGGAAGAGAAACCTTGTCTTGGAGGAAAACCGTGTGTACCCATCTTATGAGATCTCTCATTACCATAATGTCTGATATGATCAAATGGTCCCGACCCAGGAATTCCCATGGAACTGGAATTAGGTAATCTGGCACCATTGCCCATCGGTTTTTGATATGAGGCTTGAAGTTCAGATCAAGTCACCCCCCTCAGATCTCCACCATTTCAAAGCTTCAAACTTTCCCGAGTCATGAACCTTCTGACCTGGTTCTAATGTTTGATATGCATTGATGTTCTTGTTTCCTTTTTGCCTCCAAAAATGATGCTGGAAAGAAACATGGTTTCTGGGATCAGCAGGGGTAGATCAATCGTTGTGAGAGGGTCTCGGCCCCGCTTCATATCCCTGCTCCTGTTTAAGTTTTGAATAAATTTGATGAAGTCTGTCTCTGGTGATTTGAGAACATTGAGACGTACTTCCACAAGCGCATCATCATACCTGAGAGCAAGTCATATATCCAGCAGTAAGCACCTGATCGCCAACTTTGATTTTCGGAATATAAAGGAATGTGCAAACATTTCCTTTTTCCTCAGCTAACAGAGATACAGATAGATCATGGTGGGCTGTCCAAATGCACGCAAACTAACGATCTTGGTTATGAGGTTCCCCCTCATGTTGAAGAACATTTTGATCTACCCTTCGTCCAAGAAGCAGTAGATAATTCCAAATTTTCGAAAGTAACTGAGAAGAAAGGTCGTTCAAAAAATTTCACAGCTCTATACTGCTAGCATCTTGAATTGGTTTGGAAGAGAGAGCAAATGAGCCCTTGAGGGAGGGAAAAGCGGCAAATATCAGATGAACCTTTTCTTTTGGAAGATCAGAGCTAGTACTCTGCAGTCTCTGGAGACGTCTCAAGGTCTTCTCCTTGCTCATCATGACATCCTCACACTCTTCCATCCGATTGCACTTCCCTGAACTGCTCATACACTTCTTCAGTATTGGACATTTCTCCTTCCTCTCTTGTGGTTTCTGTGATTTGTCTTTGTTCATTTGGGGAGTTGGCCTCCCTCTCGTGTTTGCTGTCAGATTTTGCAACATTCTGAAAATTCTCAGCTTTTCGAAAAGTCTTATTGCATACTTTATAGCAGGATTCTTTCCCACAACAGCAGCAACTTCCTGACATGCACACAGAAATTCAAAGCATACAGCGATGAAGACACATTGTGTGGCCAGAGTAGCCCGGAAGAGTGTACAGTATAACAATGAATGAAGATAAAAAATACAGTGAGAAGGAAATGAGCAGAAAGCTATGTCGTCTGCAGATAGAGACAGAAGAATGAATTGACATATAGAGCCCGATGATGAAATTTGATAAGAGTCTTCAAATGCATCCAGGAAAAAAAAAGCCTCCAAAAACCTAAAAATCAGCTCTCTCAGCATCTGACTTACCACTGTCAACCATAAGCATGCTTAAAATATCTAAAAAAACAAGAGCTCAAATGACCTGAAAAAGCTACAGACAATTTGCAATTGCTAAGCACTTGAAGGGCCTCTACTCCCATTGCTAAGGGGAGCTCGCATACAGAGAACAGAGGCGCTCAAATCTCTGAACAAAATCATGATGATGGCACACAATGGCAGATGGAATAACAACAGTACCATTTACTACCATTTGCACAGTAACAATAGTGCTTGCACAACAACAAGAGAACCAGGAACCACCATTTGCAGTCATGACAAAGAAGTTTCCTTTTGCCAAAAATAATGTAATGCTTGACTTGATTCAAAGGAAAGGAGGCATCTAGCTGAAATAACTCAGTCAAAATGCCATTAAAAATATAACATCTCAAAATAGAAAGTTCGAAACAATTGGGATTATTAGGAGATTCCATGAAGTTACTAATGTTGTCAGCTTCTTCCATTGTCATGGCTAACCCTGGCCGGAAAATGGGAGAGGAAACTTGTTGTATTACTCACAAATCATCAAAGACAAAAACATTGGGATCCAGGGTCAGGAAAAATTGCAGTATTAGATGATAGGGAGAAGACAACCTTGCAGCAGTTCAAGAAAATGGTTATGGCATGTAGAGTGCATTCCAAGGGTGCACTTGAATCAGTATACAAATATCCATGGAAGATGATGGAAGGAGAGCATGGCAAAAGGGATATTGAAAGGTCACCAGATGCTCCAAATTTCATATCATGTAACAACTTCAAAACTCGCTATTAGCATTATAAGATTGGTCCCCTGCTGCCTCTCACAACCCTTTACATGTGCTCGTGTGTTTTTTTTGGGGGTTGATAGGGGCTATGATTTGCCAAGAAGGGGAAGTTCACTAAAAAGGGGGAAGAAACAGCAAAAATATGCAATGTCCCTGAATCTGCAAAGTACTAACATGTAGTGGATGTAGTGGCACAAAAGCAAGTGCACAAAAGCAAGCATAAACATCAGCAAAACCAAGTGCACAAAAGCAAACTATTCCCTGTTCCTTGGATGTAGTGGCACATATACTGCATGAGGATTAATTTTGTACTTGAGAACTCTTTTTAACTTCAATCTCCAGAATGTTGGAGGAAACAGCGAAAATGCAAAATAAAATTAAACATATTAAAACCAGTTTTCCTTTGTACATTTTTGGCTAAGATTTTATTATAAGGCCAAAGCTATGCAGTCTATTGCTAAATGAAAATAAATGTTAGTGAAATAAATGCTGCATTTAAGACAACATCAAACACCTATTAAAAACAAATTTCCAACAGATTCCTAAGCAATAATTCATTTCTCTAAACCCACCAAACTAACCCTGCGCAAGAACAATATGCAGAACAATAGACACCTCAAAACTCATCTTTTTCATTAAAACATCTAGACATCATGACGACAAAGTTACTTTTAAGTTAATACATCAGAATGAAACTACTCAATTTCATTCCGGTATTATTTTGATTGCAATTTTGTGTCAATGATAAACGGAATTTGTTTTCAATATTATTTTTAGTTTTTAAAAAGATAGGTTCCTCATTGCATTGAGGAAAATTCTTATATTCGCCACTGTGGCCAACTAACACTAAAGTAAGCATCGGCCGATATTGTAAACATGGGTTGATATGTATTGGTATTGGACCCCTAACACTGATATTTCCTAATACCATGACAATATCGTCATATCACCATATAGGAGATATATCACGGTATATTAGCCGATATAACACCATTAGCTTACGAATTTTAGAAACTTTTTCTTTCGATATATTCAATATTAATTCGTATTATCTGATACCAATAATTTCATCCAGGCAACTACATCCGATCGGTTGCACGATCATTCTCTTTTTTTGTTTGGTTGGCAACTGATCCAAGCTATTGTCTTCTTCTAGAACAAATTTCAAGGTACATGTGGGAAAAGCATAAGATCTTCTATAAGCTAGCAATCCAAATAGTGTTGTAGTCATTTGCTTTTATTAACGGGACCGTCACTTGAATGTCAACTAAATAGAATTGGCATATTACACCCCGAAATTTAGCAGGTCTAATTATTTGTTATTCATGAAATTAAAATCCCGAAAATTCAGGTGTGACAAATCAAAATATAGGATCTGATAAATCAAACATACACAGGACCTCACCGAATAACCGTTCGAACAATATAAATATGGCCTGCTTTAAATATCATTAGATATATATCCAAACATGACAACAACTCATCTACATTTTATACATATACTAAATCCAACAATCCTTATTATATAATCTAAAGACCTACTGTCGGCCAATTCTATTATCCAAAAACAACAAAACCCGTAACAAACTCAATCCAAATAATAGAGAAATACAACCAACGTCATTTGAATCATAACAGATGCCCAACCGACCGGATCACATGAAACCACGTCAGATCTCGTCCAACACTTACAAAGCATCCCAGCCTTCCACGAATTTGAACAGATGGAAACATGAAAATATGAACTGAAGATTCAACAAATATCGTTATAAACATGCACAAAACAACATGTGCAAATAAGAGAGAGAATTCATAAACAAATATCAAAACAGATGACAGATACAAATCCTAAATCACCAATATCAAAAACCAAGTCACAAGTACACCCAAAAAAGAATCTCCTCGTACCATCCCGTTGATACAAACGCATAACAAATCGTGCTCTTATATCTCGGCACATAATCAAAGGCCACGACACACCCACGTAACAGAAGCCATGGCATACCCACATAAATAGAAGTCACGGCATACCACATAAACAAAGGCCAACGTTAGACAAAGGCCAACGTTAGACAAAAGCCAACGGCACATCCACATAAACAGATAATTGTGGCACACCCACACAAATAGATACCAACAGCAAATAGAAACCAACGGCACATCCACATAAACAGATGACTGCGGCACACCCACATAAATAGAAGCCAACGGCAAACAGAAGCCAATGGCACATCCACATAAATAGATGACTACGATAGACCCACATAAACAAAGGCCAAAGGCAAACAGAAGCCAACGACACATCCACATAAACAGATGATTGCGACACACCCACATGAACAGAGGCCAATGACAAACAGAAACCAACAGTATATCCACATAAACAGATGATTGCGGCACACCCACATAAACAAATGACAATGGTAAATAGAAGCCAATGACACATCCACATAAACAAATAATTGTGGCACACCCATACAAATAGAGGCCAACGACAAACATAAGCCAAAGGCACATCCATATAAACAAATGATTGCAACACACGCACAAAAATAGAAGCTAATGGCAAAGAAAAGCCAACAACACATTCACATAAACAGAGGCAATTCAAAATCCAAATCTACATATCATAATGGCTACGTTTTAGGCCGATAGCCCTAGGCCATCTCATATCATTGGTACCCGTCTACATTTTAGGTCTGCAGTTCTCGATCATCTTATATCATTGTCGCCCGTCTATATTTTAAACCTACAAATCTTGGCCCGACTATATTTTAGGCCTGCAACTCTCAATCATCTTATATCATTAGCACCCGTTTATATTTTAGGCTTGCAGATTTTGTCCAGACTGTATTATAGGCTTATAACTCTCAATCATTTCATATCATTGGCTCACAGCCCAACTACATTTTAGGTCTATAAATTTTGACCATCTTTTATCACATATTGACCCACCCGGGGCCTCAAACCACCACAATCCCACACAAATCGACCCACCAAGTCTAGGATCACCATAGTTGTCACGAACCCGAACCTAAGCAGATCAATTAAATAATTAATATACTTTAAATATTATATTCTCATGATTTTTCAAAGTCGGGTGTGACTTCAAACATATAAACCCCAAAATTTTTTTTTATTGTGACCTGCTTTACCAACTGTCGTAAGGAAACACCCAAATAACAACTCGTCCAACAAGTTTATAATATACATGGTCTTGATCTACCTTTGACCAACTCCAACGTCTCATAACATTCCACACAAAATTTATTCGTACCCAATACATGATAAATGATATCAAAATTCAATAATATGACGCTCACCAGAGGTGTACAGAGTTACGCTGAAACTCTTCGTGCTACTGCGATGAAGCCAATCCTCTAATCTGAAGGTATAAAACAGAAGAATAAGCCTAATGCTCAGAAAGTATCATAATAAACAAATGAGTCCAAAAATCAGAGGGAATGTCAAATGGATGAAAATCGATCAAATTTCTGAATAAATCCAAATCGCCGATAAAATAAATTCAACCGAAATCTAAGATCCAAATTTCAAAATCCAATAGTAGTCTCGTACCCAAATCAAATATCCAAATCCAAACAAATGTCCAAATTTAAAAAATAGTTCTCGTCGGGACGTATATATATATATATATATAAATATATATATAACCAAAACAGAGGTGATCCGAACCAATTCCAAAACCGATGTCGATCCGAGTCCAAATCTGAGTCCGAGTCCAAGTCCAAATCCAATATCCGATCAGCTTGTTATCTGGGACAGAATCCGATAGCCGGATGATCCAATAGCGTGCGCAGAGACCGAAGCAGCACCGCGACAGATATTCTAAAGGTCCGGATCAAAATATATAATCAAAATTATTTGTACGAAACATAGAACGCCCATTTATAGGCAAAAATCGACGAATCTCAAATCCAAGTCAAAAAATCCATATCCAAATCAAAGTCCAATACCAATTAATGTAAAAATACAAATTATGCACCAAATTTGGGTTCTCATTATTTAAAGACTAACTTGAGAAGGGTTACACATAATCCCGATAACCTTAGGCCAAAATCCATGTACTGTGTACCCATAGATAACGTTGCTCACTATGTTTTGCCACTCGCGGCTTTGGGTGCATTCCTCAAGTTTGTCAGATATATTAGGACATCCAAATATATTCTAAGGTCAAATCAAATTATCCAGATGGGAAGGGTCACTACTCCAAGCCTTTCCTGCCGACGGAAAGGGATTTACATATAACAAAAATAATCTCCCCGTCGGGAACTGGCCAGAATCCAATAATTCTAATCCAAATGTAGTGACCACAACCCGGCACGTGCATGTGAAAATGCACGGCCAATGCAAATTTCGTGTATATTTTTGTTACACATACTGATATAAATATACATCGAGTCCAATAAATTTTTCGGGTTTTAATAAATTTCTAAAATCAAAAGCCCATATTTAAAACATCCAATTTAGCCAATAAACTACACATGCATGTCCAAATTAAATAAATTGAACAGATAAAATTTTATGCATGTTAGTAAAAATTCCAAACAGTGCCTAAAATATTTCAGGTATTAAATTAGACCAAATAGGGGGTTTACAGATACTTGCCTCAATCTTATAACCCGCAGATCTGACAAATGGAGGCTCCGAAATACCGAATCGGGCGCCTCACCCCACTGCCGCACAACCCGCCCGGCGACCCGAGCTTCCTCCTTCTGCCGCGCACTACAGCACAACCTGGCTCTCCCCTCATTCCTTGCGCAGCACTACACCCAACTACGCACACTTCAGCCGACGCCGGTCACCGACGCTCCACCGCCGACCGTTGACGACAACCGCAGCTTCACCCCTTCCTAGCACTGAGCTCCCCCTTCACATCCGCGTGCATCGCCTTCCCTTTCACCTCCCACAATGCACCCAAGCTCCTTTCTCTCTCACTGTGCAATTTTGCGCACAACCACGCTAGTCCACACCGTCGCTGGTCACCTGCGCAACGCCACCGACCGTCGACGACCACCACGGCTTCACCCTTCGACCGCTGCTGCAAACGCCGACGATAGCCCCGTCGGCTTCGATGGCTTCCCCCTCACTGCACCTTCACCGATTCACTCGTGGCCACCAATGACCAGGCTTACCGCGCCGATTTCGCCGTCCGACGCTGGTGTTGCCATCGCCGTTTCCTCTTCCACCTTGCGCAGAGCCTGAATTTCGGCCCTGAAACCCTCTCTCTCCTCTGTTTTTCTTTCCTCTTCCTTTGCTTTTCTTTCCCCTCTTTTCCTCTGTTTTTCCTTTTCCTTCTTTTTTTTTTCCCTTTCTTTCTTTCCCTTGTTTCTCCCCTTTCCCGAGCCCCATTAACACCCTTATATACAAAAACTATTATTATTATTATTATTAATTTATATTATCTCAAAACCCCATCCCTTATCCTATCCTATCCAAACGCATCCCCATCCCTCTTTAATTAATTAATTTTTTTTATATATACATTATCATTTAATATATATATATATATATATATATATATATCTCCATTGGATATTCTCGAATGCATAACGAGTACCAACCGCAAAATTTTAATATTTCTTCAAAATTTCACGGTATTAAATAAATTTTTTAAAACGTCCAATTTGTCCAAATTCTCATTAAATATTAAAATATATTCAATGAGGTTTGGGATATTACAATAGTCCCGCACAATCGACTCACCGGGTATTGGACCACCATGGTCCGCACACAAACTAGCCCACCTAGGGCCTTGGCAGTGCCCATGCATCTCCATAGCTCTAGGAACAACGGGATACTCGAATATTAACAAAGACAATAAAATCCCCAGATCAATCAGTAAAATTATCATACATGTTCCAAGAAAACATGGGGGGTAGCTAAAATGCATGCACGAACCCTAAATCTCAAAATTGGAAATGAAACACATTTAACGGAGAAATAGACGAAGGACAGAGTTAGAGGATACTTACATTGACCTTATACCAAGCAAATCTAAAGAACAGAGGCTCCGATCTACCCGAACGCTACTTTCTCTCTCATCTCCCCGCATTCCTTCTCTCTCCTCCTTTCCTGCATGGAATGGTGAAAAATCTAACTCGTGGCCCTTTTTATACACAACCTGCACTCAAGCTCCATTGAAGCGTGCCTCAGGCATGAATTTTTGAATCCAAATTCCATCAAATTCTCACAAAAAAAACCCTTAATCTAATACATCAGAGAAATCCAGAATTCATAAATACATCCAAAATACATTAAATGGGGATCCGGGTATTACAACTTATATACGAAAAAAAGCGAGTGCATATTTTATTCCCTTCTCTAACTATAAGAGTCATAAATGAAAATATCAACCGATATATATTGAAATTGAGCCCTGATACCGTAAAAAATCACAATATATTATCGTATCATCAATATATCACGATATATCGCCAAATATTAGGCTGATATAAGGGCGATATGTATCTGTCACCTTATAATTCATTTATAGAACTTTTTACTCGATCATAGACATTTCTAGAACACCTCTAACTGAGGGACAGGAATGATATGAGAGTGCAATTACATAACATTCCTAGAATTCATGTATATTTGAATTTTTTTTCTAATATGTTTGATATAGATATTTATTGTCTAGTATGTCTAAATTGCAATGGTAGTGACAATACTATTATCGATACCGATATTTTCAACCATAATCAGAGTGGAACACATATGATGTGAGGTTTTGGTTCCAAAACATGATAATTAGGAAGTAATTGAATTAATAATAATCAGATATTAGACTTGGAAATGTGAAAAATTATGATCGGAAGCAAAATAGGATGAATTGGGCTCGGCACCTGGCTGGCAGAACTGCCATCCTGAGCATTGCCTGAGGCGAGGCTGGAGCCGGAATAACAGAACCACTGTGCTTGATCACCGCTCAAGCGAGGGCTCAGGCACGATTTCCAATAGTCCACCGCTCGACTAGCACCCGACTAGCACCTGAGGCGCTAGTCGAAGTATTAAAATGCGTTAAGGTTCGTTCCGCGTCATTTTTGGCCATTTTCTGAGATAGACAGAGAGAATGAAAAACTAGAGAGAAGATGGAAATCGAAGCCCGCAAGTCTAAATCTGTCTGAGAGCTAGTTATAAAAGTGATAGATCGGGTCGAAGCAAGTGTACTCATGCCCTCCTTTTTCCTCTCTTTCGATTTTTATTCGTTCTCTATTGGGTATTATCGTTCCGATACCCACCCAAATTATGAAAAATATGCAACCCATGATTATTGTTTAAAGTATTTATGGTTTATTATCCGTTTTTCCATCCGATTCACTCGATTTGGCTTCGCCAAACCCTAGACCCGCGCCCAGCTCGAGTTCTCCCGTTCCCCTTGAATTTTTATACTTTTTGCCCCCTAATTATGAATTATTATGTCCTAATTATGCACATACATAGGCCGGGCGTTCGATCTCGCAAGTATCGACCTGTTTGTGACGTCCGAAAGCTGTAAAACGGCCCTGGCACTGTTCACATGAGACAAATGAGAATTTTGCATGTTTCCACCCTATCTAATTGTTATAAAATTTATGTCTATTTGTAAGCCCTAGAATTATATATTTGTACTCCGTTGTAAAGGAAATACGTCTCGGAGGCCCCTAAGTGATAATTGTCAAATGGTGGTAAGGAATTCTAATCTTTCCTATGCATTATAATATCCATGTATCCAAATTGAATTGTGAAAAGACTTTAATCCGAAGGAAAGATAAAAATCGTACAAGTATTTGGAGGAAAATCCATAATTGAATATGTGATCGAATTGATCTCTCCGATGGAGATATTGTGAATGAATTATGGTGGACCTTCCCTCAAATGAATAAGAAACCATGGAATTAGGACCACGAATTTATGTTATAGAGGTAATAGCCCTTGGCCTGCCACTAGCATTACAGTAGAGACTCAAGGATTACTCTGGCCGCGTATTGTAGCGGGTAATACTCTTGACAAGCCTTAGGATATTACTGCGGAAGGACAACGACTGCCTCTAGACCAAGAGAGGTTAGGGTAGCATTTTATTGGTCCTGTATAATCGAGTGATAGGTATACCGCTATACCACATGGTACATCGACCCGTCTACACGCATGATATGTAGATGGACCCTCCTCTGGGTCGATAATAAGAGCTCACGACCTTAAATTATGTGGGGTATCATGATCCTTCCTCGTTCTCCCGCACCTTTAATTAGTAAGGTTTACTGACCTTGATTCGCAAAAATGAATAATTCTGAATAAATTATATCTCAAAGAGAAGTAAATTGTATTCAAAAGCATATTTGATCATGTTCTTATTTATGCATCTCTTTCATGATTATATATCATTGTTCTACTTAACCTTACTTATATTGTCTACTACTTTTGAATATGATACACTTGCTAAACTGTTAGCTCACCTTTACTTCTTTTTCCTTCCAAATGAGACCCACGAGTTGTTGCCCAATTAGATAGAGCCAGGAAAGGGATTTTGCTAAGGAAATTGCTGGACATCGAGGACTTAGTTTCTAGAATGTGATGGATATAATATTATGTAAATAGTTGATTTAGTTCTATGTTATGTATTCAATTATGATATGGTTTATTGTTTAATTATTATGGATCATTGTTATACTTCCACAGTTTATTCATGAATATAGAATGCTTCTGCAGGTATAACGTTAAGCTTTGTATAAGTTTCTAGATGGTATCTCTCATTAGATCCAATATAGTAGTTAGGATACTGTATTGGAGCCATGGATGAAT
This sequence comes from Nepenthes gracilis, assembly GCA_033239525.1. Classification (NCBI taxonomy): domain Eukaryota; kingdom Viridiplantae; phylum Streptophyta; class Magnoliopsida; order Caryophyllales; family Nepenthaceae; genus Nepenthes; species Nepenthes gracilis. The sequence goes on from BSYO01000001.1 coordinate 30,618,195, forward strand.
GACATTTGATTGATCCTGTGTATGTGTTATGGTTGTGAATTTGAGGTCTGGTGGTTTATATGCTTTGTACAGGTTTTATTTTACAGGTTGTATTTATAGTTTTTGTCCATATTTAGGGGAGACTCTACTCAATTTTCTGCAGAAATTATTGCATTAAATTAATAGTGTATTAATTCCATTTGTTAAGTGTGATTATTGACGGAAATCAATAGTGAATTATGACTCGTTCTGTCACAGTTGACAAGCAGCTGTAAAATATTTATACTTATTAGGTTACACTAGATTGAAAAAAGGCATATATGCTTCGACATAGATATCCTCAAGCTTGGGAGTATTATCCATGAAGAGAGGATTAAGTTCATAAAACGAAAGAAGAGTATCCCATAAATGCAGCATTTTTCAAATAAAAGTTTCCAATATCATTTCTAGAAGTGTAGAAGCATGATCCTTAAGATTGGGAGCATGCGCTAGAAAAGTTTCATGAGTCTGAAGCTCAACTTGGGCAATCTTCTTTGTCAAACCAAACCTCTCATCTAACTGAATTTTTTCTCAATTTCCAAATCCATGGTAGTGCACTCCGAGAAGCAACCTTGCATCATCAACTAACAAGTAACAATGCCCAATGCCAGGACAAAGAATTATAGATTAGCATAAAAGATTGACTGTCTGAAACACTTCTGGAAGTGTTTCATTAACACTTCGATTCCAGCCACAGCCTTTAGATCAATTGACAGGTTTCAGGTACTTCAGCACTTGGCACTGTGAAATGGGATCTTGATAGCGACTAATGCGTTTAGCAAGGAATTGAAGCTCTTGTAAATGGCTTAATAGATCATTGGCCTTCACAGGGACACCAAAAAAGTCCAATAAAGATCCCTAAAACATAATAAGACAAGCAACTCGAAAGATATAATAGCTACTTGTCATGGGACGACACTTTCTATAAGTCATCCTGCACAGGTTTTTCTTAACACACTCTTGCAATATAGATAAGTTAGTCTTTCCCCAATATTTTTACTCCAAAATATGTAGAGAGACAATTTCTTGGAGGAAATACTCTTCACAATGGAAAATTTAGCACAAGAGTAATGAGTATCTCTCTAACACTCACCTCCACAAGCTATTACACCCCACGACCATAAAAAAACTTGGCATTGAGCATTGTCCAGGACCAAAAATAACCAGATATCAAAAACTTGGGCAATTCAGTGAAAAACCTTAGGCTCCGAATCTTCTCCTTTAATTACTTCTTGACACCCATCATCTAAAGCATCAAAAAGCTCAAGCTGAATTTCAACTGGAGCGGCTTCAATTGCACCTCCAACCTCAGCAGTAATCAAGCTAATTTGGCTTGCGTTCCTACATTTCAAACCTAAAGCACCGGCAAACAAGAGCATAAGCACAGAAAGCAGCAAAATAAGAGGAGTAATTCCTCCGGAATCATTTTACTGACCAAGGAAAGGGGTATTTCACAGGTTCATAACAATAAGAATTGCATATTCAATACAAATGAACAAAAGAAAATAGGTATTACAAGCAAGCAACAGGCATTAGTTTAAGCAATATCAACAAATTAACAATAAAAGAAAATTAAAATCTCACAACTCAAGAAAATGTGTTGCATCTCTCTTTGGTGAATTCCCATATTGTGCAGAAGCTCCCTCAATCATTGGCACCAAATTGACAGATTCTCCCCTGCGATGCTTTCAATTCACCCTCAATGATTGAGAAGCCTTTCTTTTCTTCTTGTTACTGCCATGGGCAGACTTCGTATAGCCCTTGACAACTTTTTCAGCTCAAGGGGCTTAAGCTTCCTGAACATGGAACAGTCATTAGACATGAATTGTACAAACAGGGAATCAGGCATGCGTGTGTTACACAAGAATCTGAATTGATTAGAATGTAACAAGAATAATATGAAATCAAGAAGAATTAAGAAGAAGAGAAATATTGGAAGAGAGAAAGCAGAAAGGGGATGGTAGAGAGAAGAAGAAAAGGAAAAGGGGGACTGGGGGAAATTACCTCACAAGGATAATGAGGAACTCAAAACACTTCATTCATCATTTCATACATCACATGTTACATCTCTAGCCTATTTATAGGCCAATACGCTCTCTTTAGCCAACTACCATCCTTCATTACTACTAGGCTACTACTTTTGCTGTATGGTTATTACACAACAGCGTGCCATACAACTTTTTTTAAATAACAGAAGGTAAATAGAATGCGAGCAGATCAGCACCTCTGCTTGGGTAACAATTTCTGGTTTTATACAGTGGCTCCAAATAGTGACATCATCATCTGCATTACAGAAATTGGCCACCTGAATACAAAAATATAAAAATTTGAAAGATGTCATGTATGAGAAGGAATTTTAGGCTCCTGAGTAGTTCAAGCAGAAGAATGCCCATATGCTTGCCTTAAATTGACTCAGCAGCTCATGCCCTTGTCCTCCTCCAGTTCGCTTGTCCTCCATCTTTTCCTCTCTCTCAAGAATTTCATCTATATCCATGCTTAGGAGTCTTTTTGCTTTCCTCATCACTTTTGTCATCCTTAAACAGTTCCTCGACCCCAAATCTTAAGATTGCTGAGAGTTCATTCTACAGCATGCAAACTTAAAACTGGACAAAAATAGTTTGACAAAAACATAAAATTGTGGTATAAAGAAGTAACAGAAAGAGAAAGATTAAACTACAAGGAGCAAAAGGATCAAGCTTTGTAGTATGTAGACGGGTGGAGGTAAATAACATGATCCAAAGTAAAACAAGCTTTCAAGCAAGCCATTAAAACAAATGCCTAAAAGGAACAATAATCTCACTGGTATAATTAATGATTGTCATACTTTGTCGAAGGTACTGTCCCTTTTGGTCTCCTTCTCCAGTCTACCCTCAGCATTTAGATTTTGAATTACCAAATGGTCAAGGACCTATTATCAAGAAAGATATATTGTAATGTGTCAGCATCAACCAGTGGCATCCCAGCTGCAAACTATATCATAATTTGCATATATTTTATTACCATCTTCTTCTTTGCTCTCTCCAAAATATCTTTCTCAACACTTTTCCTTGTAACAAAATGATAGATGTCAACAATGTCTGGCAGCCCAATCCTATGAGCTCTACTCATTGCCCAATCCTATGGCATGCCAATATGATTAAGTCATTTAAATAGTTTTGAAGAAGTACAAATTTTACTCGGGTATCTTTTCACTTTCTTTTCTTCCAATTCTTAGTGGAAAACCTGTCCTCCATACTGCAAATTTTCTACTGGTCTGGGTGAAATTTCCACTCATTTTTCTCTTTCATTTTTGATTTCCGCCGGAAGGGGATCCCATTTTGAATCATAAATAATCACTGAATCTGCTGTTGAGACGTCTATGCCAAGTCCAACAGCACCCATGGAAAGAAGAAAGCAGAAATAATCACTTCCTGGGGCATTGAAATGATCTAGCCTGTTGATTCAACTCAGCCATTGTACTGCCATCGAGCCTTTGGAATTGGAAGCCTCTGAGTGACAAATACCCTGCTAGTATGTCCAACTTCCTAACCACCTGCATAGATGATTGCGAAAATCATAAGCAAATAAACTCAGAATTCAGGAACATAGTAAACAATACCAAGCTCCTCTGATGGGACAAATTCAATGCTTAGGGTGAAAGATGGCCAAATTCATCTAAAAACAAGGTTATTCAACCTTTTAATGGACTACACATAAGAATGTACCAAAATGAATTGAAAACAAAGCTTATCTTAATCCCACGTAACACACAGGAGTCCTTGATGTAGGCTTAACTACAGGGATTGATTCATTTTGAATTAAGTAATTCAACTAGTAGACATCACTTTTATGCAATGATCAAACTACAAGAAAATACCGACAGGAGGCATGTTTAACAAAGTCAAAATACGACGTTTGAAAAAAAAAACCCAAGAAGCTACCTTAATAAATCTAGACGACTGGTAATACCTGCAAAGAAAAGGAGTAGGCTATCCTATCAAGTGGAAAAAGGAGTTGTCTAAGTCTATGAAGGGCATATAACCTACACCATGACTCCCTGAGAATATTATAATAAAAAAAACACTAGATAAGTGAATCCTGCATAGCAAAACAATGTTTAAGTGGGACTTTCGCGTTCTTATAGCCCATCTGAGCAATAAACAAAGAGAAACTCATTTCCGCACACCCACCATTATTTTACCATAGACCCAAGATCATATACAAAAGCAAATGACAAATAAATTCAAGTAATTGATGAGGTAACTATGACAAACCTAAGAAAATATCAGGAAACAATGCGTGGTCTCACACAATTTAACAAGAAACTTATCGAGTATTATAACCTTTCAGCTACTTTAAAATAATCAGCTCCAGTTTACTGTCATCATTTATATCACCACCATATTCATGGTCTGCACTTTCAACTAAGAAGGGATGATTGCAGCATTTCTTCAACTTTACTACGGTATTCAAAAGCAATACCTGCAAAATCAACAAAATTATTCAAAGTGATGCCAGCTCATGTAATATAGGTAATAAATAAATCTTTATACCACCTAAAATCTTGAAGGGTTGGACCCATGTGATGCTAGCTACTCATTTGCTCTTCTACCTACTTTTCAAGGCAGCACATGTGATGCCAACTACTTATCCATCTACCCACATTCAACGGAGCAGACTAGTCAAGACTCAATGATTGCGATTGAAGAATCAAGTCTATAAAAAAGAAACTCAAAATATCAAAGAGGACATCGCCAGTTAGAACTTAGATTTCTAGCTTACGTCTTTTCTATCTTCAAAATAATCCTCTTGTGTAATACCATCCTCTTCACTCCCCTTTTCCTTCTCTACCCAAAATTTGTATCCATTCTAAGACAAATATTAACTTAATCATCCTACAACCATTAATCAAAGAAGCATATTCAATTTCGGTATACTTTCTTTCTCTTTTATTGTTTTATTGGATATTTTGAATTATTTGACCTTACACGGCATTTTGGTATCAGAGATAATCTATTTAATTTCTACATCTATTATATACTGAGCATTCTTAGTTTACATTCAACTTAGTCTAAACGTTGGTAAGCCTGCTAAACCCATTAGTTGGCCTGAGATTAGGCGGTCTAAATAATTGGTGTTCCTGATTATATTAGGTTTGTGCAAAGTAGGTTTTGGTTAATATTTAATTGATGTCTAATTAGATAAAAAAGCATCTAGGTTCCAAAAGCTACTTAGGGGCAGTAGTTCAAATTCTAATATTACAGCTAATTCAAAACAATTTTAGTAATAAAAGATCATGAACAAACAATATCAATTAATAATGAATATAAAGAAATACGATTACTATCTTCATCATCAATTGACAAATCTAAACAAAAATGTTATAATTATATCCATTATGACCTAATACAAATAAAATTAAACTTTTAATCAAATTAGAAATCAATACTCTAGTTTTATTAAGTCTTAGAGATTAAATACTATTAAAATATAAAGATTCAATTTTAGCCATAGTTCGATCCAATTTATGTAATGATCTAATCTATTTTAAATGTGCACCAAAATTTTTCATAGATCTTAACGATCCCACTAAACTCAACACTTTATGTGACGGACCGGATCTTTTATAGGCTACTAATCACGTCTGTCAATATCAAAATGCAATAGAGGAATAAGACAGACATAAATATTACAATAATTTATAATAGCGCGCACACAGGATCCAAACCGGTCGAATATCTAAGTCGGCCTCATCTTGGCCAACCTCAAATCTAGGATGGTCGGCTATAGGATGAAACTAATGATGTATGAGATGCCACTAAGAACCAAAAATACTTAAACCACAAAATCTTGCGGAAGTATACAAATATCCATTAATTTACACAGCAGATTCCAAAATGACCAAAATATATCAAAAGTCAATCCACCCATTTGCTTCGTGAATCCAGATCGGCCTCCAAAACCTAGGTAGTCCTCCAACTCTACTCTTCCTTGTCCGACATGAACTCTTACTCGTCTGAAGGTAAAAAATTAGTGAGTGAGCCGATTGTTCAGTAAGGTACAAATAAGCAAAGATATGCATAACCATTACTTCAAAACAAAATCAAAAGAAACGGAATAGGAGCAGAAGGCATAAAACATGATCGGAAGACATTTTCATGGGTATCGGTTTCCATTTTAAATCCAGGTGTTATTAGTCTTGTTTTTAAGTACTGGGCCTCCAAAATCATGCCGAAAATTCAATCATCTTTAGGGACCGGATGAGAGCGGATAACTTCGAGAAAGGATTGTGAAATCTCCACACAATCTAAAGCCGATCTTCTTATTCTACTCCCAGAGGCGGGCAGTCATGCCTTTCACCCGGCATACGGGGTCATAGTCCAAAAATGCCACCAAAAGTTTCCCTATGGCCCAGGGGCAATCCTCGAGTTATCACTTCAATATCATTGATCCAATTTCTTAACCAAATTTCCAATAACAACTACATTTTAAGCCTGCAGCTACTCGGCCATAACCAAATTTCCAATAATGGCTATATTTTAGGCCTATAACTACTCGACCATCATTTATAGTATACAATTTTCCTTGGTTTAGTGGCTTGCATCTTAACAAATGAAGTTTTCAATTGAGCAAACTGATATTTACGAACAATCTGAATAACATGCAGTTTAATTTTCCTAAGTACCAAAACTTAAACTTTACCATTTACTGCAATATCGTGCTAAAATATGAGAAGGATATCCAGCAATATTTAAGCATGAATCATGAGACGAAATCCAATATATAAAATATAGAATATGCACTGAACATGAAGATTCTTCATAAAATATGAGAAAAGGCATTATCATGATATTTAATCTGTAGAGACTTAGTGAAGAAGGGTATTAAAATAATAATACCCAAAAAAATCGGACAGAAATCAACATCAGCCAAAGACAAAATATAGAGTACACTTGCCTGATCTACGAATTTCCTTACTCAATCTGGCCTAAAGGTTCTTCCTCTCCTTCTTCTCCTTTGTGCCTCTTTCCAGATTTTTTTTTTACTTTCTTTCTTATCCCTCAAATCTAGTATTTATAGACAATGGGGTAAATGAGAGTAGGTAAGGGGTGGGTTACCTACTCTGGTACTTCTTTTAGATCCCCTATCTACAAAGTCAACGGAGTAGGTGGAAGCAGGTCACCCACTCCGATTTGGTTAGTCTGGATTCTAATCAAAACCGGCCAACAAGCCAATCCGGTCAACTCTCCCAACTGGTCAACGATTCATTCTTGCCATTAATCTACTCCGGACAACTATCCTAACCGGTCAACTATCTTAGTCGGTCAATTATCACAACCGGTCAACTACCTAACCCAATCAACCATCTAGTCTGGTCAATTATTTTAGCCGGTCAACTATCCTGGTGGGTCCACATGCTACCTAGGCTGATTTTTTCGATTAAGGCTGAAAGGCTAGGTCTTAGAAATTTGATCCTTACAATTCTCCCCTACTTATAAAATTTCGTCTTCAAAATTTAACAAGGCTATACCATATGAAAATTGGGTATTTGCTCCGGATCTTTGCTTCACATTCCCATGTAACTTCCTCAATAGAGTGATTTCTCCATAAAACTTTTACTAGAGGGATGGTTTTCGTGTGCAATATCTGATCCCTCCGGTCTAAAATCAGCACCGGTTCCGCAACATAAGATAGGTTTTCTCCAATGGTCAGAAGCTCAAAATTAATTACATGCGTTGAATCATGGACATATTTACAAAGCATTGATACGTGAAACACATCATGAACATCAGCCAAGCTTGGAGGCAAGGCTAACCGGTAAGTCACTTCAACAACTTTCTCCAGAATCTCAAAGGATCCAACGAACCTCAGTTTCAACTTTCCTTTTACTCCAAATCAAGATGTTCCTTTGGACGACGATACTTTCAAAATACAAAATTACCGACTTCAAATATTAATGCCGATCTCCTTTTATCTGTATAGCTCTTTTGCCTATTTTGTGCTACCTTTCATTTCTCGTGAATCATCCTCATTTTCTCTATGGTCTCTTTAATAATATCCGGACCAAGAAGTTGCCTATCACCTGTTTCTCCCCAATGAATAGGCAATCGGCACTTTCTCTTATATAGAACTTTAAACAGTGTCATACCAATACTCGCCTGATAACTGTTATTATAAGCAAACTCTGCCAGAGCCAAATAATAATCCCAGCTACCTTTCATTTCTAACACTGAGGCTCTTAGCATGTCCTCCAAAATTTGAATTGTGCGCTCCAGTTGGCCATCTGTTTGGGGGTAACAAGCTGTGCTGAATTTCAATCTCGTTCCTAGCTCTCGATGTAAGCTACCTTGGATCTCGGTCGGATACAATCGAGGCTAGCACACCACAGAGCCTAACAATCTCATCAATATACAGCCGAGCCAATTAATCTCAAGAATAGGTCGTCTGGATCGCCAAAAAATGGGCCGATTTAGTCAGCCAGTCAATGATAACCCATATGGCATCGTGGTTCTTCGGGGTTCTTGGCAAACTTGACACCAAATCTATCGCAATATCCTCCCACTTCCAACTCGGAATGAGCATCTGTTGCAACAGTCTAGCCAGTTTCCTCTTCTCGGCTTTCAATTGTTAACAAATAAGGCATTTCTTTACAAAAGCCACAATTTTTTTTTTCATATTTCTCCACCAGAACATTTTTCTCAAGTCCTGGTACATCTTATTAATTTTAGGATAAATAGTATACCTGTTCGGTGGCTTCCTTCATAATCTGCTCCTTTAGCTCCTTATTATCAGGTACACATAGTCGATCTTTAAATCTCAGGACTCCGTTAACACGAACATTAAAATCAATTCTGAAGTCCTTTTTCAAGTCTCCATCAAAAAGGGATCATTTGCTTGCCCCTCTTTGATCATCTGCAAGAACTCTGGCTGCACTTGAAAATAAGATAATAGCATTCGGTTGCCTTTGACGTATCCCTGGATATTGCAATGCTTCATACAATCCATCATCTCCATTTCCTTAATCTATAACGTTACCAGAAAACTCGATTGGCGACTTAAAGCATCGCCCACCACATTGGCCTTTCCTAGTTAGTAGTGGATTTCACAATCATAATCCTTCAAAAATTCAATCCACCTCCACTATCGCATGTTCAACTCCTTCTGTGAAAATAAATATTTTAAACTTTTGTGGTCAGAATATACAAGAAATTTCTCACCGTACAGATAATATCTCCAGATTTTTAATGCAAATACTACGGCAACTAGTTCTAAATCAGAGGTTAGATAGTTCCTTTCATGAATCTTCAACTGTCAGGACCCATAAGCAACCACCTTTCCATATTGCATTAGGACACAACCTAGCCCGGTCTTAGAGGCATCACAATAAACCACCAGTCCACCAGATCAGTCCGGAATAATCAAAATCGGCACAGAGGTTAACCGGTCCTTTAGTTCCTAAAAACTCTGTTCGCACTACTTAGTCCATTCAAACCTAATCTCTTTTTTTGTTAACTAGATGAGCGGCATAGCGATTCGAGAAAACTTTTTCACGAATCTACGATAATATCCGACTATACCTAGAAAACTCCGAACCTCAGTCACCGACGTCGGTCGGCTCCAATTCACTACGGCTTCAATCTTTTTCAGGTTGATCGAAATACCGCCCTTAGAAATAATATGGCCTAAGAATCCCACTTCCCCCAACCAAAATTTGCACTTATTCAGCTTCGCAAATAACTGATATTCTCGGAGAGTTTGGAGCACAGTTCTCAAATGTACCTCGTGCTTTACACGACTCTTAGAATAGATAAGGATATCATCAATAAAGATTACCACAAATTTTTCTAAATAGGGCCAAAAGACTCGGTTCATTGAATCTATAAAAGCGACAGGAGCATTTGTTAAACTGAATGGTATTACTATAAACTCGTAGTGGCCATATCTCGTCCAGAATGCCGTTTTCGCCACATCCTCTTGTTTAATCTGGAGTTGATGATATCCGGACCAAAGGTCGATATTAGAAAACACACATGCTCCCTGCAATTGGTCAAAGAGGTCATCGATTCTTAGTAAGGGATATTTATTCTTAGTTGTGATCTTATTTAATTTTCGATAATCCACACATAATCATAAAGTTCCATCCTTCTTCTTTACAGACTAGACTGATGCACCCCATAGGGACATTCTTGGTCTAATGAAGCCCTTATCCAGCAATTCCTACAATTACTGCTTCAATTCCTTTAATTCAGTAGGCACCACTCTGTAGGGCGTCTTTAATATCGGTGCCGATCCTGGCACAAGATCAATTTCGAATTCTATTTCCCGGTAAAGGCGGAACCCAGACAATTCCTCAGAAAATATATCCTCGAACTTACATACCACAGGTATCCCCTTCGCTAACAATTCATGATTCTCAGTTACATTAGCATATGCTAGATAGGCTTGGCATCCATTTTTCATCAAATTTCGGGCATAAATAGTCGAAATAAAACAAGATGCCTGTTTCTGCTGAACTCCTCGAATATAAAAAGGCTCACATCCTAAAATAACAAAACCTACCCTCATCTGAAAACAATTAACGTTGGCATAATATTTCACCAACCAATCCATGCCTAAAACTACATCAAAATTGCACATCTCCAGCAAGATTAAATTTGCTGGCAACTGAGATCCATTAATCTCGGTAACACACCTCGGGTACATAATATTTGTAATCACAGATGACCCCATGAGTGTTGAGACAATTAAAAAATAATCAAAAAACTTAGGAGATGATGCAAGATGATATGTAAATCGAGGCGAAACAAATGAATGAGTGGATCCTGAATCAAAAAGCACATGACAGGAAACGCCACAAATAGAGAAAATACCTTCCACCATGTTAGCCGAAACTTCTACTTCCTTTGTGGTGACTACAAACACCTTGGCCGGAACAGTCAGTTTGGACGTTGGGGTTTGTTTCAGGTGAGGGCAGCTCCTTACCATATGCCCCGCCTATCCACAATTATAACAAACTCCTGGCAACTTAAAACAAGGCTTGTCTCCGTACAGCCTCCCACAATGAGGACACGGGTTTGCTGACACCCTTGACGTTGGCACTGATTGGCCGGTCTTCTTCCTTGACTCCAGTTGCTTCGCCTTTTTCGGTGGTCTCCCCGATCCTACACTGGAGCTGGTTCCCAAACTATTTCGACCAGATATCCTCTTTTTAAACAACTCCTCTTTCTTAAGCTCCTTCTCGTAAATGAGAGCTCTATCCAATACTTTTCCATAAGTCAGCAACTTCAATGTCAACAAATATTTCTTAATATCATCTCTCAAGCCTTGTAAAAATTTTCTCGCCTTCCTTTCTTCCCCCTTTACCATAAACGGAGCAAAATGGGATAATTCCATAAACTTAACATCGTACTCGGCCATCGTACGATTACTCTGCCTTAATCGCAAAAACTCTTCCTCTTTCTGCCCATGGAGACTGGTAGGGAAATATTTCTCTATAAAAGCTGTTTCAAACATAACCTAAATAATTTCATCCTCCGGTACCTCAAATACTCTCTTCTACATTTCCCACCAATGATGGGCTTCTCCTTCCAATTTATGAGTAGCAAATAAAACTCTATCTTCGGCCAGACATCGAATAACTATGAATACCTTTTTAAGTCGCTGGATCCATGTATTTGCCTTCACTGGATTCGGTTCCCCCAAAAATTCAAGAACTCGTTTAGCTATAAATATTTCATATGCCGTTGGACCAGGATTTACTGGGGCCAGGTTTGGAGCAAGAATAGGAGCCAATAGCGTTGCTCCATCGACTCTATTATGCAAGTCATCCTTCCTAATAAGTTCAAATACTCAGCCTCTCTCAATCGATGGGCACTAAAGTCGACTAAGTTATTTCTATTTTACTTGTCATGCTATTTTTCTATAACCAAAATATTACAACATCAATTAATCCGGCATATTTAGATTAGAGGGAGGGCTTAACAATTATTCAATGCATTCAAAGATTAAACTCCCGAGCATCATACAACTCTACACCTCGGTCATTTCATCCACCTCGCCCGTTAACAACTAAACATTCCATCTAATCTTAACTACTCTTAACTCACTTCTACCCAGACCAAACCTAAACTTTTGCTTTAAGATTAATCAACCCTAAGACATCTCTTTCTCTCTGACACCAACTGTGACGGACCGGATCTCTTATAGGCTACTAATCACGTCCGTCAATATCAAAATGCAATAAAGGAATAAGACAGACATAAATATTCATGCAATAATTTATACTAACGCGCACACAGGATCCAAACCAACCGAACATCTAAATCGGCCTTATCTTGGTCAGCCTCAAATCTAGGACAGTCGACTATAGGGTGAAACCAATGACTTATGAGATGCCACTAGGAACAAAAAATACTTAAACCATAAAATCATGCGGAAGCATATAAATATCCATTAATTTACACAGCGGATTCGTTATACAAAAAGTCACCAAAATAATCAAAATATATCAAAAATCGATCCACCCATTTGCTTCATGAATCTAGATCAGCCTCCAAAACCTAAGTAGTCCTCCAACTCTACTCTTCCTCGTCCGGCATGAACTCTTACACGTTTGAAGGTAAGAAGACAGTAGGGAGTAACCTAATTACTCAGCAAGGTACACATAAGCAAAGATATGCATAATCATTACTTCAAAACAAAATCAAAAGAAATGGAATAGGAGCAGATGGCATAAAAAATGATCAGAAGACGTTTTCATAGGTACCGGTTTCCATTTTTAGATCCAAATGTTATTAGTCTTGTTCTTAAATCCTGGGTCTTCAAAATCATGCCGAAAATTCAATCATCTTTAGGGATCGGACAGGAGCGGACAATTTCGAGGAAGAATTGTATAATCTGCACACAATCTAAGGCTGATCCTCTTATTTTACTCCCAGAGGTGGGCGGTCATGCCTTTCACCCGGCATACAGGGTCATAGTCCAAAGATGCCACCAAAAGTTTCCCCGATTAGGCCTGTACCTACTCGGCCATAACCAAATTTTCAATAACGACTACATTTTAGGCCTGCAGCTATTCGACCATCATTCATCTTGGTTTAGTGGCTTGCATCTTAACAAATGAAGTTTTCAATTGAGCAAACTGATATTTACGAACAATCTGAATAACATGCAGTTTAACTTTCCTAAGTACCAAAACTTAAACTTTTACTGTTTACTGCAATACCGGACTCAAATATGAGAAGGAAATTCCAGCAATATTTAAGCATGAATCATGGGACGAAATCCAACATATAAAATATAGAACATACACTGAACATGAAGATTCTTCATAAAACATGAGAAAAGCCATTATCATGATATTTAATTTGTAGAGACTTAGTGAAGAAGGGTATTAGAACAATAATACCCGAAAGAATCGGACAAAAATTAGCATCAGCCAAAGACAAAGATAGAGTGCACTTGCCTGATCTACGGATTTTCTTACTCAATCTAGCCTGAAAGTTCTTCCTCTCCTTCTCCTTCATGCCTCTTTCCAGATTTTGTTTTTAACTTTCTTCCTTAGCCCCCAAATCCAGTATTTATCGACAACGAGGTAGATAATAGTAGATGGGGGTGGGTTACCTACTCTGGTACTCCTTTCAGATCCCGTATCTACAAAGTCAACGAAGCAGGTGAGAACAGGTCACCGACTCCGATTTGGCCAGTCTGGATTCTAATCAAAACCAGCCGACAAACCAATCAGGTCAACTCTCCCAACCGGTCAACGATTCATTCCTGCCATCAATCTACTCCAGTCAACTATCCTAACAGGTCAACTATCTAATCCGGTCAACCATCTAGTCTGGTCAACCATCTTAGCCGGTCAAACATCCTGGCCGGTCCACTACTACCTAGGCTGATTTTTCCCATTAAGGCTGAGAGGCTAAGTCCTAGAAACGCGATCCTTACACTTTAATTCTAAATATATACATTCCTAGTCTTGCTCAACAAGAAGACCATAGAGGTTTTCTAATATTATACAAAATCTATTTTGAACTATTAACAACCCAATTTCATCCAAAATATTTAATTCAAACCCCCTAAGCCGTGTTGCAAGTAGAAACTGATCATGTAGCTATTTTCACGTCAAAATTATTAAAATAAAACAAAATTACTCTGCCAAATACATTGCAGATAGATATTACTCAATCACCTAAACATATTACCCAAAGGGAGTTTACAAATATCACAGAAATTCCTAATAGAAACATTCTATTTAACTTTAGACCATCTACTATTCCAAGATCATTAAGCTTAAGCTCCTTAAGACCTCATACAATGGCATCAGTACTAGTTTCTAATCCGTTTATACTCAAAAAACTAGACAAGTAGAAAATAGGAATCTGATTCCAAAAATAATTAATCAATCTACTCCTCAATCTCCTACTATATCAAATATATAATCCATCAATATAATAACAATAGATAATGATTTTATTCCAAACATGTATTATTTAAGAAAAGAATTCATGTCAGAAAAAAATAGTTATCTTAAAAAATGGTATTTTTAATTCTTTACCAAAGAACAAACTAAAGAATATAAAGATATTTCGAAACAAATAATGAACAAATTCCAAATTGACCTTCCATTCTTTGAATGGTTCTTGCCTAATGCAAATATAGAAACAAACTTATGCCAAAATCTCCATTTATTGATGAAGTTAATAATTACATAAATATTAATACTGAGATAACTGATACATTACTGAATCCGAATTATTGTACGATTAGAGAACTACTTAATCTTCCTCAACAGGTTGAATTGAAGCAGGTTTGGTCTCCATCAATTCGAATCTGGATTTTGTGCATCATAACTAACAACTAAGAAGTTAGATGATGATGGGAACTTGCTCCCTGTTATATTCTCCGACGGTTAAATTAAAAATCATTTTTAAATAGATAAAAAAGAAGTAAATGGATGATGAATGGATGCGCGTAACGGGGGATTGAATATTTGAGTGCATTTGGCTAGGGAATGACTTTATGAGATAGAGGATAGAGCTCCGATGAGTGTGCCTGACCGATGGGTAGCTTACTAGAGGGAGAGAGTTTTGCACTAGCCAAGGAATGACTGGTTGATGAATGCACTCGCAGACGGGTGGCTAACCGAAGAAGGAAAAGATTCTTGGGCACTGATAACGAGGAGAGGAACACTAGTCGATCTCCTTTCTGGTTATAAACGGAGGGGCTCTCTACGAGTCACCTTCACTGGTCTTGCAGCACAAGGACTCGAAATCTGTGGGAAGCCTGCACAATCATCGCAGGGAGCCGGAGAATGAGACCTCACATGAGACGAGAATGGAGTGGGCATGCCTTCTGAGTCTTCTCTCTACGTGCTCCTTCTTCTCATTTTCTTCTCTTTTTCTTCTCCGTTTCTACTTCGCCGGAAATCCCCCTTCTTTGTAGGGACGAATGGGTATTTATAGTGTTGGAGTTGGTTCAGCCTTCTTTGAGCATCATGGTTGGCGACAGCTACCAACATCGATCCGCTAAGCTGTCCCGATGATCGTGAGTGCTTACTATGGCAACTACGGTTGTCTACAAGCGATCTTTCCTTTGTTAGGGCGATCGTGTAGGTCACTGTGTGGCCATTGCCTTCTAGGGAGATTTGATAAGCTATAACTGCCGTTTTAGGGAAGATTTGCATTCCTGGGCAATATTCCAAGAATATTTGCTGCGCTATCCTAGGTGTTTATAGTAAATGCTGTTTGCATACTCAAGTTGAGCTCTATTGCTTGCCGGCTGGTGAGCAAGAGAGGTCCCCATGGATCAGCCTTAATTGCCAATTTTCTGCCGGGCGATTTCGGGCATATGAGGCCACTCCGTCGGCCACCCCTTCCTGGGCCCTTCCCCCTTCAGTGGATTTGGTTCCCTAGTCAACCCATTTATAGCTATACCCATCACTAACCCTCCATACTGGGATTTTTAAATTTTTTACTCCCAGAATGTTCACTAATGCAATGCTAGTTGTCATCTACGAGTCTGAGTACGCTTTCCTTTCCTAGGCATTTTGCAACTTTTCCGTACAACGGTGATTTGGTGCTCTATTCGGCAAGATTTAGCGGCGATCCGTTGGACCCGCCAATTTTCTGCGGATAACGCCGACTGACGCAATCTTCTACATCAATGACTCGTCGGCCTCCTTTTCCGGCTATAAATGGGGGAGCTTCCTATGCCTTGCTTCTTGAGTCATTCTTTTACCAGCCAAGCAATATGAGTTCAGAGCGGGCATGATGCTTGCACTGTCATTGGCCAGGATCGGAGGAAATTCTGAGAGATTCAACGACGTGTTTGAAGTCTATCCCAATTTCCATATTCTGACCGTCCTCATGTTGTAATGGATGAGGCCTAGGTAAAAAGTGGCAGTTATCCTCTTCTCCCAACTATTGTCGCATAGTCCTTCCTGGGGCAACTTTAAGGGAGTGGTGGTTCAGTCTCCAAAGGGGAGAAGGTTGCCTCTTCTCCTTCATGTCAGGGCGGACGATCATTCCATCTATGGCCCACATTGGATTGTTGGAAACCGCTGGGGGAGGAGCTCCTGAGTCCACCTCAAGTCTAGGCCGTCGTCGCTACATCGGGTCTGGCGCAAGCTTACAGGTCTCGCTTCTACGGCCCGTCTTGATGGAAGATCTTTGATGGTTGCCTTCTTAGTAAGAACTAGTGCCTTGTTCTTCATTCTCACAAGGGAGGGCTTTTGCATGCACTTCCTGCTTCAACAACTCAAGAGTGACGATACGCAGGAGCCTCATCTTCTTGACCGTCTAGAACACGCTGTTCTCTTAGCCCTTTGGGTGTTTGTCCCAATGAAGCAAGGCTTCAATAGCTAGATCGTCTTTCCATATACTTTTATTTCCTTTTTGGATTGTGCGTTCGCTGTTACAAGTTTTATACTTTGTAAAAGAAATAAATGAATGAAACTCCCAAGCACCTTTCGTCTTTGTTGCATGGCTCCAATACTCTTACATGTTGTGAATAGTTGAAGCGCTTGCATGCTACTGTGTGTTGCTTGATGTCTGATAATTTGACAATCTAGGCGGCTGGCGGCTCAATCTTTTGGCGATCCGTCCCACGATCGGGTGTCCCGAATGCTTAGTTTGGACACGAGCCAGGTGAATCAGCGTCGAGCTTGCTATGGCTGCATGCTGTCCGTCAACAGTCTTGGAAAGAGGCGTGTTAGGTCATCATTATCTATGCTGCTCTGCCGACTTGCTCACCTAAGCGTTAAGGTAGCCAACTGTCAGTGCACTACATGGGGAGGCGTCACCTCAGTTATCATAACAAGGCCAGCGAATGGACGCACCATAACATTCTATGGTGAGGGCACATGTCGTGGTCACCATGGAGACGCAGGTCTTCGATTTTCTGAAAAGACATCACTGCTGAACTGAGGCATTAGCAATTTAAGTGCTGGTACTCAGCCGTCTCCCCGTTCCTTTGCTCTACGAATATCTCTACCATAGTTTTGCTATCCTCCCTTCTGGCTTGCCCTGCTTTCCAAATGGCTCACTGAGACGTTGTCGATACTTTGGCCTTGATTGCTTCGTCACTAGAAGCGCCATCTTCCACTGCCCCTGTGCCTTCGACTGATGAGGAAGGTAACGATGAGCAAACAATGGCAGAAACAGGAGAAGATGACTCGACAAGCGTGGCTGCCGTCAAGGAGAGGCGTCGTTTGGGTGCCTCGACTCTCGGGCCCCATGGGGTTCTAAGGGCACCTCCCGGCCTCAAGTCCATTGAATCTTCTCATCAGGTTCGTTCACCTTACCGGAATGTAATGCTCCACAAATTTCTGTGCCTTTGCATTTATTCATTTTCGCAGTAGCCTTTGTCTGACCACTCTTTTCAGTTTGATAGCCATGACGAGCGCTCTGCGCGGTGGAGGAGGCTTTGTGCTTGAGGGAGGTCGAGATTGCTCACATGATACAGGCGTGTGCTAATCGAATCGTTGAGGAAGTGGAGTGTCAAGTCAACGCCGCTGTTGGCGAGATTTTGCAAAGTCAAGAGCAGGCTAACTACCCCGACCGAGCTCTGTCCAAGTTTGAGGCGAAATCACAAGAGTTCTCAAAGGCTAATACTCGGGCTCTAGATCAGATCGTGCCACTCAAGGATGAGTTTTGGGAGAGTCGGCAGTGGCTCAATGAACTAATGGGCGTGTGCACCCATCTCAAGGGAGTTGAGGACCAAGCTTCACCCCAATACTGGACGAGCAGTTTCAAGAGGCCATTTACTTCTGCATACAGATAATCTCTTTGGCAACGTCGGACTTTCCAATTGGTTTCTTTAACTCGAGGAACACCGGAGCTTTCCGCTGTTCAGAACTAATTGGCTTCTCGGTGAGATATGTTAGAGGGCCTGTGTCACACTCTTCCAGGGCCCACGACCGTAGGACAGTCATCTGGTTAGGCTGCTTTTTATACTTTTGTGGGCTCTCGGGTGCCCCGATTGCGGTTTTAGATCATTAATAAATCAGACTGATCGCTTCAATCTTTGTTGCCGATGCCTTTGAATATGCGCTGATTTAACTCTGCTCTGCCGACTAAGCGTTATCGCTATTATGGTCAAGCTTGAACGGACGCATCTGCCTAGTTGTGCTCTCCCTTGCAGGGAGGAGGTCATGGCATTGAGAGAATGTGGTTGCCAGCTAAGCCTTGCAAATATCGCTGCCGGGCTTTGGCGCAGCTTAGGCCGTCAACCGCATGTAACCATCGACGCTCGATCCTATTAGAGGGCGTCGTAGATTTCATGCGCCCGGTCCTAATTCTCCCACCATTGTCGATTGATGGTGCTTGTTCCTTCTAGAGGAAGTCGTCGTACATATGCTGAAAAGCCTCCTAAGGTTTTAATGGCCACTTGATGGGGAGGTCCGACTCTTGGTCTGCAAGTCTCCCGGGTCATGGTATTCGACCTCGTTCGGGCTACTCAGTGAATAGGACCAAGGTTTTTAAATCGACCGTCTCTAGGCCGTTCGGTTATCGAGGCTGAGGTTTTGTGACCGGGTCGCAGCCGGTCAAAGTGCAAGTGAAAAAGTTCAGTCAATCTAGGGGCAGTCTAGATCTCAAAATTGATGCATGCACACAAGCAATTGAATGACTGCCATAATAAATGAAATTAACAATTTAAACATGCTCATAGTACTCAAGTAATTCGCATGGATGCACTTGACTTGAGTTTGGTAGGAAATCATCCGTGGCACCTCTTGGGCCTCTGAGACCAACCTTCTAGTCTGGGATCTAATCTTATATGCCCCGCTCTGAAGGATAGCCGAAACAAGGAAAGGTCCCATCGGCAAGAGGGACCAATCGCTTGTGCCAGCAGTTTCGTGCCAACAGCCTCTACTCTCCAAAAGGTTGGGTCCTTTACGCCGAGCTGGCGTGGCACGAAAGCAACATCTTCTGGTGTGAAACGCCACAAGGAAAGAGGGTTGAGGACTCTAATACCCTCGAGGGCGCTCCAGCCTGCTGCCTGGTAGCCATCCAGCTGCTTGATTTTGGATGTTGGGATCTCATCGCCGACAGGCGACCTACAGGTACCGAGGGTGAACTTCAGCCAACGCGAAGGAAGCGTCTTCTAGCATGAAAAGCCATAGGTAGGGGGGCTGAGGACTCTGCCACCTCGGAGGGCATTCCAGCCTACTGCCCAGCTCACACAGCGCACTAGCAATATCTTTTGGCATGAAACACCGCATGCAAGGGGATGAGGACTCCACCGCCCTTAAGGGCGTCCTGGCTTGCTTCCAACACTATGCTCGGAACTTACGAGGACCTGGGAGTCCAGCGAAGTGTAGAAATGATCAAGTGAAACATCGGTCGCGAGCCTTCAGGTTCAGTTCCCGGATACTACGAGAGGATGGAGACGACTGAATCCCCGTCACGAACGGTGACCTTGATAGGTCAACAAAGTGTCCTCTGACGTTGCGTGGAGTTTCTTCCTGAGCAGGAGGCCTCCTGTCTCTCGAATCCTCCCAAATACCGAGGTCATCAGGCAGGTGAGTTTTTCCTTTGGCGGGCAGTTTCTTCCCCCTGCTTCTCCTCTTGGGTGCTGACGCTTGTGTATAGAAGGAGCCCCCAGCTGCCATGCGTTCAGACGAGCACATAGGGCCTAAGGTAGTGTAGGCATGATGCCCTGTTGAGCAGCGAGTGCATGCCCGTAAAAGACAAGTCGAACGTTACAATAGCTACCCGAGGGTCATCACTATGGGAGGTGATATCTCTAGCTGACATGCTAACTGGAGTATGAATATTGACTGTGCTTGTTTGCTGACATGTGATGATAAGACTTTCTAGTCGTTTCCTATAAACGGCGCCAATGATGCGCCCCTAGATTCGAATTATTGTACAAATTAGAGAGCCACTTGATCTTCCTTAGCGGGTCGAACAAAAGCGGATCCAGTCTCCGTCACTTTAAACTTGCATCTTGCACATCATAACTAACAAATAAGAAGTCAGAGGTTGGCAGGAACTCACTCTCCGGTATATCATTCAACACTTAAATTAAAATCATTCTTAGATAGATAGAAAGATAGGATGAATAAATTAATGATGCATTGATGCGTGTAACAAGAGGTTGAATGTTTGAGTACGCTCGGCTGAGAAGTAGCTTTAAGAGATGGAGGACAGAGCTCCGATGAGTGCGCCTGATCGAGGGTTGGATTACTAGAGGGAGAGAGTTCTACACTTGCCAAGAAGTGGCTAGTTAATGAATGAACTCACAGGCAAGTGGCTAACCGGAGGAGAAAAAAATTCCTGGGCACTTATGATGAGGAGAGGGACACTCGTCGATCTCCTCTCTAGCTATAGACGGAGGAGTTCTCTATGCCATGCTCGACGAGTTACCTTCACCAATCTTGCAGCACGAGGACTTGGAATCAGCTGGAGGCCTACACAACCATCAGCAGGAGCCGAAGAATGAGACCTCACGGGAGACCAGAAGGGAGTGGGCATGCCTTCTAAGTCTTCTCTCTGTATGCTCTTTTTGCTTTTCTTCTCTTTTTCCTATCCGTTTCTACTTCGCCAGAGATCCTCCTTCCCTATAGAGATGAAGAGGTATTTATAGTGTTAAAGTCGCTTCAGCCTTCCTTGAGCATCACGGTTGGTGGCAGCTATCAACGCCAATCTGCTGAGCTGTCCCGGCGATCATGAGTGCTTGCTATAGCAACCATGGCTGTCTATGAGCGCTCTTTACTTTATTAGGGCGATCGTGCAGATTACCGTGTGGCCATTGTCTTCTAGGGAGATTTGATGAGCGATAGCTGCCATTTTAGAGAAGATTTGCGAGGCGATATTCTGAAAATATTTGCCATACTGTCCTAGGCAGTTATAGCAAGTGTTGTTTGCGTACTCATATTGAGCTGTACCACTTGCCAGCTGAAGAGCAGAAGGGGTCCCCATGGATTAGCCCTAATTGTCCATTTCCCGCCAGGCGGTCTCGGGCTGATGAGGCCATGCCATGGGCCACCCCTTCCTGGGCTCTTCCCCCTTCAGTGGGCTTGGTTTGCTTGGTTTTCAGGTCAGCCCATTTATGGCCGCACCTATCAATAACTAATCAACAGACACTACTAACGGTCAACAAATAACATCTGTACACCCACCATTAGTATTATTCAAATTAAATATAGATAGTATCTAAATAACAACTACACCTTTTAAGAAAGGTGCAGATAGAGATCAAACTGACAAAGCAACTTTAGAAAATATCAAAAAGATTTATGAACAAAGTAATTATCAATCTCAAACATTACACATTATAACA
This sequence comes from Nepenthes gracilis, assembly GCA_033239525.1. Lineage (NCBI taxonomy): Eukaryota > Viridiplantae > Streptophyta > Magnoliopsida > Caryophyllales > Nepenthaceae > Nepenthes > Nepenthes gracilis. The sequence goes on from BSYO01000001.1 coordinate 30,639,981, forward strand.
AAATAAATAGATAAAGTAGAAAATCTACTCCATAGTAAACTCGAATCAACAAATATATTCCCACACGGTATTTCTCCTCCTCTTAGTTTAACATTTACCATATACATTATCTTGTAATGAAATTAGTCCGTTACTCCAAACAAAAGCTAATGCTTTATTAGAAACCCTTTCTTAAGGAATTCAACAGCTAATTCCTTCATCTTTTTCCAATCTACCTAATTATATAAAAACCAATTCAAACTATAGATCAAAATGAAGAAGTTTCAAAAGAAGACTAGGAACTCAATAAGATTAGACAACCTAAGAGGTATACTCCTAATTCTCCTAGAATGTTGCGAATAAGATATTAATATCCTAGACCTATACCACCAAATATTCAATATGAAAAAAAGAAACCAATTTCAATATAAAGTATTCAGTGGAGAAGATATTCATGAATAGAACACATATGACAAATTCATATGGGAAATAATTTATTTATTACATGATATCGGGATGGCTACCGTGGCCTTTCAAACTCAAAAAATTAGTGACCATTAAGCATGCAATTATTATTGCTGGCTTTACTAGTACTCTCAAATTTTGGTGGGATAATGCTTTACTACCACATTAAAAGGATTATATACTTAATCATATTTAAATTATTCAAACCGTTGGTGATGATGAAGTAATCCAATTTGAACAACACGAAAATGATATTGAAATCCTTATTATTACAATATCCTAAGCATTTATAGGTAATGTTAAAGAAGAAGTAACAATCTCTAAATAATTTTATACAACTTAATATGCCTAACCCTTCAAGACTTCAAGTGGTATAAAGATTTATCCATTACCTATATTTTTAGAAAAAGAGATTGCAATGAACCTTTCTGAAAGGAAAAGTTTGTTGCAGGATTACTAACATTATTTTCTGAATGAATTTTAACTAAACTAACTGATTTAGCAAGGGGAAGAGTTATTCTATGGAACAATATGATTTTTGGTCAGCTCTTTGCCTTCATTAAAAAAGAAGGATTACAACTATACTAAAAATACAAAGAACAATAAAAAATTTCATAAAGATAGTAAACAATTCAAAGCTCAAATGGGATTATTCTGTCAACAATATGGATTAGAAGAACTAAGAGTGCCATCCAAAATTAAACCAAAGTATTCTGAAAAACATTATAGACAATCTAATTCTAATCCAACTTCACATCATCTTGATCATAAACCATATAAAAGATATGCAAGACAAAATAAAAATCCTATCAAGAAATCTAAATCAGATTATCAACCTTTAAAAATAATATGCTAGAAATACAAAAGACACTGTGACAAATATCCCAAATGGTGGAGAATTGGTTTGATATTGGGAGGGTTCTTTGAAGAATTGGTATTGCATAATCCTTAGATGATTGCTTGGCTGGTTACGAGAGCCAATAATGGCTTTCTGTTTGTCTTTTTTAGATGCCATGACCCTGGAGAAATTCCCTTATTGAAAAATCAGGCAAGGAATTTGAAGTCCTATGGTAAATTCAATATCAAAATCAAAGACGGATAAAATAGCCTACCATCTTATAAAAATTTGTTTAGAAATGAGATTCTTAACATTCTTTTGTAAAATATCTTTTGTTGTTTTATAATTAATGCGTAATACCAACTTTTTTATTATATAAATTATCTTAAAATATTGATATATATAAAACAATTGATAAAATTTCTTTTTTGATAGTTGAATAATTCTTTTGGGGTCCTACCCATAACCCCAAATAAAATCATATGATTTGAACACATGAGCTAGATTTTAATTTTTGCTTAAGTATGCCACCATATCCTATGTTGGAGGCTTCAGTTTCGACTATCATAAAGGCATTTGGCTATGGGATTTCAAGACAAGGGATTGGATTTGTTGTCTAAGTTGTTTGACTATCTGGGTATGTTGGTCCGTCCATTAGACCCAGTTTTTCTGGAGTCTTTAATATAAAGGCCCACATATTTATCTAAAATTTGATATAAAATCAGCAACATAGTTTAGACATCATAAAATCTTTGAAGCAGATTCTTATCATTGATTTCATTAGGAAATTTGTTAGCAAATTCTATGGCTCATTGAATGAGTGATAATATGTTTATATATGTTTAATCCTAAGAATCTGATCATTGTTTGGAATAATTTCATTTCAGTAGATGGAACTACTAAACCATTTTGTTTGGTAATATGTAAAAATTGATAAAGGCGTTTGAAATATTGTTCTATTGATTTTAAAAATACTAATACATCATTTATATAAACTATTATAATAGTGGTATAAGGGTTGAATATTTGATTCATTATATTTTGAAATTCTATGGACGCATTTTTTAGCCGAAACGGTACTACATTCCATTCATAATACCTAAAGAGATTGTAAATGCAGTTTTATATCGATCTTGCTCTTCAATTTTATTTGTCAAAATCTATTTTTCATATCAAATTTTAAAAATATATTTGCATTGTATAATCTATTAATAAGATCTATTTTATTTGGAATTAGATATCTAATCCATTAAAGAATTTTGTTCAATGGTTTATAATTGAATACTAATGTAACGTCCCCGGCGCATCCGCACTGTGGATATTGTCCGCTTTGGGCTGGGGGAACTTACGGCGTCCCAGGCCAACACGCAGCCCGCACGGTTTTGTTCCTGACAGACGGCCCCGCCGCCCGCAAAACGCGTCCACACGGGGAAACACTTTCCCCACCCATCAGAGTGCCACAGCAGAAGCGTGTAGATATTGTCCTCTTTAGCATGGGGACCTTCACGGCGTCCAACCACACGCAGGCCTCAAGGTTTTCCCCCGGCGAACCCCCCACGGGCTCCCAGAGCGCGTCCACAATAGAAGAGGTATCCACGCCCTTATAATAAGGCACGCTTCGTTCACCTCCCCATCCGATGTGGGACTCTACAGTCCACCCCCCTTGGGGACCCAGCGTCCCCGCTGGCACACCGGACCGGATCCCGGCTCTGATACCATCAGTAACGTCCCCGGCGCATCCGCACTGTGGATATTGTCCGCTTTGGGCTGGGGGAACTTACGGCGTCCCAGGCCAACACGCAGCCCGCACGGTTTTGTTTCGACAGACAGCCGGCCCGCCCCAAAACGCCGCCCACAATGGAAGAGGTATCCACGCCCTTTATAAGGCACGCTTCGTTCCCCTCATCCGAGCATGGGACTCTACAGTCCACACCCTTGGGGGACCTGGCGTCCTCGGCTGCACACGGACCGGATCCCGGCTCGATACCATCTCGTAACGTCTCCGGCGCATCCGCACTTGTGGATATTGTCCGCTTTGGGCTGGGGAACTTACGGCCCTGTGCCAACACGCAGCAGCCGCACGGTTTGTTCTGGCAGACGGCCCCCCGCCCCAAAACGCGTCCACAATGGAAGAGGTATCCACGCCCTTTATAAGGCACGCGTTCCCCTCCCCATCCGATGTGGGACTCTACATCCACTCCCCTCAGGGACCTGGGGCCCTCGGCACGGCACACACGGACCGGATCCGCCTCTCGATACCATCATCAGATCGTCTCCGCGCATCCGCATGTGGATATTATCAGCTTTTGGGCGGGGGAACTTACGGCATCCTGTGCCAACACGCGGCCCGCACGGTTTTGTTCTGGCAGACGGACTACCCAGCCCCCAAAACGCTGGCCCACACGGGGAAACACTTTCCCCACCCATCAGAGTGCCACAGCAGAAGCGTGTAGATATTGTCCTCTTTAGCCTGGGGACCTTCACGGCGTCCAACCACACGCAGGCCTCAAGGTTTTCCCCTGGCGAACCCCCCACGGGCTCCTAGAGCGCGTCCACAATGGAAGAGGTATCCACGCCCTTATAATAAGGCACGCTTCGTTCACCTCCCCATCCGATGTGGGACTCTACAACTAACCTTAGAATTCTACATTCTAATTTTACTTGCTTCATGATATAGAAAGCAAAGCAGCTCCAAGATGATTTTTGTAGTCTAATTTGTTTATTATCTATTAGGTCCTGAAATTTTTTTTTTACAATATTCTAATAATTTTTAATTCTTTTGAATAGGTCTAACCTTTGTTGGCATTTTTTATTCATTAAAATCTTTTTCACAAGGCAAACTAACTTGATATTGTTTTCCCTCCCAAAATGCATTTGGGAGATTTGCGCATACTTTATTTTCAAAAAGTTTTTGAATAGTTTTGATTTTATTTTTGATAACTGGGCTAGTTAGTTGTTGTTCAATTTTTATTTTAATTCAATTTCTTCTTGTAGGTATTTGATCTGTGCTTCTTTTCTTGATATCAAATTAATTTGTTTGTCAATAGAAGCCATCCGTAATTCTTGAAATTCTCTTGTTTTGATGGGGCAAAGAAAAGGAAATAAAATCTTTTCTCCTAAGATTTAAGTGGATAATCCTTCAGCAGATGCCATGAAAGGATATATTTGGATAAGGAATAGAGCTCTTAAAATAATGTCTTGTTGTAAATATTTGACTAATATAAAAGTTGACCTAAAACAATGTTCTTGATTACTAATAGCTGCATTTGTTAGTTTATAGTTGATATTGAGCCTTGATAACTTGTTATATATAATTTTTCTATAGTTTTTTTGATAATATTTTGTTGGTATGAGTTCTTCTTGTAAATAATTTTGGTTTGCTCTTGTATCTAGGAGAGCTATTAATTTGAGATGAATTTCATTGTTCACTACTAGGATGATTTGACAATATCATTTTTGAAAATTAATCCTTATTATTAAATGCAAATATTGTTCTTCATCATATTGATTTCCTTGTATTGTTGTTTGAATATCATTGGATGGTGATTGGAAAGTGGAAGCTTCATTTGGGGTAGGTTGAAAAGGGATATCGCAGCTTACGTGGAAAAGTGTCTTATATGCCAACAAGTAAAGGCTGAAAGAAAACAGCCGTCTGGGTTATTACAACCAATGTCATTACCGGGCTGGAAATGGGAGGATATCGCCATGGATTTTGTGACTGGTTTACCAATGACGCCAAGGAAACATGATGCTATTTGGGTGATTGTTGACCGATTAACAAAGTCAACCCACTTCTGGCAATCCGGATGACTTACCCTCTTGATAAATTAGCCCAACTGTACGTAAACGAAATTGTTAGATTTCATGGTGTGCCTGCCTCTATTGCATCAGATAGAGACCCTCACTTTGTTTCACGATTCTGGAAAAGTCTACATAAAGAATTGGGTACTGAATTAAAATTTAATACTTCTTTTCATCCGCAAACCGACGGCCAATCAGAACGGACTATTCAGATTCTCGAGGATATGTTAAGGGCCTCAGTCTTGGAGATGAAAAGGACTTGGGATGATTCATTAGCTCGTACAGAGTTTGCTTATAATAACAGCTACCAGGCCAGCATTGCCATGGCTCCTTTTGAGGCATTGTATGGGAGGAAATGTAGGTCGCCAATTCACTGGGAGGAACACGGAGATAGAAGAATTTTGGGTCCAGACATTATCAAGGAGTCGGCAGAAAAGATAAAGATATAACATGAGAATCTCAGAGTAGCCCGGAGCAGACAAAAGAGCTATGCAGACCGGAGGAGATCTGCATTATAATTTGAAAAAAGGCGATTTTGTATTCCTAAAGGTATCGCCATCCAAGGGGAAATACAGATTCGGAGTAAAAGGGAAGCTGAAGCCGCGATTTATGGCCCTTTTGAAATTCTAGAGAGATTGGAGAAGTAGCTTACGTGACTCGCACTACCTCCAAACCGCGTATACATGACGTGTTTCATGTGTCAATGCTTCGAAAGTATGTCCATGATCCTACTCATGTAATTGAGTATGAACCTTTGGCGATCGACAAGGATTTATCGTATATAGAAGAACCAGTGGAAATCTTGGATCGAAAGGAGCAGAGATTACGCACCAAATGAATTTCTCTAATAAAGGTGCTTTGGAAGAATCACACATCCGAAGAGGCAACTTGGGAACGAGAGGAAGAGATTCGGAACAAATACCCATATTTATTTTCTCGAGGTTAGTGACTTTATTTAAAATTTCGAGGACGAAATTCCTATAAGTGGGGGAGGTTGAACGGACCCAAAATTTTAATAAGAAAATTTTAACCGTCAAGTCCGGTCAACGCACGTTACCGGAAAACGAAATAAAAAGAAGTCCGGATTTCATTGGTGAAATCCTAGTCCGGATTTCTGGATGAAAAAGAAGTCCGGATTTCCAGGGTAAGAAGAAGTCCGGATTCCCTTAATAAAATGAAGTCCGGATTTCCTTTGGTAAAAAGAACTCTGGATTTCCCTTGGTAAACAGAAGTCCGGATTTCGTTGGAGAAAAGAAGTTCGGATTTAAATGAAGTCCGGATTTCCGTTGGTAAAAAGAACTCCGGATTTCCCTTGGTAAACAGAAGTCCGGATTCCGTTATGAAAATGAAGTCCAGATTTCCTTAGTAAAAACACTCCGGACTTCCGAAGTAAAAAGAAGTCCGGATTTACTTAAAAGAAAACACTCCGAATTTCCGAAGTAAAAAGAAGTTCGGATTTAATAAAAATGAAGTCCAGTCCTGTAAGGCCGGAATACTGTAGAAATGAAATGCCGAAGTAGAAGGAGAAATCCGGTCAACGAAAAATGTTGACCGGACAAATGTGAACAAATGAATAGGAAGGAGATAGAAATCCGGTCAACGCTCGATAGTTGACCGGAAGTTGTTTTGATGCAATGATGAAGTCCGGTCACAGAAAATAAGGAAGAATATTGGGAAGGAGCGACATCAATAAATTTGCTATTTTCGAGACTTATTGGAAAACGACCCTCCTTGGGAAATGTAAGATTTATAAATATCACCCTTGGAAAGTGTACAAACATAAATAATACCTTGGGAAATAGGAAAATTATAAATGATGGCCACCAAAACCTAGGGTTATAAATAAGGGCTTAAGGGCATTAGGAAAAGGCACCACTAGAAACTCTCAGTGAAGACGAAGACAGAAAGCTAAGGAAAAAGTAGAAAATAACTCAGGCAAGATACTCACCCTATTTCTAAAACTCATGTTTATTATGTTGCTATGAAAGTATATGATATTCTGTTGAAAGTATGCTTTTACTGTTCGCTCTGAAATGCATGTTTAAAGGAAATTCTGTTATGCATGATGTTAGTTTTATTCTGTTATGATTTATTGTCATTATTTATGAATTTTGCTAAATGCATGTTTACGGAAAGGAATTTTAGGCCTTAAGATGAAACAAGAAATCCTGCTAATGAACTCTGCTTCTCTGAATTTAAGATAAAAGACCTCCGGCGTTTTACAGAAAACGATTTAAAACTCCGGCATTTTAGGAAATAAGTACTCCGTCCAGTTTGAATAAAGAACTCCGTCCAAAGGAACTCTGGCCTTTTTAACAATGTGCTCCGTCCTCTTTTGAAAAATACTCCGGTTTTAAAGAAGAGGAACTCCGGCCTTTACGTCTTTAAATAGTACTCCGTCCTGTTGTTTTGAAATAAACTTCGGTCTTGATAAAAGCGAACTCCGGCTTTTTACTCCGGCTTTTAATAACAACTCATGATACAAGAACCTCGACATTTAACAAAAGAACTTCGGATATTATAAGGAAATGAACTCCGGATTTAGAACTTCAGATTTTAAACAGAAACGCACTCTAGATTTAAGAACTTCAGATTTTGACAGAAAACATTTCGAATTTAGAACTTCGGACTTTAACAGAAAGCACTCCAGATTAAGAGCTTCGGATTTTAAATAGAAACACACTCCAGATTTTAAGCACTCCGGATTTTGAAAGTACACCGTTCCTTTAAGTACTCCGGATTTTGAAAAAAAAGTTCTCCGTCCATGAAGCACTCCATCCTTTAAGCACTCCGGATTTTAAAAGAAAGGTACTCCGTCGATGAAGCACTCCGTCCTTTAAGCACTCCGAATTTTGATAAGAAAGGCACTCCGTACTGTTTGAAAGGAAAGGCACTCCGTCCCTTTTAAGAAAAAGAATTTCGGTCTTGTTTAAAAATGTACTCTGTCCTTTATGAATAAAGAACTCCAGTTTTGATGATCTTTGTATTCCAGAAAAGAACTCCGGCTTTGACTAAAGAAAACAAATTCCGGCTTTGTAAGAAAAGAACTCCGGCTTTCTGTTTGAAAAAGAACTCCGCCATCAGAGAAAAAAAGAGAACTCCGGCTTTTATTTTGGCTTTGAAAGGCACTCCGACATTGATAAAGAAGTCCGGCTTTAAGAGCTCCGGACCTCTGCATGAAATGAACTTCGGCCTATGTATTATGAACATGAAAAATGGCATGTAATTACGGACAGCAAGTGGAACTTACGACTTTTGAACTATGATGATTGGCCATGAAAGAACACGAACCAAGAACCGAGTTTCCATTAAACTTGCTGTTAAAGATGGATGAAGGATATTGGAGTGACACTCGAGGATGCCTCCTGGGCCACGGGAGGGGACCTTTTGGTGGCATAAGAACTACGGACTATGGCCCCGTATGCTGGGTTAAAGGCATTACCTCCCGCCCCGGGGAGCATAATGAGGGGATACGGCTTTAGGTTGTGGGGTAGCACACAACCCGTCCTCGATGTTGTCCGCTCCCGTCCGGTCCCTAAAGATGATATGAATTCCGAATGATTTTGATGAATTTTCTGAAGACAAGATGAAAAGAATATGAACCAAGAAGAAACGAAATGATAATTTTTCTTATGCTATATTATGATCTATATTTTGATTATATGTATGCTTATGTTTTCTGCATGTGAGTATCCTGCTGGGCTTTGTAAGCTCATTCTTGCAATTTTTCAGATGACAAGCTTATGGAGGACGAAGTTGAGTAGAGTCCTATGGTGTATTTGAATGTTTGCCGGTTTGGATGATTTTTGGAGTTTAGTTTATTTTGTTTTGAGGAAACTTGTTTCCGCTGCTTATGAATGTTAGAATGTTTCCGTGATATTTTGGGATTTATGAAATTATAAATCTTTAGAATGCATCTCAGGTTTGAATAAAGAAAAGAAAAATTTTATGTTCATCTATTTATCCTTATCATAAATTATATGATTTAGATTTGACGACGGCTTTTGATGGTAATAAAAGTCGGGTCGTCACACTTAACATATTAAATTGTTGGAATTTACATTCACATAAATAGTATAATTTATTTTGTTCTTATTCAGATTCTAAATATGAGGATCAATTTACTAGATTTATTCTCTTGGATTTCATAAATATGATCTTCGACATTTTCAATTTGATACTCGGGTTCCTCTGTATCACTCAATAAAAAAGAAGTCAGGTTATTACACATTTATTCATCATCTTTAAATAATTCATATTTTTTATTACATTGATTATATTTGTGACTTGGTCTTTTATATTTCTAGCATATTATTTCTCATGGTTGATAATACGATTTAGATTTCTTAGTAGGATTTTTATTTTGTCGTTCATATCATTCATATGGTTTATGGTTACGATGATGTGAAGTTAGATTAAAATTAGATTGTCCATAACACGTTGGTTTAATTTTAGACGGCACTCTTAGTTTCTCTAATCCATATTGTTGATAGAATACTCCCATTTGAACTTCGAATTGTTTACTATTCTTATGGAATTTTGGTTGTTCTTTGTATTCATTGTATAGCTGTAATCTAGTATGGCAAAAAGTTGACTATAAGTCCTATCATTCCATGGAATAGCTTTTCCCCCCTACTAAATCAATTAATTTGGTTAAAATTCGTTTAGAAAATAATGTTGGTAATCTCGTGACAAATCTTTTCTCCAAATAGGTTCATTGTAATCTCCTCTTCTAAAAATACAAGTGATAAATAAATCTTTATACCACTTAAAGTCTTGAAGAGTTGGGCATCTTATGTTGAATAAAATTATTTTAGAGCTTATTACCTCTTCTTCAACATTACCTACAAATGCTTGGAATATTGTGATAATAAGAATTTCAACAGCTATTCAAATTGGATTACATTATCATCACCAACAGTTTGAATAGTTTTGGCATGATTAAGTATATAATCCTTTTGATGTGGAAGTAAAGCATTATCCCACCAAAATTTGAGAGTACCAGTAAAACCAGCAATAATAAATTTGCATGCTTGATGGTCACTAACTTTTTAAACTTGATAGGCCATGGCAACCATCCCTATATCATGTAATAAACAAGTTATTTTATATTCGAATTTGCCATCTATATTCCATTTACGGATGGCTTCTCCACTGAATACTTTAGATTGAAATTGATTCCTTTCTTTGTATTGAATATCTAGTGATATAGGTCTAGGATAATAATTTCTTGTTTGAAACATTTTAGGAGAATTAGGAATATATCTCCTAGATTGTCTAATCTTATTGAGCTCTTGGGTCTTTTTCTAAAACTTCTTCATTTTGATCTATAATTTGAACTGTTTTAGGTGGATTGGAAGAAGATGGAGTTAGCTATTGAATTCTTTGAGTAAGAGTTTCTAATAAAGCATTAGTTCTTTTTTATGGTAATTAACTAATTTCATTACTAGATAATATATATGGTAAACTAAAAGGAAGAGAAATATTGTGTGGGAATATATTTGTTGATTCAGGTTTTACCATAGACCTAATACCATTTACAAAAGCAAATGATAAATAAGTTCAAGTAATTAATAAAGTAACTATGACAAACCTGAGAAAATATCAAGACACGATGATTGGGCTCACACAATTTAACAAGTAGCCTATCGAGTATTACAGCCTTTTCGCTACTTCAAATGATCCACTCCAATTTTCCGTCATCATTTGTATCGCCACCATATCTATGGTCAACACTTTCAAATAAGAAGGGATGATTGTAGCATTTCTTCAACTCTACTACAATATTCAACAGCGATACCTACAAAATCAATATAATAACTTGAATCTTCAATGATAGCACTGACTATGATGCAATCTACAAGGCCAACCATGGGAAAATGAAGCATTGTTGCACACGTAGTATCTTTGATGAGTAGGCTTTATGTCATAGAGTGAAAGCTAGTATGTATACGACAGATGCACAGAAAATGTTAAGGTAACAACAATTACTACTAAAAACAGCAGATACAGCCACCCAAAAAATAGCTGAAAAGAAAAATACTCAATAATATATAGGATAGGAGAAAATAGGACTTGAGCTCATTTCTACATTTGTCATTAAGCTATTTTCTCAATTTGTATTTACTCACATAACCGATGGACAAGACATTCTACTAAGGTGACCACATGTCATTCTCTTACTACCTATTGAAAAGGTAAAAGCTATTCAATCTAATTATTCATATAGATGTAATATTACAAATCAGATTCAATAAATATAAGAAACTTGATTTCGTCGAACCCCGTTGTTTAAATCATGGAAGTTGCGTTCTAAAATCCATTTACAATACCTATGAATCATAAACAAAGAAACTGCATGTGAAAATCACGTAAAACAATTTCAAGTACGGAACCAGAAGCAAGATAGGCATCATAATTAGTGCTCACTGTTTCTGAAGAGGAGACATTTCAACCCTAAGGATATGTTCTATTTTTGGAGGCAAAGGCTTCTCCACATCCTTAATGACTCTTCGTAGAATGCAAGGCCTCCATTCCATATGAAGATTGGCAAGCTACACATTATCCTAATCAAACAAGTTATACAACCATCCTTTTTTATCCTTTGTGATTGAATTCAATCACAATACACAACTTCATGAATAGGGGAAAAAAACAAAAACAAAATCACAATCCCTAGATTACAATACCTCAGTCTCATTGACGGAGATAAGTTTTTTACAGTTCTCTACAAAATCTTCCTTATTCCTGAACTTGTGGGGATCAAGGAGGTGAAGCAGAGCCCTGTCATGAAAAGAAGTGGAAAACGAAGATATGCAGCTGAATGATAAAAATAATATGAAATATCCTAAAACGAAATCTGTGCACGAAAAATTCCATCCAGATGGCTACAGAAACAAAAGCTCCAGACACCATGCCACTTGCAAAGATTTAATAAACAATTTCCAACTGCTTGCAAGCTTTGTGAGTATATTTTGCTAACTAATAACAATAGTAGAAAAATAAAGGTAAGTGTTATATCACATTGATACGTATCTTCTAAAAACTATTGACAGACATATGAAGTCAAAGAATGTCATATTTGTATTGCATTGGCAGGTATGTTCTCTAAATATGATATGCGTAAGAGGTATAGCTGTATTACTATTTCTGCAAACAGTTGATAATAAATCCTAAACCTATCAATTCGTTCAGGAAGATATTCATAGATTTGCCACATGCCCGTCCGCGTGACCTGGTTATCAATGCTGTTTTGCAATGGAATGCCAGTGATCAGCAACTTGTTCTTGGTGCTAAATTCCTCTGGAATTATACGGGTGGAATAAAACATTTCGCACATCCATCTGATGTAAAGTAATAGGGCACAACTCAAAAATTCAAGAACAAGAGTTGTGTAAAATGACACCTCACTGTTCTTTAACCGATGAGCTTCCTCAACCATAAGGTAGTTCCACTTGATCTTTGATAGCACAGCCTTGTATTTCAAAAAAAACTTCACAAGCCGTCAACAAAGTGCCAAACTTTATTGGCCTACTCATTTTCTTGTCACTGGAAAACTCATACTGCTGACAAACCTGGAAACAATATTCCATGGTAATCCGACAGTTAAATAAATAAACACAGAAAACATAAAACTAAATTCTTCAAATCACAACCACCACCAGCCATGCAAATTAACAATCATGCACGAAAATAATTCTGTCATTTAAGAGGTCACTAGGACAATGATGCAACAATAATTTTCTATTCCAGGAGCACTTCTCTGTTCTAGCATTTTAACAAGGAAACAGATGCTACAAACACCAAGCAAATTCAGAAATCACAGAACTTAAAGAATAAGAATGGGCATGCAGGAGCACAACCATGGAGGACTAATGAGGGTCCACAACAGGAAAAGACATAAGCATCATACAAGCCCAGCAATCATCAATTACATTGTAGAAAAAACTAATAATTCAATCAAAATTGTCATGAAAGAAAAACATGCAAAACCATGAAGCAGAAGCAAAGAACCAGGACCAAGGAACTACGTTCAAGATGTTTGCCTCCTTTATAGGAACAAATCTAATGTGGAATGTGGGGTGAGGGACGATCCTAACACACAACTGATAGAAACAACTGGATATAAAATGAACGAATTCAATAGACTACCAGAAGTACCACAATGTTACTTGAACAATATGTTGTTTTCTGCATAATGATGTGACTAATCATCTTCCATCCAGTTCAATTTATTAACCTTCAGAAGAACACAGTGCAATCACACACCTTACATTTGCCTGGCCCTACCAAACCACGATTTGACATCAAACCTCCACAAGTCTCTCCCAGTGCTATCCAAAGTAACTCCAGTTCTCCCATCTCTATTCTTAATGACAACCACCAACAGCAACCTCTACATATGCCTCATTCTGTTATTTGGCCAATAAAATAGTAGTCCTATTCACACTTTTAGCCTTAACCACTATGAACACCCAAATCTATCTCCTTCCGCCAACAAACAAGTATAAAACCTTTTATCTTTGTGAACCAAGATCAAGAAGCTGTCATTGCCTTCATTGCAATTGCAACTCTAGGGGCACTATGACAACAAGCCCTCACTTCTTACGCAATAAAATTCCTCCAAGGCTAGTTCCATCACACTCAAAACATTTACACAACCTAATTTCCACTCCAAATCAAAAGAGCCTACTCCCCATTCCTCTATATGAAGACAATCCATCACTCCTCGCTAACAAAGGAATCCATGGGTAAGAGTAGGAAGAATGAGAAAATACAAAGGAACAGTGGAATAATTAGTGAAGCCCATATTACTTTTTAACTTCTCATCTCGCTCCAACTATCATGATAGGCAGGGTCCACCATTCAACCACCCACATGAGACAAACCAAAGAAAAAATAACAGCAGAAGTCAGGTCTCCACAAAGTGCAAAAATTATAGTAGTTTACCAATTAACAAGGAAAATTAAATCCCCAAGCTGAATATCACGAAGTTTTCCCCCCTTCAACCATTCAGGTTGCTTGTCAAGCTCTCCGCAGGCTTCCTGAACGACAAGAACATTGTGATACAGTAACTATTGTGGGCCTTCATGGGGGGCAACAAAAGCATATCTGCTTGTAGAAGGAATGGGAAAATAACCAAAATGGGCCTACTTTACAATTCAAAATAAGAAAAAGCCAAACTTATAACTCCCAGGATATGCAAAAAATGAAGATAAGCTTGTAACAGCAGAAACAATGAAAATGACAAGCAACAAATAACATTTACAATCCCAAGGAGATCAAATTCTCAGACCATCATCTAAGAACCTTAATAAGTTGAAAAACCATTGAGTCAGACTCTATTCAAAAACATGGATGAAAATATCAGTTTCAGTATTGGTATTAGTTACAAGTATATTGGTATCGGATAATGATATCGAAAAATATCAAACAAAATAATATTTTGAAAATCGTAAGTTAACGGGATTATATCGACCGATACAGAAATTTAATACGATATTGTCATAGTATCTAGAATTGTCAGTATCGAGGGGTTTGATACCGATACATATTGGCCAATATGTATCGTGTTAATCAATATTTGCATCAATGTTCAAAGGTGCATGGAGATAAAAACAAGACCTGCTAAACTAATGGTGCTGATCTTCCCAAAAAGGATGTTGCCATAATTTGCACATATGGAACATCAACCCACATTTTATTTTTCTGTTGTTTTGTTGGGGGGTGGAGGGAGCAGTAATGTAGGTGAATGCAATGCACAACTAGACCAAATTATTGAAGACCTGCAATGCAGACAACACATTTGAAGAAGCTTCAATTGGGTAAATATATTAATTTTACATTGTGAAGGAGCGAATTTTTTTTTTTTTACTTCAAAAATCTTCCCGTCACAATTCTTCCGAATCTAAGTCCCAAGATGAAGAAATCAAGGGAAACGGTCCAGACTGGACCAACACATGCACACGTACAAAGAATACAGACTTTAAATATGTATATATATTCACAATGCATACACAAGATTATCCAATGCCATGTAATATTCACAGCTCTAATTCTTTTAACATTTTATTTCATCAAACCAAAATTCTTACAAAGATGCCATTCTAATACCCGGTTATAACCAAAAGTTAATGGCGGAAGCAGATCTATACCAAAATGTATACAAGTGGAAGCATAGTCATTCATTCATAGTTTCAGATAAAGACATTCAACACTATTAAATTCTCCAAAAATCTTCATCAGGCTTTCCGATTCTAAAATTCCTCCTGACTAAGCTTTGTCTATTTCTGCTCGTCTGGTATTAATTCTACCGTTTCATCTAGAGGAGACAAATTATAATAGAGTGAGCCAAAGCTCAACAAGGCACCAAAAGCATGCAATATAAATCATGAATGCGATAACATAGAGTTATAGGAAATACCGAGGTTCATTACAGATGCTGATTCCGAAGTCCAAGTCCGATATCAATTTTCAAAGTTCACTGTTGGATAAAAATTTCCAGGGTACAAAATTTTTATATTTTAGAGCTAACTTCTGAAGTACAAAGCTTAGCGTTAAAATCCGAAGTTCACATTATATTATCTATTTCCGAAGTTCTTACACAGTATTAAATTTTCGAAGTTCATAATGCCATATCATTTTCTTTGTTCAAAGGGACCTAGGCTAGTAGACCCTACTAGACAAGGGGGAGAGTAATCAATGGTAGATTGTGTTCACTCCATACAATTAAAGGCCATAGTTCGATAATCATATCCATTTCCATTCAAAATCCAAAGTCCATAGTTCCATATCTCTGTCCTCTCTTTACGTCTCAAGGAGGGGCGGACCATATATCATTCCATGGACGGAGTTACCCTTGATTACCACCGTAACGTTCTAAGGCATGCCGGAGAACCTTATCTAACTGCTTAACAGTTCTAGGTCCAAAGCACTTATTCAAGGTTCAAACAAAATTCATCATAACTTCAAGGCCGATTTCATAGTTCACACAATCCATACTCCGGTCAATATTCAAAAGACCTTCACCCTTTCAATGTTTCAGTTTCCACATAGGATTTTCATGCAAAGTAGTCCGGTCATAAAATGAACAGAAACATGGGCCAGCATACAAAAATCAATGTGGAAAGCTATATTCATGCAAGACAATTCCGGCTGTAATTTGAATAATAAAACACGTGCTAAACATGTCAAGAATTTACAAAACATGAAACTTAGTTCAGATTCATGCATGCTTCGTGATGAAACTTATACTTGTCAAAACAATGGTATAGAAAACAAATTCCGAAGTATACTTGCATTAAAACATTTTTACATTTTAAACTTGAAAAGGGAGGTGCATTTGCCTGATTTCCAAATTCTTTCACCCCAACCGGCCTAAAGCTCCCTCTTCCTCTTCGCCTCTTACTTCTTCTTTCACGGACTTTCTAAGTCATTTTTCAAATTAAGAGCTCAGTATTTATAAAGAATGGGCTAGGTGGGAGTTGGTGGGGTAGGTTACCTACTTGTACTTTCTTTTTTTTTTTTTTTTCTAGAAGGTCATTGGGGTAGGTAAGAATGGTTTACCTTCTCTGGGTAGTTGGAAGGAGGTCAGCGGGTAGGTAAATCTATTCCAACTGAAGTCAGCCTTGATCCAATTCCAATCTACTCCGGTTGCTTTTCCATCCTCAAAGTCTCCGAAAATCATCATTCAATTTCGGCTTCAGAAATTACCCAATTTTCTCCGAAAAATTGTTCATGGTCTCCGAAAGTTGGCTCATGATCTCCGAAATTCCATCCCCAAAGCTGCCCAGCATTAGTCTTTACAGCAGGCCAGCAAAACTGTCCGGTAATTTCCTCGTCAAAATGCTGCCCGGTAAATTTGCCACATCAGCAATCCAGCAGGTTTATTTGAGAGCAGTCCGGAATTTACTTCTTCAACAGCTGCAAGGCAGATTTGCTTTAAAGGCAGGCCGGCAACTTAAGATGTTAGGCAAATTTAACTTCAAGCAGCCCGGTGAGGTGCTTACCAAAACATGCCAGCAAAAGTCGTCCGGCATTTGTTTTCTCAAAAGCCGGTCAGAATTTTGCTTCAAAATTTCAGTCCTTTATCGGTCAATGAAACCAATTTCCGGTCAATATTTCATCCTCAAATTTCCGGTCAACAACCACATAATTCCGGTCAACATTTCATCCTCAAATTTCCGGTCAACAACCACATAATTCCGATCAACATTTCATCCTCAAATTTCCGGTCAACAATCACATAATTCCAATCAACATTTCATCCTCAAATTTCCAGTCAACAACCATATAATTCCAGTCAACATTTCATTCTCAAATTTCCGGTCAACAACCACATAATTCCGATCAACATTTCGTCAACTCCATCCTTCATCGTCCTTCATCAACTTCAGCCATTTCCTTATCATCATCAACTTTGGCCTCCATCACACACACACCAACTTTGGCCTCCATCACCCACACCGTCAATTCGGCCTCCACACTAACGCCATCTCAACCGGCCTCCTCAACCACACCATCCACTCCGACCTCCACTCCATCAACTTCAGTCTTCTCCTTCTCAACTCCAGCCATCTCATTACTTAAATTTTTCTTCGGCTTTTACAAGGCCTAATTACTTTTAAGATCGGGATCTCACAATGGGGTAAGATATGACTTATCTCTTTCGTTTTTGTTTTCATCATGTAAAAGTCTTCATTGTTTTAACTAAAACACTACTATTATTCATCTTGCTCATGGCTCATATTGGTCATGGGTTTAGAACGGGAATTGATCTCTATAAGATCGAATTTCCTGTTGTTCCTCAATAACTCAATGGTAGAGTAGTTGGTTATTAACTAACTGATCATAGGTTCAAATCCTATTTAGAGATATTTGATTTATTCTGAATTCTTCAATTCAGAATCAAGGGGTTCACATTGACAGTTAAGAGCAGGTAACCCATTCTATGTCTTTATTTCTATTGTATTCTATCTCATCGTATCATGTTCTGCTTTACAATATTTAAGAATCTCCATCAATACCTCAGTGCAGGTTCTAGATAATCCTTTATTCCATAGTTCTAAAGCTATAAGGTCAATAATATAAGTCAATTGCAATGTAGATTATCAAGCTCAAATCCTAATAAGAGAACTACTATCACCAATTCAATCCTATAGGACAAACAAAGTGTGACCATGGCCCTATAAGGGAAACAAAGTCTGCTAAAAAATGAACAATTCTAAGGAATAATATTGTAAGGTACCGATTTTCAAAATATAGTAATTAAGAATAATTAAGTTAATAAAACCAAAATTAGGCTTAAAGTATACAAGAAATTAAGTTTCGGAAGGAAAATAAGAAGAAGAGAGAGGGTCGCCTGTTGCTCGCTCAAGTAGCACAGGGGCGCAAAATCCAATAAGCATGCACTTACTGCTCGCCCGAGTGCAAGCTGATGTGCATATTCCAGAGACCTCGCACCCGAAGCATGCCCAAGGCGCGCTCGAGTGCGGAATCCAGTGCTGGCGCGCTCGATGAGTGCCCAACTGGTGCTTGAGTGTCAGTCCACCTATTTAAAGCCGCACATCCTGTTTTGTGTCATTTTTTGCAAAGAAAGGGAGAGAGGAGAGAGAGAGAGCGCTGCAAAGGAGGAGAGAGAAGAGGAGTTCAAGGCTTTCGAATTCGTTTTCGGCTTAGAGTTAGTTAAGAAACTTGTAGATCGGGTTGAGATAAGTGTATCCATATACTTTACTTTCTCTTTTCGTTCTGTTCCTTTTGGGTATTTTTGTTCAAATGCTGATCCAAGTTTAGATTTACAAATATTCATGTGTTTAATGTGCATATATGTTGATTTTTTCTTCGATTTCAAGAATTTGTGAAGTATTGTGTTGGATTGGAAAACCCTAACCCTCGTACACGGTTTTTCTCCTGTTATTTCCGGTTATATGTGGAACGTGTCTTTGAAAATTGGTAACCCTAACTTCGTGAACATTATTGCTTTAATTATTTGATATTTATTCATATGTATTTTGTATATGTTATCTTGTATGTTCCGGAAATTATGTTGGGTACCTTGTATGGAGAAATTTGTTGTCCGAAAACCCTAATGATTTGTTAAGCTCATGTGGTGGAATTTCCTAATTTTTCCTAAGCTCCATGTCCATTTGTGCATGTATTTGAAGTCATGTGAAGACTCTATAATAAGAAATATATGCTTATGATATGAAAAGGATTATGAAAAGGATAAAAAGGGACCTCCACAATTTGTTATGAATTATGAATCGTTTTCTAGAAAGTGAGAACTAAGTGATAAGTATTAAGTGTGGAAACTCCCTTAAGAATAAGTAAATAAGAAATTGGGCCAAAGATTTGTATTTCAGATGATGATATTCCCTAACATACCTTAAGATATTACAGTGGTAGACCAATGAATGCCCCTGGGCCACCGGGAGATAATTTGGTGGCATAAGAGTTATGGCCTCGTATATCAGGTTAATGGGATATTGCTCACCACGGAGTGTTGAATTGCATGAGTAGTGCTTTAGAATGTGTGAAAGCATACACATTTCGTTCCTTATTTGGCTATTCCGTTTGTTAGTAAGGCCTACTAACCCCGATCCCTAAATATGAATGAATTTCTGTATGTTTTAGAAGTTAAAGAAATCGGATATAAAATATGAAAAGATAAATATGTTCCAAAAATATATTTGATCATGTTTTTATGCTCATGTATCTGTATCATGACTCTATTCCATCCCTTCGATCTATTTTAAGTGTATTGCATTGTCTTTACTTATATTTGTGCCTTTTTGAGCATTCAACTCACTCCTTTACTATTTTTCTTACCTTTAGATGAGCACGAGTTGATGGCTGATGAGGAGGATTATAGGTCGAAGATTACTAGGCTTGGAGGATGATGACTTTCGTGGATTTGTGTATATGTAGGATGGAAATGTTGATGTATTTTGATCATTTTGATGATACTCTGATGAATTTAGTTTCGACTGTGTATCGATGATATTATATGCTTCTGTAGGCCATTATGGTTTGTTTTTAGTACCTAGTGGCATCTCTCTATCCCGACGTCGTATCCGAAGATATGATGCTAGAGTCACGAATTTATTGTGGCGATATTTGGATCCTGTGCTTGCTTGGTTGATATATTGTAGGTTAATCTCTTTTATGGATGGCTTTTAAATAATTTATATTTAGTTTTGATGGACATTTTGCACAGGCGTTATTCAGATGGCCTTTAGTTCGGCCATAGTTTTTATAGGTGATCTGTCACAAACACAGACCTTTATTCTTCTTACACTGGACATACACAGTTTTTCCTTGCACAGCCATAGCAGCTTCATGAGCCTGCTCGCATATAAATGGAAGATAAAAATAATTTCGCGTCAATCCTCATACTTGCATGTGCACAATGTACACAAATCTATTAAACAAGAAAACATATGGTGATAAGAGAAGAAAAGATTTCTGTAGCAAAGAAAATGTTATTGAGGAAAAAGAGATAATAAAAATTCTGTAGTTTTTATTAGAAGAGAAAAACAAAAGGCACGAGGTAAAGGATAAAAAAAAAAAACCAGTTGTCTATTTAAGGCATGTACAACTTAGCCATTGGACACAAAAGGTCGATGCAGTGACAGCGAAGTGGAGGCAACATGCCAGCTGGCTTTACATGAGCAATCAGAATTTAAATCATGAAAGATATAGATGCTTATGTTACCATTTACCCCCATAAATGTTCTAATTATTACACCCCACACCCAACAAGATCAATACAAGGTAACCAAGAGAAATCATTCACTAAAAAAACCTTACACTGTTCTGTGTTCGTGGGATTTCTCCAGCCTTCTCAATTTGATCCTCTTTCTTTTTGGATACTTGTTTTGCTTAAAAAACAATGCCACAAGCTAAAAATCAGAAATGTCAAGCCACAGTTAACAATTTGTTGAAGTAAGATCTGAATTAATTAGGCTTCTTAAACTTATTAAGCTTGCAACCAGCACTGACATAATGAACTACTTTAGTTCATTCATCTTGTCTGCCCCCACTGACCACCTTCCGACTATAAAAAGTAACCCATTACATGAAATTATAAATGACGCAGTGAAGAAAGTCCCAACAGCACTAGTGGTTCCAGAAAGACATTTACTTCGTATAATAATTTCTGTGCAAGAAATAAAATATGCTCTACCTTGTACTCACCAACAGCATTCTGTGCAAATGAAATATCCACATCTTTCTCCCTGAAAAACAATGTTAATAACCACATATATATGACCTGAATGATTACAACTTCAACTATTAGCCTAAAAAGCAAATTCACAAGCATGAAAAAAGGCAAATGGTGCAGGAAACAGAGATTCCATTCTGTCCATAACCTCAATTGAGGCACATGCCTTCTTAGAAACCAAGATATCAAGGCAGACGAAGATCATAAAATGACAGTGTTTCAAGAAGTAACAAATAAACTCCAAATTTTTAAACTCAGAAAAAACCAGAGCCATCTTTATTGATCCTATCAGCAATAATTCTCTACACCTAAGATTCATTGAACAAATAGTTAGTGCTGTTGGGCCCCGGTACTAAGGCCCATAAAAGCACGGCCCAATTAAAGAAGCCCAGAAGCGCTCCCGCAAGCAGAAGAGACCAAATGGCCCAAGGGCCGAGAGCCCAAGAGGTATCACACTGCCCGAGCGGCCAGGAAGAATCTCTCAGACTTTCCCCCAGAGGGACCCACAAGAGCTGCTCTCTCCCCACAAGTCCGCGAGCTTACGAAGGGATTCATGATCAGACGAGAACCGCCCGCCCCGGCCGGGATGGCCAGCTGGCCTATTTCGCCAGTTTCCAAGAACGCCTGCACCTACTGCTAGTCGCCGTATCAACAAAGCACGCTTAGTCAAATCGGGGCAGATATCTGGTTCCTGTACATCTGACACACTCAAAGGCTGCAGCGGCGCCGTCCACATGCCACTCTCCACACGTCAGCTGCATTAATGGAGGCCAGTGGACCAGCTCCTCATCCGCCGAATGGACGCCACATGTCCACTCCCCAACGGCCCGACTTCCACTATAAATACACAGCAATACCTCCTTTCCAGGGGAGAAGAGGGCCTTCCAAAGACACACAACTGAGGCTTTCCAGACTCACAACTCTGAGCCCTAAAGCTACAACCAAGCGCTCACCCTCTCCACGCTCAACTCCTAAAAGACGTGTAAAAAGGCTCTCAGTGAGCATAACTTCATTAGGAGAAAAACACAAAACGAGAGATAGAGAAGGGATTAACCCTCACAACTGTACTCTGTAAAATCTCCAACCCATATAGTAAAGCTCTTTACAGGCCCTGAGCCTAGTGGTTTTTCCTCCCCATTCATGAGGAGGTTTTCCACTTAAAACATCCGGTCTCACTCCTCATCTCGTGTCCAACACATCACCCACTTGTGTTGCCGGTTAACCACGGATCGGCCTCGACGCACTCCCTAACGAGCCTCCCTGAGAGATCCGACTGGGTGGTCCCCACCTTCTGCATCTCTTGGCCATAGCAAGTCCCGTGGAACCAGAACGCAACAAGTGCAATAAAGAACTTATCCAGCCAATTCATTAAACTCACACAACAATTCTCTCCACCTAGGAATGCATTGAACAAATGGTTTGCAAAATAAAGAGTGTAACCTGCCCTAATTAAGCTGACTTGCCATGGTAAATAAATGTGAATACAACATCCACGAAACTAATCTGACATTTTTACTTGAAGAGATCCAAGTCCATCTCTTTGCTTACATCATGGACCTCAATCTAATAGGACACAGGAGAGGCGTTAGAAACTAGATCAAATAATAACTTGGCATCGGACAGATGAAAACAATATAATCTACATAACAGGATAATTTGCACAGCTAGTACAGAAATATGTTGGTAATGCACAAATATAAAGGTCACAAAACTGTTACAAAACCTGTATGTCCTTGGACACATAGCTCAACTACACAATTAAGTGAGATAAGTCAACAGTCACTTGCAAATGGTGCAGCAAGATGATAGAGCAGAGCCCTTTCCTCCAGGTGAAAATCTCACGGAATATTCTCCCTGCAAAACATTAAGGCCCTGCTAATTTTTGCTGAGAATATATGATTGAGATAGCGAGGTAAAAAAAATCTGCCATAGCATTAAGAAAAACGGCTAAAAGCCTTAAAGTCATCATTCTTGCTGCACCATTTGCATCATAACATTCTCTAGGAAATGTTAGATTGACATCATTCTTGCTAGATTACAAAGCGCTCCAAATGCAGTTTCAGGGAAGATATCTAAAAATAAGGATTAATTGTTTGATTGTAATACATTTACTCAAAACATCTTATAGAAATAAGCACTTCTAAACAATATATTGTGCAAAGATAGAAATATGCAAGTGTTGAGATAAGCTAATCCCAGGATTGCATAGAAAACCTAACTTGTATTTGCAACCATCATTTTTCTTCCCAAAGCAAATGTCATCAAACAAATCCAAAGTCCTCACTTGTTCTTGCATGTGCATTAAATATAATATTAATAAACCATGCAAAAGATGTCAGTGTGGTCATCTCATAAAAAAGTGAGCTCCAAATTCTCAATGGGTTTAACTACTAAAACCAGTAATCTAAGTACATTCATTATATGAAAAGTTTGTTACCAAGAAAATCATTAAACTCTCGATGGGAAACAAAGGTCTGGTTACTATAATGAGGATAATGAAATACAAAAGAAGGAAACTACCTATAAGGCCCCCACTAAAAATTCAAAGGTTCCACAATATCTAAAATTGATTTACCAAAAATTGCATAAAGAGAGGACGTTTCAGTTATTTCAACGTGTGGCATCCTAATCACATTAGGACAATTTTAACCATACGATAGGCTCACCCTCAATAAAGAAGAAAGAAAATAAATAAAAGTAAGTGTTAAATTAAAGACAGCTTACACATGAAGAATTGACAATCACTAAAAAACGAACAGCCTGATCTAGTCATGCCAACAAACCAAAGCTACGTTCTGCTATAGATGTTTTATTCACCAAAATTGAGTCCCGTAAGGGAAGATGTGTGTCATTAACTATTGTCGCCCAACAAATTTGAGACTTCATTCCTCTACTAGACTTCGAAGCTTTGGCCACACCTTTTCTTGTCAAACGACCACCTAAAGAATGGGTTGCAATCTTAAGTGATGCCAAGAGGAGGACCTAGAAATTAAAGTAAGTAGAGCATAATTTCCCAACAATGCTTGTGAGCAACAAGAACAACAACAATAACCACTACGTAGGTCAACTACACAAATCTTCTCATGCCATTTCTCAGTATAGAGCACCATCCTTTGAAGGCTCTGATAGGTGGAAGCACAACAAAGAAAAAGAAACATTTGTGGAAATAAAAGATGCAAAAGTAAATATCATCAAGTACATAACATGTTCTACCGAATGTCACGCAATAATAAGATCTGCACTGGAGCATGTTAAAATTCATTCTTGCATACAACCATATGCACCCCTAGAGGCTAGAGGAAGGCCCAATGCCATGCATTATGTTGGCTCACCATGACAAGAAGAAACTTACAAAAACACTAAGTTGTTAAGGTTAGACAAGGGATGGAAAATGGAAAAGACTGAAGCAAGAGAAAAAAAAAAGCTCTTTTTTGCTTGATTGAAAGGGGAAAAAGGGTGGCCATTGCACCTCAATTGGAAAGATTGACCAACAAAGCAGCTTGTATTGGCAGTAATTAAACTTCTGGAACAAGGCCCTAGCAGAAAACAGTTTGTCTAAAATTCTATGCTGAAAATAATTACAGCAGAAAGAATAAAACTCCAGATTCCCGCTGCAGCAGACTTTCACATGCCTTATGCCTCACAATGTAATAGTATAATTTCTACTTGGAAGCAATGCAAGTGCAACAGAACTACATAAACAAAATCACGAGACAGTTCCCAATTTTATGTGAACTTATTGAGACAAATTTTTTATCATTTCTCCCTTTTCTCCAGCTTAGAATTTATAGACCCACATATACTCTAAGCAAGGGGATTCTGCAAGATTTTGTCTAAGCTCGCTTCAATCTATAATTAAGATGGCTCAAGAGGTACAGGATAATATATCTTACCTCTTCAAGGGACACGGATTTCCTGGATGTCACATCCTCCGTAACTTTCTTTATGTAATTTAGAACCTTCTTGTAATCACTAAGTTGCATGTTCAGAACAGATGAAAGAGGGACATAAACAAGAGTGTAATACCAACAATACCAAAGCCTAAGAAAATGACATTTCAACTGAGAACAACAAACAACATCTCTTCATATTGTATGAATTACACAGACGAAGCACTCGCATTCTGCAATTTACACAACGGTTTCCACTGATAATGTATATGAGACCGGCCCTTCAATTTTAACAAAAATTCCATCTAATTCCAATCGAGCTCTGAATGAAATAAGTGGCTCCTAACACCGGCTCGGTTGATTTATCATTCCTCAGAGCTTCTTCAGCCATGCCTTTTGGCTGATGCCACAACTTTTTTAATGGCATCACCATCCTCTTCTTCAATCTCCTCCTGCCCATTATAAGTCTAAGAAATTGGCATGGAGTAGGTAGCATATACAATAAATGCATGAGAACCTAGGAAACTTGGTGATCAATATCAGATATGTTGCAGAAGAAAAATGATACAGATGCATTTCACATGACAAATAACTATAAACTCTCAATTCTATTAGTGCATAAGAAACCAAGAGCATGCAATACTCCAGAAATAATACCTAACCATTATAGCAGGATGCAACAGCCAAAGTTCAGCCATCAAAACCATAGAACCCAGGACTGAGTGAAAAAGAGAGGCTTCAAAACTTTTAACACTAAGGAAGTATCAAAATGCAGTTAATCCTCACTGAATTTATTGACTATCTCAGAGATAGTTCAAATACACGAGCCTCAATTGTTTTATAAAACCCAAATAATGTGAAAGTATCAGATATATGGTGATTTCTTTTCAAATCAGGAATATAGTCAAATGGATTGCATTTTAAACACATTGAGTTGAATTCTAAATTTACGTAGAAATAAGAGCCCTTTTGGTATATCATCTTTAAAAAGAGTGCAAAATTTTCCAGGAACTAGATATAGTACTATTTCTAGGTGGTTAGCAGACCACGGCCAAGCTAGAAAAAAACGGTGTACATAAATACCTTTGGAGATTCTTCTTTATTGCTTCATCAAGATCTTTACTTTCAACAAATGATACCTTACACACTGACCTGCTGGATGTCAGAGTCTCATTCTTTTGCCCCACGTTTCTGCTTTTGTAGGGATGTGCATTTCTTCTCGTTGCAAAATCCTCATCACCGTCATCCTCAGAATCATTGACAGAAAATTCTTTCTCAGATATTCTGCCTCTCCTTCAACGACCAGGAGCAGAGAACGATCTACACTCACTGCCGCCTTTTACAGTTAGTCCACTTCTATGTTAACCAACTTAGTTCTTTTTCTAGTAATATGCATCATCGTCAGAAATATCAAGTTCTTCTTCACTATAGTCATCTACATCTGAGTCCTCAGCCTTCCATTCTTCATCCTCATGTTTTCCAAGATAGAGACGGAAATAATATGCAAATGTGTATACGATGACAATATTTGAGATGAACACAAAAAATGACTAACTATGATGGTACAGGTTTAAGAATCTAATTCCCTAAGCGAGCACCAGCAGCTCCACAATCATGGTCAAAGTCAGCATCGTTGCTGTCGTCTACTGTATTCAATGTGAAAAAATAAAGAAATGAAGCAAAGAACATTTACATTTTTAAATTATCCATAAAACCAACCAAGCAGCTAGAGCTAAATTCTGCAGGCCATACTACAAAAGAAAGGAATGTCAAGCAAGCTAACCAACTTCGGCATCCTCATCATCCGCCTCTCCATAATCAGCATCATCATCAATATGGGCTCTCTCATTACAAGAGACCGTGTCAGTTTCTACATTTGGCTTTGACAAAGGTCTAGAATATTGACTGATTGGGTGGTTCAGGCTGCTATAGTGCAGTGCATCATTCTGATCTTCACCATCTTGCTCAAAATACTCATCAGACAGCATCTCATCTGCTCGAACCTTTTCCATTTCCTTCTGCTCTTCATAATCATCTGATTCTAACCTCTCCTGCCCACCATCCGAAGCATTACCTTCATCATTTTTGTTCTCTGAACGGCTTCTTGATTCATGCTCTAAATCACCACAAGGACTCATGTGTTGAAAGTCCCTACATAAAGTAGAAACCCATTTCCAAGCCCAAGTTGATATTCTGCCCGAAGGCTGGGAAGTCTGCATTCTCACTTCGTTATTCTCAGCAGCTGCTGCCTTGTTCTGAATCCTATGAGCATCTTCCTGCTCACCATCACTTTGATAGTTCCCAGCCATCCTCACTCCAAAATCATTTCCATTTTATTTCAAGTCTATCACTATCGTGCTGTTAATTCTGTTGACTGTTTGACCAACACCCTTTTCCTCCGTGACCTATGAGTGACTAATTCAGCTGAATATTCTCTGTAAAAATCCAACCTCTAACGTGAATCTATTAAAGTTTAAACTAGTTCGATTGGAAGTTGGAACTGACTTCAGGCCAAAAAGACAAAGACTACAATGAAGAGCAAGTCCTATAAAATTGCACAAACAAGCCGTTCAGTAAATGTATATCCATATAGACTGACACAAAATAGGAAAGGAACCCCAAGACAACAAGAAATTAAACAAATGACAAACGAAAAAACAACCTGAAGCTGCAACGACAATGGCGCTACAGAATGGCACAGGATCCATGCATAGAAAAGAACAAAACATATAAGATCGATCACTGTCACTTAAAAGACTCGTGCAAATATTTACAGTTGTGTATGAAAGTTCTCAGCAACGACACGCTTCTGAAAGCATCAAAAGCTAAGATACACTTAACATGGGCACAAATAGCAGCGCAGAGAAAACCAACCCAAGATACCGGACAATTAAACAAAAGAAGCGCATTCAGTTCAAACTGGGACGAACCGCAATTCCCCGCAAAATAGAAAGTACAACTGGCTCGCTGTCCCAGTAATACTAGTAATTGATGACATTTCAAGAGCAAACTCGATCAAAACCATGTCCTGACAATCCAATAACTGATCAACCTCAAAGTTTCCAGTAAAACAAATCCAGTAAATCTAAGGATGGATCGGCCACTGCACACTAAAATTCAAACAAAACACACACTCAAACCTAGCGAAACGTCGACCAAGAAACCCTAAAATTTGCATTAGAACTAAATCTACGATCCCAAATCCTAAATCAATCACTAATTCCTCCACAGTTGGTCAAACAATATCCAGAAAGGCGCAGGTAATTAGTTTTCAAGCGTACCTCTGTGGAAATTGGGAGAAGACACAAGGAATTAGGCAACGACATACCTCTGTGGAAATTGGGAGAAGACACATTAATTATCTTGTGCACGTCCAACGGTCGGCTAGTCTGGCAATGGCGCGCAGCGCCGGAATAAAAGTGTTCAAAATTCTGAGTTTCTGGGTTCAGAATTTAATATTAAATTACTGAAAATATCCATAGCCGGAGGATAATCGACCGACGAACGAATGGAAAAAATCAATTTTTTGTATGTAAATTTTTTTATTTCTGATGAATATCAATTTTTTAAAAAAAAATATCCTAATAAATCATATTTTTATATATTAATAACTATTTATGAAAAACTTTTAATTTAAAAATATTTATATACTATTTTAATCTAAGTATGATATTTTTGATGTGTCCTACACAAAATTAGGTTAGAACCGATGAAGCCTAAAAAGGCGAGTCCAATTAGCAGAGGATCCCAACCCAGTGACAGCATCCCAGGTGACTCAGGAGTAAGGCTCACAAGGCAATTCGGGCGCGTAGCCAATCAGCGCCTCTCGCGTCGCTACAAATGTGACCTTAGATTGTTGGCACTGGAGACGTTGGCTCAGAGAATACTAGCCAATAGGAGATAATGTTAACGCTAACAAGTCGTAACATACGTCGTCCCAACAACTGTTCAGCTAATTTAAACAAAGTTAGCAGGCTTGCGTTAGTCATACCCGACAATAGTCCCCTCACATCTACAAGATGACAACTAACAATGCTAGCCACCGCTAGCAAAGTCACTTGTTAGAAATTCTAACTCCCAAAGCCTCCATAAACGAGCCTACAAACACTCCCTCCTGCGGCAAAGAGAGGGATCCTTGATTCGAACTTTCCTGAAATAGCCTAAACAGTAATCTAAGATCAAGATTTCGATTTTTCACCCAACGCTTAAGGCTTCAAAGAGAAAGAATCACCTCTCTTCCCTCGAACCACTATCTCTCTACGACAGCGATAGTGAGCCACTCCTAGTAGTTCAACCCACGGAGCACAAGCCTCCTCTAAACATCCCACACACTCTCCACGTTCCTTTATCTTTGCATTCTCATTATGTTTACTTTCACATGTGTATCTTTTCATTCTCGGAGAAAGATTTCTGATTTGAGTATCGAAATGTTTATGGTGGGACAACCTTCCGCTGTCCTGTAATCTCTTATTTGTAATTTGTGGTGCGTAAGATCTAAATTAAAAGACATAAAGATTGGACCCATTCACGATCCAATCCAGACAAGGAATTCAAAGACTCTCTAATCAGCATGAGAATTCAGACCGAAGGACTTATTAATTTTTAAATATATATTTTATTTATTCTTAGATATTTTTCTATATCAATGTTAATTTAGATAAAAGAGTACTTAAATATTAAAACAAACTTTCCTAAACAAATATAAACCGTCTCGATTTTGATTATTAATTGGTATAATTATAACTTTTTACTTTGATAATCATCATGAACTAGGCCGACTTACCACCCAAAAAATTTAATATATAGCCAACTCATATTCAATTTGAACTCAGTTTTGATTAATTTTTCAAAATGCACAAAATAATAATAATTTATTAAATTGTTTTTATTAATTTTATTTACCTTGTTTTGCATACACGTACTCATATACTCATAAGAAAAAAATATTTCACATGTTGTTCATTCACCTCATGTTTATTAATTAACCTGTAATTTATTATGTTAACTATGGAGTAAGATACCGTTTAATATGACATAACATAATGAAATATAATAAAAATTAAAGAAAAAATATTTTTCTTACTGAACAAGATCTAACAAAATTCGGGTTCAAGTCAAACACAATTGCATTCAAGAAAAAATTCATGATCACTTAGTCGGATTCATCTGATTATCTAAGCCAAAAATCATAACTATGCCTATTGATAATTCAAACCAGGTTGATTTCAGACAGGATATAAAATTTCTTAAAATATTTTTTAAAAAAAATTTATAATTATATAAAAAATATCTAAAAATATAAAATATTACAAAACCATAGAATATACATTAAATATTGGCTAAGTATATATTTGAATAAAGAATATTTACATATAAATTATTTATTATACGAAAATGTAATATGTCAAATTTATTTTTTAAATATGGTGTTTATTTGAAATAAAATAATATATTTACCAAAAAATATATTCATAATCTAGGGGCAGGTTAGTTTAAACCGATTATTTTCACACATTATCATGGCTTATCCTACGAAATAATCAGGCTAATTTTTTAACTATATTTGTCTATAATTTTGATATTTTTTAACCAAACCTGATATAATTTTTGGACAGTAAGACCAAGTTGATCGGACAACTCAATATTAATCGGATTTATTCCAAAACCTTTAGTATATTTTAAAATATTATTTATTTATGCAATGGTAAATAAATCATTTTATACGAATTTTGTAATTATTTTTATTACTATTATTACATGTTAAACATCATAAAATTAATTTTTGATTTATTTTTGCCCATTTCAAGTAAAAGACCAAATCAAAAAATATTAATTCTTAATTTTATTTATATCTTATTCTATTCATCAAGAATAATTATTTTATTTTTATCTAATTTTATTTTAACAATTAAATATGGCATAAATGAATTTTGGCCATGACTATTCAGTTTTATCAATTCCTTATATTTTATCGTATGAGTTATTTGGCCAGATTTGATTATTGGCAATTTAGGTATCAAGGATATTTTCAAATGAACCATAATTAATGGTTTAACCTTAAATACATATATTATATTTATTAAATAAGTTAATATGTATTTTTTATATAATATATTATAATGACAAATTAGATTAGACATACAATTTGGCACACACATAGGTGCCACTTGTTGCTTGTCAAGGAGCTAGGCATGTGGGCACAATGCAGCAGGCAGTGATGCTAGTTGTTGCGAGGATGGTGCGTTTGGCTGGGAGGGACTTGGCGCTGCGGCAGACTCAAGCATGGGCTTGACAGATAAGGCCTTGCCAGTGCTAGACCTAGCTGCTTGTAGAAGGGCTGGAAGCATCATTCAGTGATGACGTTGTTCGGCAATGGATACGATGACTATGGAGGGTTGCCGTTTGACATGTTAGAAATCTCTCCTGTAAAGAAGTTCCGATAAACGGGACGTTGACTGGATGGACGGTCAACGGGATGTTGACCGAATGGACGGTCAATGGAGTTGATCGGATTGACGGTCAACATTACCGACAAACGATGTTAACCGGTTTGGTGGTTAAGTAAACCGGATTTATTGAATGATTCCAGGAGGGCAAATTTCCAGACGGTCAACAAGGGTGTTGACCGGTTTCGTGAAGAATGCGGACAGCCAACGGTTGGCCGTCCGCTAGAAAATTCCGTACAACGACAACTCAGCAGATTTTTTGGATATACGTGATCTCAGAAGGTTATGCTGGTGGGGCTTTTGACAGAAAATATTCATATTATTGGAAAGGACTGATCCTATCTTTATTTTGGAGGGAAAATTGCCCTAGATCTCTTAGTATGCGATTTTCAGAGTAAGTATTATAACTTGCTGTACACACGTTTGTAAGGTGTGTGTGTGAGATAATTTTGGTGAGAACCTTAGTGCTGTAGTAAGCGAGAGAAAAACGCTGAAGGAAAGAGAAACTGTAAGCAACTGTATGTGTGTTGTCGTTGCTCTGTTCTTCAATTTCTCTTTATTCTCTACTGTGTAACAGAAAAATTTGTTCCCAAATCTCTCACATAATAAAATACGTTTCAGTGGACGGATTGTCCCGTGATTTTTTTCTTGATTGATAAGGATTTTCCACGTAAAATTCTTGTGTTCATTGTTCTTCTTCGTTCATCTTCCTTACTGTGTTATTTGAGTGGGAAAGTCTGTCGCCATATTTCCCAACACGATGTGGGTACCTACTGATGGAAGGCCTTGAGTCAGTCCGTGGCAGCCAGTCCCAACACTTGATTGGTAGGCACAAAAAGCTAAGTGCTAACAGTTGCCGCAGACATGTTGAGCACATGGTCTATTGGCATTGACTTGTCCGACATATTATCTATTTTTAATTAATGATGAATACTTTTTCATTAACGTTCCCATAAACAACGTTAATTATTGTGTATGCTTAAAAAATTGATTTGATATTGGATCCTTTAACAATATATATCTGAGTATAATTCGAAACCTTAAACCAATTTTTTATACACTACATAAAAATAAAATATGAAAGAAAGTCTCCAAATACTATTCTTATAAATTTTTTCAATTGTTAAATCAATAAAATATTATAAATGATTATTGAAATAGATATAAAATATTAATATAGATAATGAAAGAATTTATTAGATCTAATATGTTGAGTGTGGAGATTGGGACCTATATATACCATATGGTCTTATAAGAGATGGTAGGGTTTTAATATCTGTTTCTTTTATTCTATTGAGCCTATATTGGTATTGGATTTGGATTAAGCCTTTCAGAGTTTTAGATTTAAGTTGGACATATCTAGGCCTTAGATCTGAACTCATATAATTTGATTAACGTATCGTAGTCAATACCAACAAGGCGGTGATAAAGCCTGCAACCAATGGAGCGATGGGCGGTGGCAATCGCAAGGTTGTGGTTGGGCTCTCTCCCCTTCGCTCTCATGGTTTGGCTCCTCTCATGGCTTTGGGCCTGTATTAGGCCTGATATTTTTGTAGGTCTGGTCATTCCTTAAACAAAGGAGAGGAAAAAAATTATAATAGTAAAGTAAATGCAAATACTAAAAAATAAGTAATGAATAAATCTTAATGGTAAAGTAGTCACCTGCTATTAGGAGGTAAAATAATTAAAACCTTTTGATTGATCAATCTACGTAAAATCTTATAATTAATCAAACAATTTATATTGTGACTTCTAATTGGTTCACTTAAACATAGCATCATGATTAGCTGAATGACATAAGTGGAGATTTCTAATTGGCCCATTTATTTTGGACAAACTTTACTTATTTACTCACATATTCAGGTCATTAAATTTGATCTAATGTGAGTTATTTATTTTTATTCTTTTATATATTTTATTTTTTCTATTAGGGTTAGGTTTATTTTACTGGAATCCAATAAAATTTTAGGATATATTAATTATATTTTCAATACAAATTATTTCGTAATCCTTGATGCTAATCATATTTCCAAAGTCGAAATCTTCTAAGTTTTGATTTGCCCAGCCATGTCGCCTGTGATGTGCTAGGGATGGGAGGAATGATAAAGGTAGAAAATTTATTTTTTCTAACTCTATAATTTATAAGTAATGTTTTAAATTTATATAATTAGTTAAATATATGTTAACTTTAATTATTGGCAAGTTAATTTTTTAAACACTTAAAATAAAACAAGCGTCTGACAAAAGCCGTACCAGCGTGCGCGCCTATAAATAAACGTTGAATTTGCCCTAACGAGTCTGAGCTATTGCGTTCGATTCTTCTATCTGCTTGCTTGCTTCAGCCCTCTGTGATCAATTTAGAAATTCAATGGCCTCAACGGCTCTTTCAAGACTCTCCAACCTCCGCGGACATCTTCAGCCCTCGAACTCGAATTATATTGTATGTGTCTCGATCTTTCTCCATTTTCATTGATATCGTTCCCTATTTCCTGTTATCCCTCATTCGAATTTTTAATTCGTCTATGTTACGAGTACATGGTGGTCTATCGGTTCTTTTTTTCTTTTTTTTTCTGATTCTAGTTGGTTGTTGGAATTATATTTATGAGCATATTGATGAACATTTATATGCAATTTACTGACGCTGCTTTTGGGCGATTAGGGACTCGTTAAATTAAGCCCTGAAGTTTCCGATGCAATATCACACGGGAAGGCAGTTGTTGCCCTAGAGTCGACTATAATTTGTCATGGTACGTATGTGAAGTTGTATTTGTTCAATTGAAACTAAATGTGAGCAAGTTAACTCTAGTATCTTTATTTATTTATTTATTGGACCAAATAAGCTTGCAACGTTGAAGTGATCGATTTTTTAGTGACACAGGGAGGCATTGAAGCTCAGTTCTTGTTGGTTAAGTAGGGAGACACACCAAAATTTCATCTTCCTCTTCTCTCTCCCTGGCACAACTCCCTTG
Source organism: Nepenthes gracilis (assembly GCA_033239525.1). Classification (NCBI taxonomy): domain Eukaryota; kingdom Viridiplantae; phylum Streptophyta; class Magnoliopsida; order Caryophyllales; family Nepenthaceae; genus Nepenthes; species Nepenthes gracilis. Next base: position 30,674,591 of record BSYO01000001.1, read on the forward strand.
CAAATTAGTGAACTTATTGTTTGGATTTGGGTCTATCCATGGAGTCCCACTCCCAATGAACAAGTCATTTTGAGATTCACTCAATTCTGGTGTGAGAATTCGTGCAAGTGAAGGATTAAAGTAGCGCAAGAGATGGCACCAAATAGACACATGAGTAGGTGCTTATGCTTAGGAAAAAAGACCATCAGCGCCTTGATGGGCAGTTGATGAGGCGCATGTATGCAGGTAACATAATGGGCGCCATTCGTGTGTGCCCAAGGAGAGCTTGTGTACAAATGCATAATATGGGGCATTTGTGCACCAACGCTGTTATAAAAGGCCTTATATGATTCTTAGCACAAAAATCCGAGATCATTTGACACAAAAGGAGTGCTGCAAAAAAGAGGAGAGAGAAAATTGAGAAAAGGAAGTAGTTTGGCAACTAGTTGAAGTCGGACTAGTTTCATTCTTCGTCTTGCTTAGATACGTTGCTTAAATATTATTTTTAGGACTTGTTACCATTTGGTTGCTCATTTTTTTGATATATTTGTCATGTCCCAAATCCCGATCCCGTCATTTATACTTAACCAAATAGTCATCTTATTAATATTTATACGTGAATTTCACATTGATGCCTCAACTGATCATAATAAAATAAACCATACACAGGATCCAAATATGTTCCACGTTATCATGTGGTTTTGACACCGATCTAAACCGTGACGTCAAATAATACGTAAGGATCTATGCTTGTCCAATAACAAAATTACAGTATACAATCTACGGAAATAAAATTCATAACCACTACTTGAAAACTAAAAATCATAGCCATGATTGATAACTGATAACCGCCATCTATTCGTCGGACAACCGACATGCTTGAACATTCATAAAACCGCAACAACATATACTGCTGGACAGCCAACTTTCATGTCTACAAACCACAAATAACATACTAAAATGACCGACATACGACTTAACAATTGCAACCTGCTGTCTGAATAACATACACATCGATTACTGCTGTCCAAAACTGAATTTAGAGCTAAAATACAATATTAAACATGTTAACTACTGTCCAGTAATTGGAATACAATTCAAATTAACTTTAAAATTTTCAACTAATCTCCTCAAACAACTTTACTTCAAACTTGATCATTCGGCAAGTATCCAAACTTCTCATATGAAGAGGTTAGTAAAACACTAATAAGGAGTGAGCTAAAAACTGAACAAGGCATATAATTTAACAAATGATTATATATAATTTGCATTTAAAACATACCGAAAGAACAATGGACCATGATCTAATGCAATTACAAGAGATTTTCATAATACTTATGTAGAAAATTTATATTGTGTTTTTCTAGAATTCTTTTCATCTTGTTAATCGTTTCTTGTCATCAAAACATGCTAAAATCTAATTTTCTTAAGGACCAAGGGCCAATAGGCCTTACTTATTAAAGGAGCAGATAATCAAAACTTGGGTCATATTTGTTTCCATACAATTAAAGGTCGTACGTTATTATTCAAGAACCGTAGGCTGGTCGTTATACATTTAACTCTTTAGATGTTGTTGAACGTCGCTTCTCACCCACGGATGATGGGTTTGAACCTTGATATATCATTATAATATATACTAAGGCATGTTATAATATACTATCCATTGAAATATAATTATGGTCCAATATATATTCATAGGAAAATTCTATACTTTTCTTCATAATTCTTAATTTTCTCAATCCTAGAGAAAATGATCATAATTTTTAACATAATTGTAGAGTTTATCTTTAAAATTCTATCAATTCATACTTAAACATTCTGCAATAACTTAGTTATAATAACTTTAAAATATGAAATGCTAAATTAGCGTAATAATGCAAGAAATTTCTGCAAATGTGCATAATTCAGCAAATGTGTAGAGGCTTTTACTAAATTCCAAACCATGTAGAGTAATTTGTGTATATTTTCCAGCCCAAATAAGACTTATGTTTGATAGTTTAAAGCATATTGAACCTCATGTACAAATTTAAGACATGCAAGAGTCATTAAAATTATGACTTTAGCCAAGATGTGCAGAAAATCAGTAGCTCAAAATAATCTCAGCAAATTCCATCTTTTAAGCAAATATGCAGGGCATTTTCATGAATTTCTAGAACATGCAGAGTATAACTTAACATGTTGAGACTTGTATAAATGAAGTTCAAGCATGGAGGAACATTATTTTACAATTTCAAAACATGCATGTCAAGTTATTGCAGAAACTAGTCATGTGATACTATATACATGAGTTTAGATATAAATTTCATACATTTTTGCAACAAAATGAAGAGAATTTCACATTCTTGCTAAATATAAATATCATAACTTTAAATTCATGTCATGCATGAGCATTTAAAGTAAGAAATGTTCAAGGAATTCAGTAAAGAACAACAATAAGAGAAGAAGGTTTAGAATGCACTTGCCTTAGTTAATTTTCATCAAATTCTAGCTTGGATGCACTTAATTTGAGCTTCTAAGGGTTCCTATCTCTCCTTCTCTCTCTTCTCATTGTCTCTTTCTCTTTCTTCTCTCAAAATTTTTGAAAAAAATAATAGAAATCAGCCAGGTTTTACTATATATACTGAATGGTGCTCAAGCATTGATTGGTCGTATGTTAGGCACCATGCCTTAAAAAACTGCTGCTCACTAGCGCCACATCAAGCGTACCTTGAGCGTGGACCTACTACCACAGCGCGCTCGAGCATCCATCGGGTATGCATCGAGTATGCACATTCTGCCAACACGTGCTTAGGTACTGATCAGGCGTCCCTCAAGCGTGACCAATCTACCTTTCAAGCATGAGCGCGCATCGGGCACTGGTCGGGCATCTTTCAACTTGATATAATTTGGTCCAATTTTGACTTTTTACACAATTTTTTATATTTTTTGACATCAATTTTGATTATATTAACTTAATTAATTAATATTATAATAATATTTGGACTCAGGCCTTACAATATTCTTCTCTAATAGGTTTTTAGGTGTGTTAGGATTATATTTAACTGGTTATTTAGACGGATTATTGTGAATGAATTTCGAAGGGGTTATATTTATAACCAAATACTTTTATAGTTGATTTTTTTTTTAGTTTGTCTCGTGATTTTTTTATTAATTGAGAAGAATTTTCTACATTAACTATTGCTGTGTAACTTATGTGTGTTCGGTTGCGTGATTGTCATTTCTTATACTCTCATGGTGTTTGGTAGCCAACAGTTGATAGGGGATTTGTGGATTTGTTTTCTCTACGTTGGTTGTATGCATGTTTTTGTTCCTGGGAAATTCCTACACTTGTCACTGACCCAGAATTGTGTTAGTGCCACGTGCATATCGTGCGAATGCACTCCGGAAATGCAACTTCTCTCACGTGCTTGCCTTGTGAGTATCCAGCGACCAATTTTTTGGAAGTCTTTTCCTCTAGCAACATTAGCAAATGACTCCAATGAAGCATTCTGAAGTGCTCAGCTCCAGCGAACATCCTCTTATTTCCAACTCCAGAAAATAAAAATGATTGTATGTATGTATTTTGGGCATGAGAGTATCCCAGCAGGTTAGAGGTGTAAAAAAAGAACTAAAATATCTGTTTCGTCAATGGTGTTGATATTATCCACCTTATTTACTGATATTCCTTCATTTTACACCCATTCTCATTGGGTATGGCTTCCAAATTTATAAGTATTGTAATTTCTACCAAATCCATGTGGGAATGTTCATGAAATACCCCTTATATTTATGTCTTGGATCCTGTGTTCCAATTGAACCGTCGTGGGATTTTAGTGAAATGCATGCGGATGTCTTCTATTGTCCGTATTTGTTTTTATCTGTCTTTAAGAAGCATAGATAAATTTTCAAGTGACTGGTTGCATTGCCTCATTGTGTTGAGCTTCAAGATTAGCTTTGTGCATCATATGGTATGTAGGGCCCAGTATTAAGTGTTGACAATTTATCATGGATAAAAATTTCAGTGTTTCATATTTCAATCATTGATGTTGGTTTTATGCACATGTTAGGAATGCCCTATCCTCAGAATTTGGAAACTGCAATGGAGATTGAGGCAATTGTGAGGAACAATGGAGCTGTTCCTGCTACCATTGCCATATTGGATGGAGTTCCATGTGTAGGTCTTTATCCTTCCAAGTTCCAGCCCTTTAACTGCCTCTGATTATGGATTCATTGACAACACTTGATATTGAATCTGCTTAATTTATGTACTGGTTTCTTGGGAAAGTGGAACACATGAAAAAACAACAGCAGAAACGGATTAGCTCTGAAAAAACTGATGTTGCTTTTGTGGACACTGACTTGTTTTGGGAAAAGAAAGAAAGATGGAAGAAGGAGCCCCTACTCCTAACAATCATCCTATATATCTTATCATTCAATATGTTAAAATAATACTGATTTTAGATATTTTTCCTGGTCATCTGGATCCAAAAGAGACCCGAAATTCTAGTTTTTGGATGATGAAAGCCCCATATTATGGACCTTTTATTCATGGAGAATGGAGTCTTCCTTCTATTCCCGATTCTCAATAGACCACTAGGCTGATTCTTGCAACTATCCTTTGGTTGAATTACTCATAAGATGAACTAATCTTCTCTAATTCTGCTAAGATGCTCTAATGATCAAGTGGAGAAAATATACCATACCTGCTCTAGCATTCCCACTCGTAACATCTTGTGGACTCCTACAGAGAGACAGGGAGGGAGTGATGACCTTGTTCCTTTTGCTTTTATGGTTGTTGTGAAAAAGCGAGCGAGTGGCGTTGCAGATGGTGAATGTCTCAGACCTATTTCATGACCTATTAAGAACTGTTGATATGTAGCCTATAACGTTGAGATATTCAGCTCCGATGATAAAGTATCTATTTTGATGTTTAGGTCTCACCTTGGAAGATTTAGAGAGGCTTGCTAAACTTGGAAGTCAGGTTCAAAAGACAGCTCGTCGGGATATTGCACATATTGTGAGTGGTGCTTGAGACCAACTGAAATGATCATGGTTGCTGTGTCACTGAAATTAATCATATTCTCCACTGCTTTTATTTTCTTCAGGTTGCTAAGAGGCGCAATGGTGCCACAACTGTTTCTGCCACAATGTTTCTGGCTTCAGTGGTACCTTTGTCTCCCCACCTTGCCTCATTGCTTTCTTCCATAGGCTAATTTTTGTTTTCATGTCAGTAATTTTCTGACAGTTTTAGGATTAACTGCAGGTTGGAATTTCAGTTTTTGTTACTGGAGGTATTGGAGGTGTACATCGACATGGCGAGCAAAGTAAGGTCACCTTTTTAATGATTTGAAAACAAAAATAAGAATTTCCAAATAACGTATGGTTGCCACTTACCACCTTGTGTAATGGGTTGTATTATCACTAAGACCCCTACAATTGGCTGCATCGAGATACCTATAATTGCTGTTGAGCTTTCGAAAAGTAACCTGATTTTTTCTTTGTCTTGGTTTCTGTTTTATGTCAAGCAATACATGCAGCAACTGCTGATATAGAAATAAAAGCAAGATGTTTCTTTCTTTTGTTTTTTATATGTGGATTGGCAGTTTGAACGATGTTAATCAAATTTGATGTAGCTCTCGTTCCACACACCATCTGGTAAATGTCCATATTGGACAATCAGTTGACTGGAAGAAGCTTTATTTATTCTGTATTAACCCAGTAGTTTTTTTAGTATTGATGTAAGCCTATGGGTGGCATGATTGGAGCCATTCCCTTGTTTTGGTGTCTTTTAAATTATTTATGCATATACAAATCAATTTGCTATCGTGACAGATTAAGGCATCTTTATCTGCTATAGCTATTGTATGCCCATTTAGCTATATCAGATTCTGATGAAATAGGTGAAACGTCCCTTCCCATCATGTCCTAAAATATTTCCTCGCTTTTTTTTTTTTTATCTCTATTGCAGCAATGGATATATCTTCTGATCTTACTGAACTAGGAAAGACTCCTGTTGCCGTGATATCTGCTGGTGCCAAATCAATACTAGATATTCCTAGAACCCTTGAATATTTGGTATGAGTTGTTGCATTTATGTAATATTAGAAGTAAGATTACTAACATCAATTTAGTAGTCAATATATTGGCTTTTGTCACTTCTAACTGCAGGAAACCCAGGGAGTCTGTGTTGCTGCTTATGGTACTGATGAATTTCCGGCTTTTTTCACTGAAAAAAGTGGCTGTAAGGTATTGTTGAAGGCCTCATTCTAGGCTTCCTGAACAGAATGTTTTGATAAACTTAAATGGTTCTCAATACAAAGAGAAACCAATTACTTTCGTTGCTCTTCGTCTATGATTGTTATTTCATCATCAACTTATCTGGTGGATCTGATTCTTCCGTCGAGGATAATTGGTCATATAGCATGTCAAGACATTCAACGTTTGTGCTGCAGGTTGTCAGAACAAATCCTACATAGATTTCAAAAAGAAATATGGCGTTGCACATTCACACTTATTTTTTTTCCCCTGGAGGAGGGTCGTTAATACACGTGTTTTCATCTGTTCTTAGGTTTTCCATATTCAATGCATCTACATTATTATACAAAATTTGGTAAATCACCTTTAATTTTGTTATTGTTGGTTTTTAAGGTTTCTTCTTGTATAGACTCTCCTGAGGAAGGTGCGAGGCTGATAGGTGGGCTTCAACTTAGTGACTCTTCTTTCTATGCTCTCTCTTCTACATCTGTACTTTGTGCATTTCTTTTTATATTTGTTTATAGTGTAGCAACATGCTTCTAGATGTGATTTATTTTATTGTTTGCAGATGCCAACGTAAAGCTCAACCTTGGAACTGGTCTCTTGATTGCAGTTCCAATTCCCAAAGAGCAATCTGCTTCTGGAAGCATAATAGAATCTGCAATACAGAAAGCTTTGAAGGAAGCTAGGTAACATGTCCCTCATCAAGCCTCTAGAAGTGCTAGGACATATTTGATCCTACATTTTCATTTGCTGTCTCCACTTGAAACAATTTGGAGTGCACCTTCAGGGAGAAGAATATAACAGGCAGTGCTGAAACTCCTTTTGTGCTCACCAGAGTTAATGAATTGACTGGGGGAGCTTCGCTGGCTTCCAGTATCCTTTTCATGATGCATTGTCAATGTCTTTTTCTTTCTTTTTATCTGCAATGCGTGCTGAAGTATTTAATATTACTTACAAAACCAAAGTATAATTTTTAGTTATTGTTGTTGAATTTATTGGATAGATCTCCTTTACGTATCTTTAGATATTGCTCTTTTGAAGAATAATGCACTTGTTGGCTCTAAGATTGCTGTTTGTCTTGCCCAATTAAGAGAGCATGGCCATATTGGTAAGCTTCAATTTTGTTGACTTGCTTTTTTCAAAAGAGAAAATGAGCAATACGGTAAATATATTTTGATAGCAAATTCAGAGAGAATGCTGTCATTCCCAGTGAAACCTGAGGGTCACAGTGGAATGTCGACTACAGAGTTAAATTATCTGAAACTGCTAGATCTACTGGTCCATTGGGCTAGGTTATAGAAATCACTGATTTGATTGGATCTTACGGAGTCTTTTTATGCCTGACATGATAAGAAGCATTCTTTATCAAGTGTGTGATATCAGCTGCTAGGTGAGCCCCCTTCAAGATGGCTTCGAGAACAGATTCAAAGAGTCAATGACAGCTTTGCAACCCTTGGGAATGAACCTTTGATAGTCCTAGCTTCTTGTGAGCAAAGAAAAAAAAGAGAATATATATATATATATGAAAGTAAAGTAAGGTTATAGGAGGCCATGCTAGAAGAAGAACCCTAGGAAGATGAAGGAGCTTCACGAAAGATAGAGGCTAAATTATAATTGAAAAGAAACAAAAGGTGAGTGAGGCTCGGATTGATCATCATAGCCACCCACGTGGAATGCCCATCACCGTCGGATTGAGGGGTTGGTGGACAAAGTAAAGTGATAAACAACTCTGCTGGAAGGTTCTGGAAACATCACATGGAGATGGCCATAATTTTAGTCCAGTCAGAGTCATCTAGACTGTCCAAATGAGGAGGATCTCCACCATCAGATGAGATGGTGAGGATCGACGAGATGCCAAGTTAGATGGGGCACACGCCATTCATCACTTGAGGCTGCTATTATACAGCCAACTCATCTAACCATTTGATTCCCCTCCTTCCCTCTTCTTGCTAGTTGTTATAGATACCTGTTTCAATTATAGAGAATATTGCTAGTTTAAGCTTCTTTCTAGCATATAAAGTGGAAGACGTAATAGAGATGGATATGAAATGAATTATCTGTAAAGCAGAATTTATTTGAAGACCACTTTCCTTTTCGAATTGGGAACTCTACTGTATTTTCTATCTTTCAGCCATTCCTTTGTCTTCCCGTTCTCCTTTCTTTGCTATGAAAGGAAAAGAAGATAGACACCTGAAATTTCATCCTTGCACTTCTTTGTGAGGGTAACAACTAGAAAGCAAGCTTCCCCTTCCACATCAAAGGACCTGCATACAAACCAGCATTGCCATTGCTCGGTGAAATTCTTCTTTAGGTGCCATTGCAATGCATGCAGCGTTGCTTGTTGGCTGGTGACGGCATCATCAAGTGCAATCTTTGGGTAAGTATGGCATTGTTCACCTCCTGCACTCTGTTTAGGTACCTTTGAACTTGTCACAGCTTGTCTTCATTGAGGCAACTGATGATCTCTTTCAACACACAATGGATTTGGAGGTTGATAAATGGTAATTGAAGGGTTCTATAATTAGTGGCCAGGTCTCTGTTTGAGACGGTTCTAGTTGGTTTTTTTAGTTGGGGGAGAGGAGACTCTTTAGGGATAGGTATATGTGAAATTATAATGTTTGGGGATGATTTATGTTGGTATCAGTTTGTTTTGGGTTTGGCTGAACACATGGAGACAATCAACAAAACATAATTAGTTGCAGTGTCATGAGCTCATCAAGCCAATGTAAGAGTTGTTGCAGCTGTATTGTAATAGTTGCGGTGCATGTTGCTGGCAGTATTTAAATTCATGAATGAATGGCCTTGGTGTTCTGGGTTGGCATTTTTTTAGAGGGGGTTGTTTACGCCGAATTGGTTTATCTAGTAATGTGCTGCAGGATATTTGGTGTGGCTTAAATTGTTAATTCTCTCTTGTTGAGCAGTGAGCTACTGGGATTTTATCTTGGTTAGAACGAAGAGACTCCTGTATTGATATACTTGTCAATTAATTCCTTCTTCTTCCTGATTTCTTGGTTGCATAATCTTTTTACTCTGCATCTTGAATTTGCAGCTGCCTTCTGATAAGCATTGGCCTCATATTCCTCCCACTATTTGTACCACCAAGATTGCTTATTATGATGGCTTCCTGACACGTCTATAGCTACCAATTTCCACATTTTCCTACCCCTCCTTCTCCCCCAACTGCATGCATCACCTTCCTTCAACCTGATTCCTTCTGCTACCACCATGGCTTTTTCCCCAGGCTTCATTTCACCTTTCTGTTTTGCAATAATTTCTTCTGTGGACTTCTTAGGTTACTTATTATCTTTGTTATCTTAATATTTTGAAGCTCTCAAGTATATTACTTACCCAGTATTAGGAGGGGAAGATGGGCATTTCTGCATCCCCTCTTAGTGGAATAGAGCTAGGTTTGGGTTGGTTCATTTTTTCAATCTTCTGAATCATGCCCAAGCATCCATAACAGAAATCTGAATGCCTTTAGTAGTTGAAATAAATCAAATTACGCCCCTCTTCCGTGGCATGCTTGAAGTCTCGTTCCAATTTCTTGTAGAAGTTCCCTTTACATGTACTCTGAGGTAGCCCTTGATTCTTTTCAGCAGCATCCTATCAACTCAATGAGACTTTCTACTTTAGCACCTAAGAGTTCCCAGATTCTCTGAGCTCTCTCTTCCTTATATAGGGCACTTTGCCACTTTATTTGACAGCATAACCTACGTGCTGTAGTATCCCATGGATTTAAACCCAAAATGGTGCCTCCTTATCACTCATTTCATCACCAGATGGTGTTCCAAAAAGTTTCCAAGGCCATTAATTGAAAATCACGCAGAGGGCAACAGAAATATTGATGAAATATGAAGTGACGTAAATATTATTGGTTTCTTCTTCCCTCCTGGAACTTATTTCATCTATCTAAAAGCTCATTTCAGCTATCTATTAATACAAATGTTGTTGTTCTGAATATCTAAAACCTCTCATTGGTTTAGACTTTAGAGAGAACAGGATGGTGGAAGCAGAGTATTGTTGTCGAGAATGAAAATAGTAAGGCCATCTTTCATATCCATTGCCTTTATCTTTCCTGTTTTTGTCATCTTGGGAGGCTTGTTGGCAATGAGTCTTTGCAAGACAAAACTTCATAATCTTTATCGAGCTGTGTCCATCTCCTTTGGATGATGGGAGAGCTGAAACACTGGGTTATGGAAGTAAAATAGGAAAGGGAGGGGAGGAAATAGTGAGAAGAGAGGATGGAACAAGAAGTGAGAGATATTGGAAGTGGACACAAGATTAAGGCGCCAGAAAAAGGAAAGGTGGAGGAAGAGAGGAATAATAGGGAATAAAGCCAAGGAATAGAAGAATAGGGGGGGAAGAAAAAGAGAGGTAACTGAAAAGAATTATGGAGTAGAGATGTCGATAGGGCTGAGAATTGAAAATCCAGGAGGAACATGATTTGGCACTAATGAAAGGCTGGTGACGGCGAGAAAGGGAATCAAGGCTATGAGACAGGGTTGATGGCAGTTACCGTATAAGGTTGAAGGGGAGCCCAATGTAACAACATTCCAAAGTAATGTCTGTCAAATGTTCAGTGCATAGCTATGAAACAGACATTATTTAGTTATAGAAGAGCTGGCAGTATCTTTAACACAACAAACCTACATGGCTACTTAATAGGGTAATATTGCTTTTTTATGCAATGTTTGAAACCTCATTGCATTTTCTTTGTTCATAATAAATGGAAATCTCCCCCACCCCACCGCACCCTGTACTGTTGCAAACTTGATCTAGGGGCCCAATGTGGTAGGCTGTGCTTCCCATACATTGTGTAGCACTGACAACAAAGAGAACAACATCATGACATATGTATTCAATATTTGTACCATCTCAAAGTTTAGTGTTGATAGGCATATTGAACTATCTATATCACTGATAACCCTCATTGTCCGAACACAACAACATGACAATTAAGGGCACTTTCACCGCTAAGCTAATAGCTTATCGTGTGGGCCCAATGCGAGGCCTGCTATGCTAAAGGCGAGAGAAACCCCATGCTTCTCTTTCCTTTTTTCGCCCCTTTATCTCATGTTGGGAGGGCTAGGAAGGTGACACAGAAGTAAAAAGGGAATCCAACAAACCTGTTTCAACCTAGGATAATTAATAGTCAATCCATGAGGCTATCTACTTATAATTTTGGTACTTCATATAGGGGGTGCTTAGTGTTAGAATTCATATCGAATCATGTAAATTTTTATATTATTTTTTTCACATCTTTAAATTTTTTTAGGAATTTAGGTTAATTTAGTTTTAATTTTAGTATTGGAAAAAAATTAGATATCCCATTTGAATGTTGGGGACTTTTAATGTATATTAGTATTAAAGATCAAAAGGCCCAAAATCTTCTATATGGGGGAATGAATTTTCGAAATCTTCTTTGTATTCGATTTATGTTTATCACTATTGATTGATTATTTATATTATTACATTTTCAATTAGCGACTTGCGTTCTACATACTCGACACTGGTGTCATTTTCACATTTTCATTCTAGGATTGACCCCGACATTTTAGTGTGCTTGTTGATAAACTTGGCTGGCATCCAATCTCGTTAGAAACCGGACGCGCCGGCACGTTTTGTGACTAGAAAATTTGGACCATGACAGTTGATATCAAAAATTGACTCACGAGAGAAGCGGTAAGAAAGGTTTCGATTTATAGAAAATATCATACGGTAGGATAGTGATGGCCTAAGTGACACCTAGTTGGCTATTCAAACGGCTTTTGTGGTTTATCTAACCATAGTGACTCATCTTGAAACTATCGAGAGAAGCATAACTGAGCTCAAAGCCGAGATAGGTATTTCGACATAATGGAAAGATAGGTGGATAGCCTCATTGTTTAGTTAAAGTCCCTAGAAGAGGTGGTCAGTGACTTAACCGATGATGTTCACAACCCGACAAGGATATTGCAAGAAGAGAACGTCGAACTCATTGGTAAGATGATCCTTCTAGTGTACGCAATCGCGACTAATGGTAGTGACAAAGTCAAGCTTCTAGAACCTCGCTCATATGGTAGTGTGCGAGATTCGAAGGAGCTTGGCAACTTCATCTTCAATTTGAAATAGCACTTCAGAGCTTTGAAAATGGATTCAGATAATGTAAAGGTTTTCATAGTGACCATGTACTTGACTGGAGATGTCATACTATGGTGGCACACTCAATATGATAAAATTGCCTAAGAAAGATTGAATATTGACTTATAGGAAGACCTCAAGAGAAAATTGATTGCACAGTTCTATTCTAAAAATATCAAGTTCACGACACGAAAGAAATTAAAACAGATTAAGCATACGGGGACAATTAGAGAATATGTTAAAGCTTTCTTAGCATACATGTTACATGTCAAGAACATGTCTGATAATGATTGGCTCTTTCATTTCATAGATAATCTGTAGCCATGGGTTCAAACAAAATATTTAGACGGTCGGAGCAAGATTCGACTTCTGCTAAAAAAATAGTCGAAAGATTTGTTAACTATACAATTGAGAGCAACAACTGTAATCAATGAAACGTTGGTAATTCCTCAAAGAAGCTTGTCCGAAGTGCATCCAGCGTCAATAAATCAGAATCCAAAAGTGGGGGAAGTAGCTTTCGAAAAATTCATCTGTAGTAAACTCTTAGAGTTTCACGAGAAGTTTCAGTACATTAACAAGTAAGAAGGCATTTTCTAGTTGGTATTTCCTGTCTGACGAGCCGTATAGGATGACACAATGCCCCCACACAAAGGAGTTTTGAGCTCATTATAAAGAAAAAAGTGATCCACCGGAGTTAGGAGACGATGGGAGCGATAGAGACCAAGCTCACATTAGGCGTGGTCCACCTCTTATATGCCATGGAGAAGCATGCCCAAGTATCCCCCAAGTCCATAGATATAATGTATGTAGAACTTCAACTAAATGGAAGGAGCGTCCGTACCATGATAGACACATGGAAGCCACTCACAACTTGGTGCTTGGGACTAAAGCGGATCAATTGAGTATACGGTTGGAACGAGATGCGGCAACATGAAGGCCGTGAACTCAAAGGTGAAGTCCACCTTTGGTGGTGCTAAGTTTATATTAGTGCGACTTGGAGAGTAGAACGGGAAGCTGAATTTTACAGCGGTATCCATGGATGACTTTGGCATGATTTTGGAGATGAACTTCTTTAAGGTGGCTAAAGGAATGCCCATACCCCACTTAAATTCCGTTCTTCTCATAAGTGAGAATCCATTTCTAGTAAGTGCCTCCAAAAGACTTAAAAAACTCAAGAGAAAGGGGTCTGAATAAAGGCGAGTCTACCTTCTTTGTGGCTTTGTTAGTGGACGAAGACGTTGAGGTTGAGTCTCCACCACCGAAAGTCAATCTATTCTCAAAGGAATTTGAGGTGTTGATGTCAATGGAGTTGTCCAAGATTCTCCCACCTTGAAGAGTGGTGGATCATTAGATTGAATTGACACCTGGGGCAGGGCTATTTGCTCGAAGATCATATAGAATGGCACATTCAGAGCCAACAGAACTTCAAAAACAGCTAAATGGATTAATTAGCTCAAGGTTCATTTGCCATTTGAAAGCACCTTATGGAGCTCATGTTCTCTTTCAAAATAAGCAAGATGGGAGTTTTGCATTGACTACAAGGCCCTAAATAAGGTGATCATGATAAACAACTATCTGATTCCTTTAATCGCTAACTTGTTGGATCAGTTTAGCTATGCGAAATACTTCACAAAGCTCGACTTAAGGTTGAGTTATAACCAAATCAGAATCGTGGAGAGAGACGAGCCAAAAACCGCATGTGTTTCAAGATATTGAGCTTTCAAATGGCTCATGATACCTTTCGAATTAACCAGCGCCCCCAACAACATTTGGCACGTTGATAAGTCAAGTATTTTATGAATACTTTGACAAATTTATAGTAGTCTATTTGGATGATATTGTGATTTATAGAGATTACCAAAGCCTATTTGGAAATGGTATCTTATTAGATGAAGAAATGAGTAGATCAGAAAAAGCAACCTATACAATTCAATGTGGGAGATCTCATGTTGGTGAAACTTTTCCAAGAGCAAATACAGTTTTTTAGAAGAAGAGACAAGCGCCTTTATGAAAATACGAAGGCCCTATCAAGACCATTGCTCGTGCAGGAAAGGCATCATACTTCAAAGTGAATGAAGATATATCTCGTCTTTCATACGAGTTGTTTTACTCCGACATGGAAAGCCCTTCATGTAACATATTACAGGCACCAATATTAGATTAAAGTCACCGCCAACGCTAAAAGTTGAACAAATCATTGTTGGACAGGAGTTGACTACATCATTCGAAAAGAAGAGTAAAGAAGTGCTTGTGAAGTATAAAAGAGAGGCCAACAGAAGAAACAAGTTAGAAGCTTGCTGAAAACATGAAATTAAAGAGATAAAAGATCAAAGCTACCCAAAAAATCAAATCAATAAGAACGTTGACGACTTAGTAGGGGAGGATGTTAGAATTCAAACTGAACCGCTAAATTTTTATATAATTTCTCTCGCATCGTTAAATTTTTCTTGAAATTTGGATGAATTTTGTTTGAATTTTAATTTTATAAAAAATTAGATACCCCATTGTGAAAATTGAAAACTTTCAGTGTATACTAGTGCCAAAAGCCAAAATGCTTAAAACCCTCTATACGGGGAATAGTTCTTGAAATATTCTTCTATATCTAATTGTTATTTGTTACTATTAATTGTTTGATTGTATTTTCATACTTTTAATTAGCGACTTACTTGTATTCTACATATTTGACACTGGTATCAATTTCGCGTTCACAACCTGAGATCGACCTCAACACTTAAGTATGCTCATAGGTCAACTCAACTAGCGTCCATTTTTATTAGAAACTGGACGTGCTACACGGTTTTGTAACTAAAAATTTTGAACTGTGACACTTAGTTGGTCAAGAAAGTTCTCCAACATTGGTTTGGATTATCATGTTGCAGGTAGTCATACCTCTTATGTTCATATTGATATGGTTTTGTCCCGTGTGGTAATGTTTTTCTTGTTAGATAATTACCCAAAGCCATTTGTTTCTTCAGGAGTTGGTAAAGGTTGATAGCTGCTTCAGGAGTTGAAGGTTTGGCTTCAGAGTATTAGTTGTGTTCATCCTATGGATGTTAATGAATATTTATGATTCTAAACAACTGTTAATTATTGTTTTTCCTATGGTTAACATTCTTTGTGGGGCTAGAAATTTGTTAGATTGGTTCAGCTTGCTTTTATTAAGTTTCCTCTAACATAACTGGGATATTAAGGATCAAATTTCGGTTGTATTTCCTTCCGTAGAGGAAAAGTTGGAAAATATTAGCGTCAAATTGTATTACTGAGTCATGTTTGACATTAATCTATTAGTGAAATTTTTGTGTTTTGATGTCATTCTATGATGGTTGAAGAGAGATTCCCTAACAATTTAGAGGATGGCTTTATGTAAGGCTGATTTTTCTATCTTCTGATTTTTTTTCCTCCTCTCTCTAGCTAATTTGATATTTGACCTAATCATCCCTGCTATTGTTGCTAGTAGTGTGTGTTTAGTTATAAGAAAGTTTGAAAGAGAGAAAAATAATAAAGAAAAAATAAAAGTAAAAGTAAATGAAAGGAAATCACTTTTTTCAAAGATAATTATTGTTTTTTCTCATGCACGATTCTGCTAGTATTTTTGCATTTTTATTTCTAGGTTCATGGGGTTTGGCACCAATGTTATGGGATCAAGCTGAATACTGAATTTTTTCAATAGTAATAACTAGTATCGTTTTGCATTTGGCTCCCTTAGAATTTGTGTCCAACAACTCAGCGCACACACATCAGTCTGTTTGGATTGGCTGAGAATCTGAAGTTTCAAGTGTAAACATTTAAACAATGACATCTATATTCTTCTGAATGACTAAAATCAGCTCCTCATAAATCAGTAAAATTACATATCATTACAAAAGCTATTTGTAAAGCACATAGTCAGAAATGAACCATTTGTCATTTGGTTCTTTCTTATCCTAAACCGACCCTGCATATTGTCAAGACACGAATAAAAAATACATAAAGAAGGAATGAAGTGGATAGCAGTTGCTGGGGAACTGATAACTATAGCGCTGAAGAAGTGGGTGTCTATGGACACTTGGGTCCTCCTCTCTTGGTCTTCCAGTTGTTATAGCAAGGGCACACCTGCTTGTTTCCATATGTCCCCGGAGGCACACACAAGCACTTGGCACAGCACTTTTGACAGAAGAACATGCATGGCTTCTTGTATGATGTTGCTGAGCACCGTGATGTGCACCTTGTCCCACACTCTGCATCACCGACATACATGCCCACAAACTTAAGTTTCTAGATCATGTTGCTGTGAGCTCAAGCTCATGTAACAAAATGTTCTTGAACTATATCGGATCTGTTTTAGTATTCGGTGCACAAATCTTAGTGTAGACCATTTGGATGAAAATATTAGTTACGGCCATATGGTCTCATCAATACTGGATGTTGTGGTTGCCTTTTTTTCTAATAACCATATCAAAAATGAGTTTTATAGTAATATTTGACCACATTTAATTATTTATTTACGTAATTGAGAAGTTTTAGTTTATTATCAATAATCTTATTGCCCTTCTGGGTCATTTAAAAGTACCTCATAATTTTTGATCTATGCATATTGTATACCTATATAAAATATGTAATTTTAGTCTTCTTAGAAAAATCAAGATTTAAGGTATATTTAAAGTGTTTGGATTAAAGCTAATAAAAAATTAGGCCAATAAATATTAATTAATATATGAGATATACAGTCGATATAGTGACATATTGGGATATTTGTTTAACGTTGAAAAATGTCGGTATCAGAGCCTTTAATATCGATAAATAATGGGTGATATTTGAATGCTGTCAAATATTTTCATCTATACGGTAGATTCAACCGTCACAAAGCTCTTCCTTATCATGTGAGTTCAACTTAATGTAATCTTTCTCCCTGATTCATTCCACCATTAACCAACATCAAAATAGAGGTCGGAGTATAATTTATGGAGGAAGATTTGTTGAGGCAACCTACCTTGAGGACGGAGGCTGCCTTCAGTGACACCATACTGCACATGAACCAAAGACAGTTTAAACCGTTAGTTGAAGCCTAGGAAACCTTGCGTAGTCTTCAGTTTTGCAATGGGCAGCAGTTGCTTATTGGTGCGATAGAGGAGGATATCAAACCTAGGATGTATGCATCTTTCTTGCTATGCCTTGTACACATTATCCTTAATTCTAGTTCTACTGTGAAGGTAACAGGGGCAAAGATACTCATTACAAAAGTCCAAACATGAATGATTCTCACCATTTTATGGCTGCCTTGTTTTTGTGGTTCAGCAGATGAAAGCCCTTCGCCAGAAGCCTGCAAAGAACACCCCCAAAAAAAAAAAAAAAAACCAAAAAGAAAATAACCTTAGCATGTGAAATAGAGGGTTATAAAAGAGAATGATAGATAATTGAAAAATTCCCCTCCTCCCCCTACGAAAAGATTGAAGAGCCATGACTTCAGAGTCCAAAACTCAAATCTCTAAGTAGGTTATGCTTAAGGCATATTTAGTGTTGGAACTTGAAACTTGCAGATACTAATGGGCATTTTGTTTTGCACTGCACATATATTGTATAGAAAGGCATTAAAGAACATCTTTAGATAATGTGGCATTTCATTCATCCATTCACACTAACAACTCCATACAAAAAACAGATGGATAAATCTATTTTATCCTTAAAGAGTCCAACACATTTCACGCGTTTTTTAAGACACAATCATGGACATTATAGTCCAATTTATGTATTTAAGTTACTCGATATAGAGGAGTCTAAACTATTGACCTTCACCTTCAGTAAGTAAGAATATTATCAGCTCATCCTAACAATGGGTTAATAAACCATTTTCAATAAAAATATCTTCAAGTTGATCTCCTAATGTTGCGATGATACTATTTTGTGAGTTTTTTAGATAGATGTATGTTGCTTTGCCCATACACAATAAAAAGAGGTTGTTTTCATAATAACAGCGATAATCTATAAGTTTATAATAAAATGATCTTAACATTAAATCGTGTTAAATAATAAATAATAACTTAATCTGTCAGGTTGTTGCCTACCTGGTGTTTAGTTTGCAGCAAGGAAAGCATCAAGGCAGCACATAGCAAAGGAGCCCACAGTTTCCTTGCCATTGCTGTTTTCTGTGTGATGAGAAGGCAATTCAGGAACAGGGGATTCAAAAACAGAGAGAGTATGTTTTTGAGACGTGGGATTCAGCGAAATAAGATGCAGGTATTTATAGACTTTCCACACATGATGTTAATTTCTATACCATGCAATTGTGGTTGGCTACTGTAGTCGGATCCCAATGCAACTGCCAACATTTAATTTTTTATTAAAAAAATATATAATATTTTTTTAAAAAAATTAAACATTAAATATAAACAGTTATTATATGTTTTTTTTTAATTTTTTCTAAAAAGTAATGTGGGCTGTTGGGTCATAAATATGAAGGGATCCAATGGTCTTTTTGCACTATTTTCCCCCCTTTTTCTTTTTTAAGAGGGAAAACCCCGAGTAATTTATGTGATTTAATTAATGATAATAAAAATTAAAAAAAAAATCTTTGTTATGGGCTACATATTCATATCCTTCAAAAGTTTTCATCAATATATAAGATAATCAGAAAGTGATAACAAAAACATTATAAATAGTAAATTCATAATTCAAATTATTTAAATCTCCAGGAATTTAAAGTATTAAGCAATTTATAAAATATATATCACTTTAATTATATAATTAATTCTATATGGGTCGGGTTTTAGGCCGGGTATTATAAATCCAAATCTAATTATAAAGTTTTGGGTTTTATTCGATTAGATTAAAGCAATTAAAATCCGATCCGTTCATTTCTTATCGTGCTAGATTGTTTCAGCTTTTGTACTGTCTATTCATTACGAGTACGGACATTACTTGGCTTGAAATAATTAAGTTATGCACGAGACAACAGTGAATTGACACATCTCAACTTGCCGCAAGAGGCTGTTGAATGGAGGGCCCCGAATTGGGTAGATCGACCACATATGCGTGGAGTTAATTCAGTCCACTTAAAAAAATATATATATGTAAATATTAAAAAGTTAAATATAAAACATTAATAACTAAATTAAAAATATTTTAAAACTTTATTAAATATTTTTAAATTATTTTTTTATTATTCAGTATACCATATACCTATGATTTGAGTTATAGGAATTAAAGAGTCTATCAAAAATTATGGTTGATTTTAGAGGCAACAAGACTGATTTTTGTAATTGCAAATTCTAGCATTGTGCACTACAATAATTTAACTAAAAATAAAAAATATACGAGACTTATTCTATTATATATTTACTGACAATTAAATCAATAATTATTCTTAAAAAAATCAAAATATATAAAAAGAAAAATGAAAGGGGATAGGTATAGAGTTCAATGATATTGAAGGGTTATACTTCATTTGATTATACTTACTATAAGTACTTGTATGTCAGTAGATCACTCGCCCTTATTCCTGATTGAGGATCTGTATTTATAATTTAAACTCCAATTTATGTGTACATTCGAGACTATCACTTGTTATTGAAAATGTTACGCTATATTAATTGCTAACTATTATGACAATTACGTAACCGTAATTTGTGTTGGTTCAGTAAATATTCAATCATAAATGTTTAATATTAATTAGGTTGTTATTATTCATTTATATGCAGCTTGTCATCCATCAATTATGTGTAATTATTTGTCAGAATTTAATACCTTATTAATTATTTTTTTATGTTATTAATTGTCTTAATCTTTTATACTTTTTGCCACTCAATTATTTGGTCGATCTAAATCCTATTTTTTAGTTTGATCAAATAGGTAATATTTAAACTACACCCAATACATTATAATATATTTATTTTTATAGAATCAACTAATTCTATTATAATTTATAAAATAATAATATAATTATTTTATATTTATTAATGGTGCCAAATGTGGGGACTCGTCGGTCTTAGGGTTTGTTCGGCATCCATGTGCTCGGGGAGAAAACACATGAGGATGACGGCGATGAAAGCTCCATCTGCATGTGCTTCCACGTGCACGTCTTTGCTTCATGATGACAAATTTTATCCACATACCCAAATAATGCACAGACATATATATTATTCATATTCTTTATATGCATAATTTATATTAAAATATGACACAATCAAAATTCAATAATTGATGTTTAAAAATAAAAAATAATAAAAATAGTTTTGATGAATATATTAAAAAACATGTCGGCCTAATACTCAAATAAAAATGTGGCCTAAATGTCAAATGGTCTAACAGTTGATGCCACAGAATCCATCAAACAGTAGTGTTTGAACGCTTAAACTAAATTTATAAAGTCTAAATAATAAAATATTTAAAATTATAATGAGTAGACAAAATGTCATTATACCTGAAAATTAGGCGGTTCCATCAATAAATAGAGGTGGCCGTTACATACTACTAATAACACCTCTCACCACTAATCTAAAGTGACGTCATTACACATATTGATAGCAAATAACTTTGTGTATAAATAAAACCTCTCTCCCAAAGAAGTAGAGAAAAATAAAAAAAGATTACTTAATCAGATGAGTATACAAAATGAGTATAACTATTTAAATATACACTCATCTCTATTTTTTTTATTCTCTATATTTTTCTTATTCAACATTTTTTCATATTCGTTAGAAAGATCATTGACTTGAACGTCAGAAAATATACCAATAAACGAGTTTCATATATATTTTACTTTTAATTTATTTTATTATGATGTGCTAATTTTTGATTCATATTTATGAAAATCGGACCTATTTGTATTCAGGTATTTAAGTAAAATAATCGGCTCTTTAATTCATACGACAATTCAGATTTTTTAAATTTATAAGATTGAGTTTTAATTTTTATAATATTAATATTAATTAATATTAAGTCTAATGAAACTTTTTTTTAAAAGGTTATTTTTTAAAAATAATATTTAAAATTTAAAATAAAAATTTAAAGTTTGTAGAATGAAATGCTGATTCTTCATTAAAAGAGCATCCCCAGTCAAGTGGGGTGTGCGATCAGAACGACGTACGATGTGTGTCAGGGTGTTTGCAGCGGGACCATCAGTTCACTCCAATCCAAGTATAAACAGGCCAGTTTTAATGGGCTTTACTTTAGGTATGGCCCTCGTCTAGTATTAGAGGCCCATAGAAGACTTATGAATTGGGCTTTAAAAATAGCAACCCTACCGGCTGCATGTGGCCCGTTTGGATTGTGATGGGTGCGTCCACATGCCGGGGTTTAGCCGGGAAGGGGGGATTTTTTCTTAAGAGGCGGAAAAAATTATTTTTAAATTTAGATTATTTATTTTTAAATAATTAATTATAATTTAATAATTAATTTTAATTATTTTTAATTTTTTTAAAATTTTAATAATTTATTTAAAAATAAATAATTTAAATATAAAAATAACATTTTCTATTTTTAAAGAAAATAAAATCTTCCTTAATTCGGGTTTAGATATGTATTAGTTTAGTGTCAATTGGGACTAATATTTGTTAGAAAATAGCATCGGTCGGACAGTGAATTTGAAACGGTAATGACGATGATGAATACTTACGCACACAATAAAAAAAAATAAAGGAGAATAAGGAACACACATAAATTTTACATAAAAATTCTATTATGAATAAGATAAAAAATTATAGAACACTTAATCGACATATAATTTCATTATGAAAAATTTTGATTACAAAATCCCAATTATATAAACCCTCAAAGAACAGATAACAATAGTAAAGCACAACTCCTTGTTATTTCTGTATTTCTTCGCCTCTAACATACCGTGTTTCTTCACCCTTAAAAACGCAGTAATGTGTATATATATATATATACAAATGCACCGAGTAGCACTGTAATGTCCGGATATTTTATCGAGGCGATTGAAAATTTAATTGGGTGAAACTAAATTTATTAAGTATATTAGAAGAAAATAAAAATATATATTTATTTATGTGATAATATTAATAATAACATATATGTGTGTTTTGTGAATTAACAAATAATAATAATAATAATAATAATATATAAATATATATGTATATATGTTTTACGTAATAAAATAATAATAATAATAATAATAAAACCAAACAAACCCTTCCCACGTCACCCACCTTCCCGAAACCTCCTCTGCCATTCCCGTCCCCACTTCCTCTCGTCTGTCTCGTTTCCCTGTTTCCTCTCTCTCTCTCTCTCTCTCGCTCGCAACGGTTTGCAGAACCGTTCGAATCTCCCCTTAACCGCTTGCTGCCGTGGCCGAAACCGTCGACTCTCTTTGTTCTCTCATTCCGTCTCCATATAATTGTGCTCTGGTGTGGGTATGCGGCCGAGTGAAGAAATTTGGTTGTGGGTGGAAGAAAACGAGAAATGTGGCTCATCTTTGAGGCATTCCTTCCGTCGCCGTTGCCGATGTGTGGTTCTGCTGTCGTGTTGCCATCATCGTTCGAGTACCTTGCTGCCGTCGCAGTCGTCGACCCTGCTGTCGTGCCGTCGTAAGCGTGGTCGTCGTAGCCGTGCCGATTTCGTTGCCGAAGCCGAACAACCAACCCTGAGCTGAAGCCGAAACCGGAGCCGTGGTGGAGCCGAACTCGAGCCGTGTTCTGGAACCGTGAAATCAGGCAAGTGACCTTCTCTGTCATTTCTCTTCAAATCGCAAGTGAATTCCGTTGCTGTCATTTCTCCTCTAATTTGCAAGTGATCCCTTTACTGTCATTTCCTCTCTAGTTGCAAGTGAATCCTTCCACTGTCGTTCCTCTCGAAATTTCAAGTGAAATCATCCTAATATTCCCTCTCTTGCTCACTAATTTCCCGAATTTCTTTGTGCTCTGTTTCTAGCCAAAAAGCTGCGAATGAAGAAATTGTAAGTCTGGGGTTAAATTGTTGTTGTGCTGCTTTGGTGGGTGTGAACGGCTGGGTGAAGCCGTGTGTGTAAGTAATTGTGTGCGTCTGAAGCAGTGTGTGTTGTGTTCTGTGTGCGTGTGTAGAAGCAGCAGAGCTGCTGTGCGTGGGTGTGCTCTGTGTGAGCCGTGTGTGTGTGCGTATGTGGAGAGTGCAGCAGGAAGCTGCTGCGTGAGGCTGTGTGCGTGATGGGCTGCCGGGTTGAGTTGGGCTGTGGGCCCAAGTGTGTGTGTGTGTGGTGTTGGGCTGGGCCTGAGCATGTGTGTGTGTTGGAGTGTGTGGATGTGTTGCATAGGGAGAGTGTGTTGGGCTGGGCCTGGAATGTGTTTGCTGGCCTGGATTGAATATGTGGGTTGGGCTGGGCCTGGAGTGTGTATATGCTGGGCTGGATTGAGTGTGTGTGTTTTGGCTAAGTATGTGTATATGTGTTTGGATATATATATATATATATATATATATATATATATATATATATGTATGTTAATGTATGGTAAAAGCATAGAGAATATTCAAATCGTATGTTGTAATTAATTTATTTGGTATGAAAATAAAAATGCCAATTAAATTGTTGGGATCTGGTATCGATTAATTGGAAATGGGAAATCAAATAAAAATTCTATTTTCGTATACACGTCCAAATAAAAATAGTAAAAGAAAATGGATGAAAATCTTCCTTATTTCCTTCGACGACGTTACATTGTTGATCATTCAAAGCTTTGCTGCGTTATCTCGGTGTGTGAGTATGTGTATTCGATTATTCGCTCACGGTAGATGATGTGTGAAAGCATTAAAGTATACGGTCGAATTAGTTTAGTGCCACTTATCAAATCTATTCAAGTATCTGGTGGTGTTGAGGTACATTTGCCTAGTGTGGCGGGATCTTATGGAAAACATCGTAGATCGTGATATCGAGGAGTCGGGAGGACACGTGTGAGTTGTGAATTATGTAGAAGGAGCATGATGTTAGGTAACCAGTCTAGTGGACCATGGATGGTCGTCAATATAGAGCATCGGGTAGCCGTCTTATCGGGAATATCATGACGCTTTGGTTGTGATGGCGGAATAAGATCAGGGAGATGAGTTGTTCTATGATTGTGAGTACCTCAGAATATCCTTGTGTGGATCTTGTGATACTCGGATTGATGGAACATAAATTTTTACGTGAATATAAAATTTCGCGTATGGGCCAGGAAATCTCGATAAGATTAAATTTGTTGCACTCTTGTTATTTTGGATGTTGGTCTTGTGAGACCCCCATGTTGTATATTTATCGGCGTGTTGTAATCGCTCTCGGATATAGTAGGTTGGGAAATGTCCAATCATTGGTAGATGATTTCGTGGATCGTTATTGAAGCGTTTTTGATTACGGAGACCCATTGCTTTGAATTATATAAACCTTGTGTTTACTTGGAGATAGGAGTAAATTATATCACTCACCGGGCTTTGGCCACCTCATGTTTTCTTGGCTCCAGATTGAGAAGGATCGAAGAGACACATCCGCGGGGAAGAAGTTTCGATAGAGAAGATGGTTCCGTAGTGGATGATGAGATTAAATCATTATTGAGATTTATATATTTTTATTTTGTTGAGATTTATTATGATGTAGAAATTCAAGTGAATAAAATAGTTGAAATGTGAAATTTATGTTATTTGGTTTTAAATTTTTAGTCCGCGTGAGCGGTTTGAGTATTTAGGCTCGGGTCGTCACAGAAATGGTATCAGAGAATTAAGGTTCTGTGAAAAAAATCTTTGAGGATTTTAAGAATTGCTGATAATTTAGGATATTAGGTGATGCAATAAGATATGTTGCATTTGATTAATTCTGCTTGTTTTAGGTCTGAATAGAAGATTGTAAATCTTTTAAGGGACTTAGAGAATTTGGCATGACAAAGAATTGTGATTTGTCAGATGGTTTGAGGACTTAGGAATCGGAGATGCTCGAGAAAATTTTGGCATTTCTTAAATGAGTTGGAGACTTATAATATGTTGGCAAGCTCTAGTCAATGGACCGATTGTATATCTCGGGGCTTAGGATCGGTTGGTATTTTAGGTAGATAGTATGTGAACGACTTTAAAAAAAAAAAAAAGTTAAAATAGGTTTATTCTGAGCTCTTTGTTTTTATAGGATATCAGAATAACAAACTACAAATATGCAAACTCCGCAAGAGCTTCCAATGGCAACCATGCGAAGAATTCTAAAGTTTTGCGAGCACTTCAACAAGAGTCCTAACTTGTAGACTAAGCTATTCACACCTTGACTTGCGTTCATCAGATGGTGAAGATATCAACTTTTAGCGGTTCAATTTGGATAGGAATGGGCAATCAGCGGGTTACTCGTATTTTAGGTGTAAGCCATCACTATCATCATCAATTAAGCGATAAAGGACTATCGAGCCTCGCAACAACCAACGTCGTTTTAAATTGAGAAGACCGGCTATCTTGTCAATTGTTGCAATGTATCGACATTATCGACTACGATGACATTATCTCTAGTGGAACAGAAGATCCTTAGATTGTGCTATGTTTATTGCAAGTCGGGACATATTGCCAGGTAGTATGCAGCTCAACATAATAGACGACAATTTCAGAACCCTGCTGGAGTTTTCACTAATTCTGATCAAGAGCCGCGGACTTTGTCTTATATGACAAAGGTAATATATATACTTTAGATGATATATCCTACAATAATTAGAATTTAGTTCAACATATTTTGTGACGTTTGTGTTTTTCCTTTTTAGTTTAGGTATCGTTTAAAGATTATTCTGAGACATTGAGACCTTGCACAAGTAGTATTCTTCCCAAACAATAGAAGTGATTTATCTAGTATCAATTAGAAACACTTAAGGGTATATAACTATGGCATCAGTGTTATCAACTGGATATTTATTCCCACGTGATCGAGGATCTAAGCCAGATAGTAAATAGTCGGATATGGGATGGTTTGATATTAGGAGAAAAAAAAAAAATGATGAGAGAGAGAAGAGCGGCCAAAACTCGATATAGGAATAGTTGAGGATTGCTTTCAAAATTTTGAGGTATATATACTTAAATGATAAAGTAAGGTTTAAATTATGTGAAAAGTAAGATTCTTAAGTCACTATATTTGAGGATCGATCTAGTAGTAAATTTATTTAGGTAGTAAAAGAAAAAAAAATCTAATCTAAAATCTCTTAGAAATTAAAATTTATTGCATAATTGGGAGAGAGTTCGATAATGTCCGGTTGATATGCTCTATTTTATTGAAAATTTATGAATTAAATGTTTAAGGTTAAATGAATTATGTAACTATTTGTGATATGAATTAGATGCAAATTATAGGAAGTTGTTTCCAATCTATTGAATGTTCTAAATTATGATTGTGGAGCATGTATGATAAATCTTAGTATAAGTGAAAAAAAAAAAAAAAAAAAAAAAACCTTATCTCTTGTGGTATGTTGTAGTTTTAGCATCATGAGCATATTGAGTAATATCATCAATTAAATTGTAAATCTCAAAGTTATTGAGGTTGAAACATGTGAGATAGTTTAGTAAATGAAGAAAATATAAAGAAAATAAATTATTAAAAATATCCTAAAATATATTAAACAAAGAAATTGTGTAGTTAGGTATATTAGGATTGTCCATTGAAGATATTCCAGTTATTAGCGACAGTTTTGCCACATTATATGATTATCAAGTACATTTGGGCTTTGTTTCGAGAATATCTTGGTATGAGAATTATCTACACAAGTTGTTTGGGGATGGTTTTGCCTTATTAACTTTATGGTCCAAACTTCAGGAGTGAGGAAATGGTTCATTTAATAATCTTATCTGATTATCAGGTATATTTGTAAATTATCACTGATTGAAATAGTTGTCAATTGGACTTGTCCTAATGTAGCCCTACGATTAGTTTTGTGGATCTTTGATGTTGATGAATGATTAAAAGTTATTAACAGTTATATCCATAATTATTAGATGTGCTCAGTTATAAAAAAAAAAAAAAGGGGTGAAGAATCTCTATCGTTGTTGAACCTCACTAATAGCAATGTGATATTTCTTGTGGAAAAGAAGCTTTCATAAGTACTGTTCTCTTCATAGGTCAGTTTAATTGGATTGGGTTTTTGATAGATTGTGGCTCAATTAGTTATATTAAACTTACAAAATACCGTAGTGTTTTATTGATGAGGGAGGTGTAAATTACTTTTTGTTTTTTTTAAGCCCCATGGATCAGCAAATTTGAAGATCATTGATTTTAGGGTGAACAGTATTGTAACTATTGTGAAATTGCTAAGTGAATTGGATTAGTTGGTAGAATTACAATTTAAATTTTATTATAGTAGGAGTAGTAATATCTTATTGATGGAGTTAAATAAATAAATAAAATTTTAATTCAATTAGCTAGATTGAGAAAATGATCAATCCATGATCTAGATCAATGATGATTACTGTTAATTAAAGATTATGGGTCTCGAAATGTGGATATCTAATTCTTGGTGAGTTGTCATTCTATAGAAGAATTTAATCTGAGTGAGAATGTGAAATGCAAAAAGATAAAGGAGAGCGTTGTTTTGAATTTAAATTAGATGGTTAGGGTTTAGGTTGGAAGCGCAGTTGAAGGTTGTGAAGATAATTAAAACTTTACATTGTATTCTTTAGGGGCTGGAAGATATGAAACTTTGGAATTCTATTGTATGATGCAATATTGAAATGTGATGTTGATCAATTGGACTCGAAAGGATTAACCATCGATTTATGATTGATGTATTTAAAGGTTAAAAAAAATTCACTAATTCATAAAGTATTTTGGATGGCTATATTAAGGATTTGGAGAATTTAATAAGAGCGATTAAAGATAATTTGGAGTTGAATTTCAAATGACAATATTTCTAGAAACAATTTTTAATTTTGCCATTATTGAGGTTGGCACTGTATAAATTTTTATCATTATGATAAGCTGGAACACCAACGTGTCAAAGGATGATTTAAGTTGTATATTAAGGTTTTATAGGAGTTTTATGTGGAGGATAACTTTAAGTATGGTTGTTGTTGAGTGGAAAATGCAATGGTTAGCTAATTCCGGTTATTGGAGTGTAAAAGTTTGATGAATATCGATTTGAATGGATCGATTTTTCATATTAAAGATTGATAATTATTTGATGATTAACATATTTCCGACGAAACTACAGGGGAAGAATCAGAATGCCTAGGATATTTTATCGGCGCGATGAAATAAAAATCATAAACAAATTTATTAAGTATATTGAAAATAAAATATATATTTATTTATGTGATAATATTAATAATAACATATATGTGTGTTTTGTGAATTAACAAATAATAATAATAATAATAATATATAAATATATATGTATATATGTTTTACGTAATAAAATAATAATAATAATAATAATAAAACCAAACAAACCCTTCCCACGTCACCCACCTTCCCGAAACCTCCTCTGCCATTCCCGTCCCCACTTCCTCTCGTCTGTCTCGTTTCCCTGTTTCCTCTCTCTCTCTCTCTCTCTCGCTCGCAACGGTTTGCAGAACCGTTCGAATCTCCCCTTAACCGCTTGCTGCCGTGGCCGAAACCGTCGACTCTCTTTGTTCTCTCATTCCGTCTCCATATAATTGTGCTCTGGTGTGGGTATGCGGCCGAGTGAAGAAATTTGGTTGTGGGTGGAAGAAAACGAGAAATGTGGCTCATCTTTGAGGCATTCCTTCCGTCGCCGTTGCCGATGTGTGGTTCTGCTGTCGTGTTGCCATCATCGTTCGAGTACCTTGCTGCCGTCGCAGTCGTCGACCCTGCTGTCGTGCCGTCGTAAGCGTGGTCGTCGTAGCCGTGCCGATTTCGTTGCCGAAGCCGAACAACCAACCCTGAGCTGAAGCCGAAACCGGAGCCGTGGTGGAGCCGAACTCGAGCCGTGTTCTGGAACCGTGAAATCAGGCAAGTGACCTTCTGTCATTTCTCTTCAAATCGCAAGTGAATTCGTTGCTGTCATTTCTCCTCTAATTTGCAAGTGATCCCTTTACTGTCATTTCCTCTCTAGTTGCAAGTGAATCCTTCCACTGTCGTTCCTCTCGAAATTTCAAGTGAAATCATCCTAATATTCCCTCTCTTGCTCACTAATTTCCCGAATTTCTCTGTGCTCTGTTTCTAGCCAAAAAGCTGCGAATGAAGAAATTGTAAGTCTGGGGTTAAATTGTTGTTGTGCTGCTTTGGTGGGTGTGAACGGCTGGGTGAAGCCGTGTGTGTAAGTAATTGTGTGCGTCTGAAGCAGTGTGTGTTGTGTTCTGTGTGCGTGTGTAGAAGCAGCAGAGCTGCTGTGCGTGGGTGTGCTCTGTGTGAGCCGTGTGTGTGTGCGTATGTGGAGAGTGCAGCAGGAAGCTGCTGCGTGAGGCTGTGTGTGCGTGATGGGCTGCCGGGTTGAGTTGGGCTGTGGGCCCAAGTGTGTGTGTGTGTGGTGTTGGGCTGGGCCCGAGCATGTGTGTGTGTTGGAGTGTGTGGATGTGTTGCATAGGGAGAGTGTGTTGGGCTGGGCCTGGAATGTGTTTGCTGGCCTGGATTGAATATGTGGGTTGGGCTGGGCCTGGAGTGTGTATATGCTGGGCTGGATTGAGTGTGTGTGTTTTGGCTAAGTATGTGTATATGTGTTTGGATATATATATATATATATATATATTATATATAATATATATATATATGTATGTTAATGTATGGTAAAGAGCATAGAGAATATTCAAAGTCTGCGTATGTTGTAATTATAAAAGAGGATGAAGAACTTGTGAGAGGAGTTATGGATGGTATGAAGAAATAAATAATTGCCACCATCGATTAATTGGAAATGGGAAATTGAAATAAAATACTGCCTTAGTCCAGAAATAAAAATATTACCGATCCTTGTACATACATTCCTGTGTTTGATTGTGTTCCACAAAGAAGTGTTGATATTGCAAAGCTTTCTGCGTTATACCTGTGTGAGTACCTCCAAAAGTTGAGGAGAGTGTGTGAAAACCAATGAGATCTTTAATGCCATTTTACACTTATCCGATACCGATTTGTATCTGGTGGTGTTGAGGTACATTGCCTAGTGTGGCGGGATGCACTGAACATCGTAGATCGTGATATCGAGGATATCATGGCGGGAGATCTTTTCGACGTGTGAGTTGTCTTCCGGGTGTCAAGAGGTGAGAAGAGGACCATGTTGAGCATTTACTTTTGAGGATCATGGACCATGGATGGTCGTCCATGAAGTATTACTCCGGGAATATGGCCCGATGGCGGAATAAGATGTTGTTCACTCATTTGTTGTGGTGGCAATATCCTATGGATTTAAAACCTATCGTGAATAGACATATTAGGGAAATCTCCAATCATCGTTGAGATCGGATTCCGGGGATTTGTTATTTATCGGGCACTCTTATTACTTTTTTGGATGTTCGGGTCTTGGAGACCCACTTTAGAGTCGTATTCTGACGTGTTCGCAATTTGACGGATATACTTATGTTGAGACGTTGGTAGATGATATTCGAGATCGTTATTGTTGTTAGCGTTTTTGATTATATCACTTGGCTAGGGCCAGCTCACCTGTGTTTTCTTGGCTCCAGGATTGAGTTCCTCAGCTTGGAAGAGACACATCCGTATTTGCGGGAAGAAGTTTGAGAGAAGATGGTTCAGTAGTTTGGATGATGAGATTAAATCATTATTGAGATTTATATATTTTTATTTTGTTGAGATTTATTATGATGTAGAAATTCAAGTGAATGAAATAGTTGAAATGTGAAATTTATGTTATTTGATTTTAAATTTTTAGTCCGCGTGAGCGGTTTGAGTATTTAGGCTCGGGTCGTCACAAGCACCTTATCTACAAAACAATCGCGTGTACTACAAAGCCTGCTACCTACTTTACAAAGTTGCATTTTTGTCCTAAATTTTACAATTGACCTATTCTATAAAATTAGTTACCAATTCTGAAAGGCCAACTATCTGTTCTGCTACGTGTACTGACTTTAAAGGTGATTTTTGGTGCATGCTAGATTTGTCCACCTGCTCAACTCTGCTACCAAAATCACTCTGACAATTTTCATCACTCCAGCATTGTGTACCACTCTGAAATTTTCACTCCGAAATTTCATTTTGGGAATTCCACTCCGGGAATTTTACTCCTATCATTTTCACTTCGGAATTCTACTCCAATAATTTTCATTCTAGAATTTCACTCAAGTCATTTTCACTCTGGAATTCTACTTCGGTCATTTTCCCTCCACTTCAGGCCATGTTGTTGCGCGGCGTAACGAATACAACAATACTTCTTATATAGGAGTGACCCATATCCAACAATATCTAAAGCAATTTTCGTTTTTTCTTTTTATTTTTTAGCTATGTGGGCTTTTCTGATGTTATTTTGTCACTTCATCCTGCGACTGTTGAGCCAATTGGTAAGAAGGTGACTGTGCAAGTAGAGTGAAAACCTAACAAGAGCGTCGAATATTTGGTGATCCAGGTAAGGCTTCTGATAATCTGGTTGTTAATTCGATTCAAAGCTCAGGATACTTTGAGATTACAGGTGGGTTCGGTCAAAATTTGAACGAGGCCATATGTGATTATGAAAAGCTCGATAGCGTTGTTGGCGGGAAAAAATCGGCTAGACGTGAATTTGAATGATGGGATGAAATTGGATGATCAGCTTCATGAACTT
Source organism: Nepenthes gracilis (assembly GCA_033239525.1). NCBI lineage: Eukaryota > Viridiplantae > Streptophyta > Magnoliopsida > Caryophyllales > Nepenthaceae > Nepenthes > Nepenthes gracilis. The sequence goes on from BSYO01000001.1 coordinate 30,706,534, forward strand.
GTTGATTCAGGGGAAAATGTGGGAGTTAGCAGTTGTATTGCCTTAAACACGACTGTTGAAAATGACTTGGTCGAGAAACTGAGGTGTGGCAAGATAGGTTGGTATGGCCTAGAAATGCAGAAAGTAGAGCGTTGTTTTGATTTGAATTTAGGGTTTCACAATGAAAGCGCAGTGCTACATGCTGAACACGAGGGAAGTTGATGGATGCTAAAATGCTCGAACCTAAGATGCTGAATTCACGGGACCATGTGAACCTAAGATGCTGAATCAAATGTCCCAATATTTCTCTGCCATTATCACTCCGGATGGCTTTCAGCTTCTTCTTTGCCTCACATTCAATTAGAGTATGGAATTGCTCAAATACTCCGGAGACCTGATCTTTGGATTTAAGTGGGAATACCCACAACTTTCTAGAGTAATCATCAATGTACGAGACAAAGTATTGAGCTAGTCCAAAGGACTTCTCCTTGAATGCTTCCCTGCCATGTAGTGAGACCAAGTTTTCAGTCCGTCATTGTTCATTTTTGGGATGAGACTTTTCCTGGTCGGGTGACTCATACTTCTCTCACTCATGTGGCCCAACCTCTGGTGCCACAAGTCCGATGACTCCAAACTGCTAGCAATGTTGACCTCTCCAATTTTAGCAGAGGTCTCCAACACAAAAAGACTAGACATCTTTCTCCATCGGGTAACTACCAGATACCCTCTAGTTAGCAAAGCCAACATCATTAAGTCTTCCTACTGAGATAATGTTCATCCGTATGTTAGGAACATGTCGTACGTCCCTTAAGAATAGTCATGTTCCATTGTTGGTGACGAGAGACATGTCACCACGGCGAACAGCTCTGGATGTCTCCATATTACCCATATTTAACATTCCAAAATCACTTGGAGTATAGGATGTAAAGAACTCCCGTCGAGAGGTAATGTGGATGGATGCACCAGAATCCACCACTCAGTCGGTCTCCTGCTCGACCAAATTTACAACATCATCCACTTTACAAGTCAAAAGGAGATCACCTCCTGTAACCAATGAGATCGAAAACTTTTCATCACTTTATCCCTTTTCACCTTTATCCGTTTCTACATTTTCACGCTTCCACTTATAGCATTACTTTTTAATATGGCCATTCTTTCCCCAGTAATGACACTCTATATTTTAAAACCTTGACCAAGACTTACTCTAACCCTTGTCTCTAGACTTTAGAGTGCAGTATTTACTTCTTCCCTGAGACTCTGTCACAAGTACCTCAGAGTGTTAGGAGGTCGAGGCACCTTGAGACTGCCGTCTCATTTTCTTATTCAGCACGGCTCCTTTGGCAATCTCCAGCGTCACGATGCCATTAAAATCTGTGTTGGCGATTCTCATCACCTCCTATGAGTCTGGTAGGGTTGTTAGGAGCCATAGACCGAACACTTTATCCTCGAACTTAATACCCATACCACTCAACTGGTTTACAGATCCTTGAAATTTGTTCAAGTAATTTGTAATGGACGAGTCGTCATTGTATTGAATATGCATCAATCTCATCAGGTGATAAATCTTATTCTTGCTAGTTTTGGAGGCATAGAGTGTCTCCAACTTCTCCCACAATGCCCTGCATTCGTCTCACTTCTAATATGATTATACAAATTATCATCTACAAATTGTCATATATAACCGCACACATGTTTGTTCTCCAGCGTCCATTCCCTTTCCGTTTTTGCCTCAGGATTTTGAATGGCGAACACCGGAAGATGTATAGAATTGACAAGTAGCAGATCAAACATCTTGCTATGCCAAGTGTCATACTTAGTGCCGTTTAAGCAAATCATCTTACTTCTAACCTGCATCCGCAACGTTCAACGAAGTCACTAGTCAAAGAACAACCCCTCTGATATCACTAGTTGGGGGCAGAAAGAATTAGACGGACACGAAGACACCAATCTTGTTGAGGTAAATGGCCGGTTGGATAGAATGCACTCAAATACATAGAATGAGAAAAAAAAGAAGAACGCACAAATTTTATGTAAAAAACCCTTCACAAATCGAAAAAAAAATCATATGACACTTAGTCCTCAAATAAATCCACTATGTGAAAAATGGTTACAGAAACTGCACGGCTGCACAAGCCCCTGAGGCAAAGATGAAGAACAAAGCACGAGAACATACACTCATTCACTCTTTTCCTCCATTGCAAATTTTTTACACTCTCATTCTCATATGTATATGTAAACAGCACACAATACCATATATATATGTGGAGGTTGTTGAAAGCAATGACGAAGCCAACGTGGAGGATACACGTATAGACAGCAGCCTGACACAAGTACAGTACTGCAACAGCTCTGCACTGGTACTCCTGTGCAAAAGATCGTGCCCTACAGAAACGGCTCTGCAGATCGTGCTCTACAGAAATTTCGCATGCTCAATCAATCTTCTGAGTTGGCATTCACGTGAGCTTTTTTCAAGCATGTCCTCGGACCTTTATGTGCTCAGCAAACTTGGTTGATGACGTTGCCTTTGGCAATCACAGAGTGCTCGTGCTTCTTCGAAGTCCTCGGACTCAAATGCTGCTTACAAAGTCCTCAAAATTATACTGTACAGAGTTCTTGGTTGTTTAGGAACAAGTCCTTGGACCATAGCCTCTCAGAGTCCTCGGACCCATAACACCTTTACACAAGAGTGACCCCAACATAATTGAGAGTGGAAGTACGTTTCATAATATTGTAGATGCTAGTGATTTATATTGTAAGGAATTGAACCACCGTCATTTAGATTTGGTTACTTCTAACCGATAAGAGGATGGAAGTCATAGCCATGGAAAGAAAAAGAACCGTAAAAAATCCATATTCTTCATCTGAAATTGTTTTGAGGAGGAGTATGCCCTATGCAAGCATGTCGATTCAAAATAATGATTTAGGCTCTATAATTGCAGATGGAGCAAATGACGTGTCTTTTGGGATTAGTGTGGTATAAGAGGAGACACTTCCTTGCAGGGTAAAACCGCTACCAACTTAGATGAATCGATAGAGAATGATGAATGACGACAACGATGAAACATAGTATACAAAGACAACCACAAAACAATAAATCAAGACACAATTAAAATCCTCTTCTGAATAGAAGGAAAAAACAACAGGACCGTGCATCCACAAATTTTTACTATATAAAATGGTTACACAAACCCAATACAAGAACCTGATTTCTTATAACCAAAGGACCCGAGTAGCAGTGAGTACAGAAGAAGTCTCTTGAGCAAAGAAAAAACCTCAATCTCTCTTTTCTCTCTCATCTCTTTACTTTCTCTCACCAACGACGTTTACTGGTCTCTCAATTTTATAAGTTGATTGGCAAAAGTCTAAAAAATCTCTCAGACACACTTCCCTTTTACAAACCCTAAAGGGAGTTTTTGCACGCTTTTTATAAATCCTAAAGATGCCTGACAACCGATCATCATTCAAGCAGTTAGGTCTCCCTTCGGACTTCAGCACTCCGGTCATCTCTTAGACTAGACAGTCCGGTTGGTCACCTTCGTCTCGTCAGTTCAGTCGGTCGACCTTCAGACTGACTAGTCATCTTTCAATCTTGCTGGTTCGGTTGCCGCTCGAACTAGGCAATCCGGCTAGTCGGCATTCGTATCATTAGTCCAGCCGGTCATCAAGTTCTCTAATCCGGCCGGTCTCCCTTCAGATTGACAGTCTGGTTGGACGCCCTTTAGCCTTGACACCGTGCTTCGTTGCATGCACGGAGCCCGCATGAACACCACAATATTCCATTTCAGTATTATATCTATGTGAATTTGGCCAAACCTCCGATCGACCTATCAACCAGATATAAGCCCAAACGAGAGCTCCTTTCAGATGAAGGCTCTGAATCTGCTTCTAGTTGCTCAAGGTGGTTATAATTTTCTGTTGTTACATTCTGGCATTAAGTTCTTATCCTTCTGGTATATTGCAGGAATTTGATTTGGGATTTGCTGGATGTTGTTGCTTGGCCCATTTTTATGGTTGAATACCTACTCGTGCACGGTTCAGAATTAAAATTTGGTTTTGATCTTGATTCTCTAAAGCTTTTTGATAATGACTACCGATAATACTGTGGTTAGACCCTTTATTGCCCCAATAAGGTGAATAGACGATTATTTTAGAATTCAAAAATATTACACGATAAACAATGACACGTCAAAGATTTTATAAGCTAAATGAGCATGCAATTATATTTTCACATGTAGCAACTAGAAATTAGAAAGATAAAAATAAATCATGATTTAATTTTGATGATTGAGGTTAAAATAAAACAACGTAAACTTTTAGGATTTTGGAGCCATGCTAAATGAGAAATTCACTATGAGATGATTGACTTATAAACTAGTAGTTTAAATGCAAAATACACATTGTGTAACATCTGATTCTCCGATTTAAATTTATGATGTTATAATTATTATGTATTTGATAAATATTGAGAATATCATATAATTAAATTTTTTAAAAAATCAAATATTAGAGGCATGAGAACCGGCTCTTGAAAGCTATAAAAGTCACGAATGAGTGCGCTCATGTGTAAGTTTAGCAGTATATGCATGCGCTTGACCTTGTGACTAATGCATGTCTAGCTAGCGCCCACGCGTCAGTTTTTTATAAAATGTTATTCGAAAATTTTTGGGTATTTTTGGGACAAAGAAAAAAGAAGAAGAGAAAGGAAAAAAAAAAAGAAGAAGACAATGAAAATGATCTGAAGTTATTTTTTGTTAGATCGGATAAATAATTAGTTTAAGGGAAACCTAAGTTTGTTTTTTTATCTATTGTTAAAATTTTTTAATTTATCTTTTATTTATTATTTAAATTCACATATATATTATTCTTTTTGCCCCATTTTGAATATTTGTTGCATGTATGTCATTTCTAAGCAAAATTTGGAATAGAACTCTATTTCATGAATGAAAAACGGAAGTTATTTTTTCCTTTAATTGAAAAATATTCGGATATTTGTTATGTATAGTAAAATTTTTTATTTTAACTAAATAATAATTATTATAAGAGAATTGGCCAATTATATCTAGACAAATCCAAATATATTTTAAGTAAGTTGAAAATCCAGCCTAATATTGATGGGTGAGAAAGGTGGTGTTCAAACTTATTTATAGGATATAATATATAGACAGCTTGCTACGAGTCTTGTGTAGTAGTGTATCGACTTTGGACTATCGGGAATATGTATAACCTAACTTTCATATTTGTTTTTGATATAGTAAGTGTGCGAGTCACTGATAATTAATTTTTAGATTTTCATATGCTTTCGATATAATTATTCAGTTTTTATATCTTTTAATATGTTTTTACATATTTCTTTGGTCTTTCTACGTTTTTTATACACTTCGTACATTTTTATACATTTGTATATGTCAAACAATTTATAAACTATTATATTTTTGAATATATTTATCATAATTTGCTGAATATATTGTAAATATATTCAATGTAATCATAATTTATTATCAATTACACCTCTTTTATTTATGTATAATCATACATTGTGTATATACTTTGCTTAATATTATCTTAAAATATCTTTCAGAATACCGTGCTTGGATATTTTATAAGATTTGATAGCTAACTATTTGAGGAGAATAATTTAAAATATTTTACATACGTTTTTCGATTTGTAATTAGATTTAGATATTTCCTTTTAGGAATCAAATTTAAGTTTTGGTGATGTAAGCATTTAGATTATTGGTAGATACTTTTTCTTATATTATATTTTGGGCTGAGCAGGTGTAGTATATTTGAATCGAATGAGTATAGTTTGGCTATTCTTGGATAGCAGTCAATATGTTTTCAGTTATTATTGTATGGTTTGGTTTGCTGCATGTGGCTCAAATTTTGATTTGGACCTTATTTTCTTTAAGTTTTATTATGATATCATTTTATTACTTATTTGTTTTGGAGTCATAATATTTTAATTTTGTGATTCATCTAAAATAACTCTTCAGATATGCTTTTAGGCATCTGAGACATTCGGTTATCTCTTCTATGAGAATCTTCATCTTTTAACTTTCAATTTTAGCATGAATAATCATCAAATCATTTTACTCCACTGTCGCAAGGCTTTCCCTTTAATTGAAGACCTGATATATTCAAGAGAAGCAAGCTTTGTACGGTATTATGGGTAAGGTCCATTTGTTATATATATATATATATGACATGTCGGAAAATTTGACATGATCAATTGGCATACGAGTGTTAGTGATTGCATCAGACACGTCTAAGACAACAACTTACGCATGAGCACGAACTAAAAGTGCACGTGTCTGCCCTATTCTGTTAATAATGTATGAGCTCCCTAGTTGCACATGTGCAAGAGCTAGTTTGTAAATCGAACAAGAGCTTCTTAGTTGTGCACAAGCGACCTTCATTTTGTAAATCATATGAGCGTCTCAAGTGGGCACAAGTGGTGCCAATTCTAAAAATTGCACATGGGTGCGTATCAATCGTTGGTCATACTCTTAGTAGTGCAAGAATATTTAACTGACATGTTTCAAACCCTAATACATATTATAAGATAAAGCAATGAACCACAATAAATAGAGTTAAAAAAGCAATCATAATTGAAGTGTACATCAACATTTCTACTCAACCAGTGAATGAAAACAATCAGCTTCACCTCCAACTATTCTCCTTTTTTGTTACGAATACAAAGCGATAAAATAGTCATCACCAATGACGTATTATTTGTTATTCCTGGATTGATGGTTACACATATCTTGAAGCTTTTGAAAAATATGAGTGAAATTCTCCTCTTTACTTTCCTAAAGTTGTCGAACTTGAGAGAGCAAATTGATCCAAATGAATATTTGCAGGTTGGATAAAGATATTAGAAAGATTAGAATGTACCATTACTAGATGAACATCATGTTTCGATGATGGACAATGAGCATGGCAAGGCTTTGATCACATGTGACTCAATTAATGGGTTTTTCAAGGGAAACATGCAGACGTTTAGGAAAGTCGACCCTAAGGATGACTATGAGTTCTTGAATAAGTCAACCATGTGGAAAGTTATTATTAACTTTTGACTCAACTGTGAAAATAATGTTTTGACAAATATGAGTAGAAAGGTCATTTGGATTGCTGTGATGGATTGTATTTTTTGTTGAAAATTCAACGGAGTTTTATCTGTAATACGGTCGTTAAGTTGATACAAAACCTGTGCAATTTTCTATACAATATACAAAATATATCCAAACATATCAGAAATTAAACTATCTGATCATCAGCCTTATATACAATATATATTAATAAGCTGAATTAAAATACAATTATATATAATTTTCCACCATATATACAAACTACAAAATAAAGGTCATCAGTATAATCTTCCAAGTCCAGAATCTAGTTCACTTCTAACCTCTACTTTGCATCATCTGGATAAGCTTGTCTAATTTGAAGGTAAGAGAATGCAACAAAGGTGAGCCAAATACTTTGTAAGTGTAATATAATCAAAGATGATAATAATATATACAAAATAAAGTAAAAGAGAGATATAAAAGTATAATGATGATTCATAAATATAAAACATGATTGAATGTGCTTTTGGAATACAATAGACTTCTCATATTTTATCATTATTCTTTTGAGAATATAGATTATGTATAATTATTTATCTTTGCGGATCAATGTTAGTAAATCTTACTAACTAAATATGCGAGAGTGAGAAAAGGATCATAATAACCTCATGATCTAAGGTCATACGCTCCTATTATCTACTCAAGGTGGGCTAAACAAATTACATATGCTCCCATATCCCCCGGGACCTAGAGGCAGTCATCGTCCTTCCACAGTAATATCTTAAGGCATGTTAAGGGTATCACTTGCTACAATACGCGGTCAGGACAATTCTTGAGTCATCATTGTCATACCAATGGCATACCAAGGGATATTATCCTCCAAAATATGAATTCGTAATTCTAATTTTATGATTTTTTATTCTTTTGAGGGAAGGTCTACCAAACTTTTTTTATAAATTTTTTCATCTTGGAGAACAAATCAATCATTTAACAAATTGTGGTATTTTCTCTGTATACTTGCATAATTATTATCTTTCTTGCGATTTAAGTCTTTTCCTAACTTAACTCACATACATTAACATCTTAAAGTATGAAAACGGTAGAAATTCTTACCACTATAAGCCAAACATAACTTTAAGGCTTCCGAACGATTAACCCTTCACAATTGGTTAATGAGCATATTTTTCGAAATATACAATTAAACACGTGCAAATATATATGCAACCTTATTAACAATTAAATAACGTAAATATATATGCAAATATCCGTGTGTGAATAGTGCCCCATTTGTGCATAATCGGATGAATCTCAAAAAATCGAGCATTCAATCTGTAAATTACCACATTCAAGACATGAGTATTCATAATCTTAAGCCAATTTATGTATAAAAGTCAAAATAAATGCTTAAGCGAGATTCAGGCACAGGTTGGGGTTCCGACGAATGAATATCCACATAAAACTACCAAATCGAATATCTAATCGATAAATTAATTTATATAGGATATTGATAAAGATATTCTAGATCCAATTTATACAAAAGTCCCAAAAATTAAATGCCGAAACCATTTGGATGCGGGGTTAGGGTTTTAGTGAAATAACTGATAAATTTCTACAAATTTGACATGAAATTTATACATATGCATAATCAAGTTATGGGTATCACAAATACATGTATCGGTTGGGTATCGGGATAATAATACCCGAAGAGGATCGAACAAAAATAAAAAAAAATGGAAGAAAATAATGTGAGTGTACTTGTCTTGACCCGATCTACAATTTCTCCATCTAGCTCCAAACCAAAATTAAACCGAGAGTCTCCATTTTCTTCTTCTCTCTATCTTCTCCATGCCCTCTTTCTCTCTTTCCGTGCGTTCTGCCCCCAAACTGTTTAACCAACGGATAAAAAGACCCGCACACAGCTTTTACACAGATTGGCACTCGAACGCCATCTGCGGTGAACAGCAGGCATGCCTGGCCTGGATCCGGCATCTGCTGCGGGCGCTTGAGCGCCTGGCACGGCCGCCCGATTCCAACTCCGAAACATATTTTTTCACATACATCGAACCTAATTTTGATTATATTAATTTAATACTCCGAGATTACCATAATTTAAAATCAAAATCATATTTACAAATTAATATTTTGAAATTATAACACTGGTTCTCAATTTCATCAATTCCAGGTCTTTGACCCTTAAATTCAATTTTTTCTGTATCTTTAGACTTCGATCCACTTATATTAACTTAATTACTCATATTTAATATATTCTGAAAACCAGTACCTTATAGTCGCCAACTAATTAACCTTACAAAAAGCTTGTTTTGTTGAGTGATAGCAAAGTGCCAAGCATACCCATGTCATACGTGTGTGCTTAATATTTATATATGGATCATACTGATAATAATATTTAAAATTTAGATTTATATTATTTATTTTTAATTTATAGTTTAATTAAAATAATTTAAAATGGTGAAAAATATTATGGTTATTTTGTTAATAGGAATAAATAAAAATGCATAATTTTTCACGAAAAATACATGTATTTATATATAAAAAATGCCATCATTAGTCTCTAAAAAATTATAAATATAATATGAAAAATCTCATCTCACAATTTAGGCAAATGGATAAATAATTGGGAACATTATATGTATGAATTTGATGAAACTCAATATATGTGTATTTTTCTCTTTAATAGTTGTTCGTTGAGAAAATAAGGAATTTAATAAGCTAAAAAACTAAAGAAAAAAGAAAAACAGAAAAACACGTGTTTAGCTAAAACCACTGGACAAATGCTAAAAACGACCAGCATCACTCTCTTACACCATGTCGTTTTGATAAATCTTCGATTTCATTGTACGCCGAACAAAGTTCAATATTCGTTAGAAACGGCGTCGTCTTTGCTTGGCCGTGACCTGGGCAAATTACTCTCTTCTCCTTGTCGGGCAGTTGGCACAGCTATGCACACACACTCGCCCGGGTGGTTTTGCAGAGCCTTCTAATGGCTACTGAAATTCAAAGAGATGCTGCCGCCGGCAACGACAGAAGAAAGAGGAAACAACGCTATCTTCCTCATAATGTGAGCCATCTTTTCCTGTATCTTTCCTTCCCGTCTTCTATTATTTTCCTTCTCTCTTTCGTTTACTTTAACTCTTAATCTAGGTTTTTTCTTTATTTCATTTCTCTGCTAGAAACCATCCAAGAAAAAGGGTTCAACTCCCTTAAAACCGGGGATGCAAGGATTCTTTATAACCTGTGATGGTGGAAAGGAACGTCAAGCTTTTCATGAAGCCATCAATATTATTGATTCCGTAGGTCTCAATTCCCAAATTCTCTATTTCATTTTCATTCGCTGTTTTCATAAATCTGTTATTTGTGCTTGTGTACAGACTATTTTGGATTTACTTTATTGATGTTACTTTTTCCTTTTTGGTGAAATTACTCGATTGGTGAGTACTCTCGTTGCTCATTAATAGGATAGTTGTTCTCAACCTGCTTTTAGGAGATATTATTTTGATCGTGGAGATTGCTTCATCTGATCTATATAATTATATTGAAATATGTGATTGTGGTCTACTATCAGGAGCAGTTGGCAAAATGCCCATGAATTGGAGGGCATCACCAACTTGTTACGCAGACAACTTCTTGCAAATGTTCACATACAATTGGTGGAAATTATGCTAATTGAATAGGAAACTTGTGAATTAAACCTCTTGTATTCCCTGAGTTTCACATCCAATAGAGGTGGATATAAGGAAAGTAATGAATATAGATACAGTGCTAAACCATCATTGTTCAAGTTATTTTTACACGTTGTTACAAGATTAAAATATTAACATGGGTATCAGATGTTGCTAAAGCCAAAAAAAATTTATATTACAATCAGACCCACTTTATTATATATTTATATATTTGAAGATTTTTAGACAATTTTATTTAGTAAAATCAACATTTCAAACAAATAATTGCTATCAAGTAGTAAAACAACAAAAGTAATACAAACTAAATTTACACTAGATTCAAAATTAATTAAGCAAGAAATTGGAAAGCATATCTACAATGGAAATCTTACCCTTTTTTTTGCAAAAGATTTCGGCCTTAAATGATTTCAATATTAAATGTACAAGAAAATCTAAGTTTTTAGAAGATGAAAATCATTTGGAGCTATTTGATTTAACAAAACTAATCATATTTCAATTGAAGAAAGTTGAAAGAATAAAATTTTGACTCATTGTGAAGGAAACTTGACTTTCAGTGAGGGAGGAAGTGGATTAGTTCTTCTATACGTGCTTATATGTTTCCAATAATGTGACATATTATGACAAATGTTAGATATCAGGAAATATCGGTATTTGTACCTTTTGATACCACTACATATAGCCTAATTTTTTGATATATGCCTCATTGCCATATCTTATATTCCTGCATATCAAATGACTTGTCCTGGAAGAAAATGTAGAAACCTGTGCAAAGGTTTCTATTCCAAGGCACAAATGCAAATGTATGGTGATAAATTAACGGTTGTTAGGAGATTAGATAAAATGTGTTCTTTGGTATCTTACAGAGAATGAAAAAGCGCAACGAATGAATTTTCTTCTTCAAATTTTCAATTTCTTTCCATGTGATAGGAAGGTATGTTATTGGGTTTTAGTGTGTTCAGTTATTTGTGGAGAATAAATAGCTCCTGGGGTGTCCTTTTGTATTATGTATTTGTTGACGAACTTTCTCAGTAAATTATCCTAATTTTTGAACTGAAAAAGAAACGATTGGGGTGCAAAATCAAAGGACAACTAACATGGGTAAACTTTCTTGTATATGTGATTATGTCACCTTGGTCCTCTAATAGAATGTGAACTATTAATATTTTTATTTGGGCCAAAATCTGTTTAAGAGTCAGTTGTAGGTGCTAAATAAGATGTACTTGTAAGCACCAGCTGAATTGATAAAATCAAAACCAAGGATCAAAGTTCAGTAGGTTTAATTGCACCTGATAAAGTCAAAACCAAACCCTGTTTCCAATGAACTGTTTTCACCTAATCCTCCTAATTGCATCAGTCTGTTTTAGGCTGTGAAGAGCAGATGAAAATAGTACAACATGTGAATCAATATCTGGTTTATTATTAATAAGTTTTTGTTTATACTTTGTATATTGCAAATGAAGAGCTGTGTAGTATCTATATCAATTTTTGTAGATCAAGTAATCTTGCTAACTCATCTTGTTGTTCTACGTATGAAGCCCTCATTGACATATATCTGTACTTTTTTGGCAGTTCTTTGAAGAGCTAATCCATGGGAAAGATGTAAATGATAGAATGGCAACAGTGCCAAATAAGTTGTCAAATAAAAAGATCAAATTCAAATATTCTGATTCTTCTGATAGTGAAGGGGATGATGAGGATGACGACAAAGTGAATAGGTCAGAATGTCTTGAAAATGGTGATGCAAATAATGGATGCCCGGGAAATGGAAAGCCAGAGCTTCCCGAGGACGATTGGAACCATGGTAGTCAAGGCAAGGAAACTTCAGGTGATAATAAAGAGGATGATATCCATGACCGTAAGAAAACTGAAGAGATTAGTGCGCCGCCAGCAAAGAGACAATGCCGTGGCACCAACAAGTTAGGAAGTGGAAATTCCAGCCATGATAAGACAGAGATGTCTATTGATAAGTTAATTGATGCTGAACTTGAAGAATTAGGGGATAAAAGCAAGGTCAGTCACATCAAGACTATAATTAACATTTTCCATCATATGTAGTTTTGTCATGGGCTAACAAAATGGTAATTTAACTCACTCTCTCTCAAAAGTTCTGCATTTTAATCATCATGGATATCATGATTCATTCATTGTGATGTAATTTGAACATACCCATCATTGTGGGTGTCTAAAGGGAGTCCCTTCTGTCCTTCGTTCATCTACATCTATATATTGTGTCAGTCCATCTAATAAAATTTCAAATGTTTTCAGTGTGTTTTAAAGATCTCATTTAACGCTAGGTCTTTTTTGGATTTTGGATTAGCAGCATTTGATTTGCTTTTTTTTTTTTTTTTTTAAATTTAAAATTTCATGTCCTTGTCCATGTTAGCTTGTTCAAATAAAATGAACAAGTTTAAACTACTTTATTAGAAACAACATGTTAAACAGAAAGGTGAAGTACGACTTTAATATGAAGCTGTCTTGGATAGTCAATATCCTCCATGGTTTGGCGCTAAGTAGAAAGGAACAAATTATTTGGCTTAAGGGATATTAGTCAGATCTAATCTTGTTTTAAGGAATAGTGTCTTTGAATGGACTGCGATACTACCTAGTGACTCTTCTAGGAAAGTGATTGCTGCCCTGACAGAGTCCTGAATATTTGATCTAGTGAACTTGAATTGAAGCTAACAGTTTTTTGTCTGTTGAAGCAGAGGCGTTTTACCAAACTTGATTCAGGCTGTAATGGTGTGGTCTTGATCCAAATGCAAAAGAGGGATGGAGAGCCTGGTCCAAAGGAAATTGTGCAGCTCATGATGGAATCTGCCGCCTCAACAAGGAGGCAAATGTCAAGGTTTAGTCTGGTTGGCTTCTATAAATTAAAGTGCCATTCTGCTCTTTTGTATTGAATTAACTGAACTTCCATTCAGAAGATATTTTTTCCTGCTGAATCAGATGTGATATTTGATGCAAACATGCTAAATGCTCATTGCTCTGTATAGGTTCATGCTGAGAGTTTTACCAGTTGAAATAACATGCTATGCTTCCGCAGAGGAAATTTCAAGAGCTATTAACCCAACTGTTGCTCGGTACTTCCCTGTAGAAGCTGAAACCCCAGTTAAGGTACTTTCTATTTCTTTTTCTACCATTCCAGTGATATGGGAATATCCATAAGTATTCAATTTCTTTCACGATTCGATAATGATGTGCCATGTAAACACTTTTGTTAATGTAATGGGTCTCAAAATTGGTATGCAGTGTTTATATGGTTCTGAGTGGGACTTTATGGTAGAATTTCATGGGTCCATTATTAATATAGCTAGGGTGCAAGCAAATTTCAAGAGTTATTGTGACCCTGACATGTATGATTGGAAGGACTTTCTGTAGTCTGGCATAGTATTTGTATAACTGCTCTTTGTCCAAGTTCATTTTATGTCAAATTCATCCCACTGAGTTATGTGTGCTCCTTGGGGATTGAATGTGGAAAAAAGACTATTGGTGGTTGATTTACGAAGAAAGGAATGTGTATGATATCTTTATAATGATGAACACGTTCTAAAGTCCGTGCATAAAAACGAAGGTGTATTAGCCACACCCATATTTTTGAGTTACCAATTCCTAAAGTAATCCAGTTACTGCTTTTGTTTTTGTTTGTGTTTGTTTTCTTGATCTTATTGCATGGTAAGATAAATCAGACCCACATCTGTAGAGACATAATTGGCATGGTACTCCATTCCTTTCCTCACCTTATGCATTCTTAAAGTTTAAGTGTTATGCTACCTTTTTTTTGCTATTCAAGGTACTTTTTAATTGGGCAGTAAGTACTCTTTTGAAGTACAGCCAAATGTAAGCTTTCTTATTACTGCTACACGTAGTTCACAGAATAGCTATTTCCAGTGAAAAATTTGGTAGGAATTTGATAGCAATAGCTCTTCCGTAATTTGGTTTGTGAAATGAAATTCCAACTCTGTTACCGTGATTGATATGTAGGAATATAACACAAAGGTAACAGCATATTAGGTTTTGGTAGTCATGATGGACGGCCGGTAGGGGTGGTCAGCACCAGCTGGGGTGGTTGTAGTAATCAGTAGCTGGCAGGGGCAGTGATGGATCTGCAGTAAGCAGGTCTGTTTGTAGTCAGCTGCTAGCAGGCAGTTCCTACACTGCACCATCCAGAAAAAAAGGAATAATGCTGCAGCAAATCATCACAATTATTAATAATACCTGGTATAAAATTGCCTGCAATAAGGATTCCTTCTTTATATTTGAAGTATTGGTATTTGCAATATTGGTAAGATCCAAAACTAGAATAAAGATTCAATCAAATTCAAGACAAAGTAATGATCAAACTAGAAATTATTTGCCAACTGGGGGTTTGCCGGGCTGTGATTTCTTTGGCAGAGAGAGAGAGAGAATCCAAACTCCTTTTTAGTTGACGTGCTGTAACTTATCTAACAGACATCTAACATGACTGGAGTTTGGTCTTTATGTTGTGGTTGCTTGTGGTCTAAGTAGCATTGGACACCAACATGAGATATAGAGATGATACTAATACGTTGTCATGTTGTTTTTTTTTAAAATGATGACCTGATGTGCCGGAGATATGCTATTAAAAATTTGTGTTTTATTTATAATATGAGTTTATAATTACTAGCTCCATTATTTTTAAAATGGACAGAAATGTTTATTTCTTGTTCCATTCTCCAAAAAAAAAAAAAAAAAATTTATAGGAAGAATTGGTGTGCAATTCTAGTGTAAATGAATTGTTCTATGGCACACCTCACCCAATGAATAAAAAGACAGCGAAGACTTATGTTTTTAGTTATTTATAAATTACCAAATGATTCCAATTTTCAATCATATATATTAAGAATCTTATTTATCTGAAAATTATAGAACAATTTAATGTGTTTAAAATGTGTTGGAGTGTGTTCAAGAAAAATATACGTAAATAAAATGTCCCGGACACATATCACTACATCTTAGCTTGTGGTGGCTGGCCACTTGTTCAGCAGCGGATACTCATACAGTGACAGTGGCTCACCTCCACTAGTCATCGCCAGTAGTGGCTTTTGGTGAATTGGGAATTCACATTTAATAGCTTATATATATATATATATATATGCATACGCATGCATGCAAATTTACCAGGTAATCCCAATGAGGTGGCAATAGTTATTTCCCAGTTAAAAAGATGAACCAGGAGAGGGGGAACATGGTTGTGGTATAACCGAGCTCTTGAACTAAACATGAAATTTTCCCCATAGTTTAAATTTGATTTCTATTTTGAGATGCATTAATCTGAACTGATTTGGTGTTGCATATCCCAGTTTGCTGTGCTATATGATGCCCGGGCCAACACTGGCATTGATAGGATGAAAATCATAGACGCAGTCGCAAGATCTGTTCCGGGACCTCACAAGGTCGATCTTAAAGATCCAGCAAAAACCATTGTCGTCCAAATTGTGAAGGTGAGCATGCTACTCTCTTAACTATATGTGTAGTTTCTTTGTTATTTGTCTCATTGAAGTTATCTTTCATGGTCTGCTCTGTTCAGACAATGTGCTTGATCGGGGTTGTTGACAAGTACAAGGAATTGGCAAAGTACAACTTGCGGCAGCTAACATCACCAAAATCGTAGCTCCTCCACACGTTTCTGCGTCTGAAGAATTTCTATATGAGCTTAATTAATAGATTTTAGCCTCTTTTTTTTTTTTTTTTTTAATATTAACATTTCTGATGCGTCAGTATGCTTTTTAATATTAAATTTTTATATAGATTTCATGGCCTGCAATTTAAGTGTTATTTTTTTTTTATTTTTATAAAATATTTAAATTATAACTATCAATATTTAACTGGATTATTCGAATTGAAAAAATTATAAAACAAAGCAATGAAATAGAGAAATTTTAAAAAATTTTGATTTTGATGAAATTTCGTTTAATAATTTTGTACCTATTGATGGTAACTTAAAGGGCAAAAAGCGAACCAAAAAAATATGATAAATGAGATCAGTCTTTTTATTTGAAAAATATTATTTATATACTCATATGTATATCTATTTATATCAAAATTATTAATTTATTATATAGAATAAAAGATAGGATAAAATAAAGTTAAATTTAGATAAAATTTATATATTTTTAATAATTTTAATATAAATATATATAAATAGGTATATAAATAATATATATATTTTTATATTTTATCATTAATGAATTAATCAGACTTGAATTTTCTCATTTTGATGAGGTTTAAATACAGAAAAATATATCAAACTTCTCTCTCGCGTTGATTTGCAGTGATTTTGTCCTCCATGGATCATGGTGTTTGCGGTGGGCACACTTGATCCGTTGAATTAAGTTCTGGTGGATAAAAATAAAACATTAAAAATAATTTAAATTTATAAAAATAGTGCATTTATTATTAATTTTTATTGCACTAATATATTAAATATTTTTATAAAAACTTTTAATAAATATATTTATATATTATATTATTTTAATATATTAAATATTACTCGTTAGATTACAAATGATCCACTGGTTAGAGATTACATCGCACGTATTATCCGCCGTAGCCCTTTGTCACCATTGTGGTGGTTAGTTCACTGCCATGCACATGGTATCAAATCTAATGCAGTTCGAGGGCTCAATCCCACAAGATTAGAGTCTCTTTTTTTAATTATTGAATAAAAATTTAACCATCTATATTTTATATTTTTTAAAAATTTAGCCCTATCACCACTTGTGATGGTTAGATTGTTGCCACTCATGCAGTATCAAATCCGGTGTAGTCTAAGGACTCAATCATATAGGGTTAGAGCCTCTTTCTCATCAATCATTGGATAAAAATTTAATAGTTAATATTTTATATTTTTTAAAAAATAAAAATATATAAGTTAATTGTTATATTTTTAAGTAACTTTTTATAATATAAATATTTTAATATTTTATATATGTTTTTAAAAATCAGTTATTTCATAACCTTTTTAACAAATATAATTTTAAAGATTCGAACGGTTAAAAATGAAGGGGCTCCAACCCTAAACATTGAGCCCTGCTTCAAATCCAATGGCACCGTAAAGTACTGGTGATGCCACGTCGACTATTAGAGATAAAAAGATAAAGCAAACTTCTCCAATGGGCGGCTGCCCAACTAACCGTTCTCAGTGCACATAGGTAAGCGACGCAGAGAGAGAGGGAGAGAGAGAGATGGCGGGAGTGTTGTTTCATTTCAAACGCTTGATGCCGATATTGGGGAGCGTAGTTAAAGAGAGAGAAACAAAGGTGAATGAATCGGTAGAAGAGAGGACTAAGAACTATAGGGTTTTGATTTTGGGCGGAACTGGTAGAGTCGGTGGCTCCACTGCCGTTGCTCTTTCTAAGCTGTCACCTGATCTTCAAATCCTCGTCGGTGGTCGAAACAGGTAACTTCGCAAAAGTCAATCCACTTTCACGAATTACTCTTCAAATTTTCAACAATAGGTGTGAATTTGCTCTAGTACCATATCCATTTCTGTTGGATTTTGTTACTCATGAGAGAATTGGGCAAGTGCTTTCCTTTTTTTTTTTTTTTTTTTTTTTTTGGCTTTATTCTTCATTTGAAGAAAATAGTCATCTGGATTATTGAGGTATCAACTGTAACACCCCATGGCCCACGTCGTTTATTTGATGAACATAACTTCAGATTATAAGTACCTAGGTAGCTATTACTAATAACAACACTCTTTGAGGATCAGTTAGCGGAAGAACGTGTAGCAGAATCTGAATCTTCGGTTCCAGTTTCAACTTTTGGCTGAATCTCAAAATCATTTCCCAATTTGCTTCCAAATATAGGTAGATTTTGCCTATGGAGAACTAAAATTGGCGGAAGGGGAAAGAGTAATTCTGCTTTTAAATAATATAAAACAACACATTAAAATGATATCAATAATTAGCTTAATGATGTAAGCCTAATAAAAGGACGGTGCTGTGGAGAGGAAAAAGAATGGGAGAATGTGAGGCACCTGAGAGGCTGAGAGTGAAAAATTTTAATAATTAGATGAAATATGGTGAAGATTTGCAAGTGAAACTGTGAGGGTTAGCCCTAGTCCCTAAAAATCTGAGTGTTGAACAGTTGGAGGAGGATTGGAGTTTGGAGGTGGAGGAGCTGTGGGTAAATTGATAGAACGGATGGGGTTAGGGTTTCATTTTAAGATAAGGAGTATTTATATACCCTTCCTGAAAATTCTAAAAAAATATATATAAGTGTGGCAGAATTCCATTGGAATAAATGGTTTTGCTTCCACATTAGTCCTGCGGTGGCAGCAGGTGGAATTCTGCTCCGCCTGAGAAAATTCCCACCCATAACATTCTTAATTTTCTTGGGCCTGAATGTGAACAAAGGGATCAATGGGTTTTGTTTTTGGGCAGTGGCATGGTTTACATATGGTATTGAGCCAAGTCAGACTGTGGTAAGCTTGCTGGCTTTTAATTCTTATGGGTCCTGTTGGGTGTTTATGCATCAAACCTCATGCTCCCTGATTTTGGCCAACAAATCATACCGACCACCTACTAGATAAGTTATAAATAAGATACATTTATGATAACTGCAATGAGGACGCCATGCATTTGGCTAAGGGATATTTAAACATGCAAGGTTTCCTCATCCCAAATTTGAGCAGCCCATTTAAGTGGGCCACTGCTAACAACAAACTTTTTTGTGGACTCAAGTGAAGATAGAGGGATCAAAGGGTACTTGACTGTTAAGGCAGTGACCTATTTGGGGCATTACATTAGGATCATTTTCATCCAATTTCTGAAGTCTTCCATTGTCTAGGACAAGCACAATTGACTAATCTGATGCTGGTTTTTTAAATTACTGACTTGAGGCTTTCTCTGCACATTTTTGAGTAGCTGGCAAAAGTGTTCTATTAACTAATTATTATACATGGAGTAAAAATTTCTTTATATTTCTTTTGACAATGCTAATGTTCCCAATTTTGAATGCTAACTTGTTTGAATTGTATGCCATGATAGGGTTAAGGGAGCTGCTATGGCAAATAAACTGGGGGAGAAATCCAAGTTTGTTGAAGTTAACATTGATGATGTTATGGCACTGGAAGCAACTTTAAATGGTGTGATTTGGCATCCTCGTTCGGTCTAATTTTTTGAGTTAAGATTATATTTTTTGTCATGACCAATAGCTCTAAACCTTAGCGCTACTCATGTATGCAGTTACTAGGCCCTATTTAGTTATCAGTGGTTTTTAAAAGAAAAGGAATGATCCAATACGCAAGGTTTCTCACATTATGGGCTTTGAGGAGGGTTAGATGTACATAGTTTTACCAGTACAATTTCAAAGGATTGTTTACTTGGTTTAGACCCATAATTTTCATTCTACACTAGAGCAATATGTGATCAGTGATCTAATATTGGATAAATTATTGAAAAGGTTTCAATTCATATGAATAAATGATATTTATCTCCTAATCTCTTGTTGTAAACTAAAACTGATAATCCCTTCTTTCTCATATTGAGTTTGCAGGAACATATTTTAGTAATCTCTATTTCTTCCCTTCCCACTCCATTTTTTTCTTCTCTTATATGTTAATTTAAGAGAGAATTTTAAAGCATCTGCTGAACCTAGGATGTGACTATATCATTCTGAAGAGTGCTACTTTCCTGTTTCCGATCAATGGTATCATCTGATTGATTTTTTTTTTTTTTTTATCAACTGTTAAATTCATTCTTAAAAAAATTCGTGTTTGAGATTTACCTAAATTGTTTATTTGCCTTTAATTGTAAAGAAATCCAGAAAAAGAAAAATTGTGCCAGGCACTTCTTGAAGCTGCACATTGAACATTCTAGAATTAAAACTATTTCCTAACCATTAAATCAGCTCCTTCTGTGGATCATCTATTTGTGACTTCAGGAACATAATTTAGATATACACATGTTATCTGATGAGATCATATGTACCTTCTCTTGATTTCTTTTACAATAAGCATTTGCCAATTTTTGTGCAGATGTAGATCTTGTGGTTCATTCTGCAGGGCCATTCCAACAGGCAGGAAAATGCACTGTACTGGAAGCTGCTATCCGTGCCAAGGTGAGGCAAAGGTAAATAACAAAACAAATTTTTTATATTGATTGTTTTTTGGCTTCTATGCTTTATTGATATCTACTATTCACTGGGCTCTGTCATGTTTCCAGTCATCCTCTGGAATTGAAGAGCAATCAGGAAGAATATTCAATTGATAGATATTCTCTCACCTCTTGCAGACGGCATATGTTGATGTTTGTGATGATACATGCTATGCATGGCGTGCAAAATCTTTCTGCGAAAAAGCAGCAGCTGCTAATGTTCCAGCGATAACAACTGGTGGAATTTACCCAGGAGTGAGCAATGGTTCTTATATCTGAATCTTCTATTTTCTTGATCACACATCAGCATTGTTGCAGAACCAATAATTATAGATCTTACAAAAAAAAAAAAAAAAACGCATCAGCTCTAAATGATGTATAGTAGACAAGCATGATAATCAAGCTCAATTTTTTGTGAGTCACTGTCTCTAAATATTGGGTGCAAGATAGTGGTTGGGCCAATATGCTTACTTATCTGTTGGTGCAGAGTTGCCCATGTAAGAGCAGGCCTGTGAAATCAGAAGCCAATGAATATGGCAAAAACCATGCTTCTCTTTCCCTACAAGGGAAGGCCCTAATGAACTCACGCTTCTTTCAGTTTGAGGTCCTAGTTCACAGAGTTTATGTACCTTATGTGAATAAGAAGTGAAAGAATCCTTATGTAAGACCAACTTCATGGCATCTAACCAGCATGCTAAGAACAATAAGATTTATATGTTTTTTGTGAGGGGCCCATAATGTTCTCAAACTTTAGATTGGTAATGATCACCTCCTTAGTTTGTTAAATGAAGATGCTACAGTTTACCACTGTCAGTATTTGTAACAGTGATGGCAGCAGAACTAGTTCGTGCAGCAAGAGATGAGACCAAGGGAAATCCTGAAAGGTTGAGGTAATGATTTCTATTAACTGATTTAGGTCCTGGATACTCTTTGCTGTTTCATGACTAGACTATAAGACAATCCCATTTTATTCAGTTATCATCTGATCTGATCTGAGTATAGCCTGTGATGCTTTAATATTTAAAGTGAGACAACTAAGACGATGGCTGTTTAGTATATGATCAGCTGCTTGCAATGGGTTGTGCTGCAACTACTGGCATATTGTTTTCATGTTTCATTTATTCTATTCAATTGTGGCTGTGATTTTAATGCTTATGATGTGCAAGTGGTTTAGTAGAGTCTCTCGTCTCCTTTTTGGAACTTCATTTGAGAGTTGGCTTTAACATGTTCAATAAGGACCCAGTTGATACCAAACTACTTTGTAACTCTACAAGAAATTTGAGCAATTTACGTGTTTGTGTGCTATTTGCAGATTCTCTTACTACACAGCAGGTAGTGGTGGTGTTGGTCCAACAATATTAGCTACTAGCTTTTTGCTTTTAGGTGAAGAAGTTGTTGCATACTCTAAAGGTTTGTTTCTGGCTGTTTTTCCTTGAAAATATCCATTCAAGGTCTACTTATTTCTTTCATGGGAGCTTATTGTGGAAAAATGAGATGGAGCAGGTGAAAAGGTCACACTAAAGCCCTATAGTGGAGTGCTCAATGTTGACTTCGGAAAAGGGATCAGGAAGAGGGATGTGTATTTATTGTAAGTTATGCAGGAAATCTTTTTCTACAATTGCGATTAGATGATTAACTTTGTGACTAAAATGTTATCTGTCTGGTCGTCCATCTTCAATAGGAAAAGCCTTCAGGAAGAGTCATGAACCGCTTTAGAATTGACTTCACAATGTGAAAAGCCTGCAATTGCATTCCTTACTTCTTGGGTTGGTGACAACTGTGGTAGTGTAAGAATTGGCCCTGGTTTCCTTGACAATCACTAAATTTGTCACTTCACTTCGAATCAAATGAAGAGAATTCCGTTGAGGGAGCCCTTTGTATTTTGATTGGGCCAGCTCAACTCTATCACTTGAAAAGCTGTAATGTATATGAAAGATTGATCAAGCTTCAGCTAAAAGTATGTCCATATGTGCAGAGTTGGCAGTTGTCTATAGCATGAATATACAATTATGAAAGCTGAGAAGATATTCTACCCTCTATTGTTTAATGCAAATTATAAATAGTGATGAAGTTTGTCATTCCTTAGACTTACACAAGACTCCAAAACTTTTTGGTTGCTGTAGACCACTGCTTCTATCATTCCATTAGTAAGACTGAAGCAAGACTTCTAAGCCAAGGTGCTGATATTAGTATTGCAGTAATTTCTGTCACTCCAAAGAGGATTTTTGTAAGTTACCTTTTGTATATTATTTCCTTTTACCCTTGCTTACCAAGAGGATGTGTTCATGCTATCACTGTGAACTTGTGTAGGCATATCTTCTATTTCTACCCTGGCTTGAAAGGTCCTTGTCATTCTCTATTCTAGCATTTAGATGTCGTGTCGACTCCAAAAGGCCCTTAGTATTGCTAATTGGATTTTAGCTGTTCATCTGCAACAATTTGACTTTTTTTATTTATTCTCACTAGAAAGAGTTTTTGGATTTATGAGCTATAAAACTTTCATTCCAGGAACCTACCAGAAGTAAGCAGTGCTCATGAAGTTCTGGGAGTACCAACAGTCAGTGCAAGATTCGGCACTGCACCCTTCTTCTGGAATTGGGGAATGGAAGCAATGGCATTTCTTCTTCCTGCGGTATACGTTCTGCAATTTTGGGTGTTAGTGATTGATAGTAACTGTGATATACATCTTAGCACCACAAATCGTAAAGAGCTGAGTTGATTTAGGTGCATACCAAATATATGTCATTCAATATGGTAACTTATATGGGCTATTTATGCAGGAATTTTTGAGAGACAGAATCAAAGTCCAGCAGTTGGTTCAGTTATTTGACCCTCTAGTGAGAGCAGTTGATGCTTTTGCTGGAGAGCGGGTGTCAATAAGAGTAAGATATTAACAAATGGAGTCAATTGATGGAAAATAATTTAACTGAAGCCATTAATTCCGTTTTGGTTTACCTCTTTTACCCCTGGAAGATCAAGGGGAGAAAATCTGCTCCTTGCTTTGATGAATAAGACTTGAATGTTGATATTTTTCCCTTATACCACAGGTTGATTTGGAATGCTCAAATGGGCGCCACACAGTAGGTATATTCAGTCACAGGCGGTTGTCAGAGTAAGAACCAGCTCTTATCATGTGTTTCTTATTAACTCTTGGCCAACACATGCACCATAATGCGTTCCACAGCAAAACTTCTTGACCATTGCTGCTTTCAGCTGCCTCATTATACAAGGGGTCAATATAAGAGAGATTATGATGTTAACCAATGCTTATGCTCACAAATAATGTTTATTATGAAAAATTATGCTAAATTACACAGTACTGTCATTTGTATCAGACTTATTACAAGACATGAATATTTATCTATGCTGAAGAAAAGATCTCAAAACAAGCATGTTTGCATTACCTAGATCTCAGAAAAAATGCATTAAAGTTCCAAACAAGCAAAGGTGGGTGTCTCAATGCTTTCCATGCTTTGAGATGCAAATTGAAGGCCTTTGTTACTGAAAATGGTAAAATGTTTTAACCCATTTTTACTAGCCTAAGTATTTTTTCATACTACGAAAAAATGAGATGAAACTGTTATTGAAAAATGAGTTTTGGGGAGTCATAAAGCCTTTGGACATCCTCATTTCCCTGATTTCTCGTTAGTTATTTAGTATGATGACTCATTTTCATCTGAACCTTAGGGTAAGGTGAATGATGGATTTATAATAAAGACAAACTTAAAGGTTTTGGCGTGTAATTTATAGTTTTACTCACAATTGACGGCTGTGTTTGTTTTGTTCCCACTTATTTCTATTTTGATTTGGAGAGAGTTTTGGTGCAATAGTAGGGTTGCTATCATATGATCTGGCAGTCACTGAGTAATAATAGTTGAAATGGCCCCTTATATATGATGCAATGTAAGCCTGCATACAGTAGATTAAAAATGATTCAAACCCTATTTAGGCCTTACGCATAGAGAGAACTTCTTACACTTAGCTACTATTTTTTATTTCTTTTTGGATTTTCATTTTCTTGTCCATGTGTCTCGAATAAGACATTCCGTGCCCTCACCATTGGTGATCCAACGTCTGCCCAAACATACAAGTGGGAATTTATCTATTTCTCATGGGAAAAGGCCAGAATAACAGCTAGATGGAATCTATAATCACGAGACATAAATGTTTCTGATGTTCACAGAGCAGTGGGAACAGCTACAGCTGCATTTGCACTTGCAATTCTTGAGGGAAGCACTCAACCCGGAGTATGGTTTCCAGAAGAGGTAACTTCAAAGCCATTGACATATAAACTTGTAATTTCAGTAACATCAACAATAATAATAAAGTCTCAAGTCTTGACTAATGGAGTCTGGCTATAGGAATTTCTTTTTATCATTTTGACTCAGACTAGTGCATTATCCTGCACTGGCCATTATCCTGCAAGGGAAAAAAAAAATAAAAACAATTTTTAGCCTTTTTTTGTATCATTTTGCTTCAAGTTTTCCTGATTCGTCCTCTTCATATTTTTAGAACTTGTACTTGCATGGCATGAAATCATTAATCATGTTCCCGTTTTAGACTGAAGGAATTGCCGTTGAGGCAAGGGAGATTCTACTGAACAGAGCTGCTGAAGGAACAATCAATTTTGTGATGAACAAGTGAATACCGAATCCTTACAATCTCAACAGCCATTTTTCTCAAGCTGTGTGGTTTGACCTTCTGTGTTTGCTTGTTTATTATTGCAACAGACCTCCGTGGATGGTGGAGACTGATCCGAAAGAGGTGGGTCTAGGAATATATATATGAAGGCGTGCAAGTAGAAGTTGTGATATTTAGAGAATGGCTTCTTCAGATTCAACCATGCTTACAGAAGTGAAGAGTTCTGTTCTTATCAACATCTCTTTCACTACAAGAGGGCGACTCCAAGTATAGGCCTATGGTATGCCTGCGCCGCTCATCTGAGATTCTTCCTTTTATTTGCCTTGTCCCTCATGTTTGTTTTCATTTATTAACATATCCCTCATCAATAATTTCTTGCTCTTGTTCCGGTGCCATTTCTTGCAGATCTACTCCCGCTATACAGTCCTTTTCTCAAAGAAAAACTTATTTGGGAACTTTATTAGCACCCTTGGACATTCATTGATAATTTATCCTAATAATAATAATAATAATAATAATATTATTATTATTATTATTATGTGGGTCATCTAATATTAATAGACAAATAAGATGTTATGTTATAAAATAATTTTAAAGGTAGTTAAAGGGTCTACTTTTTTCTTTTTTTTTTCTTAAGTACATTTTGTGGACTAAATTTTTTTTTCCTTGGCTGTGTTTTTTTGGTTGAAATTGTGCCTGAAGTATTCCTACTTGCAACTGTTTGCGGCCTTTATTTGGGGGGTGTAAGAAGTACATCTAAAAATGATTTTATTGTACTCGAAAATATACTGTACATATTTATATATATACACACGTTCGTTGAAAATTCTGGAATTAATAAGTTACAACGGATGGCTTTTATTCAATGGAGTGTGATCATTTGGGTAAAATGTGTATATAATACAATGTTAAATTCTGATGGCTTCATACAAACGCACAATGCAAGGCTTTGCAGTAGAAGATTACTTGCAGCTTTTTGGAATTAACGATAATGAAATATTTGTCTCAATTGCTTGCCTAGACACAATAAGGGCACTAAATACTATTACAGCAAAAAGCAGCCGAGCATTTGTTAATTAAATGTCAAATTGATATTTTTCAATGGACAACTTGAATACATATACATGAAATAAGTAAAAGATTTTACAACTATAGAAGATGAAAATAAAATCTTCAAACTGAATAAGGTGCTATATGGGTTGAAATGAGCTACACAAGCTTGTTTGATTAAGATTTTATCAACCAATGATCTAGAACGAGTAAAAGTAAGCTATACAAATGTTTTTGTATATGAAAGCATGGTTGGAAGTTTTCTAGCAAAGCCTGAACTAGGAGCACTATAGAATAGCAAAGAGAATTCTTAGATACTTATAGTGTACTAAGAATTTTGACATATGGTATGATTCTATTGTTAATTCAAAGCTATTTGGCTACACCAATAGTGGTTGGACAGAATCAATAGATAATATAAAATTACTTTGGATTAGACATTTTTACTCAAATTAGGCATATTTTCTTGGTTGTCAAAAAAGCAAGAGACTATGGCACAATCATTAACTGAATGAGAGTATGTTGCTGCTACAACTAGCACAAGTCATACAATCGGACTACGAAGAATAATTGAAGATAAAAATGAATGACAAAATAAACCTACAAAGTTATACAATGATAACCAATCAGCAATCTCAATGGTAAGTAATTCAGTATATCATAATAGGTAAAATACAAAGCCATCAAATATTACTTTACCAAGGAAGTTGAAGTAAAAAGAAATACGACTTTCATATTACAAGATAGAAGACCTACTAACTTGTAAATATATTTGCTAAAATTTTATTAAGTTCAAAGTTCGAGAAATTGCATAGCAAGCTTGTTATTTATAAAATGTGCGTCAAGGAGGAATATTAGTTTGTGATATATATTCTAAAAACTTCTCAATCATTAAGCAATTGAGAAAAAATTAAAAAAAAAAAAAAAAGAAATTCTAGAATGATCTATAAGCATGGTTTTGTTAGCTGGTGATACCCATTCAACATAATTGTAGAAATTTCGTTAAGTACACATCATTTAAAAAAGAATTTTATACATTTCTAGAATAATCCACAAGCTGATATAATCCATAATATTTTAGAAAATGTTTATCTCTGTTGCTAAATTAACTTCACCATCAATAAATAAATAGAAAATGCATTTGCTTGGATGTAAAAAAATAAAATGAAAAGCTTGTGAGAATAAAACCCAAATCATCTATTTTTCTATCTCTCACTATTTCCGTATTTTTCATATTTTTCCCAATATATTAAAAAGCTTTCATATTTCATTACTAATTATTTTACATTTACTAACCTCCTTTCTATTCAATTCTAACAAAATAAATAGGCCAAAGTGGTTGAATCACAGTAATGCACCAAAAGCTTAAACAATAGGAAACTTTCCTTGATCTAATAAGTTATAGCTGAAGCAATCGTTCATCAATGTCACGTAGGTTACAGGAATCGAAGCAGAAAGTAATCGAAATTGGAATCGGTTGTCAATTTTCACTATATTTGCATTTAAAATATAATCAGAAAACTTCAGAGTGGAAATTTCGGATGATCTTGTGGGTGTTCAAAATGATTGATGCAGCTAATTCAGGTGGGAAATTACATTTATGTGGATGAAGTATCTCGAATACAGAAGAGAGAAGCGCCGCAAATCGACAACTGGAATCCTTGCCAACTAGAATCGACTCTCTGTGGATTTCGTCAACTATAGCTGACGACCGATTGAGCAGAGAAAATAGGCGAAGATGGCGCATTGAGCGGAAAAAAATCAACTAATCGCGCAGCGACAAGAGAAAAAAAAGGGCGCGTGGAGAGGAGAGAGAGAGAAATATGGAGAGAGAGGCTCTCGAGTGAGGAAAATATTAGGGATTCACACTGTAGAGAGGAAAATGTTGATTTGCTTCTAATTTTAATGAATTAAAACTAAAATTATTTATATGTAAAAATGTTGATTTGACTTTTTAACTAATTACTAAGAAATGTGACAATATATATATATATATATGGTCCACTGATATTTAATTTTTTTTTTAATTTAAAATATGTCTGTTATATAAAGAAGAGGTTGTAGGTGAGCGTGATAAGTAATATTTCTTAATTATTAATATAGGACGTAGTTTTGGTGAGCAAAAAATAAAAATTGACCATTTAGTTAAAATTTTTAAAATTAATATTTTTATTTAAATTTTTAACTATTTAGGATGTTTATTTAATAATTACTGATGAGTTTTTTAATTTGTTTCCGTAGTATATGTTGGGTAATTCTCAGCATGAGATCAACCCGACACATTGCGAGAAGGGGCACACAAACAATTAACTTATGAAAGAATATGAATCAACCAATTTGTTAAACCTGAAATCAAAGAGAATTCGATCAAACTATTAGATATTGGAATGCCAGAATGCTAATAATATAAAAAAAAAAATTGAGGTACTAAATAACCTTGCAGATAATGAATCTAAATGATAAATTTTGACAAACGGTAATGTGGATCGAGAGGTAAACAGTCAAAGTAAATAATCAGTTAATGCGCTTAACAAAGGGGCAATAGATCAAAGTTTATTAAATAGTTTGATCATTTAATTTCTAATCAATATAACTCTTCAATCAATACGTAATCATAACTTTTTAAGAATGGTATATTAAATGACTGTAAAGTTAAAAATATACACATTTTTCTTAAACAAAAGGAAGAAAATCCAAATCACTTACAAAGATTGTAATTTCAAAGCTTTAGTCCTCTATGTATTTGCATATTTTGCAAATCGCGGAGCCAATCCTTCATTTTTCACTCTATCCCTATAAACCTCAACCTTTCATAATTTTTTTTTTAATTTTTTAAAAATGATTTCTATTATAAATTTCAGACAATATCTTGATAAGCAAATCTCATATTATTTGACATCGCATTAACTATTATATTATGTAGAATTTGAATTAAAAAGTTCAAATGACCAATTTGATTCCACTTAGACATCCATTCGGATTAGAGATATTTATCAAAATATATATTTGTTTGATGCATTCATGAATTCAAATTTTGAATAGATTTGGATCGACCTGATCATCTAGATCCGGCCCCATTCACCTAGTTTGGACCCTACACAACATTACAGCAAACGAGAGGTCAGGTATTGGCGAAAAGTTATCCTACCAAAAATATTCCAACGCTCAAATTAGTAAATAACCTTTAAACTTTTAAGAAGGTAAAGAGAGATGCAAGCTGTGAGAAGATGAAGAGTGTTTGTGACGGGGAGTTGGCTCTTGACGTGAAAGGCTTTCTATAGCTTGTGAGGAGTGCTATTTCTCAACAATGTGTTTGCAAGGAACGTAGTGAGAGAGAGAAGGAGTTGGATTTCTGTAAGTTTGTGAGCTTTTTAGAACTGTCAGAACACTATGTGAGCTTATGAGAGATTTGCTGACAGAGTATTGAGCGTCTATAGTCTGGGAGGTCAACATGCCTTGGAGTTAAAACTCCATGGGTTTTTATAGATGAGATATTGGGCGGCCTTCCTTGGGCAAGAAAACTTGATTACAGCATCTTGTTGGGCTTGCTTCTTTTCCTTGCATGGAGCTTTAATAGTAGTAACGACTCCAAGGATTACTCGTCTTCCTTCTGTACTTTGTTACAGTTAGAGTTTGCTATGAACAGGAAGAGGAAATTTGAAGCTTTCCTAATTGGGCGAGCGCTGAATTTGCGAGTGCCCGTTACGATAAAGATTGTCTTCTGTGTGGGCGCAAAATTAGGAAAAAGAGTCGCTACTGGTCGTGTACGAAGGTGTGGACCCAATTGGGCCTGACCCACGTGAGGCTTGATCCTAGGCCAGCCTACTGTAATACTTTCGATTAACAGAAATGTTTACGGTCTATGGGAGTCTGTTGGCCGACCGTCTTGGCGTTGACCGTCTAGGCGAGCATATGGCTCCTTGTGAATTTAGATCGTTTCTCTTTCTTGGGCCAGCCTACTAAGGGTGTTCTCATCACTAGCCCCCCATACTGGTGGTCTAAATTCAGACCTCCACCATGTTAATGATGGGACGTGTCTGGCAATTGTTAGTCAAGGCCTACTGGATGGGTGGCGGAAGCGTTGACCGGCATTGTTAACTGTCTAAGGCAAAGCTTGGAGTTCTTCTGGAGAGTTGATCGAATTTGCTAATCGTCCAGGCCAAAATCCGAAGAACTGTTGAAGTGCACATTGATAGAATTCGTTGACCGCTTAGGCGAAAACCCAAAGAACTGATGATGAGAGTGTTGACCAGATTCGTTAACCATTTAGATTAGAAGTCAGAGAACTGTGGGAGTTAGAACGATGCACAATTCATAGCCGGCCTGTCAATCGAAAAGGCGGTCACGTGTCTGCACGTGGAGAATTCAAGATCCTAGTAATTATTATGCTTGAGGATCTGATTCGACAGCGCCCGCTCATGAAACGACTGGTGACAGTCATGATGGCGCATGTTTACGAGATGGTTAGCATTCACACTACCCTTTAAGTTGTCCGTCCGTTTTATTTTTAAATTTTTCATGCTTTTTTCACCTTCCCTTGCTGAAAAACCCTAAATGTTCTGCTACCTCTTACGCTTCCACATCTATAGCTTCCTATGTTACAGAAATTGGTTCAATCCTTGGAGAAATTGATGTGAAGGAGCTACACGTGGAGTACAACATTCTTAAGGAGATCACCTTCCGAGTTCTTGGAAAGGATGACAGGACGTTCTTGCCGCCTGACGGTTATGTGACCATCTATGAGAACTATTTGAGGAGTGGGCTGTGCATTTCGATCTGCGACGAGTTGCTGGCGATTTTCAAGGTTCTTTAAGTCTCAATCGCACAATTCCACACGAACACCATGCAATATTTATTCTCTTTCTGCATATTTCATCGTCAGCACTCGAGACGGCTGACGGTGACGATGGTTAGAGGGCTCTTTAAGTTTAACTAGGGTGCGGAGTGGATTTTCCCTCGCCCACGCGGCGGTCTCCAGGTAAGCACTGCTATATACGATTCTTTGAAAAACTAAAAAAATCAATTTTTCATTATTCACGTGGGTGAGTCCTAGCCGTTGGCCAGAGAGTGGGGTAAGGCGCCCGAGATCCACACTAGGACTCCCTCTGAGGAGGAGACGGCGTCCCTAGAGTAGCTGATCAAGTTGGTAGAGGGCCATCTTGTGGAATTCAGAAGGGAGTACCATGTCTTTCGTGTTGAGGCCAAGAAAGTTAAGTGGGGTCCCCCTTCTCCTGAGCAGAAGATGAGGGAGCCTCTGAGAAAAAGGAAAGCTGGGGCCCTCGTGATCAGAGAGCCACCCAATGAGGATTCTCCCGTGGGTCCAAAGGTTAAGAGAACGATGATACCCTCTTCATGTTCCTCCCCCGAGCCAGGGAGTGTATTGGTTGGCCAACTTTTAGGAGTTGGCGATAGCTCCTGCCTGGGCAGCGTTGAGTCTTCCGATGAGGCTTATAGGGTCGGACTATGTTTCTCTCCCAGTTGCGTCGTTTTAGCCTCGTCACAACCGAAGTGCTTGGCGCCAGTGAAGCCCCCTATGGAGCCCACAGTGGAGTGGGTTATAGATGGACGATCCATCTACAAAGTGGACCCATTCCGACGTTCCCTTATGCTGTTCTGTAACCTTGGGGGGCTGTTCTTCAAAAATTAGTATCGTGGCCTCGACGATAAAACCGGACAAAGCCTATCCCTTAATGGCAGGTTTGGGCCAAAATTCGATATTGAACTCTTCCAATTTGATAGCCCACTTTATCAATCGTCCAGAAACGTCGAGTTTCTAGAGAATACTCTTTAAAGGTTGGTTGGTGAGAACAATCACGCGATGAGCTTTGAAGTAGGGTCTCAGTTTTTGGGCAAAGAAAACATGTGCTAAAGCTAACTTCTCCACGCGTGAGTAGCGCATCTCTGGACCGATCAACGTCTTGCTAACGTAGTAGACCGGCCACTAAGTGTCGGAATCATGGAGTACGAGGATGGAGTTGAGGGCCACCTCTAACACTGCTAGTTAGAGGTATAGCTCCTCTCTGTCATTGGGTGACGTTAGCAAGGTTGGGTTGGGCAAATATTACTTCAACTCATCGAAGGCTACAACGCACTCCGCCGTCCATTAAAAACCGTTTGATTTCGTCCCCCTCTGAACCTTAAAGAACGGCTGATACTTGTCACCAGCCCTAACTAAGAAGCGGGAAAAGGCTGCCAGCCGTCCCGTCAGCTGTTGGACCTCCTTAGTGCACCGTGGTGGGGTCATGTCCGCAAGGGCCTTGATCTTCTCTTGGTTTACCTCATCCCTCGTTGAGAGACGATAAAACCCATGAACTTTCCCGAGGCCACTCCGAAGATGCACTTGGCCAAATTCAATTTCATTTGATTCGCGCGGAGCATTTCGAATGATTTAGTCAAATCACGAATATAGTCATTGGTGGTCTTACTCTTGATGAGCATGTCATTGACGTACATCTCCATATTGCGGCCGATCTGTTTCTTAAATATTTTATTCACGAGTCGCTGGTAAGTGGCTCATGTGTTATTCATACCAAAATACATTACCTTATAACAATAAGTGCCCTAGTCCATCATAAACGATGTGTACTCCTTGTCTTCTATGCTCATTCGCATATGGTTGTTACCCGAGTATGCATCCATAAAGTTTAACCGCTTATGTCTGGACATAGAATCTACTAGCAGGTCGATCATGGGTAAAGAAAAGTTGTCCTTCGGGTAGGCTTTGTTAATGTCGGTAAAGTTAACGCACATTTGTCATTTTTCATTACTTTTCTTCACTAGGATGATATTGGTGAGCCAATCTAGGTACTGAACTTCCTTGATGAAGCCGGCGTCCAGTAGCTTTCTCAATTGCTCCTGGATGGTGACCAAGTTTTTCACAAAGTAGTTTCTCCACTTTTGCCCGATCGGCTTATGGTCGGGATCGAGACCCAACTTGTGAACCATTACTTCGGTCGGAATCCCAGACGTGTCAGTAGGAGTAAATGCAAAAATGTTAGCGCTCCGTCACAAGAACATGATTAGTTCCTTACGCTATGTGCCAGTGAGTGAACCGACGATCTGCATGCACCTCTCCGGATCCTCTGGGTTCAGTGGGACTAGATTAATTAAGTCACCAGACTGTGCCCGCTGTAGGGTTGTTTCGTCTTGATGGTCGAGTTCCCCTGCCGACCTAGCGCTACTGTTGGGAGTGATTTGGGACATGTAACATGTCCATCCAATAACCTAATTACCCAATACTTTTCTACACCGTACGATGTTGGAAATTTAATCTTGAGGTGTGACATCGATGTAACAGCTCTGAACGCTGTTAAGCATGGGCAGCCTAGTATAACGTTGTGCACGGAGGGCAGGTCGACTACCAAGAATGTTAGTGTACAACTCGATGTTCTTGGGTACGTGCCCAAGGTGACCTCAAACTGGATCGTCCTTTGGACGAGCACCGGCTCGTTGACAAGGCTGTATAGCGAGCATTTGACAGGCTTTAATTTACTCTTTTTTAAACCCAATTAAAAAAATGTATCAAGGCAAAGTAAATTGCGCGAACTTCCATTATCAATAAATACTTGTTTCAGTTGGTAGTCGACGCTACCGTTCGAAATAAGTCCGAATACAACTAGGAATTTGCATGGGGGGAATTACATTTGCTAAGTCATTATCACTAAAACCAATGACATCGTCCACGGTACGCTACTTCTTCCTCCTAGTCTGCTGCTCAATGTTGTCTGTCGGATTTTTGATCAATCGGGTAGTGATCATATTGACCACTCCCCCTATAACCCGATTTCGTGGAGGGGAAGGCTCTGATCCTTCTCCGCCTGCCGTGCCAGAGCTCTGGCTAGGGTTCTTAATGAACCTGGTGAGGTGGCTTCTCTAGATCAACTCTTCGATCTCCCGCTGAATGTTTATGCAATCTTTCGTGTAATGCCCGAGAGATTGATAGAAATCACAGTACTTAACTGAATTTTCTCCCTCTACTTTCTTAAGTGGTTTTAGCCACTTAAAAAATTTCTCTCCACAAATCTGTATGAGGATGTTTGAACGCGTGTCAGTCAAGGGTGTCATGCTGATCGGACCGTAGTCCTTGCGTTCTGGTGATCCGATCCTGTGGTGCTTCCTGCGGGAGTGATCGCTGCCGTTGAACTTCCTCTTTCCTTCTCCCTAGAAGGAGCGTGGCTGTTTGATCTGCTCGGGATGCTTATCCTTGTTGGCCTCCTCCACTGCCGCGTAGGCTGGGTGATGGACTCTACCTCCCAGAAGGTTTACAGATTTTTATACTCCAGGTGCCTGAAGAAGTCTTCATATGTCAACGCTGAGATGAAACTACCTAACTTTATCTCCTCCGTAAACCCCGGGATCCGTCTAGCCTTTACCACAAAGTGATCCAGAAACTTCCGTGAATTTTTTCTCTACTTTTGCTTGATGTGGAAGAAGTGCCAAGGCTACTTCTCTTCTCAACGATTGGAGGCGTACTGTACTAAGAAGAGGTCAATCAGCTCCGTGAAGCTCCTGATCGAGTCTGAGGGGAGGTGGTGGAACCATGTACTACCATCTCCTTTCAAGGTAAATAGGAAACAGGGTACATCGTTGTATCATCCAGCCCTTATAGACTCAGATGGATTCGAAAATGATCGAGATGATCCACTAGATTAGCGCTCCCATCATAGGAGTCAATGAGAGATATCTTGAACTTTGTTCGCATCGAACGATTCAAGATCTCCGCTGTGAAAGGAGATCTATGCAGATCTATAGCATTCTCGTCATCTTTGAACATGCGGTTTCAAATCTTCTCCAATATGGAAACAACCCGAGCAGCGTTGGCTAATCTCTTAAAGTTGAGATAAATTCTTAATTCCGTTCTTTCTCTAGTGTGGCCAATAGCTGGCCGGCTACTACCACCAGTATATCAGATGACCCGGGAGGCTCCCACCTGGGCCTGGGTCCTGGTCTCCACCCGAGAGTATTGGGGTTTCTTCATTCCGGGCTTTCTTTCGGTGTCATGCTGTCTGATCGTTTCTCAAGCCTTGGCCGTCTTTGGACGTGTGAGCACTCTGGCGTCTAAATGTTGGCCGGCCTTCTAGATCTTTTGGCTCACTTCTTCTTCCTCTGGCCTTCTCTCCTTGAGGTCGGTGTAGGGACTGTCGCTAACAGAGCTCCCTGTTGTAAGTGCTTTTGGCAGGAGTAGAGTATCTCGAGTATCTTATTTGTATTCTACATGTGCTCCACCAAATTTTGGAAGAAGGGTGCAGGAACCCCATTGACCGTCCGATTGACCACGGCACCAGCAGTGTGGTCCTGGTGAGGAGAGGTCACCTCTCTAGTTGGCTCGCTAGCTTGTACTCTCATGTTCACTATTCTAGTTGGCTTAGAAGGTAAAATTGAGAAAGGTTACTAGGAAAGGTGGTTGGCTTTTTGTAGGTGCTTTCCACAGACAGCGTCAATGATACATCCTTGGATTCAAATTTTGAACAGATTTAGGTCGACTTGATCGTTTGGATCTGACTCCATTCATTGAGTCTAGACCCTACACACCACTACAGCAAACTTGAGATCAGGTGTCGGCGAAAGATTATCCTATTAAAAATATTCTAACGCTTAAGTCAGTAAATACTTTCAAACTTTTAAGAAGGTAAAGAGAAATACAGTGGGAAGATGAAGAGTATTTGTGATGGGGAGCTGGCTTTTCACGCGAGAGGCTTTCTGTGGCTTGTGAGGAGCGCTGTCGCTCAACACTATGTTCGCAAGGAACATAGTGAGAGAGAGGGAGTTGGAGTCTTGAAAGTGTGGGAGATTTTTAGAACTGTCATAACACTATGTGAGCTTATAAAAGCTTTGCCAACAGAGTATTGAGCGTTTGTATTCTAAGAGGTGAACATGCTCCAGAGTAAAGACTCCATGGGCTTTTATAGATGAGATATTGGACGGCCTTTCTTGAGCAGGAAGGCTTGATTCCAGCATCCTGTTAGACTTGTTTCCTTTCTTGACTTGGAGCTTTAATGGCAGTAACGGCTCATGGGATTACTCGCCTTTTTTCTATGCTTTGTTACAGTCAGGGTTTACTGTGGACAGGAAAAGAAAATCTAGCGCTTTCTTCATGGGACGAGCGCTGAATCTTTTGGCGCTCGTTACAGTGAAAATTGTCTTCTGTGAGGGTGCAAAATTAAAATAAAGAGCAGTTAATTGTCGTGTGCAGAGGTGTGGGCCCAATTGGGCTTCGCCCATGTGAGGCTTGATCCTACGCCGACCTACTGTAATACTTTCGATTAACAGAAATATTGATCGTCTATGGGAGCCTGTTTGCCCCACATTTTGGCCTTTCACTCGGTCAATGCCTAGCATTGACCGTCTAGGTACACATATGGCCACTTGTGGATTTGGACCGTTTCTTTCTTTGGGCCAACCCAACTAAGGGCATTCCCATCACTATAGTGTGTAGTGAGAAACGAGTCTCGTATCATTTGATATCGCATTAACTATTGTAATGTGTAAAATTTAAATTAAAAAGTTTAAATGGCCAATTTGATTCCACTCAGACATCCATTCGGATTAGAAATATTTATCAAAAAATATATTTATTATTAATAATGACTATTTTATTTTTGTCACTGTTTTTTTGCCACTATTTTTTTTATTGGTGGTAAGAATGGGTAGAGTTTATAACATTTTCGAGGTATAGTTTGGTTGTCTTACTTTGATACGGTCAAATATAAATTTAAGTATTGTGAGTTTTTGTTTTCTTTTTTAAAAAAAGATTTTTTAAAAAAAAAAAATTCTAACATTATACATGAACCATTAAATTGAAAATTAATAATCCAAAAAGGTACAATCGTTGTATCTCATTAATAAGGTGCAATTTCTCATAGTTCAGAAGAAGTTATAGATTTTGAAGGCAATTTTTGGCGATTTAAGGCTGAACGAATGTATCTTACTAATATGGTATAGTGGCCGTGCTTCGATAATGAGGCACAGTGGTTAGGTTTCACGATATAAATTATTGGACATAAATTTAATAACTTATTATATTGTTAAAAATTTTTTAAAAATAAATATTAAATTTATGTTTAATGATTCTGAAATAAGATAAGGAGTTGTATCTAAAAAATAAAGAGCAGTTCATTAATTATGATTTGAGAGTCACCCCTCATTACCGTCTCTCTGCATGCATGGTTAATCGGACCAACGATGATTCCGATTAACGATGTAGCTATCCAAATCTAAAACTTGTATTTGATTCAAGTAATAAAGAGCCTTAATTTGATTATTCGTTATTGATAGCAAAAGGGCTTATTATACTAGCAGACTAGGCTCATGCCCTCATCTTTATCTACTATATCATAATTGAGTATACGTTGTCAGATTTTTTTTTTTTTTGGCGGCTTATGATCTCTCAATTGAAGCTGATTTGGTATTTAGGTTGTCCATTCGGATGGAAGAGCCCAAAATGTTGCTCAACTCCGGCTGCTTTCTGGTTCTCGTCGAACATGGCGAACAGATAGGTCTCAAGAGGCCCACCTTGTTTCCTTGGAGTCCCTCCCTTCACATGGTTGATCAAATTCTTAATGTAAGTGGCGGCATTATCAGTCGTGGCTGCAGTGCCACCGTCCGACGGCCACCCACTCTCTGACACGACGACGGCAAGATTCGGCGCACCCACACGTGCCACAGCGGCATACACGGAGTCCACCATCGCGTCGAAGAGGTTTTGGTATTTCAGGCCGTTCCCGGTGTCGGTCACGACGGTTCCCGGCGAAGTGAAAAGGGCATAGTTGATATTAATGGTCGGGTTGCCAACGTAGCTAAAATATGGGTAGATATTGACCAACAGAGGCGCACCATTACTCTTTAAGAAGTTGATGATCGGGGTTATGTAGGAAGCTGCTGAGCTGCTAAAAGAGCCGGCGGACGGTGGGTAGCTGTTTCCGAGGAGGTCAAACTTGATGGCAGTTGAGACCGGAATTCTGCCCAAGTTGACGGCGTTCAAGGCGGTGCGAACTTTCTGCATGGCGGGGAGGACGTACTGGGCATTTGGGTCGGAGGGTTCGACTTCGTTTCCGACGGAAATGCACCTGAAGTTGACGACGGAGGCGAAGGGTACCACGTTGGTTTGGACCCACTGAGATGCATCAGAGGCGAGGGATTTGAGGCTACCGTTAGGGAGGTCGAGGATGAGCTCTATGTTTGAACCTCTGAGGGCCTGGAGAGCCGCTTGATCAGGATCGTAAATTCTCATTCTTCCAATGCCGTTGGATTGATAGAGACTGACGACTTGCTTTTCAGATGGCAAATTGTTGCCGTTCCTTCCATAGCATACGCCGATTTTGGCATCTGCAGTTTCAATTTAAACAAATTTTAATTTATTTTAAAAAAAATATATACAAAAAACATTTTGGGGAAAAGATAGTTAACATTTATCACTCTCGGAAGAAAATGAGGAGGGGAGAGGAGACTGGGCGGAGGAAGGGACCTGCTGTTTGTGTGAATGCCATTACGAGCACGAGAAGCATTGCCACGGCTGCGGCCGCCCCCGCTGCCACGGAAGGTGTCTTAACCATTGCCATAGACAGACAAATTAATAAAAACCAAAAACTGAACGTTTATTTAGTTCAATTTTCTCTGTGTTATCCCTTTTTATGGAGTTGAAGGTTAAGCATAATGACCCAAATGGCACGGCAAGCTATATGAGCTGGTGGGCAAGTCTCCTAAGACATTAGAGGTCCCCCGACAATAGGCACAGTAAGTCCGTTGATAATTCAATGCATTCCATTGAAATTTAGGCACTCATGCTATTGTGCATTGGCCGTGGACTAACAGGTCAACATAAGTGATAGGAGGAATGTGCCAATTTTGAAATCGTCAATTAGGTGAAATTGCACTCTACGTTAAAGTATCATAATAGTTCATGTTACCATTATTTATTAAAAGATATATATGTTCTATTTGATGTGTAATTAAAAATAAATTTGACTTGATGGGTTATAAGCAAAATTTTGAACTAGTTAATTTCAAGTTCTCTAAACTATAAATATAAATAAAATGTTGTAGGATTGGGATATCTCTTCGGGTATAATTCAATTTTCTAGTCAATAACATATTAAGCAATAAAAAATACATAAGGGAAGAATGAGTGCGAATAATTTTAGAAAAAAAAATACTAAACCTTCTCTATGTGAAAGAATATTGTACTTATAGTTATGATTGTTGGTGTAATTGTTTCACAATCCCCACCTTTTGGCTAATGAAACATTCATTTAATTGCCATATATTGATTCACATTTTACTGATTATGTTTATTGTCTAGATACAATATCCCAGTCAATCACTAATATTGATCAACTCTAATTTATAAATTTTTATGTCAACTGATAACGGTCTTACAAGTATAGTAATAGTCCTATCATGAGCTTACCCTAAAATCTCAATATCAAATATTCTGTCAAACTAATTCTCTTTATTTCAGTAGCTTAATATATCGGGTATTTGGTGAGATCGACTTTAAATATCTCTGTCACTCTGTCTTGGACAGGTATTCAGACTATTGTTATGGGCACTCCCTTGCCACGGACCTCGGTCTCAAATTCTTACCATCATGCTATGGATGTGGATATTCCATAATAGTTCAAAGATCAAATTTATTACTAAATCAATAATGGTACTACTAAATGACAATTTAGACGATAATAAATAAAGACAAATGATATCTTGACTGTATCCAATGTGTTGTACAAATTTTCTTCAACTAGAAATTAAACGCCAATTTAGCAATTGAAGAGAGGCATACGACCAACACTACGGCTACCTTTCAAACGGGTTGGGAATCGTTACCGTGTTTCTTTCGTTCCATTTATGATTTGTCAAAGAAGCTGTCGTAAATTATTATAGATCGGGGTTTTTATTTTATGAAGCATGTGTTCCCCCCCCCTTTTTTAATTTTTTTAAAATACAAATTTTATAAAAAATTTAAAAAGAGGTAAAACGCCTGCTTTGCAAAAGAGGATCCCCTGACCAAAATTATACGATATCGTAACATATGCAATATGATCAAACTTTATAAAATTTCAAAAACAAAAATTTATGATCGTAACATATTGTGTTTGTAGATCTAATTGATATTAATTTGATTGTAAATATAATCAATATGAATCAAACATATTGATGCTTCCTTGGATCCGAATTTCAAATAAATTTAGGCTGATTCACTTGTCCTGATTCCGACTCCGTTGACTAAGTTAGGATCCTACACACTGCTAAACCGAACAGGAGGTCAGTGTGTCGGCGAAAGGTTGTCCCACCGAAAATATTCTGACGCTCAAGTCAGTAGATAGCTTTCGAAATCTGAGAGGGTTACTTGAATTGAGAATTGGAAGAGAGAGTGTGTTAGAGTGTGTGGATATCCAGATGAAAGAAAGACAAAGCCGCCTTTCTGAATCTAAATGTTGGGGAGGCAGTAAACTGCTGTCAGAAGCACGTTTGTATGCCTTGAATTTTTTTGTGTGTCAGCAGAGAGCAGGGAATTGAATGTCTCAGTTGTTGTTGTGGGCGTTGTGTATATAAATGCTTGCGTGTCCTGAATGAGAATTCTAGAGTTTACTTAAAGGATAACAGGGTGATCTTCCTTGGTTGAAAAGTGTGATCCCCAATGTTATTCTGGATGACCTTCCTTCTAAAGCTGCTAAAGTGGCTGTGATTCCTTCCCTTTCTGGCGGTCAACCGCTTTTCAAATTACTAATCTTTCTTCCACGCATTCTATCGATGGAGAGCCCCAATTGGCAGGAAATTGGGAAAATCCGACGCCTTCCTTATGGGAAGGGCGTTGATTTTGTCAGTATCCTTTTTGGGTGCTGATTGAATTCGTGGAAGGTATTGTAAGAGCTGTTGTTGGTCGCCCGCTGGATCGTGGGCTCAAGTGGGTTAGGCCCGTAAAAAGCCATTTTGTTTCGGCCCATTATTCTGGTGATTAGGTCAACGCTCGGGTTGGCCAGATCAGCATCTGTGAGTTGGCCGCGGCGTTGACCGTTGGGAGAGTGTTGGTCCTTTTAGGATTTGGCATTCACCTCCTCCTTGTTAATCGCGTTGGAGTTGACTGTCCGAACATTATTTGGACATTCTTCGATTTATTAATTGCCAACCATATAGATACCCATCACACACACACACACATATATATATATATTTAAAATATAAATACATATTATAAATAATTTAAATCTATAATACAATTGTAAGTAAAAAATATTTATTTTTCACAATCTAAATATACTGAACTTCAAATAATCAAAGAAAAACAAAACCAACATGTCAAGTCTCTCTCAGTAAAGAAGAAATTGTGCATTCTTCTTTTCTCATATTATCCTTTGCCAAAAGAGATTTTCTGTAAGGTATAAATTTTTAAAAAAATTATTTTAATAATATTAAATTTTAGATAAATTGATAAATGTTTATAATTAATTATAAATATTTATCAAAATTAAGTATTGGATCAAAATTGGTTAAATTCAAGTGGTACTTGACTTGCATCTAAACATATATAAGTATGTTTTAAACAAAAAATTCGTACCAAAAAAACGTTCAAATGACACTCGTACATATTTGAATTACAATGCCGTGGCCAGATAGGCGTCTAAAAAGCAGCTGTACATACTATGAATTCTTCCTTTAAATCTAAGTCGTGCCTTACATGTGTACTAATTTTTTATAAATAAATTTTTTGGTCAATTTTAACTTATTTTTTTTTCTAAATTTTTAATATAATAGAAAGAAAAAGAAGAAAATAAATAAAAGAAGGGAGAGTGAGTGAAGGAAAAAGTAAATTTAAAGTAAAATTTATGTGCATCCAAGTAAATCTTTAATAATTTCAAGTTGGGAGAAATGAACCTAAAGTTTTTTTTTTCTTTTACTATTACTCATTTTTTAATTCTTAGAACATTTTATTATTTAAATGTTAATGTATATAATATTTTCATATTTAAATTTAGTACAATTTACGTGGATGTGAATTTGTTTTTATTTCATGAAATTTACTAAGCTCATGTCCTAAAATCGTAAAAATTATATTTGAAAA
Organism: Nepenthes gracilis; assembly: GCA_033239525.1. NCBI lineage: Eukaryota > Viridiplantae > Streptophyta > Magnoliopsida > Caryophyllales > Nepenthaceae > Nepenthes > Nepenthes gracilis. The sequence continues at coordinate 30,749,147 of BSYO01000001.1, forward strand.
ATAAAATTTCTATATAAATTTTTTTTCATATTGTAAAATTTTATAATTATATTTTTCTATGTCATTAATTTCTGTATAATTTTTTGCATGCTTTCTATTTACCAAAAAAAGTATGAAATTATATAATTGATATTGAATTGTTAAAATTTTTGCATAAATGGCTCTGCATGTCATCAATTTTTATATTTATATTGTTGCATATAAACAAATTTTATACTATGGTTCCCATATATCATATATTTTTTAAGAAAAGTACTGAAAACCCTACTATAATTTTTATAAAAGAACTTAGTTTCTTTAATATGAGAAATTTAAAGAACCCTACTATTGTTTTCGCACGACATCGTGGTATGGATGCGAACCTACCATAATAATTCAAAAGATTAATTTTATTATTAAACCAATAATAGTACTACTAAATGACAATTTAGACGACAACGAATAAAGACATATAATATCTTGATTGTATCCAATGTGATGTACAAATTTTCTTCAGCTAGACATTAAACGCCAGCTTAGCAATTGAAAAGAAGCATACGGCCAACACTCTGGCTGCCTTTTAAACAGGTTGGGAATCGTCACCGTGTTTCTTTTGTTTCATTTATGATTTGTCAAAGAAGCTGTCGTAAAATTATTGTAGATTAGGGTTCTTATTTTACGAAGCAGGTGTTTTGCCTCCTTTTTTAATTTTTTTTTTAAATATAAATTTTAAAAAAAATTAAAAAATGGGCAAAATATTATGGGATGTGATAACATATGCAATATGACAAAACTTTAGAAAATTTCAAAAACAAAAATTTACGATGATTGTTACTTTTGATTTTTTTTTATTGAACTTCAATAGCATATTGTATTTGTGGATCTAATAGATATGAATTTGATTGTAAATATAACCGATATGAATCAAACATATATAATTAATTTAAAAATATAAGTACATATTATAAATAATTTAAATTTATAGTACCATTGTAAGTAGAAAATATTCATTTTTCACAATCTCAATACGCTGAACTTCAAATAATCAACGAAAAACAAAACCAACATGTCAAGTCCCTCTCAGTAGAGAAGAAATTGTGCATTCGTGTTTTGTCATATTATTCTCAGCCAAAAGAGATTTTCTGTAAGATATAAATCTCAAAAAAAATATTTTAATAATATCAAAATTTAGATAAATCAATAAATATTTATAATTAATTACAAATATTTATTAAAATTAAGTATTGGATTAAAATAAATTAAATTTAAGTAGTAACCGACTTGCACCTAATCATATATAAGGGTGTTTTAAACATAATATTCGTACTAGAAATACGTTAAAGTGGCGCTCGTACAAGTTTGAATTACAATGCCGTGGCCTGATAGATGTCTAAAATGCAGCTATATATACTATGAATTTTGCCTCTAAATCTAAGCCGTGCGTAACACGTGTATTAATTTTTTATAAATAAGTTTTTTGGTTAATTTTAACTTATTTTTTTTTAATTTTTAACATAAGAGAAAGAAAGAGAAGAAATAAAATAAAGAAAGGAAGAGTGAGTGAAGGAAAAAGTAAATTTAAAGAGACATTTATGTACATCTAAGTAAATCTTTAGTGATTTCAAGTTGGATAAATGAATTTAAGGTTTTTCTTCTTTTACTGTTACTCATTTTTTAATTCGTAGAACATTTTATTATTTAAATGTTTCAGTATATAATATTTTCATATTTAAATTTAGTACAACTTACATGCATGTGAATTTGTTTTTATTTGATGAAATTTATTAAGATCATGTCTTAAAATCATAAAAATCATGTTTAAAAAATAAAATTTCTATATAAATATTTTTATATATTGTAAAATTTTATAATTATATTTCTGTATGTTATCAATTTCTATATAATTTTTTAGCAAGTTATCCATTTCCCAAAAAAGGTATGAAATTATATAATCTATACTGAATTGTTAAAATTTTTGCATAAATGGCTCTGCATGTCACTAATTTTTATGTTTATATTCTTGCATATAAACAAATTTTACACTATTAATTTTGCATATCATATATTTAAAAAAATAATAATAATAACCCTACTATAATTTTAATAAAAGAACTCAATTTCTTTAGTATGAGAAATTCAAAAAACCCTACTATTGTTTCTGCAAGCCATCATGGTATGGATGTGAACCTACCATAACAATTCAAAAGATTAATTTTAGTATTAAACCAATAATGGTATTACTAAATGACAATTTAGACGATTATGAATAAAGGCAGATGATATCTTAACTGTATCTAGTGTGATGTACGAATTTTCTTCAACTAGACATTAAACGCCAACTTTGCAATAGAAGAGAAGCAAACAGTCAACCCTATGGCTGCCCTTCAAACGGGTTGGGAATCGTCGTTGTGTTTCTTTTGCTCCTTTTATAATTAGTCAAATAAGCTGTTGCAGAATTTTAGGAGATCGGGATTTCTTCCTTACAAAACAGTTGTTTCGTCTTTTTTTAAATTTTCTTAAATATGAATTTTATTAAAAATTTTAGAAAGGATTGAAATATATATTTCACGCTCTAGAATCCCCTAACCAAAATTATAGAATATCGTTACATATGCAATACGACCAAACTTAATAGAATTTAAAAGAAAAATTTTTTTCCGATGGTTGTTACTTTCAATTTTTTGTTTAATTTGACTTTAATAACATATTGTGTTTGTGGATCTAATCGACATGAATATGGGAATCCATATGAATCAAATATATACATACATACATACATATATATATATATATATATATATGTAATGTAAATATGTATTTTACATAATTCAATTTCGTAATACAATCATAAATAAAAAATATTTATTGTTTACAATCTAAATACACCAAACTTCAAATAATCAGAGAAAAACAAAGCCAGCATGTAAATTCTCTCTCGATAGAGAAGAAATTGGGCATTCTTCTTTTGTCATATTATTTTCTGCCATAAAAAATTTTTCTATAAGATATAAATTTTAAAATATTATTTAAATAATATTATAATTTAAATAAAATGACACGCTTTATGGTTAATTACGAATTTATATTAAAATTAAGTATTGGACCGAAATAAGTTGGATTCGATTAGTACCTGACTTATATCTAATTTATACATAAGTGTGTTTTAAATATAATATTCATACTAAAACTACATTCAAGTGGCACTGGTACACATTTTAATGACAACGTTGTGACCTGATTGATGCTTGAGAGGCACTCGTATATAATGTGAATTTCGCCTCTAAAACTAAGTGGTGCCTAACACGTGTACAAATTTTTAAATTAGTACATTCTATATGCATGTGAATTTGTTTTTTTATATTGTAAAATTTATTAAGCTCATGTCTTAAAATTATAAAAATTATGTTTAAAAAATAAAATTTATATATAAATACTTTTACATGTTGTTAAATTTTCTATGTCATTAATTTTTGTATAAATTTTTTAATTAATTTAATTAATTTTTATTTTTTTAAATAATCAAATAATAACTATTTATTAAAAAATTAATATTTCAAATTTATAGAAAAATTGCATACATGTCTTTAAGAGATGGAACCCTCCTAATATTAATTTTTTTTTCTAATTTTAATTAATTACAACTATAATTAGAGAGAAATGTGATTCTAAATATATTAATTGTCACTGTATTGAGAGAGAAAATATTATTTATAATTCATCTATAATATCATCATCATGTGTGGGCTTATTAAGATTTATAAAATTAAAAATACATCGAAATGTGTATAATATATAAAGAAGGGCTTGTGGATTAGTCATAGGTGAATGTGATAAGTAATATTTCTTAATTATTAAAAGAAGACTCACCTTTGGTGAGTAAAAAATGGGAATTGAACATTCAGTTAAAAATCTTAAAATCGATATTTTTCTTTAGTTCTTAAGTGTTTAGGTTGTTTATGAAATAATTAGTGATAAATTTTTAAAATTGTTGCTATAATATACATATTTATTATCAATAATGAAAGTTTTATTTTTGTCAATTTTTTTTGGTCACAAAAAATTAACTTTTTTATTCTGGAGGTAAGAATTGGTGGAGGTTGTGGCACTTTTGAGGCATAATTCCGTTGTCTGTCTTTGAGGCTATTTAGTGTAAATTAACACCTAACCGAAGGTTTTGTGTGTCATTAAGAAGGTAGGTAGCCGTGCTTCAATAATGATGCACACTAATTGCATTTCCCTATATAAACTATTAGTCATAAATTTAACCACTTATTATAATATTAAATTTAAAAAATAAATATTAAAATGGTATTCAATAACTCCAAAGTGATTTGTATTTCAGATGTAAGAAGCAGCCATTGATCTTCATTTAAGACAGTCACCCCCGTCTTATTGTCTCTTTATATGCATGGTTAATCAGACCAACAACGATTCTAATTAACTACGCAGATATCCAAATCGAAAATTTGTCTTTTATTCAAGTAATAAAGAACGGTAACTTTAAAAGCAGAAGGGCTTATTACACAAGGAGACTAGGCTCATGCCCTCATTCTTCTCCACTATATCATTATTGAGTATACGATATTAGATTTTTTTTTTTTTTTTTGCTGCTTATGCTCTTTCAATTGAAGCTAATTTGGTATTTAGGCGTTCCATCCGGATTGAACAGCCCAAAATGTTGCTCAACTCCGGCCGGCTTCTGGTTCTCGTCGAACATGGCGAACAGATAGGTCTCAAGCCCACCGGATTTCCTTGGAGTCCCTCCCTTCACATGGTTGATCAAATTCTTAATGTAAGTGGAGGCATTATCAACCGTGGCTGCAGTGCCACCGTCCGACGGCCACCCACTCTCTGACACGACGACGGCCACATTCTGCCCACCCACACCTGACAAAGCGGCATACAAGGAGTCCACCATCGCGTCGAAGAGGTTTTGGTATTGCAGGCCGTTCCCGGAGTCGGTCACGACGGTTCCCGGAGAGGTGAAAAGGGCATAGTTGATATCAATGCTCTGAGAATTGTCAACGTAGCTAAAATATGGGTAGATATTGGCCAACAGAGGCGCTCCATTACTGTTTAAGAAGTTGATGATCGGGGTTATGTAGGGAGCTGCTGAGCTGCTAAAAGAGCCGGCGGACGGTGGGTAGGTGGTCCCGAGGAGGTCAAACTTGATTGCAGTTGAGACCGGAATTTCGCCCAAGTTGAGGGCGTTCAAGGCTGTGCGAACGTTCTGCATGGCCGGGAGGACGTACTGGGCATTTGAGTCGGAGGGTTCGACTTCGTTTCCGACGGAAATGTACCTGAAGTTGACGTCGGAAGCGAAGGGTGCCACGTTGGATTGGACCCACTGGGAAGCGTCGGTGGCGAGGGATTGGAGGCTGTCGTTAGGGACGTCGAGGATGAGCTCTATGTTTGAACCTTTGAGGGCCTGGAGTGCCGCTTGATCGGGATCGTAAATTCTCATTCTTCCAATGCCGTTGGATTGATAGAGACTGACGACTTGTTGTTCAGATGGCAAATTGTTGCCGTTCCTTCCATAGCATACCCCAACCTGGGCATCTGCAGTTCCAATTTAAACAATTTTTAATTTAAAATTTATAAAAAAAAAACATATATAGATATATATAAAACATTTCAGCCGTAGCTATAAAAAAACAAACATCATCGGATCTAATATGTATTTAAAAAATATTTATAGATGTCTATTGTCTTTTAAAATATTTTTAAATGTAATATTATATCATCAATAATAATAATATTTAAAGATAGTTAAATTTTATATATTAATGTCAATATTAAAAGAAAACGGGGAGGGCAGAAGGAGAGTGGCAGGAGGAAGGGACCTGCTGTTTGTATCAATGGCCCTATGAGCACGAGAAGTATAGATACGGCTGCCGCTGCCGCCATGGAAGGTGTCTTAACCATTGCCAAGGCAATCAAATTGGTAAAGAAGAAAACCAAGAAATGAACGTTTATTGAGTTTAATTTTGCCCGGGTTATCCCTATTTATAGAGTTTAAGGCTAAGCGTAGTGACCCCAAACGGCAAGCCAAGCAACGTAAGCTAGTGGGCAAGTCTCCTGAGATTGATCAAGTCCGCCACGTATAGGCTGAATAAGTCCATTGATCATTGATTGCAATCCTTTGAAATTTAGTGCTATTGTGCGTTGGCCATAATGTGCCAATTTTGAAATGGTCAATTAGGTGAAATTATACAATATGTTACATGTGTCGACGTAAAATATGTTACCATTATTTATTAAAAAATATATATATTTATCTTTAAAATATGTGTTATATTTGATATATAATTAAAAATAAATTTAATTTGATAAGATATGATAAATTTTTATACCAATTAATTGTAAATTTTTTAAATTTTAAATATAAATAAGAGAATTTAGGATTAGGTTATCTCTTTATATACATTTAATTTTTGAGTCAATAAAATATTAGATAAGCTAGAATGCATAAGGAAGAACGAATATCGCTTTCGTTTAGGAAAAACTGCAAGAAAAATGTTGGATTTTTGGTAGGGTGATGTGAATTGGGTTTTACCGTGTGATTACTTCATACCATAGAAGATCCCTAATGATGATCTTTTTTAAAAAAAAAAAATTATTATATCAAGGGTGAATAATTTCTGAGTAAAAATGCTAGACCTTCTCCACGTAAAATAATATTATACTTATAGAGGTCTTAGCTATGCTTTGTGGAGTGTCAATGCACACGTATCAATCGTGATGCGAAGCTATAATGGTAAGTGTAGTTGTTCCGCAATCTCTATGAAACATTCATTTGATTATCATATATTAATTTTTATGTCAATGATTGTAATTATTATTTTGAAGTGGTAACCAAGTCAATTATTTTTAATGATCAACTCCAATTTATAAATTACACAATATAAATGTGACATGTCAGTTAATATAAATCTCATAAGAATAGAAAATAATCCTCCAATGGGTTCACCTTGACATTTTAGTCTCAAATGTTCAGTCTGGCAGACTCTTTGCTTCTGTACTTTGATGCATCATGCATTTTGTGCGACTGACTTTATATACATTTGTTACTCGATCTTTGACAAATAGTTAGACTTTTGTTTAAAAAACTCCCTTTCCTCGTCACCTCCTTTCGGAAGGAGGAAGGACTTTCCTAGCCCTAGTAAACTTATTAATTTTTACCATCACGGCATAGATGTGGGCCCGCCATAATAGTTCACGGGATCAATTTTAATACCAAACCAATTAGATTTCATATATTATTTAGACGTATAATTAGTATGTTTTTTTTTATTGATTAAATAGTACTACTGAATGACCATTTAGATAAAATAAAAATTGTAATGTTGGGATCATGTATAAAGACAAATGATATCCCTACTATACCGGTTGTGATTGAGACATTTTCTTCAATTCCATATTCAATGCCAGCTTAGCAATAGAAGGTAAACATACGGCCAAGAAGATGGCTGCCCGTCTAAGGGGTTGGAAATTGCCACCAATTGCTTATTTTCCTCTTAAGATTAGTCAAAGACGCTGTTGCAAAATTGTGGGATGTTTTAAGTATGCAATACGACCAAACCACATAAAAATTATTATAAAAAATGAAAATTATATATATATATATATATAACACGTCATACTTATTTTGAAGAAGGGCTGGTTGGGGATTAATAGAAAAAGTTATGTGGCCCAATTTTGCTTTTATCTAAATTCAAGAAAATCTTCGATAATAATATTCTATATTATTTTTGTAAAAAAATTAATATGTACTGTAAATAATTTAAAAAATATTAAGTAAAAGTAACTTATTTATGATTTAAATAATAGTAAAAATATTAGAATCCGTTAAAATATATGTGGCGATCCACTTTAAATCTAAAATACAATTTTTGATTAAAAAAAAAATACTCACTTTTCACAATCTAAATACAATTAACTTCAAGTAACCAAAGAAAAATAAAGCCCACATATAAATTCTCTCTTTGTAGAAAAAGAAAAGGTGTATTTTTTTTTTTTTGCCATATTATTCTATAGTAAATGAGATTTTTTATAAAGTATGAATAAGAAAAAAATATTTTAATAATATTAAATTTTTAGTAAATTGATAAATTTTTAAAATTAATTATAAATTTATGTCAAGAATTAAGTATTGGATTGAAGTGAGTTGTATCCAAGTAGCGCATGACTTTGAAGTGAAATCTTAATCAATCAGAATCACACCAGGGTGAAATCTTATTTTCCTTTCATCTGTGCTCTGGAAGTGATTTGGTACAAAGTGTTGCTTTTCTTATCTGTACCAAGCTTCTAAATGACTTTGAAGGAAGTGCTTGATTTGTGACTTAGCTAAATGAAACTGTTGCCTTCAGAGAGAAGTATCTGCTTTTGGAATTCTCATATTGATTCTTTGTCATAACAAGAATTCTGAGTGTCTTTTAGTCTTGGTTTGTTTCTTTAGCAATTTATCATTGGTTATTTTTGTCACACATAAAGTTCAGAGTTCTTAGGGACCTAAATCCGACTCCCTTATATTTAATAGATGACTAAGCTTGTAGGACCTTGTTCTTTCTGATTTTTTTTTCTTTACAGATATTTATTTTGCTTCCTTTTCCTTTTCCTTTGGTTGAACCTCAAAAAGTTGCCACTTGGTAATCTGGTTCAGCAAACTGGGAAAAGGTTTCATGTATAATGGTAGGTGAGAACGAAAAATTGGTACCATGACAATCTCATCATTTAATGGTTAAAAATGTTTATCACAAACTCTTTATATATAGATTACTATTTAGTCTCTTGGGCCTCTTATCAAGTTGAATTTGGGCCTTCGTCGATAATGTAATGTATGTCATCCTAAATTGCTTGCCACATCACTGAGGTAGGTGTTGCATCTCCCCCCATCCACACCCCCCATAAAAATAGAAAAATGAAAATGAGTTGTTCAGGATTCTAGAATAGTATTATTGCCTTTAATTGGCTTGCCAATGACATTTTAACTTTGTTGTTCTGTAATACTGTAAGTGGAAAAATTATGTTACTGGAGCCAATAAATCAAGGGTAGTTAGGGAAGGATCATGATATAAGTACTTACACTTGGAAAAAGATGAAGTGTTGCTTTTGCATTGACCAATGACATTTTTAAGGTTACATTCTAGCACACTCTGTGCACATTTTTGTCATATATAACTTTCTAATTCTCTGGTTGCAATATTTTATTGTGGTATAACTGATATGGATAATATGAATAGCAGGGGTGGGTCAGAAGACAGTCTTACGTTTGCTTTTCAGTTCACAGATGCTACTATGTCCATTCCAAACCAGGGTACAATTAATGTTTTCCTTTTGCAGTATAATAAATTGCTTTATTTCTCAAGAAAGAAGATGGTGCCAGAATAAAAATTTTGTTGAAGTTGCAAAATTCCATTTGTATATTGTGCTTATGGTTTTAAGTGTCTTATTTTTTCTAATATGCTGTTACTTTGTGAGTGAAATTGATTATTGTGTCATATACTATAAGATGAGTGGGCCTTGTGTATTTTTTTGCTCCTATTGTTTTGAGGGGCTATGTTGTTCTGATTAGATCAAATGGGTGATCCAATGATAGAGAAGAAGCCTCCTAGATGAAATATTTTATAAGTTGGGGCATGAAAGGAAAATTGGCTTGTCCTAATTGCAATGTTGACACTTCCTCTTATAGATTGTCACATAGTCATAAATTGTATTATATGTATGAATTTTTTCATGTATTATTGTAGCCTATTTATGTTCGATTCAAATATTCGTCGTTGCTGAAACTTGATTCAGAATTGTTAATATATTTTTGTCAAGTGGTATTGTTTTAGAATCGTTTATCATGCTGATACTTTAGGTTTCTATGCTACAGCTTTTGTTGTTTTCTCCAAATTGGGATTATTATTTTTGGTTGCTGGTTGGTTGTGCTGAATCGAGAGGGAATAAAATTTAAATGATTTGTTTGATAAGCTAAAATTTGAACCTTCATTTGGTTTGGTAATCAAAGTTGTAGATTTTTTTCTATGTGAAGTTCGGTGGTCAGTAGTTCAAATATGGAATTGATTGATTGAAGTGAATTGGCGTACTTGCGCTCGCTCTTCATGGAAGCACACGATATCTGTATTATCTGCTGTAAATCCTCTGACAATGGTTGCTTATAGCATAGTGTGTGTGGGTGTGTACGTTGGGGGGGCGGGGGAGGAACAAAGAATGGGCAGGGCATGTGATTCATGTTTTAAGGGATTTTGAAATAGGAATATTTGTCGTGCTGTTAATCCTTGTGAAGCAAGTAATTAAATATTAGATATTTGAAGTAACAACAATTGACATTGTAAAGTATTATTTAACTACTTGTTTTTTGACTACGTCTTTCTTGGAGTGCCTGATGTTTTGATGGATGATTTGTTAACATCAGCAAGGTAGAGAGAATTGTTGGAAATTAGCACATGAAATTCTCTCCTGATTTGTCTCCATTTATGGATATTTTTGATAGGCAACGAGTAATAACTGCAGAAGTGATGTTCGGATGACAGATTGATCAAGCCAATAAGGCGACAAGGAAGAATTTTAGCTCGAGCGAAACAATGGCAGATTTGAGACAGTGAGCTCTATTTGGATGCAAAGTGCCATAAGATTTTTTCAGTTGAGAATGGATTTCATTTGTTGTATGTTATGGTAGTACTATTGTACTATTATCTACCTCATTACATATACAAGTAGACAAACGGGTAGCTTATTTTTCACTAAAATAATATACATACCAATTTGATAATTGTGTTAAAATTAATTTGATATTTGTGTTAAATTTTTACCCATTAAAGTATATAAATTAAATATAAAATTATATACTTTTTATGGTAATTATTTGTTATTAAATATAATATTTAATGATAAATTGTAAATATTATTTAGTGACAAAATTATTTTGTCACTAAAAAATTTCTTTAGTGACAAAATAAAAATCTATCACTAAAGATTTTGTGACAAATGTTTAGTGACAAATTAATATTTTGTTACTAAGAGTTTTAGTGACAAATTTATAATCTTTAGTGATAAATTATTTTATCACTAAAGATTAATATTGTTGTAGTGTCTATGTTTGAACCTTTGAGAGCTTGGAGAGCCGCCGGATCAGGATCGTAAGTGACAAATTTATAATCTTTAGTGATAAATTATTTTGTCACTAAAGATTAATATTGTTGTAGTGGATCTATGTTTGAACCTTTGAGAGCTTGGAGAGCCGCCAGATCAGGATCGTAAATTCTCATTCTTCCAATGCCACTGGATTGATAGAGACTGACGACTTGTTCAGATGGCAAATTGTTGCCGTTCCTTCCACAGCATACCCCAACCTGGCCATCTGCAGTTTTGAAATGGTCAATTAGCTGAAATTATATTGTACCTTAGAAGTGGAATTATAATACATGTTACGATCAATTATTAAAAGATATATGTATTATATTTAATGTATAATTAATAATAAATTGAACTTGATAAGTTATAGCTAAACTTTAAACCAATTAATCTCAAATTCTCTAAGCTTTAAATATAAATAAAAGGTCGTGGGATTGGATTATCTTTTCTGATGCAATTCAACCATTAAGACAATAACATATTAGACAAACAAAAGTTAATAGGAGAAGAATGAATATGTCTTCTATTGTGAAGACGATTGGGGTAGAAACGTTGGATTTATGGAACGGAAAATGTGAATAAGATTTTATGGTGAACTTACTTCATACCCGAAAAGATCCTTCATGAAGGACGCCTGTAGAGAATGGTGTAAGTACTTCTTTCCAGGGAGGACAATAATGATTTTCATTTTAATCTTCCTTTTGCCAAGCATAAATAATTTTAGAATAAAAATACTAAGCCTTCGCTATGTAAAAAAATATTATTTTTATAAAGGTGTTAAGTTTGCCTTGAGGAGCGTTTATGCACGCGTATCAGCACTAACAAATAATTATGATTATAGGTGTAATTATTTCGCAATCCCAATCTTTTGGCTAATGAAATATTCATTTGATTATATTATATTGATTCTCATTTTAGTGATTGTATTTATTGTCTAGATATGACATTTAGATCAATCACTACTATTAATCGACTCTAATTTGTAAATTTTGTGTGATACAAACGTGGCATATGAATTGACATAGATCTTACAAATATAGGTAATGGTCCTACCATGAGCCTACTCTGGAATTACAGTCTCAAATGCTCTATCAAACTGATTCTCTTTACTTCAACACCTTGATGCATCAGGTTTTTTGGTAAGACAGATATTAAATACTTCTATTACTCAATTTTGGGCAAGTAGTTGGGCTTTGGTCACATACAAGTATAGGTTTTATGGAACCTATACCGTTCTTTATACTCAAATTTGGTAGAATTCAATATCTATGTCTAAGGCCTAAAATATATCATAATTTTCATGACCCGAAATAATCAATGATATTTTATATCTCAATTTACTTAACAAATCCTAATTTTTCTCAAATATTTTTTATTCTAAGTCATTGAATGTTCTTCACAGAATCAAATTTCTTTGATATCATAATTGTGACGCCCCAAACCTGAGTCATCCGACTTAAAACGGCCTCACAGAAACCTAAAATTATAAATAATCTCATAAATATATTAATTAATATAATAAAGTAATTATAATTCTCATAATTAATTTTTTAGAGATAATAAATATCTACATATTATAATCCTAAAAATACAATCTTAATTATATAATTAGATAAAATTTCGTTCAATGGAACTAATATCATTGCAGTGCGCCTAACCGTTTGTGTATGAGCGACGTATTGCTTATGTATGTGGGTGTGTAGTGCTGTGTGCAAGAGAGAAGGGCTTCTTTCTGTGCTGGCAGTGAGGTTGATGTTGTCGAGAGCTTTTTGGTGTGTGTGTATGTGTGGGCATTTATAAATATATGCATGTAAATAAATAAATGATATTAGTTACTATTAACTTGATATCTAAATAATTCGAGTTGAAATATTGAGATGTTATACGGTTAGCTGTGATTATAGGTGTAATTATTTTGTAATCCCCACCTTTTGGCTAAAAAAACATCCATTTGATTAACATATATTGACTTTTATTTTAGTAATTGTGTTTATTATTTTGATACAGTATCTAGGTCAATCACTACCATTGATTAACTTTAATTTGTAAATTTTGTGTGATACAAACGTGGCACATGAATTGACATAGATCTTACAAATATAGGTAATGGTCCTACCATGAGCCTACTCTGGAATTACAGTCTCAAATGCTCTATCAAACTGATTCTCTTTACTTCAACACCTTGATGCATCAGGTTTTTTGGTAAGACAGATATTAAATACTTCTATTACTCAATTTTGGGCAAGTAGTTGGGCTTTGGTCACATACAAGTATAGTTTTTATGGAACCTATACCGTTCTTTATACTCAAATTTGGTAGAATTCAATATCTATGTCTAAGGCCTAAAATATATCATAATTTTCATGACCCGAAATAATCAATGATATTTTATATCTCAATTTACTTAACAAATCCTAATTTTTCTCAAATATTTTTTATTCTAAGTCATTGAATGTTCTTCACATAATCAAATTTCTTTGATATCATAATTGTGACGCCCCAAACCTGAGTCATCCGACTTAAAACGGCCTCACAGAAACCTAAAATTATAAATAATCTCATAAATATATTAATTAATATAATAAAGTAATTATAATTCTCATAATTAATTTTTTAGAGATAATAAATATCTACATATTATAATCCTAAAAATACAATCTTAATTATATAATTAGATAAAATTTCGTTCAATGGAACTAATATCATTGCAGTGCGCCTAACCGTTTGTGTATGAGCGACGTATTGCTTATGTATGTGGGTGTGTAGTGCTGTGTGCAAGAGAGAAGGGCTTCTTTCTGTGCTGGCAGTGAGGTTGATGTTGTCGAGAGCTTTTGGTGTGTGTGTATGTGTGGGCATTTATAAATATATGCATGTAAATAAATAAATGATATTAGTTACTATTAACTTGATATCTAAATAATTCGAGTTGAAATATTGAGATGTTATACGGTTAGCTGTGATTATAGGTGTAATTATTTCGTAATCCCAATCTTTTGGCTAATGAAATATTCATTTGATTATATTATATTGATTCTCATTTTAGTGATTGTATTTATTGTCTAGATATGACATTTAGATCAATCACTACTATTAATCGACTCTAATTTGTAAATTTTGTGTGATACAAACGTGGCACATGAATTGACATAGATCTTACAAATATAGGTAATGGTCCTACCATGAGCCTACTCTGGAATTACAGTCTCAAATGCTCTATCAAACTGATTCTCTTTACTTCAACACCTTGATGCATCAGGTTTTTTGGTAAGACAGATATTAAATACTTCTATTACTCAATTTTGGGCAAGTAGTTGGGCTTTGGTCACATACAAGTATAGTTTTTATGGAACCTATACCGTTCTTTATACTCAAATTTGGTAGAATTCAATATCTATGTCTAAGGCCTAAAATATATCATAATTTTCATGACCGAAATAATCAATGATATTTTATATCTCAATTTACTTAACAAATCCTAATTTTTCTCAAATATTTTTATTCTAAGAGGTGTAATTATTTCAGAATCCCAATCTTTTGGCTAATGAAATATTCATTTGATTATATTATATTGATTCTCATTTTAGTGATTGTATTTATTGTCTAGATATGACATTTAGATCAATCACTACTATTAATCGACTCTAATTTGTAAATTTTGTGTGATACAAACGGCACATGAATTGACATAGATCTTACAAATATAGGTAATGGTCCTACCATGAGCCTACTCTGGAATTACAGTCTCAAATGCTCTATCAAACTGATTCTCTTTACTTCAACACCTTGATGCATCAGGTTTTTGGTAAGACAGATATTAAATACTTCTATTACTCAATTTTGGGCAAGTAGTTGGGCTTTGGTCACATACAAGTATAGTTTTATGGAACCTATACCGTTCTTTATACTCAAATTTGGTAGAATTCAATATCTATGTCTAAGGCCTAAAATATATCATAATTTTCATGACCGAAATAATCAATGATATTCCTATATCCCAATTTACTTAACAAATCCTAATTTTTCTCAAATATTTTTATTTAAGTCATTGAATGTTCTTCACAGAATCAAATTTCTTTGATATCATGGTGCGACGCGCAAACCTGAGTCATCCGACTTAAAACGGCCCCTCGTAAAAACCTAAAATTATAAATAATCTCATAAATATATTAATTAATATAATAAAGTAATTATAATTCTCATAATTAATTTTTCAGAGATAATAAATATCTACATATTATAATCCTAAAAATACAATCTTAATTATATAATTAGATAAAATTTCGTTCAATGGAACTAATATCATTGCAGTGCGTCTAACCGTTTGTGTATGAGCGACGTATTGCTTATGTGGGTGTGTAGTGCTGTGTGCAAGAGAAGGGCTTCTTTCTGTGCTGGCAGTGAGGTTGATGTTGTCAGAGCTTTTTGGTGTGTGTGTATGTGGGCATTTATAAATATATGCATGTAAATAAATAAATGATATTAGTTACTATTAACTTGATATCTAAATAATTCGAGTTGAAATATTGAGATGTTATACGGTTAGCTGTGATTATAGGTGTAATTATTTTGTAATCCCCACCTTTTGGCTAAAAAAACATCCATTTGATTAACATATATTGACTTTTATTTTAGTAATTGTGTTTATTATTTTGATACAGTATCTAGGTCAATCACTACCATTGATTAACTTTAATTTGTAAATTTTTGTGTCATACAGACGTGCCATATCAATAACTCTAATTTAGTGTAAATTAATACTAAACCGAAGGTTTTGTGTGTCATTAAGAAGGTCGGTTGCCGTGTTTCAATAATGATGCACAGTAATTGCATTTCACTGTATAAATTATTAGATATAAATTTAATCACTTATTATAATATTAAATTTAAAAAATAAATATTAAAATCGTATTCAATAACTCTAAAATGAGGTAAGGGATTGTATTTCAGATGTAAGGAGCAGCCATTGATCTCCATTTAAGGCAGTCGTCCCGTCTTATTGTCTTTTTACATGCATGGTTAATCAGATCAATAACGATACTAATTAACTATGCAGGTATCTAAATCAAAAATTCGTCTTTTATTCAAGTAATAAAGAACCGTAATTTTAAAAGCAGAAGGGCTTCTTACACAAGGAGACTAGGCCCATGCCCTCACTCTTCTCCACTATATCATAATTGAGTATACGATGTTAGATTTTTTTTTGCGGCTTCTGCTCTTTCAATTGAAGCTAATTTGGTAGTTAGGTGTTCCATCCGGATTGAATAGCCCAAAATGTTGCTCAACTCCGGCTGCTTTCTGGTTCTCGTCGAACAAGGCGAACAGATAGGTCTCAAAAGGGCCACCGGGTTTCCTTGGAGTCCCTCCCTTCACATGGTTGATCAAATTCTTAATGTAAATGGCGGCATTATCAGTCGTGGCTGCAGTGCCACCGTCGGACGGCCACCCACTCTCTGACACAACGACGGCCACATTCTGCCCACCCACACCTGACATAGCGGCATACAATGAGTCCACCATCGCGTCGAAGAGGTTTTGGTATTGCAGGCCGTTCCCGGCGTCGGTCACGACGGTTCCCGGAGAGGTGAAAAGGGCATAGTTGATATCAATGCTCTGAGCATTGTCAACGTAGCTAAAATATGGGAAGATATTGGCCAACAGAGGCGCTCCATTACTGCTGAAGAAGTTGATGATCGGGGTTATGTAGGGAGCTGCTGAGCTGCTAAAAGAGCCGGCGGACGGTGGGTAGCTGTTTCCGAGGAGGTCAATGTTGATGGCAGTTGAGAGCGGAATTCTGCCCAAGTTGACGGCGTTCAAGGCGGTGCGAACTTTCCGCACGGCCGGGAGGACGTAATGGGCATTTGGGCCGGAGGGTTCGACTTCGTTTCCGACGGAGATGCAGCTGAAGTTGACGTCGAAGGCGAAGGGTACCACGTTGGTTCGGACCCACAGAGAAGCATCAGAGGCGAGGGATTTGAGGCGATCGTTAGGGACGTCGAGGATGAGCTCTATGTTTGAACCTCTGAAGGCCTGGTGAGCCGCTTTTTAAGGATCGCAAATTCTCATTCTTCCAATGCCGTTGGATTGATAGAGACTGACGACTTGCTTTTCAGATGGCAAATTGTTGCCGTTCCTTCCATAGCATACCCCAACCTGGGCATCTGCAGTACCAATTTAAACAAATTTTAATTTAATTTTTTAAAAAAAAATGTACAAAAAAACATTTGGGGAAAAGATAGTTAAAATTTATCACTTTTAAGAAAATGAGGGAGGTGTTGGATTATGAAGTCACTTCCCGCGCCTAAACCCACTTGATGTGCATTTGACGGATGAAGGTAAATATCAGCATCGTTAAGAAGGATTGAGTTGCCAGCATTTGGCGCTCGACGCAAATTTGATCTCCGCTCTCCTCGATGTGGCGCCCGAATGGCGCTCAAGCAAGAAATTCTAGTAAGCCCAGTTATGCACTTTCGAATAGCGCTCGAGCGCGCATCTACGCCCGCTGTGAACTCGACAAGCACTCTAATGCGCGCTGACTATAGAAAACGCACACTTTGCGTTTTTAGGTTATTCAAATCAGTTTTGAACGCCGTTCCATAGAAGAAAATGAGAGAAAAGAGAGAGAATAAGAAGATGAGGAAGATTTGAGCCTCCGTTTAGGTTTTCAATCAAGTTCCAGTATTCGGTAATCACACGTACGAGGCTCTTGCTGCTAAGAAGAACATTTGTCGGATTTTATTTCTACTCTTGCTTTTTATATTTCTTGTACGGATTGTGTAAAATTAGTTGATATTGATTCTTATGATTTGGGATTTGTGTAACTGATCAACTGCTACTAGTAAAAATTTTAAATTCTGTGTCCCGTGGTTTTTCTCCCTCGTTTCATAGTGAGTTTTTCACAAAAAAATCGTGCCTTTATTGTTTATTCTTATTTATTGTGTGCTTGCTATCATCTACTACGATTTTCTCGTGGTTTAAACAACTATTTAATTCTAACAAGTGGTATCAGAAATTTTGGTTCGTGTTGGGTATTGTGACTTGTTTGAATCGATGGAGGCCGAAAATAAGATGATGTGTTTGAATGGTACGAACTATGATATTTGGCGCAACAAGATGAAGGACTTGCTGTTTGTGAAATCAATCCACCATTCGATTTTTGCGTAGCAAAAATCGAAATCAAAGTCTGAGGAGGATTGGGCTTTTGAGTATGAACAAGTTTGTGGTTATAATCGGCAATTTGTGAATGATAATGTATATAACCACATCCGAAATGAGACACATACAAGAACTTTGTGGTAGAAACTTGAAACACTTTATGCCTCAAAGATCAGTAATAATAAATTATTTCACTTGATGAAACTTATGCAAGTGAGGTACAAGGAGGGGCTCGTCTGTCGCCGATCACTTAAATGAGTTTCAAGGATGTGTTGATCAATTGAGTGGCATGGGTATTAAATTTGATGATGAACTATTGGGTTTGTGGCTTCAGACTACTTTATCGGACTCTTGGGAGGTGGTAAGGATTACTATCGCCAATGCAGCTCTAAGCAGCGTAGTAACTCTTGAGATAGCAAAGGGAGCGGTGTTGAATGAAGAGATGAGACGTCGATCACGGGGTACTTCCTCTACACACTCCGAAGCGTTAGTCTCCGAGTTACGTGGAAGAAATAAAGGGCGTGGTCCTAAGCCTACGGAGAAGAGTCGAAGCAAATCCAGATCGAGGTATCAGAACCTCAAGTGCCATCATTGTGGAAAGAAGTGACACATCAAGAGACATTGCTACAAGTGAAAGTGAGAGAATGTTGAGAGTAATAAGAAGAAGGCTGACAAGACTCGAGATGAAGAAAGAGCTACTATTGTTACCGGGAGTGATCTTTGGCTGGTGTGCTAGGAAGATGAGGTGGTAAATCTGACTGTTCTTGAGACAAACTGGGTGGTGGATAGTGATGCTTTACTTTATGTCACGTTACGGAAAGAGTTCTTCACATCATACACTCCTGGCGATTTCGAAATGTTAAAAATGGATAACGAAGGTATGTCCCGTATTGCTGGCTATGGTGATGTATGTCCCACCATAAATAATGAAATCAAGTTACTGTTGAGGGATGTTACACATGTCCCGGATATTCGACTGAATCGATCTTCGGCTGGCAATGTTAATGATGATGGCTTTTGAAGCACGTTCTGCGCAGGAGTATGGAAGTTGACTAGAGGGTCTCTAGTTGTGGCTCAGAGTAAAAAAGTGTTCAATTTGTATATGATGCAAGCCTCGATTATAGTAGGAGATGTGCATGTCGCTAGAGACGATGAGCTTTTAGATTTGTGGCACCGTCGGTAGAATCACATGGGTGAGAAGGACCTGAACTGTTAGCCAAAAAAAATTACCTTCGGGGTGTAAAAACAGCTCAACTGAAAACTTATTCTCATTGCATGGCTAGAAAGCAACGTCGGATCTCATTCAATGGTAATTTATCTACAAGGAAGACTGATCTTCTTGAATTGGTCTACACCAACTTATGTGGCCCATTCAAAGTGAAGACTCTTCGAGGAGTACTTTACTTCATCACATTCATTTATAATTGTTTTCAAAAATTATGGGTATATCTGCTGAAATCGAAGGATCAAGCTTTTATGTTCTTTAAGCACTTTCACGCCTTGGTTGAGAGGCAAATGGGGAAGAAACTGAAATGCATCCGAAGTGGTAATGGTGGGGAGTACATCGAAGCGTTTTATGAGTATTGTCGATCTCATGGAATTTGTTATCAGAAGACTCCACCGAAGACACCGTAACTGAATGGGATAGCCGAAAGGATGAATGAGACTTTGATGGAGAGGGTCTGATGTGTGCTTTCCGAGGCGAAGTTCCCTGGCTCGTTTTGGGGGGAAGCCTTGAGGGCCGTGGCTCATGTCGTCAATCTGTCACCGCACGATACCTTAAATGTAGAAGTACCTGAAAAGATTTGGACAGGAAAAGATGTATCCTACGATCAGTTGTGGGTATTTGAATGTAAGATCTTTGTTTATGTTCCGAAAGATGAAAAGACCAAGTTGGAGTCAAAATCGCATGGTGTATATTTCTCGACACGGGAAGATGAGTTTGGATATCATTTGTATGATCCAATTGAGAAAAAGTTGGTTCGATCTAGGGATGTCGTGTTTGTCGAGAATGCGACTATAGAGGATATCGGCAAAGGTTCAAAGTTTGTCTCCAAGAATGATGACAGTCGACATTGTGATTCAGATCTTATGTCGACACCTGCAGTGCCCAATAGCGATGAGGATGAGGCTATTCCTCCTGATACTGTCGAGCCTATCGAGATTGTTCCACTCCGACAATCCATGAGAGATCGAAGACCCTCTACTTGTCTGTCGGCCGAGGAGTATGTGTTACTCACAAACGGAGGAGAGCCCGAATGCTTTGAGGAAGTAATGAAGGATGAATACAAAGCGGAGTAGATGATAGCTATACAAGAAGAGATGGCATCGCTGTATGAAAATCATGAGTTGACGAGGCTGCCAAAGGAAAGACGAGCATTGAAGAACAAGTGGGTCTTCAGGTTGAGGACAAATGAAAACAGCTCACAATCGAGGTACAAAGCGAGGCTAGTTGTGAAGGGTTTCATTCAACGAAAGGGTATTGACTTGATGAGATCTTTGCACCAATGGGAAAGATGTCTTCTATTCCGAAAGTGGTGCTTAGGTTGTTTCTTTTGTTTTGACCTAGAGCGGAATAGATAGATGTGGGACGACGTTTCTTTACGGTGACCCTAGAAGAAAATCTACATTGAATCGGAGGATTCTTATCGAGAAAAAGGAGAACTTAGTGTCATCTCAAGAAGAGTCTATGGCTAAACAAGCACTAAGGTAATGGTATAGGAAGTTTGAATCTATCATGGTAAATCAAGGCTATCAGAAGACGACCTCGGATTATTGTGTTTTTTTCAGATGATGATTTTGTTGTTCTTTTGCTTTATGTGGATGATATACGGATTGTTGTGCATAATGCTTCTCGGATCACAGAGTTGAAGCGACAGCTTGGGAAGTCTTTTGTTATGAAAGATTTGGGACCGATGAAGCAAATTCTGAAAATTAAAATTTTTTACGACCGCTAATCAAAGAAACTATGGATGTCACAAGAGAGGTACGTGAAGAAAGTGGTTCAATGTTTCAACATGGAAAAGACAAAATCAATGAGCACACCGTTGGCTAATCACTTCAAGTTAAGTAATTGTTAATGTTCTTCTACCGAAGATAAAAGGGCATATATTTGATGATTAAATTATTATTTTGATTATTTAACTATATTTGATATAAATTTTTATTTTAATATGTTATTTAGAATTTTTAATTAATTAAATAAAATAACTGATTTTGGGGTTATAAATTAAGAATTTTTTTTAAAGTTATTTATTAGTTATGAAATAAGTTACATTGGATTTTTGAGATCAGGAGGTGACATTCTCAGGCACCATGCACGTGTGTGAGCATTGCATTAGCTGGCTGCACCAGCGGCTAGACTAGTCCCCCACGCGTCGCAGCATCAGCTAGCTTCATGGGAATCGCTCACATCATGTACAGTTCAATGATGACGCGTTGAGCAGAGAGAGAGAAAAATTGGGGGAGTCTCCTGGGTCAGAAAAAGGGATAAAAGAATTTTTTTATATTTAAATTATTTATTTTTAAATAAATAATTATAATTTAATAATTAATTTTTAATTTTTTTAAAAAATAATCAAATAATAACTATTTATTAAAAATTTAATATTTTAAATTAATAAAAAAAATAGCATTCATGTCATTAAGAGATGGAACCCTCCTAATATAGAGAGAAAAATATTAATTTTTTTTCTAATTTTAATTAATTACAACTATAATTAGTGAGAAATGTGATTCTAAATATATTAACTGTCACTGTATTGAGAGAGAAAATGTTATTTATAATTCATCTATAATATCATCATCATGTGTGGGCTTATTAAGATTTATAAAATTAAAAATAAATCAAAATGTGTATAATATATAAAGAAGGGCTTCTGGATTACTCATAGGTGAATGTGATGAGTAATATTTCTTAATTATTAATAGAAGACTCACTTTTGGTGAGTAAAAAATGGGAATTGAATATTCAGTTAAAAATTTTAAAATTGATATTTTTCTTTAATTCTTAAGTGTTTAGGTTGTTTATGAAACAATTAGTGATAAAACTTTAAAATTGTCCCTATAATATATTTATTTATTATCAATAATGACAATTTTATTTTTGTCACTTTTTTTATTATGGAGGTAAGAATTGGACAAGTTTGTGACACTTTCGAAGCATAATTCCGTTGTCTTACTTGGAGGCTATTTAGTGTAAATTAACACTAAACCGAAGGTTTTGTGTGTTATTAAGAAAGCAGGTAGCCGTGCTTCAATAATGATGCACAATAATTATGTTTCACTGTATAAATTATTAGATATAAATTTAACCACTTATTATAATATTAAATTTTAAAAATAAATATTAAAATTGTATTCAATAACTCTAAAATGAGGTAATGGATTGTATTTCAGATGTAAGGAGCAGCCATTGATCTCAATTTAAGGCAGTCATCCCGTCTTATAACTTAGTTTGACTCCAAAAAGAGTTTCATATGGTGTTTTATTGTTCAGCACGGGAGTGAGGATTCTATTAATCATATAGGTAGCAGTCAGAATGCAGTCACTCCAGAATTTTAAGAGAAGTCCTATTTAGAATCTAATTGATCTAGCCACATTTAATAAGTGTTGGTATTTAAGTTCAACAACACCATTTTGGTGTGGTGTTTTCACACAACTGCGTAGGTGGATAACACCCCTTTCACTGTAAAAATCTCCCAGACTGAATTCGGACTCATTATCAGAACGAATAATTTTAATGTGGACATTGAATTGTGTTGCAACAAGATTGTAAAAAGCTTCTAAGCACAATTTTGTGTCAGATTTTTCTCTCAGAAGATAGATCCACGTATTTCTTAAAAGATCATCCACAATAGTCAAGAAATACTTATACCCATCATAAGATACTTTTGAGAATGGTCCTCGTAAGTCACAATGCACCATTGCAAATAGTGTGTGTGACTTATGGATGCTGGGAGTAAAGGGAATACGACGTTGTTTAGCCACGCGGCAAATGTAATAGGGATTATTATTAAAAGAATGTAATGCTTCTTTTACAACCGGATTATGTATCAATTGAATTCTAGAATGCGAAATGTGACTTAATCTGTAATGCTATAAATTAATTGGTAACGAAACAAAATTAGCGGAAGGTGTCATAAGGAGCTTCGAAGATTTGGAGAGAAGGCCAACCAAAGTGTTTGGATGAACATCCTTATTCAGTAGATAATATAAACCATTTCACTTTTCACCCATCCCAATCGTTATCCAGGAGGTAAGGTTTTGAATCAAGCAAATGTCAGAGAAAAAATGCGAAGTAATGTAATCGACAAAGGGCCTTTACTGAAATCAAATTAAATGTGAAGGATGGAACACATAAAACGTTTTCAAGTGTTATCCTTGGGGTCAGTTTTACGTCACTAATGTGGAAAATGGAAACTTTTCTTCCATCCTATAGATTTCACTACAATTGAAAATGGGAATTTTCTGCCGAAGATACAAAGAGGGGTCGCTGATCATGTGATCTGTGGCCCCGGTGTCCAATATCCAAATATTATTTTTGTCACAAGTAGAAGGGGCAGAACAAAATTTAATACAGTCATATTACCCGATTTGGATTGATCACCAATGGGGTCAAGTAGAGAGGAGATCTGTTTGGCCGTTTGAGTAGAGGTAGTCGGGTCCTTCAGTTGGATCAGGTTCATTAGTTGCCTGAACTGAGTTTTGGTTAAAACAACTTTGTCATCCTCATTGTTTTCGGGATCAGAAACAGTGGTAAAACTCGAATGGTTGGCCAAAAAAGCTGTTGTACCAGACTTACCATTCAATTTGTGATTTGGAGGGAAACCATGAAGCTGATAACACTTATCAGCAATGTGGCCCGATTTATTACAGTGAGTACAAACAGGCATTTCAGTGTTTCCAACATTAAAATATTGCTAAGGAGTATATCCTGAGACATAACAGTGAACGCAGAAGGGCCTATCTTTCTTAGACACTGGATTTTTTTTCACAGTGCCTTTACAGTGATTAAAAACCTGTTTTATAAGCAAAGCTATCGTTTCCGAAGGATGAACAACAGACAACATTTGGTATTGTCGTTCTTGCTATTGTATAATAGAGAAAACTTTGTTTGCATAGAGAAGGGATCCATTAGTATAATCTGGTCTCTCACATTAGTGTACGAATCATTGAGATACATTCAGAATTATATAACATAATCTCTCTGATACCGCTTCATGAGTGCTTTGAGTTTACCACAATTACAATTTGGGAGAAGGTTATACACAAGGAGCTTATCCCAGATTGTTTTCAATTTATCATAATATAAACTTATTGAATCTTGCTCTTACAAAAGATTTGCTAAAGATTTATTGAGTTGAAAAATACGTGGCCCGTTTTGTTGGGTGAATCGGTCACGCAACTCCTTTCAAATTTCGAAAGCGTCATCCACAAAAATCACACTGGATTTAATAGATGGACTGATGGAGTTTTGTATCCAAGACACCACCATGTTGCTGCATCGTCCCCGTGCTACAAAAAGGAGATCGGTGGAATCGTATGGTTTAGAAATAGTACCTTCAATAAATAGAAGTTTATCCTTCGCCCTCAAGGCTCGACGCATGATTCTGGACCAAGTCGAATAATTGTTGACTGTGAGCAAATCGGTCATTAGGGAAACGGCCTGACTGTCGCCGGTTTCTAATCGGAAAGGGTTGCATGGATCCGAAAGATTTTGAAAGCGTAGAAGGTTTTGTGTGAATGCAAGATCTGGGTTTAGGGTGGATGCGAGATCTAGGTTGTCATTGTCGGTGCTAGATGTATTTTCGGCAGCGTTGTGGTGTGCCATAACCTCTCTCTCTGATACCATGTAAGAAAACGACGGCCAGGGAAGGAGGCGAAGACGAAGGAAGAAGACGACGAAGGAAGAAGGACAAAATGGAATTCAACTGCTTCGTTGGAAAATGGAGAAAGTCTGGCACTTCATTAATTTGGCTGAGCAGCCTTTTACATGTTTTACACATTCATCGAGGGAGGACGAGTACAATGGATATATATACAACGAGATATGTAACGGTAAAAAAACAAATATCAAAAATAAAAAAATATACCATCTTAAAATACAATAATTCTAATGTACTCAAAATATAAAATATTACCTAAAAATACAATTAAACATAATGAAAATTACCTAATGGCCATAAAGGAAAAGTACTTAATATACAGTAGATATTCTCTATTACAATTGAAGCTAATTTGGTAATTAGGTGTTCCATCGGGATTGCACAGCCCAAAATGTTGCTCAACGCCGGCCGGCTTCTGGTTCTCGTCGAACATGGCGAACAGATAGGTCTCAAGAGGCCCACCGGGTTTCCTTGGAGTCCCTCCCTTCACATGGTTGATCAAATTCTTAATGTAAGTGGCGGCATTATCAGTCGTGGCTGCAGTGCCACCGTCCGACGGCCACCCACTCTCTGACACGACGACGGCCACATTCTGCCCACCCACACCTGACAAAGCGGCATACAAGGAGTCCACCATCGCGTCGAAGAGGTTTTGGTATTGCAGGCCGTTCCCGGAGTCGGTCACGACGGTTCCCGGCGAAGTGAAAAGGGCATAGTCGATAGCAATGCCCGCAGAATTGTCAACGTAGCTAAAATATGGGTAGATATTGGCCAACAGAGGCGCTCCACTACTGTTTAAGAAGTTGATGATCGGGGTTATGTAGGGAGCTGCTGAGCTGCTAAAAGAGCTGGCGGACGGTGGGAAGGTGGTCTCGAGGAGGTCCAACTTGATTGCAGTTGAGACCGGAATTTCGCCCAAGTTGACGGCGTTCAAGGCGGTGCGAACGTTCTGCATGGCCGGGAGGACGTACTGGGCATTTGAGTCGGAGGGTTCGACTTCGTTTCCGACGGAAATGCACCTGAAGTTGACGTTGGAAGCGAAGGGTGCCACGTGGGATTCGACCCACTGGGAAGCGTCGGAGGCGAGGGATTGGAGGCTGTCGTTAGGGACGTCGAGGATGGGCTCTATGTTTGAACCTTTGAGGGCCTGGAGTGCCTCTTGATCAGGATCGTAAATTCTCATTCTTCCAATGCCGTTGGATTGATAGAGACTGACGACTTGTTGTTCAGATGGCAAATTGTTGCCGTTCCTTCCATAGCATACCCCAACCTGGGCATCTGCAGTTCCAATTTAAACAATTTTTAATTTAAAATTTATAAAGGAAAAACATATATAGATATATATAAAACATTTCAGCTGTAGCTATAAAAAACAAATATCATCGGATCTAATATGTATTTTAAAAATATTTATAGATGTCTATTGTCTTTTAAAATATTTTTGAATGTGATATTATATCATCAATAATAATAATATTTAAAGATAGTTAAATTTTATATATTAATGTCAATATTAAAAGAAAATGGGGAGGGCAGAAGGAGAGTGGCAGGAGGAAGGGACCTGCTGTTTGTATCAGTGGCACTAAGAGCACGAGAAGCATCGCTATGGCTGTCGCCGCCGCCATGGAAGGTGAATTAACCATTGCCAGGGCAATCAAATTGACAAAGAAGAAAACCAAGAAATGAACGGTTTATTTAGTATAATTTTGCTCGGGTCATCCCTTTTTATAGAGTTTAGGGCTAAGTGTAGTTACCCCAAACGGGGATCAAAGGATCCTATTTTTTTATCTACCACCATTGGATTATATTTAATTCAATGGTGATAATTTAAATATTAAATAAAAATATTTAATTATAAATTTTTATTAAATTTTTTTAATATTTAATTTAATATTTATTTAATATTAATATTATAATAAAAAAATTTTAAAAATTAATTATGTATAATATTTTTAATATGTTAAAATTTTAACAATTCAATTTCAATCTAATAATTAAAACAAAAAGAGTATTAAAAATTAAAAAATGGGGAGAAGCAGGATCCCCCTCCAAAACGGCAAGCCAAGCAACGTAATCGAGGGGGCAAGTGTCCAGAGACCGATCAAGTCCGCCACGTATAGGCTGAATAAGTCCATTGATCATTTATTGCAATCCTTTGAAATTTAGTGCTATTGTGCGTTGGCCATAATGTGCCAATTTTGAAATGGTCAATTAGGTGAAATTATACAATATGTTACATGTGTCCACGTAAAATATGTTACCATTATTTATTAAAAAATATATATTTATTTTTAAAATATGCGTTATATTTGATATATAATTAAAAATAAATTTAATTTGATAAGATATGATAAATTTTTATACCAATTAATTGTAAATTTTTTAAATTTTAAATATAAATAAGAAAATTTAGAATTAGGATACCTCTTCAAATGTTGGATTTTTGTTAGGGAGATGTGAATTGGGTTTTACTGTGTATTTACTTCATACCATAGAAGATCCCTAATGATGATCTTTTAAAAAAAAAAAAATTCTTATATCAAGCGTGAATAATTTGAGTAAAAATACTAGACCTTCTCCATGTAAAATAGTATTATACTTATAGAGGTCTTAGCTATGCCTTGTGGAGTGTCAATGCACACATATCAACCGTGATGCAAAGCTATGATAGTAAGTGTAGTTGTTCCGCAATCTCTACGAAACATTCATTTGATTATCATATATTAATTTTTATTTCAATGATTGTAATTATTATTTTAAAGAAGTAACCAAGTCAATCATTTTTAATGATCAATTCCAATTTACAAATTACACAATATAAATGTGACATGTCAGCTAATATAAGTCTCACAGGAATAGACAATAATCCTCCTATGAGTTCACCTTGACATTTTAGTCTCAAATGTTCGGTCTGGCAGACTCTTTGTTTCTGTACTTTGATGTATCAAGTATTTTGTGCGACCGACTTTATATACATTTGTTACTCGATCTTTGACAAACAGTCGAACTTTTGTTTAGAAAACTCCCTTTCCTCGTCACCTTCTTTCGAAAGGGGTGAGCACTTTCCTAGCCCTAGTAATCTTATTAATTCTTACCACCACAGCATAGATGTGGGCCGGCCATAATAGTTCATGGGATCAATTTTAATGCCAAACCAATTAGATTTTATATATTGTTTAGACGTATAATTTGTATATTTTTTTTTTATTGATTAAATGGTACTACTGAATGACCATTTAGATAAAATAAAAATTGTAATGTTGGGATTATGTATAAAGACAAATGATGTCTCTACTATACCGATTGTGATTGACAAATTTTCTTCAATTCCATTTTCAATGCCAGCTTAGCAATAGAAGGTAAACATACGGCAAAGAAGATGGCTGCCCGTCTAAGGGGTTGGAAATTGCCACCAATTGCTTATTTTCCTCTTAAGATTAGTCAAAGAAGCTGCTGCAAAATTGTGGGATGTTGTTATGCATGCAATACGACCAAACGATATAAAAATTATTATAAAAAATAAAAATTATATATATATATATATATATATATATATTGTTGATGCTTCAGTTTTCCATTTTCGGTTTTTCAACTGAAGGCTGCTGGTTTTCAACTGAAGGCTGCTGAAATTTCATCTCTTCATTTGCTGCTTTGAAATTGAAGTATTAGTGGTCCATAATAGCTGATAATTATTTATTAATTATTATCATTAATCTCCTCATTTGTAACGTCAATTTGATATACTTGATAGAACTATCTTATATAATTGACTTCGATTTTGTCTCTGAGCATAATATTCTCTTGAATTACACTATTAATAGAGGGAAAAAGTAGTGCCTGGAAACACACAACTACAAAATCAGATTCGAAAAAAACAGAGGAAGGAAATGACAGGAGATTAGTAAACGATTCTTCATTCCGCTTTTGTGGTTATTTATATCACATAAAATGCTAACATATATAACACGCCATACTTATTTTGAAGAAGGGCTGGTTGGGGATTAATAGAAAAAGTTATGTGGCCCAATTTTGCTTTTATCTAAATTCAAGAAAATTTTCTATAATAATATTTTATATTATTTTTTAAAAAAATTAATATGTTTTGTAAATAATTTAAAAAATATTAAGTAAAAGTAACTTATTTATGATTTAAATAATAGTAAAAATATTAGAATCCGTTAAACTATATGTGGCGATCCACTTGAAATCTAAAATACAATTTTTGATTAAAAAAATTACTTAAATACAATTGACTTCAAGTAATCAGAGAAAAATAAAGCCCGCATATAAATTCTCTCTTTGCAGAAGAAGAAAAGGTGTATTTTTTTTTTTTTTACCATATTATTCCATAGTAAATGAGAATTTTTATAAAGTATGAATAACAAAAAGTTATTTTAATAATATTAAATTTTAGTAAATTGATAAATTTTTAAAATTAATTATAAATTTATGTCAAGAATTAAGTTTTGGATCGAAGTGAGTTGTATCCAAGTAGCACATGACTTGCATTTGATCTAGAAATATATGTATTTTGAAAAAAAATATTTACACCTAAGTTGCATTTGAGTAGTGCTTGTACATGTTTAAACCGAAATATTTGTATTTAATAAACCGAAATATTTGTATTTAATAAACGCCTCAGGGTGCCTGTGCATAACATGGATTTCACCTTAGTACTTGAGCATGTCTAACTGTGTTGTGTATTAACTGTGGATGTCGTCTGTAGACAATAAATACAATTACTAAAATAAGAATCAATCTGTGGCAATAAAATAAATGTTTCATTAGCCCAAAGGTGGGGAATGCGAAATAATTACACATACAATCACAGCTTATGAGTACCTGGATCCGAGTTATTATACGGGTTAAAAAACTACTCGAACTTTTACATCGGATTGACTTGCAGTCGATTTAGCCCCCATCTATTTGAACCAGGACCCTATGTAATACAACGAACGAATGAGAGGTCAGAGAATCGGTAGGACTTGCTTTCTAATATATTATCTGACGCACAGGTTAAATATCTTTCCAAGAAAATAGAAAGATACGATGATATAAAAAGATGTGTTGATACATGTGTGAAGATCAAGCATTTAGGCGTGTCTGGTTGAGGGGCATCTTAAAAGTGTGCTCGATTGAAAGACGTCTTTGAGATGCGCCCGACTAATGGCGACTTGGCGTTATGAAAAGTAGGCCTCTGGATGATGGAAAAATGATTCATAGATAAAAGATAGGCATCCTAGATGGAGAATGACACTTGGGTAGAGAGCTAGACTCATCGGGTGGTGCCTCCTGGATGGATGGGAGGATAGGTCTCTTCCTAGGAGGATTGATGGGCAGGCCTCCTGGATGGGGTTTGTAATTCTTTTCTTTTTCCCTCTCTCTTCATCTTTACTTGTGTCAATTTATGACGCTTCGGCCGCCGGGCCCCCAAGCTGGTAAGTTGCTATCCGCACGAGTTTGACAAGCTGCCACAGGATCATCGGTGTCGATTATGAAAATCGTCAACAATTAAGAGGATTCCTTCCTTCTTTGATATGATCATGGAAAGCACGTGATATGCAAGTTGTCACTTTGGAAGAGATTATGCAAATTATTGAGGAATATTTCTGAGATATTTACAAAACTCGTACCGACTAATTATGACTAATTTTATCAATGTACGAAAAAAAGATTGTTGACCGTCCTAATCGGGCCGTTCATGGCAAGCTGTTGGGTCGATCCATGCCTCGATGGGAATCCAGGACCGTGCGATCTCAAACCCCCAGCTGCGGGGGTCTTCTTCCGGGCTGCGACTTTTGAATGGCCATTTTGTTGTGAGTCTCGACATCCGGATCAATTCATGGGTAAAAGACTCATCATTTATGTATATAATATTTTTTGTTTTTCAATTCATTACAATTTACATGCATATAAATTTGTTTTTATTTCATGAAATTTATTAAGCTCATGTCTTAAAATTATAAAATCATGGTTCAAAAAATAAAATTTCTGTATAAATAGTTTTCATATTGTCAAATTTTGTGATTATATTTCTATAAGTCATCAATTTTTATATTATTTTCCTGCTTGTTTTCTATTTATAAAAAAATTATGAAATTGTATAAATTATATTAAATTCTTAAAATTTTAGCACAAATGGCTATGCATGTTACTAATTTTCATAATTATATTCCTATATCTAAACAAATTTTACACAATTGTTCCTAAGTGTCATATATTTTAAAGAAATGTGGTGAAAACCCTACTATAACTTTAATCAAAGAACTCAATTTCTTTTATATGATAAAATATGTATATATTTGTATTTTGTATAGACTTTTTAATTTTTACTAAACAGTGATAATTATAAAAAAATAACAGAATACATTTCAAAATATCCTAATATATTATTTATAAACTAAAAGTCAAATTTCATATCTATGAATTAAAAAAATAACAATTAACCCTGATTATGAGAAATAATATGTACTTGGTCCACCATGAATTGTGAATAATGGTGTATAATATTTGGTTATATAAAAATAATTATAACTCAAATGTTGATATTTAATATTTATATATAAGATTATTACTAATGCTTATTCTTATATGTCAATACGATTTTATATATTTCGTGTTTTTATATGTATCATCCAATTCTCACATGTCATAAGATTTTAAATATTTATACGGTATAATTTCTATATAAGTGTAGTTTTTGGATATATTCGATTATTAGTATAAGAATTTTGCATACTTTATTGAGAATTGATGTTTCAACCATTTCAAAATTTAGTCATGACACCATCCGTTACATGTTTGGCTTGATATATCCACATTAAAATTATATATATTTTATTAAATATTAAACTCATTTATTTCACTATTTGTTAACATTTCAGATTACTGGTTGGATATAATTGTTAAATTTTTTTGGATTGTGAGAAGACTTTTTGGATGATAATTTTTATTATATTTTAGAATTTTTATGATATCTTGGATCGTGAGAAAACAACATAGAAATCGCTGATATCATGTACAGTCCAATAATGGTGCGTTGAGCAGAGAGAATGAGAAAAATGGAGGGGGTCTCTTGGGTGAGGAAAATATTAGGGATCCACGTGGAACTAGCGGGTTTTATCTCTTAAAGATGGAAGCTTTTTTCTCCGAATCTAAATTATTTATTTATAAATAAATTATTTTATTTAATAATTAATTTTAATTAATTTTTAATTTTTTTAAAAGTAGTTAAATGACAATTATTTTTTTAAAAAAATAAATGTCTCAAATTTATAAAAAAAATGACATCCATGTCTTTAAGCAATGGAGCTCTCCTATTGTAGGGAGGAAAATGTTGATTTGCTTCTAATTTTAATTAATTATAATTATAGTTAATATATATATATGCACACAAATGTTGATTTGGCTTTTCTAATAATTAGTGAGAAATGTGACTCTAAATATATATATATGGCCACTGTATTGAGAGAGAAAATCTTACTTATAATTGATCTATAATATCATCATCATGTGTATGGCCTATGAAGATTTAAAGAATTTGAAGTAAATCAAAGTGTGTATAATATATAAAGAAGGGGTTGTAGATCAATTATTGGTGAAAGTGATGAGTAATATTTCTTAATTATTAATAGAAGACTAATTTTTGGTGAGTAAAAAAAGGAATTGAACATTTAATTAAAAATGTTAAAATTAATATTTTTATTTTAATTTTTTAGTGTTTAGGATATTTATTTAATAATTAGTTATAAATTTTTAAAATTGTCACTATAATATATATTTATTATCAATAATGACAATTTTATTTTTATCACTTTTTTTTGTCACAAAAGATAAACTTTTTTATACCGGCGATAAGATAAGAACCGGTGGAGTTTGTCGTACTCTCGGACATTGTTTCATTGTCTTATTTTGAGACTATTAAATAAAAATTTAATCATTATGAGTTTTTTTTTTTAAATAAATTCAGTTCAAATAAAATTTGACATTATACTTGAGCTATTAAATCTAAAATCAATGGTCCCTAAAGACACAACCATTGTATTATTTTAGTGAGGTGCAATAGCTCCTCGTTAAGAATTCGTTATAAAATTTTGAAGGCAATTTTTGATGATATAACGGTAAATGAGGTACGGTGATTGTGTTTTCCCATATCTATTATTAAATATAAATTTAATAACTGCTTATAATATTAAAAATTTAAAATAAATATTAATATTCAATTTATATTTAATGACTGTAAAATAAAATAAGGGATTATATCTCAAAAGTAAAGAGCAGTGCATTGATCTCGATTTAAGGCAGTCACTCCTTCCTATTGTCTCTTTACATGCATGGTTAATCAGAACAACAACGATTCTAATTAACTATACAGGTATCCAAATCGAAAACTCGTCTTTTATTCAAGTAACATAGAATGGTGATTTTAAAAGCAGCAGGGCCTATTACACAAGGAGACTAGGCTCATGCCCTCATTCTTCTCCACTATATCATAATTGAGTATACGATATTAGATTTTTCTCTCTTTTTTTGCGGCTCATGCTCTTTCAATTGAAGCTAATTTGGTATTTAGGTGTTCCATCCGGATTGAACAGCCCAAAATGTTGCTCAACTCCCGCCGGCTTCCGGTTCTCGTCGAACATGGCGAACAGATAGGTCTCAAGTGGCCCACCGGATTTCCTTGGAGTCCCTCCGTTCACATGGTTGATCAAATTCTTAATGTAAGTGGAGGCATTATCAACCGTGGCTGCAGTGCCACCGTCCGACGGCCACCCACTCTCTGACACGACGACGGTCAGATTCGGCGCACCCACACGTGCCACAGCGGCATACACGGAGTCCACCATCGCGTCGAAGAGGTTTTGATATTTCAGGCAGTTCCCGGAGTCTGTCACGACGGTTCCCGGAGAGGTGAAAAGGGGATAGCTGATATCAATGCTCTGAGGATTGTCAGCGTAACTAAAATATGGGTAGATATTGGCCAACAGAGGCGCTCCATTACTGTTCAAGAAGTTGATGATCGGGGTTATGTAGGGAGCTGCTGAGCTGCTAAAAGAGCCGGCGGACGGTGGGTAGGTGGTCCCGAGGAGGTCAAACTTGTTGGCAGTTGAGACCGGAATTCCGCCCAAGTTGACGGCGTTCAAGGCGGTGCGAACGTTCTGCATGGCCGGGAGGACGTACTGGGCATTTGAGTCGGAGGGTTCGACTTCGTTTCCGACGGAAATGCACCTGAAGTTGACGTCGGAAGCGAAGCGTGCCACGTTGGATTCGACCCACTGGGAAGCGTCCGAGGCGAGGGATTGGAGGCTTTCGTTAGGGACGTCGAGGATGAGCCCTATGTTTGAACCTTTGAGGGCTCATTCTTCCAATGCCGTAGGATTGATAGACACTGACGACTTGTTGTTCAGATGGCAAATTGTTGCCGTTCCTTCCGTAGCATACCCCAACCTGGCCATCTGCAGTTCCAATTTAAACAATTTTTTAATTTAAAATTTATAAAAAAACCTATATAGATATATAAAACATTATAGCTGTAGCTATAAAAAAGCAAACGCCATCAGATCTAATATGTATTAAAAAAATATTTATAGATGTCTATTATCTTTTAAAATATTTTTAAATGTGATATTATATCATCAATAATAATAATATTTAAAGATAGTTAAATTTTATATCTCAATATCAATATTAAAAGAAAATGGGGAGGGCAGAAGGAGAGTGGCAGGAGGAAGGGACCTGCTGTTTGTATCAATGGCACTGTGAGCACGAGAAGCATAGATACGGCTGCCGCTGCCGCCAGGGAAGGTGTCTTAACCATTGCCAGGGCAATCAAGTTGATAAAGAAGAAAACCAAGAAATGAACGTTTATTTAGTATAATTTTGCTCGGGTTATCCCTTTTTGTAGAGTTTAAGGCTAAGCGTAGTGACCCCAAACGGCAAGCCAAGCAACGTAAGCTAGTGGGCAAGTCTCCTAAGACTGATCAATTCCCCGACGTATAGGGTGAATAAGTCCATTGATCATTTATTGCAATCGTTTGAAATTTAGGCATTCATGCTGTTGTGCGTTGGCCGTCAACTAACATAGGTGATAGGAGGAATGTGCCTGTTTTGAAATGGTCAATTAGGTGAAATTACACAATATGTTACAAGTGTAGACGTAATATATGATATCATTAATTATTAAAAAATATATATTCATATTTAAGATATGTGTTATATTTGATATATAATTGAAATAAATTTGATCTGATGAGTTATAATAAATTTGATCGAAAGATAAAACGCAAGACTCGTTACTAAAGGATGTATTCAAAACGAGAAAATTGATTACACGGAGACTTTTTTTCCTATATCTAAAAAGTATTCTCTTCACATTATTTTGGTATTGGTTATTCATTTTGATATGGAATTATAACAAATGGATTTGAAAATAATATTTCTAAATAGTGATTTAGAGGAAGAGGTTTATATGAAACAGCTAGAAAGATTCTCCTCTAGTGATGATGAACAATTGATATGTAAATTCAAGAAATTCATATATAGATTAAAACAAGCATCCCATCAATAGTATTCAAAATTTGATGATATTATCTCTTTATTTGATTTTGAAGAGAATATTTTAGATCAATGTACATATCAGAAGGTCAGTGAAAGTAAGATTTATTTTTTTATTTTGTATGTGGATGATATTTTACTTGCATCCAATGACAAGAGTTTGCTGTATGAGATGAAATAATTTCTCTCTGATAAATTTAAAATAAAAAATATGGGTGATGCATCTTATGTCATTAGCATTAAGATACATCAAGACAGACCACAATGTATTCTAAATTTGTCTCAAAAGACCTATATCAATAAAATTTTAAAGAGATTTCGAATGAAAGATTATTCACCAAGTGTAGCACCCATTATAAAGGGTGATAGGTTCAATTTGAGCCAATACCAGAAAAATAATTTTAAGCGGAGAATGGATGAAAACATTCCATATGCTTTCACTGTTGGAAGTTTGATGTATACTCAGGTATATATAAGACCTGACATCGCATTTACAGTTAGAATGTTGGAAAGATTTCATAGTAATCCACGATGGAATAACTGAAAAGCTACTAAGAAAATGGTGAGGTATTTTCAATGTACAAAAGACTACATACTTATATATAGACGGACCGACGATTTAAAAGTACTGCGGTACTCCGTTTCAAACTTCGCTGTATGTGTTGATTTGCGTAAATCAACATCTGGTTACATATTTATGTTTATCGGTGGAGCTGTATCCTGGTGGAGTACAAAGCAGATCTTGATTGCTACTTTCACTATGAAAATCGAATTCGTTGCTTGTTTTGAGGCTACAAAGTGTGGTGTATGGATGAAAAATTTCATATTTAGACTTAGAGTTGTTAATTCCATCTCAAGACCATTAAAAATATATTACGATAATTCAATTGTTATTTTTCTGACTAAAAATAATGAAAGTAGTAGTCGAAATAAAGATATCGATATTTAATTTTTAATCATAAAGAAGTGTATTAAATGAAAGAAAATTGCTATTAAGCATATTAGTTCCGAATTGATGATCGCTGATCCTTTGATAAAAGATATGCTACAATTGATGTTCAAGGATCTTGTAATATTTATTATGTGGACAATGATATTTAATAAAATTTCTATTTAATTATTGTGATGTTTGTTAAAGTTTTGTGTACACAGTGGTTGGTTTAAGAATGTCATTAATTATTGGACAAAGAATAAATATAAGGTTTATTCATAAAGTAACGTTGCCGATTAAGGGTACGTCTTAAGAAATATAATATATTATAATATATGAAAGATATTACTCATTATTAGAGGACTTATCGCCATGATTCATATAGTTATTTCTTAAATTTGAGAATTGATGGGTTTGGTTATCACATCAAGTAAAACATGGACCAAGTGGGAGAATGTAAAAACGCTTCAGCTCTTCATCCATAACCAATGACTGTTTAATTTCTTCACCCGTTCCTTCAATTCATCCAATTGTTAAAATATTAGTGGTCCATTAAATGCTGATAACTCTCCTATTATTATGCCTATTCTTCCCTTTCGATGCCATTTCGTTCACCTGTATTCAAAGAAGGTAATTGATGGTTTTGCCTTATAATAATGTAAATTGGTTTTATCCATGGTATTAATTCTCTACAATACACCATCTAGAAGAGAAAAAAAAGTGTTCAGAAGCTCAAAATTCAGAACCCGAAAACAGAGCAAGGCATATGGTAGGAGGTTAGTTTGGGTTCCTTTATTTTACTTTCGTGGTTATTTATGTCACATAAATTGCTATCATTATATGCATATAAATGTATTTTCTTTTCATAAAATATATTTAACTCATCTACTAAAATTACAAGAATTATGTTTAAATAATAAAATTTGTATATATTTTTGCTTGTTAAATTTTATACTTATATTTCTATGTGTCAATAACTTTTATATGTATGTTCCTATATATTTTCTAGTTATAGGGAAAAGTATAATTAAATATACTTTTTATGGAAAGTATAAAATATATTGAATCCTTTAAATTTCAACTTAATTGACATTTTCATTATTAAATTCGTGCATAGAAACAAGTTTTACACTATTACTCGTAAATGATATATATTTATGAAAAAAATGATGAAAACTTTATTTTAATTTTGATATGTACATATTTGTAATTACACATAGTTTTCTGTTTTAATTAAATAATAATAATTATAGAGAATTGATAAAATATATTTAAAAATATTATAATATATTCTTTATAAATTAAATGTTAAATTCAACTCCACAAATCAGAAAAATAGTGCTGCACTCTAACTATAATGAATAATATGTAGTCTATCCGTCCAAGGATCGTGTATAGTAAGTTATAACCTTTAACTACATAGAAATAATTTTAATTTTAATTTTGATATTTGACCCTTATTAATAAAGCCAAATTGATCCATGGTTTTTATATATTTGTATAATTTTTGTGTACTTCATGTCTTCATACATATTATCCGATTTTTGCATATCGTGAGATTTTAAATATTTATATGATTCAAACACGATATTTATATTTGTATAATTTTTGGACACGTTTATTTATTAGTATACGAATTTTGCTTTTTTTTTTTTTTTTTTGTAAATTGATGTCGCTGGCCTTTCAGGATTTGATTACGACGCCGTCCGCCACATGTTTTGTTTAATAGATATTTGTATAAAAAATTATATATGCTTTGACAGCGTTAAGCTCATTCTTTTTACTGTTTGCTAGCATTCAAATTAGTAAACTTGGGTAAATTGTATATTTACGACTCCTCCCAGTCTACTGCTCCTTACTGTCTGCCGGGCTCCTGGCAGGTCGGGTGGTGACCATGTTAACCACTCCTACCGCAATCCTGTTCCGGGAAGGCGTCTGCTCCTGTCCATCTTCATCAGCCGCTCCTGAGTTCTGTCTTGGTCCCTTGATGAATCGGGTGAGGTGTCCTCTGCGAATCAGGTCCCCATTTTCCTGCGGCGCTTTTGCGGTCTTGGTTGAGTGGCGAGAGCGATGGAAGTCACAAGATGCTTTGGTGATTTTGAGACTTTCTTGATGTTTTTGGCCACTTCAAAAACTTTTCTCCTGACCGCATTAGAACGTTGAAGACGCGTGTCCTGCCAAAGGTGTGAAAGTGGTGGGCCGGTGATCTTTGCGTTCGGGGCCTGAGTCGTGGCGCCTTCAGCGGGAATGTTCCCTGTCATTTGTATTTTCTTTTCCCTTCACCGAGGAACGGCCGAGGTGATCCGCCTCTCGGTGACGTTTTGCCTCGTTGGCCTCTTTCTGCCGTTGTAGGCCTTGGTGATAGATTCCGCCTCGCGGAAAGTCGAGGGTTCTTGTGGGCGGTATTTGAAGAAATCACGTAAGTAGGGGCCGAGATGAAGGCCCAACTTCATCTCCTCGGCAATCTCGGGAATCCTCCTCGGTCTCGCCTACCCGGGCGATCCGAGAAGCGCCGTGATTCTCTCCCGGTTGCCGCGCTTTATGGTAGAGATGCCCGGCCGCTTCTCTTCCCATCGGCTCAAGCGTATCGAGGCAGGAAGAGATCCGTGAGTTCACTAAACCGCGTGATGTTGTGCGTGTAGGGAGATGGTGAAACCAGATTCTCGCGTCTCCCTCAACGTGAGCGCGAAGCAAAACGGCTGCACATCGGCGAGTCTTCTAGCCCTTGTAGACTTAGATGGAGTGGAAGTGATCCAGGTGGTCAACCGGATCACCGCCCCCATCGTATAAGTCAAGGACGGCATTTTAAACTGGGACAAAGAAGTGGAGGGCTCAAGATTTGCAAGGGAAAGGAGACTGTCCAAGTCGATGGCGCTCGTCATTCCGGAACACGTGGTTTGATTTTGTCTACTCGCGTGTCGGCGTGAGTGGCGTTGTTGACGCTTGAGTTGAGAAATTTCTCAACTCCGTCTTATCCCCGACGGGTTTAATGTAAAATGGGCTGCCGCCTCCTGTGGATGTGGAAGTCCCGGAGGCTCGCTCCTCGGACCGTGTGCGGTCTTCCGCCCGAGAGTATCGAGATTTCTCCTTTCGGGCTCTCCGTCGAGACGCTCTCTGAGCGTTCCATTGGCTTATTCTAGCCAGAACGCTGGAGGACGCCGGAACCGCATTGTTTCCAACTTTTTCGGCCTCTGCCGGCTTTCTTCTTCCTCGGCCACCTTCAAGCGGAGAGCGCAATGACCGCCGGTGGAGCCGCTTGTTGTTGCTCTTTCACGCGACAAAGCAGCTTGGAGCAGCGACATTAGCTTGCATCCGCTCCTTAGCTTGTTGAAAGTATTGCGGTGAAACTTTGCTTCAGGCCCCGTTGACCAGACGCGCAGTGATGGTCCCGGGTGGGGTTAGCAAGACTCTAGCGAGGTCGCTAGCCCGTACTCTTGTGTTCACCATTTAGAAGTAGAAGGTAGAGAGAGTTTGTGCAGTTTTTGTGGTACGCTTTTGTAAGTGTTTTTCATGACGGTGCCAAAGATGCGTACTGATCCGATTTCGAACCGATTCGGATTCCATTGGATGGTCCGAAAAGGCCCGTTCACCGAGTATGAATCTGCAGACACCACTAAGATGAACAAGAGGTCAGCGTTAACGGCAGGATGAAATCCCATCGAAAATTCTCCGACGCTCAAGTCTGTAAAATAGTCTTCAAAGGAAGGAACTGAAAGTAGAGAGAGCAATGGGAGAGGGAAAGAGAGTGTTTTGTTCCTGATGTCAGAGAGACGCAAGGCCTTTCTCGTATCTGGATGGTGGGAAGGTTGAGAACGGCTCTCGGGACTCGTTCGTTGCCTTGGAGTTTAATTGCATTTTGAGAGTTTGGCTGCAGGGAACTAGAGCTTGTTTCTCAGAGCACTCAGGGTTTGTGAGTGAATGTCGATGTCAATGAAAGCATCAATCAAAGCCTCAATCAAAATCTGCCCTGGATGGTGAATCTAGGGCCTTTTTTATGGTAAAGATGGCGATCCTCCTCCTTTGGAAGGAGTGATCATCCCTGTGATCTGCTGCTGGCCTTCCTTTGGAGGCCGATGCTTTGTGACAATTGTCGAGGATTGTTTCCTTCTCGAGGCGCCAACTACTTTCCAAGTTTCTTTCCTCCCCGTATGTTATCGTTGGAGTTCCTTGGCTTTGTGAGGAGTTGGGAAGATCCGCACTTTCCTTCTTTGAAATGGCGCAATCTTGCCGATATTCCTTTTGAGATCGCGGAATATCCTTGGAGGATCGCATTGGCCTTTTACGGTGGTGGGCCTAAACGGTTAGGCAAGTATCGCTGAAGGCTTCTCGGGCCCAACGTAAGCGCTGGACGATCAACGCCGAGTTGGCCGTCTGCGCGTCGTCGCCACCCTTATGAAAGGTATCCGCCGTCGGCCCTCCAAATGGGTTATGGGCACAGGTAGAGCGACCATTCATTGTAGAAGAGCCCTTTTGGGCTCAATGCAGGGCAACGAATCAACGCCTAAGTTGACCGTCAACGTATCGGGCCGCAAGGAGAACTAAGGGAGAGTGGGCCGGTCATCAATCGATGGGCCGCGTAGAATGGAATAGGCCCATCATCATTGCAGAAAGCCTCTACAAGCCCAATCAAACTGGGTCAACATCGAAGCCGTTTGCCATGTAAGTTAGCCGCTAAGACGGCCAACGGCGTGGACTGTCTTGGAGCTTTCCACACTGGGGTCATCTTCTTACCGGTCCGTCAAAATGTTGACCGATCTGAGAAGCCAGATTGACCTTTTCTTCGGGGTCACCCCATTATTAGTGTACCCATCAGATACTAAAGAGAGAATTCTATAACTAAGTTAAAAACTGTGAGTATGTTTCTTCAAGATAAGAAAATTAAGAAATATGAAGAAATGTGTAGAGTTTGATTAGTATATATATTGAATTATGGTGATATTTCAACGTGTAATATATTATGGTATGTATTGGTATATTATAATAGTAAATCAAAATTTGAACTTATAATCCGCCAATGAGAAGCGGCATTCACCTCCATTTATAAGATTATATGTATAATAATCCACTTATAGATTTTGATTAGTAACGTATGGCTTATTGTTGGGTGGAAACAAAAATGACTTGGGTTTTGATTATCCGCACATTTAATCAATAACACATACTGATATTTGATCCTTAAGAAAATCATATTTTAGTACGCTCTGATGATAAGAAATAAATAAAAATACGATAAGAAATTTTAAAAATTTTAATATGAATTTTCTATATAATTATTACAAAATTTTCATAATATTGTATCAGATTTGTCACATCTCAAAATTTAGTAAGTCTAAATAATTATTTATAAAAATAAAAATTTTAAATAAATTTAATAATAAACAGTAAATTTTAAAATTCAGGTATAACAAATATAAATATAGAATACAACAAATTAAACCATATAACCTGATAATATACAGTTTAGATAATATACATATAACCTGCTCTGCAAACACTTGTAAGAGAAACGACCAAATAGTTTAGCAACTCATCCTTATAATGGGACGACATCATATGTCCACAATACAAAATCAGAGGGCCTATATATCTTTTTTAAACCCAATATCCAGAGGCAACCCAACAATTCAAACAAGGGAAACAATTCAAACGACCAAACAATGGATCGATTCATCGGATTTCGAACCATCACGGTCCCACACAAAACAACCCACCACACCTCAGACCATCACGGTCCCATATAGGTCGACCCACCGATCTCAAACCACCACGATCCTACTCCGATCGACCTACTAGACCTGAAACCACCACGAATCCACACAGATCAGCCCGCCGAGCCTTAGACCCCCACAATCCCACATAGATTGACTTATCAGGCCTTGGACCACTACGGTCCCACACCAATCAATTCTCATTTTTGCCCTTCATCACCTCCGCCCCATCGTTTACCTCTCTATCAACCTAAACCTTCTTCTATCTCATGAGATTTTGGACCGACACAACACAAAACTGCTACTCCTCATCCAAGCTCATACAAAACGACTTCCAGATGTAAGAAAATTCTCTAAAATCATAAAATTTAACAAAATCTTCAAATCAACAGATAAATCATATATGCATATATAAAATAAATAAATTGTGTGTATAAAAATAGTACGCATGTTAGAAAAATTTTTAAATAGTACTCAAAATAATTTAAAAATTAAATCAGATCACTGATAAGGTTAGAGAATATTTATCCCAACCTTATACTTTACAAATTAGAAGAAAAGATATTCTAAAATGCCTGAACGATACTTCATCTCTCCTTTATAACTCACCCTTTCTCTCTCTACCCACACGGTTTCTCTCTCCTGACGAGTTAGCCACCACTGCCTTTGCCTCCTATCTCAGCCGTCGACCTTCCCTGGCGGGCTCTCTCTCCTCATTGCGTACCGCCGCTGCCACTGTCTCTTCTCTCGGCCACAAGCTTTCTCTTTCCTATGCTATCTCCTCCTGCCGCCACTCTCTTCTCTTCTTTCCTCTCATTCTTCTTCTTCTCCTCTTCTCTTCCTTTTCTCCCTCGCACGACCCTCCTCTCTCTCCTCTCTATTTTCTTTCTTTTCCTTTCTACGTTGCCCTCTGCCCTACTGCGCCAAATCCTTCCATTTTGTTTTCCTTTCTTTTCTCCCTTTACCAACCATGGTTTCAGCCCATGGTTTTCTCTTTCTTTTTTTTATAAATATAAATATATTTATATATAATTTACTGGTGCCCGTGCACCTCC
Organism: Nepenthes gracilis; assembly: GCA_033239525.1. Classification (NCBI taxonomy): domain Eukaryota; kingdom Viridiplantae; phylum Streptophyta; class Magnoliopsida; order Caryophyllales; family Nepenthaceae; genus Nepenthes; species Nepenthes gracilis. Next base: position 30,792,552 of record BSYO01000001.1, read on the forward strand.
CGAGCTTGCTTTGAGAGCCATGCCAAAATTCTGATTTCCTTCCAATTTTATAATATTAAATTAATTTTTATCATACCTAGATAATCAAAAATCACATTTAATATTCAAATAATCAAAAAAATTCGGGATATTACATTGATTATAATTCATTGTCCTTTTGATAGCTTTCAATACATTTTAAATACAAATTATATATAATTATTTATTAAATTATATGTCTTATTAAACTTTTAATTCACTCATTATTTCTATTTTACTAATCCTTTAGATGAGAAGTTCAAGTACGTGTAGTATAAATAGGATTGAATGATGAGATATTATGAAGAGTTTAGATTAAAACTCTTGAATTCTGATATTATATTTTGATTTCAGACAACAATTTAATGTTGTATTGCAGTTTTGGATAGTAGCTAATATATTTGTGTTTGCTTTTGAGCATTAATTAGTGCATGTGTGCTATTGAAAAAGTGTTTGTAGACTGTAAATTGTGATGATTTAATTAAGATCATGTGGATTTAGTTCATGATGATTACGATTAGTAATCGATGGTTCGATAGTAAGTTTTTGGTTATCAATTGTCAATTATGGGTTTTGATTTTTATTCTCAATAGATTTTATACTTTGATTATATATATATATATATATATACATATATATATATATATAATTTATTAGTTAAGTGCACCTCCCAAGCCACTTTGAGACATGGCATATATTAGATTCTTTGTATGGTCTATATTATTTTATTATGGTTAGTCAAAGTATCGATGTAAAGTTTACATTTAAATATTAATTAGATGATAATTTGATAAATTAATAATAATTAGTTAATTGTTAATAAAGGGTTCGAAATTTGAAGCATGACAAATTGATAGTTATTGTTTTAGTTATGCATGTATGTGGCCATCGGCCGTTGAAAATGTTTAAGTTCGGTAAATCATGAAAGCTTACTGTTTGATACTCTAATTTTTATATTAAAATATTTTTTATTTATAATCTAAAAACGAGTAGTTATTGATATTCGGAGCTACTCTTGAGTATAACTTTTGGATCTTATAGTTAAATAGTTATATTATTCTTTTGACCGTTTAACGATATTTAACATAGGTTTGTGTTGTAATAAAGTAATAAATTTTTAAATTATAAATAAAAATACGTGATTTTAAGTTAATTATGAGTTATAAAATAAGTTAAATTTGGCTTTTGAGTTCAAGGATGTGATATTCTCAGCCACCGAGTATGTGAAGAATATGGGATCATGTAACGCAAAGCATGAACTTTACATTTTTGAAAAAGAGCTTTAATAAAATTTATAATAAAAAAATTGTCCTAAAATAAAAAACAAAACACATACTTTACATTATAAGATCTCAGTTTCTAAGGACGCTGCATTTTCTGGCTGCGTTGGCAGCCTGACATGCCCTCCACGCAGGCTAATGGCCCTTAAAGCCCACGCACTGCCTTCAAGGTTCCATTCTCTATAAAGTTTTAATTGCTCTATTGTTAAAACCTCCAAATTTGCCTAAACGACAACTGGAGGTGGAGTCTAAAAAACACGGGGAAGTGACAAAGATTGAGACAATAAGAACGTAACTCACAAAATTAAAGCACTGTATTTTGACATTTACAAAATCTTAAGCATCATGTTTTAATGATTTTCATCAATTCTATTGACCACAGAACCTTTAAAACTTAAGATCTCTGTAAATTTTGTTACGAGTATCGAAGAAATCCATGCAATGTGTCAATGGAAAACCCAGGCAAAGCTCTACGCAAATATCTAGATTTCATGTCAAGAGAAACATAAGTGCAGAAAGATACCGCCTCTATGGATTTCAGGGTTAACAGTCTAGGTTAAAATATTTCACCAAAATTTAGAAAGATGACGTCCAAAATTATTTCATAAATATAATATCACATCTATTGCAATTAAATAAAATACGTATAAATTTTAATTTATCGAAAATATGATGCACTCAAGGCATGCAAAAATATACCAGGGAACAATCACTAAATCTCTAATAAAAATAATGACAAATACGAGTCATAAATAATTTAAAAAATAAAAAATAATACTAATAATTCAAGTACATTGAGCTTTGAATAATCAAAGGGAGGAAAAAAAAAAACTCGCATGTAAATTCTCTCTTTGCCGGAGAAGAAATTGTACATTCTTCTTTTGTCATACTATTTCTCTGCCAAAAGAGACTCTCGGCCTCTATCTCCCTATTCTTTCATCAAATTGTACCATCAGTTCTTACAACTTAGAAGCGATAGATGAGGGAATAACAGAGTGGGGAGGATAGAGAGTAAGTGTGTGGGTAGTTGAGAGAGGGAGAGTGGGAAGAATTTGATTTTTTTTTTTTCTTCATTTTTGATCAAAAACCAAAATATAACTTTGAGTCGGGTTGTCCCTTCTTAGGTGGATCCAATTTATCTAAAAACTATAACATGCTAAGACATATATTAAAATTTAAACTACACTATGTGTGAAGCCGAAGAAGCAACTTGCAGAAATTCAATTTACTATACTGTCGTCTAGTATACTACACAAACACAGCCTAGAGATGGAGCTTCATTTGTAAAGTGATACAAAGTGCTAATTTATAGATTTCCAACTACATTACCATTACCATCTCAACATCGAAATGGCTGATCTCATTTAAGTTCAATAAAACAGATGATGCATGCACGGCCTTCCACTAAAACGGTCGAAATGCTTCTGATCTAACCATCTTCAGCAGCCCCGGATGTGCTTTTCACCAAAAGGGCGTTGTGTTCACCTCTCAAATTGTTATAAGCTTGAGTCAAGGCTCCATTTTCTCTTCTGCATCGCTTTCCTTGGTGTGCTTCTTTATCTTTTGCTGTGCCTCTTGGATTTGGGCCTTCATCTCTTGAATCCTCACTGCTTTTTCTTCATGTTGTTTCTGAAGAACTTTCAATTCTATTGTTTTTTTTAATAGCCTAATAAATCACTCAGAAGGGCAGGGATTAAATCTAATTAGTACCATTGAATTTCAGACGGAAAAAAAATATTGGGGTTAGTCACTCCCTCATGAATGACTCAACAAATAAGTCTTGTCATCCGAGGTTTTACGAAGAGTAAATGACGGAGTTCATTTGGCAAAGAGCAAAACGAGAAAGCAGTTTTTGATCAACGGGAGATTGACCAGTGGAGAACTAAAAATGGTAAATACAAAGGTTGACTGGCGGAGAGTATTTTTAGAGTAAAAAATACCGGAGCACCTTTTCGGAGAGCAGAAGCCGATTCGTTGACCGGCTGATGGAGGCCAACGGCCAATGAACGGCACGGCCAAGGATGCCCATTAGCAGGCACAGATTTGCCTTTAGACAAATTGACAGGCCAAAAAGGCTAATGTCAAGTGCAGATTTTGCCCAGTTGGAATTCCGGTCAAAAGGTTGACCGGCTGCGAAGACAAAATGACTGGTATACGCAGGATTTATCGGTTGGTCAAAATGAAAGATTTAACCATTTTGGAAGAAAGCAAAATACCCAGTTTGCCAAGTTAGCAGGAATACCAGTTTGGCATGAATGGATTTCTTGTTTGAAGTCCAGTTAGGTCCATGGGTGCCGGCTCAGAAGATTTTCTGAGCGTGCGTGATTTTAGGATACCGTTTATGCAGAATATCTTTATATTATTGGCAAGAATAAATTTTGTCTGGAATAGAATATTCAGCGGATCAACAATATATATGTATACTGTAAACGGTGGAAAAAAATGTGTGTGAGAGATTCAATGGTGAAAAAAGAGAGGAATACACCACCGGTGAGGAAGAAGAGAGAAAAACAGAGAGTGAAAACGAATGAGTATTTTCTTGTTTAACTCTAGAGAGTTTTTTCTTTCTTATTCTCAGGTGTGTTGCGGATATTCCATCTCGAGCGTTTGCAACCAATTTTTCACATAGTGGACTTACAGTGGATTTTGTGTCCCATGGTTTTTCCCTTTGTTTTGTGAAGGATTTTCCACGTAAAATTTGTGTGTACTTTTTTTTTCTGTTTTTCTTTCACTGTGTGTGACTTTGCGTCATTTTATCCGATCGACCTTTTATCCTAACATAAAAATGGATTTAAGATAATGATATTTTGCTATTACCTACGGGATTCAAAGGCTGCCAGATGCGAATTGATACACTAAGTCATAAAATAGGGGTGAAAATATTAGGCATTCAAATATTTTCCTCCGATATTTTCACCCATGCCATGCAGCAAAAAATTTGGATTCATGATCTTAGAATGTAAGGAACATTTAACAGGTATTATCCTAACATACAGAACTAAGAATCAAGACTGTGATCATAGAATTTCTATACTGTCCTAAATTATTTTTTCTATACTCCCTATCTTGTACGGGCTATGGTGTATGAAGTTTTGAACTTGGTTTTAGATAAGTATATTCTTCTGGCATGTAAAATATTAACCAATTTTTCATTTTCAACTGGGCAAAAGTTTCAAATTAGAATTTTGCAAAGGAAGTTTTAGTATTTATTTCAACTTGTGGAGAAGCTAAAATAAAACTCCACCGGATTGATTAGGCTTACATAGCAGAGTTCGTCTTCTAATTTAAAATACTATAGCATATAGATAAAAATAATGTTGATGGACATTTTGCTTTAGTTTCAAGAGGAAAAGAATTCAAAATGAATTTTATAATAGTGGCGAGCAAAATAAAAATAGTCTAAATTATGAAAAAGAGGAAAAAATGAAAGTATCATTGAACAAACCAAAATGATATCCCCTACACAAACAAATTGTTCATGAAACTCCTCAATGATCTTTTTGAGACCTAATTTTTTGGCCTTAGTCAAGAATTTGTGATACATAACTAGAAAATTGTTTCAAATACATTTGATGCCTTAGTATTCAAATTTTATGTAATGTTGATAGTGTAACATATATTAATAGTTCCGTTTATTTTCATGAAGCACTACTAAATTTTCATATATACAATTGCTAGTTTTAGGGTAATTGAAACACTACTATGTTATATAAACTAAAATCATAAAATAATCTCATTATATTATGGATATAGTACTCTATTGTTAGACTATGTCTAGAGCTCATAATATAAAAGATTCTTATACATTGAGGCATCTATAATCTTTTCATCCTAATTAATTTATTTGTCTCATCTCAATATTAAAGGATTTTAATAAAGAAATATTTTTAAACTGCCCAATAAAGATTATTAAATTATTTTTAAATAAGGAAATTTTTAATCCTATATGTTTTATATAAATTTAGTAATATAAATAAGTAAATAAAATTCTTTTATCATCTAAAATATTTTGAAGATACGGCGATAAAGATTTATGTAGGGAGAGGGAGGAGAAGCACTCACATGATGGATAGTATGACCGTACAAAACGATGATGTTAAAACCCTGTCCATCTTCGTGCATGGCTTGTCTCAGGGGTCCCGCGTGTCAATTGGTGGACCCCAGAGAAATAATCACCCGTGAGATAAAATAAGGGTGTTCTTGACTTGCAGAGAAACATTTGCAGAAGAAAGCAAGATGTTGACACAACAGCAGAAGTTGATTAATCAAACAAGCTGTTTTTTTTTTTATTTAGTTTTAATTTTTTTTCCCGATAATATAAGAATTTCTACTCTTTTATATATTTATTTATTTATTTACTTTAAAATTATTGGTTGAGTTTTTTAAATAAGCTCCAAGATTGGAGCATTGGCTATAAAAGCACTTTTAAGCTCTTTGAAGACTCAAAAGCTTCTTTTGTTTTTAATTCATTTGGCATATTGAAACCACTTAATTTTAGGAGAAAAAAATTGTAAATAAATATTTTTAAAAAAAAATAAAAGGGTCATTACTGTAATTTCTTATAAATTAAATATTTTTCAATAATATAACAAATTATAGTATTTTCTTAAAAAATTTACAATAAAAATTCCCCAAAACGCTTTTCAAGCCCTTTTATGCTGTAAAACTAAAAAAAACTGCAAAAAAATGAACTAACCGTAAATATACGTTTCTGGGTAATTGAAGAGCTGAACTCTGTCTTCTTCTCTCTCTCTCTCTCACTCTTTGTGCGTGTGTGTTTGGCCCCTGTACTGTGCAATGGTGAATCACCCACCATGGATAGATAGCTGAGATTGTATATGAGCATGGTGGGCCTTCAATAACTAAAATAAAAATGAACGATGATGGGTAGCATCGTCCATCGATGGAGGCAAAATTCAGATGGGCAGATGCTGGTGCAGATCGAGATTTGCTGTTACCTGATATATCAAAGTAGTTCTTGTCTTCAAGCTTTCTGGATCAGTTGATAGTACGTAAGTGCCCATGCAGGCATAAGTATCACAGAAATTAATTGCCTGCATGCAGACACACACGTTCCGCTGGCGAAAGCTGACGATGCTCGATATATATATTCAGGGAAACTGTGAAGTATAGTAGTACCTAACAATGCAGCCTCATCCGTTACATTATCTGTATAAAATATTTTTTTATTATAATTTTTTATATAATATTAAAACATCTAAATAGTAGTATAATAATAAAATTTATTATTTTTATATTTTTAAATATTTTTAAATATTAATTTTTAATCATTAAATCTCAATTCAATAAATAAAAGAGAGTCATAAGAGCTGCAACGTCTAAATGTATGGCAGCCTCAGTGCACTCGTGATGACCACACACGGCCCATTTTCTCTCTTGCCCTTATCCCCAGAAAATAAGACACTGTGATTTTTTGGACAATTATGGCCGTCTGATGAGTTTTTAAATCGGAAGCCCTATTTTTTCACTCATAAGCATGATGTGTTGGTTGGGGCTTTGGGGGATCCTAATTCGTAAAATAAGTGTTTCATTTTAGTTTTATTTTTTTATAAAATTTACATTTAAAGAAAAATCAAAATATTAACCAAATATCTATTTTACAAAATACGATTCCTAATCTCGTTGGTTGGGTTCCGTACCCTACAATTAGAAGGCATGCATCCTTCATGTCCTATGGTTGTTTCGATTACACTCGAATTTTTATAGGGCAGAATATCAGCTAAAAACATATTTTATGACCTTATTTAAAACATTTTAGCATGCAGTAATATCATATTATAGTCTTTATTAGGAGCTTTAAAAATATTTTTGTATTAAAAACCCTTTAATATTGAGATGAGACAAATAAATTAATTAGGATAAAAACTTAAATATACTAATAAGATATCACATTATTTAAAAATAGTTAAAAGTATTGCATTTTTTTATTTAATATTGAAAAACTCTATTCTACTTGTACTTTTAGGGCATTGGACGGCTAGTTGATGGTCTAAGAGGGGGACCTACAATCCATGGCTTACAATTATAACCGGTGGTTTGCCTACAGATGTACTCAGGGTCAAGAAGCAATTATTTTGCCTTCGGAAATCAATCCTTCCGAGCACCGATTTCCATTTTATTCTTTTTTAATTAAAATATCTTAAAATAGAATAATATAGTTTTATAAAACATTTGAATAATGATTTAAATTTTTAGAATTTTTAAAAAATTTTACAGCCAAATTGGTGATAGATTTAACCAGACGCCGGCAGCCACCGCCGGTTGACTCACGGCCGCCATCCACCACCGCGGACCTCCCCTTGCTACTTGCTAATCATAGTAGTGATGATAATATTTATTTTTGAATAAAATAATTATGTTTCGTATAAATAAAATGAGTGATATTTATTTATATTTTGTTTTGTGATAATGTGAATTTTGCTGTCAGTTCACTTTACTCCAATTATTAAGAATACGGTAAGAGATTGTGAAATGATAGGGAGCATTGAAAGGATGAGAATTATTATGTCATGGAGTGGTTGATTAATTATGCATGAAAATTTATGACTTGAAATCTTACCGACTTCGAATTCTACAGCCATATAATTAGTACTGCAAGCATGATGTGATCGTAACCATTGGCTATGTACAAACTGAGTATTATAGCCATTAGATTAAAACTAATGAATCCTCTATTTATTTATTTATTTATTTATAATAATTATTATTTTTTCTATTTATAAGAAATTTTTTTAATTAAAAAATTAAAAAGGTCCATTCACTTTACCTAGATATTATATAAATATTATTTTTCAAATCCAACGGCTACACTCTTGTGTTATAGATGCTGCATGGCAGGAGTACGGGACAGCATCCTTCAATTTATGTGATCATGAGAGAGTGGAATTGTATGTGCCCAGCCAGCAAAATAATGAGGTAAAAATATTTTAAAAAATATTTAATTATTATGTTATTTTATAATATAAAATAAAATAATTAAATATTATAATATATTTAAATTTATATTAATTTTTTATTTCAAATAATTTAAAATCAATTTTTCATCATTTACTATTCTTTGTCAATATTTTTGAGAGTTGCAAAAGAATATATTTCAATGGAGAAATATGTTAATTTCTTTCTATAAATTTTACAATGAGTCTTTATTTTTCTAATTTTACTTTTAAAAAGAACAGAGAAGTAGTTACTAAAAAAAACTCTCAAACGTTCAAGTTAAATCAAAGATTTACAGTTATTTTTATCAATTTTTATTGCCTTTTTTATCATCCATATGTAGTATCAGTCGATGATTAAATTTCACAAATAATCAGCTTTTAAGTTCGAATTTTTTACTTAAAATAATGAAAATAATCCCTTTAAAAATACATTTTTGTATATATCATAATCAAACTTCATGACATAAAAGCTTCCATCTTTAAATTACTTTCAGAGTAAAGCAACCCGTGAAAAAGCAAAAAGGATTATGCAATAGGCGTCTAGTTCCAAGGGCTCTCCCAAAGCTTTATGCACTGGCTATGGAAAAGTAAAAAATAATAATAATAAATGAATTGAGGGAGTATATTATGTGAGAAAATTATTCCATATTAATTGGGTTAATAGTGATATTCTATTTATAAATGAAAAACACTTCATTTTTAATTTTTTTAATACATATTTTTTAAGATAAAATCATTTGAAATGCGACCAATGACCCGATCCATCTTACTTTTTTCCAAAGTTGATAACTCAAAGGATGAAAATAAGTTTAACATTGGAACTCAACAATGGTGCCAAGTGTAGAAAACCATATGACACTGCCTCCAATATAGTAATATGATCAGCTCTTTACTAAGAGCTATTTTTATGAATGTAGGTTATTTTTAAAACTATAGAATATTTTTTAAATTAAAAAATGAATATTTGAACAAGTACGGTTGTTTGTTCCAATAGATGTATCTCTTTAAAAATATTAAAAATAAATATATTAATAGTAATACGGAAAGACACCACTATTTACATAAACATATTCTTTCACCATTCATCTGTAAAGGCATAACAGTGGTTAATTTTTAGAAAGAATGAAAAAAATGCAAGATTAGGATGTGAGTGAAAAAGACTTATAAATATCATATCATCTTAGAAATTCTTAATGATAGGAATTAGTTAATTAGGTTACATAATTTCATTTTTGTTGAAAGCTTTTTATTTAATTTTGTTAATACAAAGCATAGTTAAGAAAAATGAATCTCAAAAATATTACATTGAATTTATACAAGACCGCTTTAAATGAATAATGTCCTAAAAAAGTGACACATGTAATATGCTTTAAAATATTACATCTAAATCATTCTTTATTTCACTAGATAATTTTTCAAAGGCCCCAATTTTCCCCAAGAATCTCAAAACATTATTTAAATAATCATTATGAATAGCACAAATATATATATATATATATATTAATCCTTTAATTTATTAAATTATAGTATTAGAGCGGACCATTTGTGTTGAATATTTTCCTAGAGAAATTGTTTTGGAACATTTGGAATTTTTAATCATAGAAAATGGAGTCTACTATTCTCAGGCGGGAAGCCAAAGTCTTGCTCAGCAAAACTCCAGGCCAAACCCACACTATGACAAAAATACAGCGTGCCGTTGCACCCACCATAACCGGTTGCCGCCAGGGTAACATTCATTTTATTGAATTTTGATCACTCCTTTATAGGTATTTCAACAAATAAAAAATTATTAAAAGATTACGTAGGGCTCATCTGAGGATCAGAGTGTTTGTACGCGTGGCGAAGCGACCGAAGGATAGAGTGGTTGCAGGGACTGAAGAAGGACAATTGAGCTGTGGAGTGCTGATCAGATTGATGAGGGTTGCCCAAGTTGTAGGGGCTGGGACGGATAGATACAGGTCGAGGTAAAAGGCCGGCCGAACAAATATCGGCGAAAGTGAAAGGTCAACAGAGCAGATACTAGCCGAGGGTGGCCAAACTGTTGCTGGCCGAGGGCAACCGAAGTGTTGAAGGGGGCAGGTGCTTAAGGGCAACCGAGGGCACCAATGTGAAGGGCCAATCGGGCAACGCTAGTTCAGAGGGGATGATCTCGTAAAGTTGAGTCAAATGGTCGACTAGACTAGAGAGCTGATGATCAGCCGAACTGGTAACTGATCGTAGGCCCACAAATACAAAGTGTCGTGAGTGAGCAAGTGGGTAAGTGTAATAAATTATCTGCAAAGTCCGGAGTAGGTGACCGATTTGTAAAATAAGTAACCAATTTGTAAAGTAGGTACCGTCCGTAAGTAAATACGAGAAATGCGTTTTCGTGTTTTATAAAAATGGGGAGCGATAGTGAAGAATTAAAAAATATAAGAGAACTTTCCTTTTCGTCAAGAGTTACTTGTAAAATTGGAGAGTAAAGAGTACCATTAGTGAGAGAAAAAAATAGAGAAATGTGATAATTAGGTTTTCTTACTCTTACTTTGGAGTTTTTGACTCTATCTCGTGTCGGTTACTGATACTTTAGTTCGAGATTTGTATAATCAAATTTTATATAATAGAAATTTTTAAAAATTTATCTTATTGTTTTTTTTCTTCATTAAAAAGGATCTTCCACATTAAAATCATTATACATTATTGTATTCCTTGTGTTCACAATTTGGTAAGTAACGGCTAACGGAGGGTTCAGGTTTATTTCACTTTATCAGTTGTGTGTATCCGATTTGGAATCTCCAACACATTGATTGTCCAACCATCAGAAGAGTTGTCGACAGACGTCGAAGAAAAAGGGAAACCTTTTTCGGCATAGCCAGTGCATCCTCCGGTCTGCGCTATTGGGACTTCCACCTACAGAGCTGTTCAGCCTATCACCACGTTAAGGCGAAGGCCACTCGTCGCCCTTGACTCTGCCGTCGGTAATCGACGGAAGGAGGCCAATTTGAGACATAAAGTAATGGTTTACATGTGATTGCTGCACCGTCTACCACCTCCCGGCTGACCCCTTACGTACTGACGGTTAATGGTGGCTATCAACAGTTGCGGTGTTGGAAGGTTGAGGGGGTCGGCTGCTGGAAGTGGTTGGCGGTAGGATATATTTGCAGGTAACTGGTGAATAAGAAAGGGTGTCTTTGGTTGTAGAAATTGGGGGGGAAAAGAATTGTAATTTTTGCAGGAATTACAATTTAGTCCGTTTTAAGATAACATATTATTATTATTATTATTATTATTATTATTTTTGTATTATTATTATTATTAGGTATTATTATTGTTATTATTATATTTATTATTATTATTGTTATTATTATATTTATTATTATTATTATTATTATTATTATTATTATTATTATAACATATTGTTATTATTATTTTATTGTTATTATTATTATTATTTTGTATTATTATTATTATTAGGTATTATTATTATATTTATTATTATTATTATTTATTTTGTATTATTATTATTATTAGATATTATTATTATTATTATTATTTTATTATTTATTATTATTATTATATTTTATTATTGTTATTTTATTAATTATTATATTTATTATTGTTATTATTATTTATTTTGTTTATTTGTTTTATTATTATTATATTTATTATTATTTATAAGATATTATTATTATTATTACTTATTATTATTATGTTTATTACTATTATTATTATTATTATTATTATTATTACTATTTTCACCTTATTTCTCATATTATTCTACAAACTAAATAATAAAATATTAATTTTTACCTTATTCTATTCCAATAACCAAATATAAGAATAACAATTTCAACTCTATTCTCATCCTTTTCTATTCCCTAGAATAACTATTCTATTCCCACCTAATTCTATTCCAACAACCAAACGTGTCTGAAAGTGAAAAAATCAAAGACAAAAAGGCTACATAGAAGCCGGTCACCGGTAGGCATCTACCCTAAATGGGTTGCCTCGGACTTGAAACCGATACTAGCTGGATAGAATAGAAAATTTATTGTTATTTTTTGATTTATTTCTTTTCAATGATTTAATTATAGGTATAAATAATCCATTTGAAAATAAAATAAAAATGTGTATAAATTTTATTATTTTATTTTTATAATTCACTTCAATAATTGATGCGCTTCTTCCAGAACTCATACAGGGGGCTAGCGTGCAAAGGCTTTCTTTGTTTGTTTTTTTTTTTCCTTTTTGGCCACGGATTTGATCTGATAGTCAGTGCATCAAACTTTCAATTTTCATCAAGATTTTACTAATTAATAGATAGAATTTGTGATAGTGGAGTCTGACATAATTCATGAAATTTTTTAAAAAAATCATAATTATAGGTGATGATATTCTTCTTTATTAACATCTATAAATTAAAAGATTTTTTAAAAAAAGTTATCGATATAGAAGTGATAATATTTTGACGTAAGAAAATAATAATTGTACCAAAATTTCCTCCAATATAGAAAGAATAGCGGCGTATTATTATTGTTTTTTTAATACTCTAATGGATATAAAATATATGAGTACTTAAATTACTTATATATGCTAAGATTTATATAAGACTAAATATATTTTTACGGTAGATAAAATACAATATATATTCTGGCAGTGCAAATAATTTATATTGGCATGTGAGAAACTTTGTATAAAATATTCTTTGTATTAATTACAATAGATATCATTTAATTCAAGAATGACATATATACACAAATATATACATACATATAACTAATAAAGAAGATCAAAAATTATCAAATAGAGAAATCTTCGTGTATGATGAAGTGATATTTCTTGTGCTTTCAAAAAAAAGACTTGTATATCAAGTTCACCACAGAAAACAATTTTATTAAATTAATTTGTCAATAAATAGAAACAAATTAATAGAAAATTTTATTGATAAAAAATATATATATAATTTTATAAAATATATAAGTGCATAATGATAAGTCCTGATATATATAATTTACAAATATTATTTTAGTATTTATTTTGATAAAGTCAAGTTAAAATTTACAAATCCTTAGTATAAATAGAATCTTAACTTTGCGCTTAATATTTCAATTTGTTCTAAGTTAAATGAATTAAAGTATATCATAAGAGTAATTTTAGGTACCATTTCCCTCATAATGTGAAGTTAGCAGTACTGGGAGTCATAATGGATAAAAAAAGGTTGAGCAAACAATGCTCTTAATTGACTTTTAGTAATTTTTTGTTAAAATAATTTAAAGGTGTAAAGCGATCGTGCTTCTAAAAATTTAAGGGCTTAACTCATTAAGCAATCATGAAATGATAAAAACACAATGCATTAATAGTGTTTGATATCAAAAATTTTTAATAATATTAAACTCATGTGTGATTTATTAGTTAATTAGTTGAATAAAATTATTAGTTTAAGGAATAGCCTATTATATTATTTGGCTAGTGATATCATGTTTCGCGATGTGGTAGTTCATATCATTAAACACGACTTTGTATGCATGAGTTGCCAAGATTGTCGATAATCTTATACTTTTTCACAATTTAAAAAGAGTAGGGAAATGTTTAATATTTTCAAAATGAAATAAATGAATATTCGAACAGTTATAATTATTTAAATAAGTGAGATTGTTTAAATAATGTATTTATTTAAAAATATAAAAAATAGGCATTGTAATAATAGCAAAAAAGTATAACTATTTAGGATATATACTCTCTCACCATTTTTCTACAAAAGTCATAAGAGAATAAAAAATATAAGAAATTAGTATGAATAAATGAGACTTATAAATATCAAATTATTTTAGTAATTATTTATTAATAAAGGTTAGAAAATCTATTTTTTATTAACAATTTCAAGTTAAATTTTATTAATATAAAATATAATCAAATAAAATTTAATTATATCATTTGTACTATTTACACAAACTTATTTGTATTTGTAAAAGACGAAAATGTCTTTAAGAAAAATAATATTTATAATATACTTTAAAATTTAACATTTAAATTGCTCTTTATTTTTTAAAATAATTTTCCAATGTGCTAATTTTTTACAATATTAACACAAGATAGAATTGACAATTGGATAAATCACACATTTATTTCTATAACAAACAATATCTCAAATGAGATCGGATCTAATTTAAAACTCAACAAATTTAAAACTAAAACCAAAAAAAAAAAAAAAAAAAAAAGAATTGGATAGAAATTGAGAATAATCTAGTTAGGGATTTATGGGGCATTGATTGTTGCAATTATCTATTGTTTATCTTCCATTATTATTAGCCCTATTTTATATACAGATTGAGAGACTGTCGGACAACTTAGCACATCCCACCAGTCCACCAAACCCACAGGGTGGGGTTCCTACTCCACATAGTAGGAATTTTGCCCCTTTTTAGATTTTATTTTATTAAATATTATTTTTAAAAAAAAATATTCTGAATTTAAGATAAAAATTCTGCTCTACATGACAATATCCCCCAAGGTCCAAACCCCCACCCCACTTAACATATGGTGCTTTATGAAACTACATTTCTATATTATCTAGATTTTTTTTTGGTTAAAAACATACATATATATATATATATATATAAAGATTATTTATCATATTATAAAGCTGGTAGTTAATAAGATATATAATTGCCACATATATTAATAATTAATTAAACTATTGCATATGTCAAAAGTAAATGTGTATCTCTTAATAATTGATGGCACTGAAAAGTTTCATATTCAAATACAACAAAAGTAAGATCAATAATTTGATCAACAAAAGAGAAAACTATAATCCAAAGAATATTTTTGATATTTAATTTATAAAAATTAAATGATGGGAACAAGTATATATAATCACATCATCAAATAAAAATATTTACACCTTTTATATTAATTGGGACGGCTGAAATAGATGGAACCAATGAGCCAATCAGCTCAAGATAATTGTAGCCCATTAGTCCAAAGGGCGATCAATGCCCCAACTGACTAGATATAACTTTCAGACAACTGGATACGACCCATGAATCCTTTCCCGCGTGCAGCAGGTCGTTTACCCTAATTGGTCGCGATACAGAGGATTGCCTTGGATGGCAATTTTTTGTGATGGAAGTCCCCAAATCAATACATATCATACAAGAGAGACCCTTAAATCAGCGCACGCCTCACAATGGAAGCTCCAATATTCACAACGGAAGCTCCAATATTCACAACATAAGACATCTCCACAATGGAAAGAATCTTTCCTTCCAGCCAATGCGGCCTTAAATAGCGCTGGCATCCCCTCTATGGATAGTAAGGATCCTATCAGACAGCTGGTAGTCAGTCTCACCGCCTAATGAAGGATAGTGAGATCAGATGACTATAGAAAATCCTCATGACACACTCCAAATGCACATCTGCTATAGTGCTCAAACATACACAAGCAATCTAACTTTTAAAATAATCGAGTTCCATTCTCTTTTCACTACTTGCTCTCCATAAACCCAATTGGTAGAAAAACCACTTTTCACAAGTGCACTACAACTAAAAGTTACTCTATGTCGAGTGCACCTCCAAATCAGACTCACAAATTTTCATCCCTACATCATTCCTATAAGTTTCGTTTTTGCATTCTTCATTTTAAAAGAAATATTATTAATTTGAGTGTCAGAGGATAAATTGGGGAGCGAGTCCCGTCTTTTTTCTCTAACTCATCGTCTTTTATTATAGTATGCAAAATTCAAGCAATAAAGCATGGAGACTGGATGCTACGTCAACACGAATCCGAGAACTAGTTGAATCCGAATCGGTAAGAGATTCGGATACATGACGCATCATATATCAACTCATTTTTTTAGATTATTTTTCATTACCCTTTTGACAAAATATTTTCTATTTATTTTTTTGACATTGAAATAAAGTTTTTATTAAAATTATGTTTCCCATTTGATTTTTTATTAAAAACTAAAAAAAATTAAAAATATATATATTATTATCATTTTTTAAAAAAATAAATAGTATCGATCTTTTTCAATTGAAGTAATTTGTTAGAAAATAATATTTATAGGGTATTCGATGCGTCCCTTAGATCCAATTTTGAATAGAGTTCGGCTAATTCCTTGTCTCTTTGGTTTCCACTTCGTTCACTAAGTTAAGATCATCGCACACTACTAAAAAGAACAGAGGTCAATGTGTCTTGGCAAAAGTTATCTCACCGAAAATATTCCGACGTTCATATCGGTAAACAACCTTTAAAATTTAAGAAGGTTATTGAAATTGAGAATTGAAAGAGAGAAATAGTGTGCAGAGTGTGTAGATTAGATGAAATAAAGAGAGTATTGTTGAATCTGGATAATGGGGAAGTAATAAACGGGCATTTGTCAAGCAAGCGTTTGTATGCGTTGAGTTTTAAAGTGTCCCGAGAGTAGGAAATTGTATGTTTGTCTTAATTGTCGTTGTGGGCATTGTATGAGTAAAGCTTACATATCTTGAATGAGAATTTTAGGATTTACTTAAAGGATGATAAATGCGATCCCCTCCTTGGTTGAAAGGTGACGATCTCTTGCGTTGTCTGGATGGCCTTCCTTCTATAAGGAAGCACAAGTTACCAAACTGGCCAAGCTTGCTTCCCTTCCCAACGGTCGTTGGCTTTCCGAGTTTCTTCATTCTTTCCTTCTATGCATTCTACCATTGGAAAACCCCAGTTGAAAGGAGATTGAAAAAATCGCCTTCATGTGGATGGTGTTGATTAATCAATATCCTTTTCGGTCTAAAGCTGAATTCATAAAAGGTATTGAAAGAGTAAATTCTTGTCACTTGTTAGATTATGGGCTCAAAGTGGGACAATGATGTAAAAATCATTTTATTTTGGTAAGATTCTTCTGATGATGATTTGATCAACACTCGGAGTTGCTAACCATTTTGTCGCGAGTTGGCGTTCACGATGTCTCAACGGGTCAACATTTGGCGTTAACCGGGAAAGGCGTTTAGGCCTTTTCGGGATTTTGGGCCTTCATTACGGTAGTAACGTAGAGTTAGCCATCAACAAGTGCTATTTAGGCTTTTTTGGCCTTGGATCGATCTAACTATGATACATCATCATGTTCAATTAGATAACATGATCGATAAATAATAATTCATCAGGGTGGTTAAGTCTTTTTAAATTTATAAAATATAATTTCCTTAAAATCATTATTAAAAAAAAAAGCTCAAAACGTTAACATCGACGGTAAATAATAATTCTTCTTTTTTTTCTTAACTTAAAAAAAAAAAAAGAAGGGGGGGGTAAAAGATACATAATTTTCTGTTGACCGTAGTAAAAAAAAAAGAAAGAGGGATGATGACGTCATAATTCAGAGTGATAAGAAAAAAATCGGCTAAAATCCAATTTTACTGGCGAGAAGCTGCGAAATTGAATTGAAGGCTCAGATATCGTCATCATCATCAGAATCATAAAAGCCGACCGGACAGTGATTTAAGATCCACGGCAGCCACTAACTAAACCAACGCATCCGATGTACCTCCTCCCAATCGCTCTTTTGAAAACATCGCCAAAAATAGTAAACAAAATTGATGTTTTCTCTTCCTCCCAATCATGAAGCTCTGAAGAAAGAGACAATTTCTGAAGAAAAAATAATATATCATTAAAATAAACCTCATTTATTTCATCCACATTATAAGCATTATTGGTAATATAGAATTATATATATACACACACCTAAAAATGCACTAATTTAATTTAATTATCAAAACATTTAGTGATTATATATAATTTGATAGGTCCTATGGGTTCAAATTATTATACAAATTATAAAGTAAAATTATTATTTTTTGATAGATTAATTAGCAGTGGGTCTAATATTCATAACTATTAATCATTATTTTATATACGATTTGATATATTTTTTGATATTTAAATTAATAATTTTTTAAAAAAAATAAAAATATATGAACAAAATTTAAATTTTTAAATTAAAAGAGGATAAGGAATGGGTATGAGATAGAAAAATGTGGCTTTATTTTAGTATACTCATTGCTTGAGTGTCTTTATTTTATGGATATTTTTCTTTGATTTGGGAAAAGTTAAATTTATAGTCGGATTTCTAAGCTCTAATGAACCTTGAAATCAATGCCTATTTCAAAAGATGTTTTAATGCAATTGTTGAAAAATATTACTTTTAGAGTGAAACTATCATTTAAATTAATAATAAACCGTCTAATTATTAATGTAGGAACCATTTTAGTAATTTTTTAATTGGGTTATTTATTAGTGCATTATTATCCTTAGGTCGATCATCGGGATTGAATATTTTGTTTAATTTTCTGTAGAATCGTTATTCTATTGACCTGTTCGATTTAACGCTTCCTTATTTAGGCCAATGATATTTGGGCCATACTTCATTTTTAGGTTGACCTGACTTATTTTGGGCCACTTTCAACATAATATAAGAGTAGGTCGGATTAAAATTAAATTTAAATTAACTATAAATTAAATTTAGATAAAAATTTATAACTAATAAATTAAAATGGGGTAAACAAAATTCACTTATCCTTGTTAAAAGTCTTAAGCTTGTCAACCTAAAAGCCAAACCATATTGGTTGATGGATATATACATTATTTTTAGTATATTTATTTAAAAATTTGTATCATATTTTAAAAATATTTATCTAATATTTGTGTAAAAAATATCTAGAAACATATAATATTTTAAAAATTATGATATCTCTAATAAAAATATTTTACAATTATATTGTTACGTTTTACGAATTCGAGTTATCTTACGGATTAAAAAGTCACGAATCGAATCTTCATGTTGAACCAATCTAATGCGGATCCGGCCTTTATAATCTCAAATTTGAACCCTGCGTAACATAATTGAAAACAAGTGATTAGAGGAGGATGAGAATTGTTCTCGCAATATATCCTCAAACATTTGAATCAAATATCTTTTTAAGAAAATAAAAAGATGTAAAGAGGATGCGTGGTGCATGTAGCGATGGATCAAGCGTTGGATACGCTCAATTGATGGACAGCTTAGAGGTGTCCGGCCGATGAACGTCTAAGAGATATGAAAGGCAAGCCTCTTGGATGGAAAGAGAGATCCCTATAAAGAGGAAATTTCCTGAGATGGAGAGCTAGATTCCTTTGATGAAAAGTTGACATTTTCTTGATTAGAGGATTTTATGAAGGGACTCCCGGAGAGAGGATCTCTCTTGCCAGGTTGACATATTTTTTCTCTTTTTCTCTTCTTCCTCATATTAGAAAGAGATATTTATAAAGTTTGACCGACGGTTGTTCTTATCCAGTGGCAACTGTCGGTGATAACCATCCGTGACAATCCGTAGATAAGATGAAGCGGTTGAGTGGTTTCTTTTTCTGTATTTGGTCTACTAAATCTACCATATATATTATAATAAAAAATTGTCACATAAAAACTATTCATTAAAGAAAAAGAAAATTTATTCAAATAAATTTTTAAATTTAATATTTATTTAAAATAAAAAAATATATACTTATAAAACTATACTTTCATATGTAATTATATTCAGTATGAGAAATTAATTGAGTCTAATTTTATAATTATATTTATCTATAATATTTTTACATATTAATAAAGTTCTATAAAATTTTGTATTGGTTGAATCGAATCAATCAAACTACTCCATTTTAATTTTAATATTATTATATAGAATAATATTGACAATTGCATTCAATAATTCAAAGGGGAAAAAAATGGGACTTGCGCTGTTTAAAAAGAATTTAATCGAAAAGCAATTTTTTTTTTCTTTGCTTTTTGAAAAGATGCAATGAATTATTGACTGTCAGAGCTTTTTTTCAACTAACAAAGTTGAAATTTTATTAAGCAATTCGTCGCACAGAGCAAAATTTTGACTTAAGAAAAAGAGAAGTAAAATTAATGAAAACAATATGATGCCCTAATTTATTTTTAAAAAATAAAAAATAAAAATAAAACGGATCATTTATCATA
The DNA here is from genome assembly GCA_033239525.1 of Nepenthes gracilis. Taxonomy (NCBI): domain Eukaryota; kingdom Viridiplantae; phylum Streptophyta; class Magnoliopsida; order Caryophyllales; family Nepenthaceae; genus Nepenthes; species Nepenthes gracilis. Next base: position 30,812,775 of record BSYO01000001.1, read on the forward strand.
AAGGATTAACATTAACTTTTATTTTTAAATATAAAATAAAGGATCTTACATTTAATAAATAGTCTAATAAATATATTCACCTTACGAGGCTCCATTGGAACAGGCAAAAATTTGAAGTTCCTGATTTCGCAAGAAGTAATAAATAAACAAATAAATAAATAAATAAAGTTCTTGGGCCGGGGGCTCCAACAAAAGCAGTTAACATTTCAAAGCTTACCACACAGGTTTATTTTAAAACTCAATTTCATTTCACAGAATATATTTGCTCAAAGTTAATTATAAAAAATAAAATGCTTTTCAATTTTACTAGCAAATTTTATTTCACTAATAAATTAAATCAAAATTAATTACAAAAATTAAAACAAAAAATAAACGCCATCTTACCATTATCTTTAACAATATATAAAATACACAAAATACATTTATAATGCCAACAAACTTTGAATATAATGAAAAATTAAAAATAAAAGGAGAAACTAAAAAATCGAAACAATTTAAAAAAAAATGTTGGAGGATATTATTTATTTATCATTCTTTTCTGATAAATTAAAAAAAGGAAAAAAGAAGAAAAAGTTTACAATGTAATAATGATCTTTTATTTTTGCATGTATTTATAATTATATACGAATAAAAAAATATTACCGAAATGACTATAACGCCCTTCCAATATATGTCCTAATTTATTGTAAAAGAGTGTACGAGAGGGGAACAGGTGTTGCGAGGACTATGTTGCTTTCACCCATAAATATGTCAGAAGTACCCATGTGACATTGTGGCCCATCGGCTCATTTTCCACCTAAAGAGAATCACAATATGAGACAAAAGGGTACCCACCCTCCTAAAGTAGTCCCTTTAGAAAAATAAATAAATAAACAAATAAAAGCAACTCCTTTTCTTTAACCCAAAAATTAAAAAGAAAAAAACTTTTATTTTACTTTCTTTAATTAACAAAATATATCATTTATCTATCAACATAACAAGACCCACACAAATATATAATATATATAGATATTATATCATTTGAAAATATTATCGATTTAAAAGATAATAAATCTTTTAATAATTGATTATGTACAAAATGATATGGGATTATTAGTCATGGTATAATTTCATATTTGGCTGAGTTGAATTCCAATGGATGACAGTGCTGCAACAAGGAGGGCAATAATAAAAACAAAAGTGTAACAGAGACCTGCAACTACTAACCCTTGTTCACACAGACTACCATCATCTATCTATCTATCAACGAATTTTTAACCACGCAGGAAAAAGGCAAGTAGAAAAGAAGGGAGGGATGGGGAAGAGGAAAAGGCATAAAAATTTATAAGCTACAATTACTGCTAAATCCACTTGCCTTTGTTCTTCTGCTATTTGCTTTTGTGTGGGTCCAGATGCAGTACAGAGCTTCAGAAGAGAGGGTACAGAGTGGCCAAAAGACCCCGCCCTCATTAATTCAGTTTTTATGTCTACCCTCCTAAGTATGCATTTATCTAATTCTTGTAAGTAGTATAGTATTCTTCATGATGATGATCATGATAGTGATCTTTGCGAGACCTCTAAGATCTTCCTTTTGATGCGGGTGTGTTTTGGCTGTACAGCTTGGGAATATTTTCTTCTTCCTTCTGCACATTTTTTTCCTGAAAATTTCTGCACGGGTAAGAATGAAATGACCGTGATTAGTTCATAATGAGCATAGTAAGAGTCTGATATTAATGAGTATTTGTTTCCTTTTCCTTCTTCTCATCACCCGCAAACGAACTTATCCTAAGATTAATGTTACTTACCAAGCTATGTCAATCCCCATATAGCTGCCACAACTCATTCTTAGACCTACATTCTGATCGCCCCATGCCCAGAGGAAAACCTGGAAAAAGATAAAAACATTAGTTTCAGAGTGAAGAAGAGCAAGTGTGAGAACTGTAAGGACTGAAGGAACATAATACCTAGGCATTTCTAAGAAACATGACTTGAGAGGAGCCATGGTGAGGGCAGATGCCGGAGGCATTAATGGGTCATTGTTAGAATTTGAAGAAGCTGATATGTTGCCACCATCAAGCTCAGAAGGTATGGGAGAGAAGATTGATAGTGGTTCACCGGCAGATTTTGTTGGAGAATAGAAGAGATTATCCGGAAGGATGTGCTCCAAGCTGCATTGACGACCAATACAAAATAATAATAATAGTAATGATAATGCGACTGAGAGACCAAAATCGAAGAATAGAAGGCTGATATTTATATGCTAAATTGCATAACAAGAGTATAACAAAGAAAAATAGTGGAGTAATATTACCTTTCTGGGAGATCAAATTCTTCGGGGCTGGAGTTATCCTCCCGGCTACCGCAATTTACATTGCCATTGCTGTCAACGGCAGCTGTGCTCAGTTGTTCTAGCAGCTGCCCATCGGCTGCTTCAGTTGGACTATCTTTGTGTTCTGCCACAGGGAGAAGTTAAACGCAATTTCCCATAGATAAATTGCCATTAGATGGATTAAATTGATCAAATGATGTTTCCAATCAAATTAACCTTCTGACTGATCTTGACACAAGCCATTAGATGAGTGAGGGATCTTGTGATTGGGTGAGGGAATTGAAGATCCAACAGACATGTTGTACAGGTGCTGCTGCTGCTGATGATTTTTCAAGTCCATAAGTTGCAAATTCATCAGTCTTCTGCCTTGAGATCAAGGACTTGCTGCAAATCACCTTGCTTCTCTTGTTTATTTCTCCATAACATCTCTTGGGCATTATACAACATTCTTCCTCCTATGCAATTGAGAGATACATTGCTTTATTCCTCAGAACGTGATGTTAAAAACAACATGCTTGCTGATTTTCTTACCGATTTGGAGGTCAAAAGGCTCTCTACAGTCAACACCAGAGGGGCTAGAACACGAAGAGAACTCACCCCTCTCCAATTGTTGTTGCTGCTGCTGCTTCCTACGAGAAATTGATCCACATTGACAACATCAGTATGTGATATCTACAAAGCAATGGGAAATGCGTAGAATGGGAGTGCCACATACTTGTCTGGTAGCTTGCCCTTCTCCTTGTACGGCTTAACAAGAACACGGGAATCACATACAAAATGGGGGTTCCCTTTTGCCAAGATAAGCTTTACGGTCTCAGAGTAAGAGGAAGGTAACAAATCAAACATCCTCTTCTGTTGGTATGGGATCCTCACATCTTGCACTGGTCCGTAAAAACTTCACAAAAAAAGGCATACAAGATGGAATTCTTAAGAACAAGTTATCAAGTTTAACAATACTTTTTTTTTTTTTCCCTTAAGACAAAAATGATAGATTTACCTGAAATAATTGGAGACATCTTCCTCTCTAAATGTGCTATCAGCTGGGAATGTTAGGTATATCTGTCTAGAACCAGGGTTAGTGTCTCCACCACCCATCCCAGAAAAGTCATTCCTTCCTACCCGGCACCTGTTCAACTTGTGAAACTCTTCGCCCATCATCAGCGACGCAGCGGCCGATCTACAATGCAGCACAATGTGGTCACAGCCACTCACAAATCACACCCGAGGCTTATCAATTAAAACAACTAAAAATGGCATCAATAAAAATACAAGCAACCAACAATCATTACCAATCGAGAAAATAGCCAAGGCCCGTATAATCAACTGACTTCAATGCTACATCTCAACAGCTAGATCATATATCCAATAACAAAAATAAATGGGTCAGCTTCAGTTACCTTTGTGCCTCACTCTGTAGAAAATTCAACTTGTTATAAGGTAAATTCACTCCCGACATGAACTGGGCAGCTAATATTTGCTGCTGAGCAACCTTTGATCTCATCAGATCTTGCTGACACTGCTCAAAAGCATCGAACTTGCACGGAGAACCAACGGTGGCAGTAGAATTGTCCCCCGAATCAGCGAAACCACCGCCATGTATGAACTTACAACTGCTTCCGTTCTTGCAAAAACCTCGGCTAAAGTAAAGGCAGGGCTTGTAACCGAACCCAGAAGTCGAATCATCAGTGCCGAAGCACACATCGTTTACTGAGCAACTCCTACGGTGGAAATGAGAACTGTTTTCCACACTATTAGAGTTATCCCAGTAAGGGTAGAGCACAGAATCGCTCCTACAACTAGGACTCCTCGCTAAATCGAACGATTGATTAACGAAATCAGCATTTTTAGACTGCACTTCGAGTGGATCGCTTAGAAATGAAAGGTTTTGTTCTTGCAGGTGATAATCGTCGACAAAATTATCACGATTGCTGCTACCAAATGCGAGTTGGGGCGAACTGATCGAAGAAGAGAAAGGACCCATTAGTTGTACCGTTGATTCCATTCACCACAGCGGCGTAGGAGAGAGAGTTGTTCGTATTTGGGCTGATGGGGTGGTGGTTGTTTGAACCTGAAATAGGCCAAACCGACGGAGACGAAGGCGAAGATGGCTTGAAGCCATTGCTGGCTAGTCTAGGGGATGCGAGAGGGAGAGAAAGTGGGTTGGGCCTAGAAATGGAAATGGCGTTAGAGATGGGAGAGAAAGGTGAAGGTGAAGAGTTGGAAGAGGCAGGTGCAGACGAAGCGCTCGATAGAATGCCTAAATCAGATTTAGCTCTGTTGGTGACAGCAAGAATGAGACTCTCAGGTCCATAGGCTAATCGCAGCATCTCCTTCTCCCCTTGGTCTTGTATCAGTATATACCCCATGATTTTTGAAGCGTTTTCAGGATCCATGTTCTGTATCCTCGAAAATAATGCTCTTGTTGGTTCATAAGAATCCATCATTACAGACAGCACAGACACAGAGAGCTCGCAAGGTTTTGTAGGTAAGAAGCGAAGAGGAAGGGAGAGGATGGATGAATCAAGAAGATGAGGTCTGGGAAGCGAAAAGGTAAGTATGTTAGAAATGGTAATAATAGCGAGACATGCTTATATAGATAAATATCGCGTATAAATATGGATGGTATTGGATAATAGAGGCAGAAGGATTGTAAAATTTTCTCGCTCTCACTCATACATATTTTGAGATAATAATGACAGCTAAAAAACCCAAATTTGGGTTTTCAGGGAGTGGAAATAAGAGGGGAAGGAAGAAGGAAAGGAAGAAGAGCGAACAAGTCTGAGAATTGAGATGGTCGTGGGTGCTTTTTAGAGTCATTAAACTAAGAATCACAACTTTTGGCAGCAGTGCAACCTGTAGCTAGCAGCCTTGGGAGGAGGGTAACTTTTTCCTTTCTCCATTACCTTTTCTTTTTCCCCCTCCCTCTCTCTCTCTCTCTCTCTCTCTCGGTGTTGTGTTGTGTTAGCCTGTTTGGCACTACGGGATTGGACAAAATAATACAGAAAACAGGGGATTGAAATCTTACTTTAAAGAAGGTGATTGAAGCGCCACGCTACAGTTATATTATTTTCATTGTCAATCCAAAAAATAGCAGATCTCAAACACGTAATTTATAATAATTTAATCTAATTGATTTTCTTTTATAATTTAAAAATATCTAACTTATTCAAAATTCTTTAATTTAAAATAAAATATTTATTTTCATCCTATCACAATTACCAAATTAATTATAATTTTAATATATGTGGGGTTATTTTTGATTTTGTTCCATTATTACAAACTTGATTGTTCTTAAATGACTTTTTACCCCTTAACATCAACAATTTATAATTGTCAAAAAAAAAAATTAGACAGGTCTCTTAGCCTTATTTATTTTTTTAATGTAAGGCTATCCTAAAATAATTTCTTAAGAATATTTATAAGAATAATCACTTTATAAAGGTTAATGATAAGTTAATTATTAACTATTTTATTTATTAATTTTTAATTAATAGATTAATTTAAGTTTATTCATATGGTTATGAATAAAAAATGAAAAATTTGTAAAAATTAAAAAATGTAAAAAACTATGGTAAAATGCAAATATTTTTAATTATATTTTATCAACAACACATGTGTTTTAATTATATTTTAGTTTGAATAGTATAAAATTGTAAAATTCTTGTCTATAAAATCCACAAACTCCATCAAATATTTTCAGAAATTTTCACATGTTTTTTGAATTTTAGAAAAGAAAACTTTAAAATCTAATTTAGATAAAATATAGGTCCTTATGATTTACTGTTATTTTAATTTTATAATTTTTTCTATGCTAATAAAATATAACAACTCAATCTTATACATATTTACTTAATTTTACATATTAAAATCATCAAATAAAGCATCCTATGACTGTTCGAACTCAGATAATTTATTTTGCAATATAATTTTAAATTTAATATATTTTTAAATTTTGAGATATATCAATTGGCAGAAAAGCCCAATAGCTAATTACTGTTAAACTGAAATCGGATTTAAATCAAAATGATATACGTGAACTAAATATGGTAGGGAATCCTACTTAACTTAATTAAGAAAGAGAAATAATTGATGTTGTGTGTTATGATGACACGCGCGGTGTTGGCGAGTAGGTACGTGAAAACACTTTCCTCAATAAGTGCACGTTTAGTCTGACAAATTGCTTCCCCTAGTACAGATTGATTGAAAACGGATATATTGTACATTTTTAAATGGACGAATTTCACTTTAATTTAATTATTTAAAAACAATTAATTTTAATTACCAAATTAATTATAATTTTAATATATGTGGGGTTATTTTTTATTTTGTTCCATTATTACAAACTTGATTGTTCTTAAATGACTTTACCCTTAACATCAACAATTTATAATTGTCAAAAAAAAAATTAGACAGGTCTCTTAGCCTTATTTATTTTTTTAATGTAAGGCTATCCTAAAATAATTTCTTAAGAATATTTATAAGAATAATCACTTTATAAAGGTTAATGATAAGTTAATTATTAACTATTTTATTTATTAATTTTTAATTAATAGATTAATTTAAGTTTATTCATATGGTTATGAACTCTTTGAATAAAAATTATATTATTAAAAAAATTTGACTATCATATTTTAGTGAATTTTTGAGATTCCTTTGATAATAATAAGTATGAAAAAGTAATAAAATTAAAAATATCCTGTGTTTAATTAAAAAATGAAAAATTTGTAAAAATTAAAAAATGTAAAAAACTATGGTAAAATGCAAATATTTTTAATTATATTTTATCAACAACACATGTGTTTTAATTATATTTTAGTTTGAATAGTATAAAATTGTAAAATTCTTGTCTATAAAATCCACAAACTCCATCAAATATTTTCAGAAATTTTCACATGTTTTTTGAATTTTAGAAAAGAAAACTTTAAAACCTAATTTAGATAAAATATAGGTCCTTATGATTTACTGTTATTTTAATTTTATAATTTTTTCTATGCTAATAAAATATAACAACTCAATCTTATACATATTTATTTAATTTTACATATTAAAATCATCATATAAGGCATCCTATAACTGTTCGAACTCAGATAATTTATTTTGCAATATAATTTTAAATTTAATATATTTTTAAAATTTGAGATATATCAATTGGTAGAAAAGTCCAGTAGCTAATTACTGTTAAACTGAAATCGGATTTAAATCAAAATGATAAACGTGAACTAAATATGGTAGGGAATCCTACTTAACTTAATTAAGAAAGAGAAATAATTGATGTTGTGTGTTATGATGACACGCGCGGTGATGGCGAGTAGGTACGTGAAAACACTTTCCTCAATAAGTGCACGTTTAGTCTGACAAATTGCTTCCCCTAGTACAGATTGATTGAAAACGGATATATTGTACATTTTTTAAATGGACGAATTTCAATTTAATTTAATTATTTAAAAATAATTAATTTTAATTTAAATTAAATAAATAGATAATTAAAATGAACAAAAATAGATGAACTCCATAGATTAACAAAAATAGATAAATTTTGTAATAATTTTAACAAAAATGGATAGTTTTAATTGTGATAGATTAGTTTCCAGATTTTAACAGTTTAATTTTAAATAATTAATTATAATTTAATAATTGAATTTATTTAATTTTTTAATTTTAAAAATAATTAAATTATAATTATTTATCTAAAAATAAATAATTTAAATTTAAAAAATAATCTTTTTTTTTTTTTTTTTGAGAGATAAAACCCTCCACCTTTTTAGGTTCGGTGCCAGTGTTGATTATAGAATTGCCACGGTCTCCACGATCCCTACCGTTGGATTAGTCTGCGATTCATCAACACGGGCTACAACGGCTAAGATTGCGGGATCACGTTGGCCTCGGGAGGAGGGAATTGAAATTTGAAAAATAAGGCAAAAAAGATAAACGGGTCAAAGCCCCTCTCTCTCTCCCTCTCGGGGGGGCCTATTCTATTCGCTGCTCTTCTTCATCATTAACTTCACTGCCCTGCACCTCCCAACGTAATGCAGAAAATTTTGCAGAGGTTTCTTTTTAAAATTAAACTTTTAACGGTTTATTTTTAAATGTTATTTTATTTATTCGTCGATGTGGTAATTTTTTTTTAAAAAAAATTATTTATTTATTTATTTATCTATTTATTTATTTAAAAAGGTGGAACGAAGGTATGAGCTCGGTAATTATTTTAAATTTTTTAGGAATATTTACTGTGTTAACTCTAAATTATTCTTCTGACTGTAATTTGTAATTTCAGATTATTTATAAATATTTTAAAATTTATATTTTTGTACAATTTTTTTGGTGAAAAGATATATATTTTTATAATTAAAATAATACAACCATTTACCTTTAAAAAAAACTTATAAATAAATAATATACACAATCACATCTTTTAATTCACATATAATTTTTTTTAAAAAAATTATCTTGTATTATTATTTTGCTATATTTTCTAGCTATTTCTAGTCAAGGGCAACAAAAAGGGTGATCGACGTTGCTACTTCATAAAATAGATGTTTTATTTATTTTTTGTTTTTTAAAATATAAATTTTATATTAAAAAAATAAAATAGGTACTTTATAAAGGAGAACCCCTTGTTTAAATACTAGAGGGAGGAGGACATGGGCGGGGACATGTGTCCAAAGGGAAGTACATGTTCACTTAATTTATAATTCTCCTTTTTTTATAATAAATATTTTTATAAAAATGGTTTATAATTATTATAAATTAAGTAATATGTTTTTGTTTTTTTTTTTGTTTTACAAAAAAAGCTACCCCTGTGCGCAGCCTTTTATCGCTGAATCTTGGTGATGTAATGATACTCATATTTTAAAAATAATAAAAATTAAACTAGAATCATATTTCCTATAATTTGGTAAATATTTTTTATCCCTTACTTGCATGCAAGATTCTATTAAAATGAATCATTTTTTATGAATATTTTATCCTATATAATTTATATATGCATTAATTTATTGAGCAATTGTACAGGGTTATATGAAAGACTTAATTATTTTATACTTAGATAAAAATTAATTTTTAATAAAGTAGATAATTTTACATAATATACGTTTAAGACGTATACATGTACTGATAATAATATGGGTATGTGCTCATATACAACCGAGTAGAGATTATGCTTAGTTAGACCTGTGAGGGAGTTTATGTACTGGTAGCAATAAAGGCTCAACTCTTATGTATCTGACATAGTGGCTTGTATACCAATATATAATATATGTGCGCCTGAAATATGTATGCTTGTTGAGCATATATGCACTACAGCCTACTAGATAAACTTGAATTAATTTTTAGGCTGTTACATAATATTTTTAAAAAAAACTTATTGAACACTAAAATATATAGAGAGAGAAAGAAAATAAAAAAATTTACTCACTTGTTTAAGCCTGAAATTATATTATACTCTCTGCTAATATTTGATAGGAATATTTTATCAGTTATTTTTTTCTAATATGCTCTTATAATTTTTATTATTTTATTTACTATTTATAAGGTGTTGTATTATTATATTTTTAAAATTTTTATAACTGATATTATTATATAATAAATATTTTATGGACATATCAATTCGTTATTTTTTTTCATTTTTAATGAAACTTTTCACGTGAGATATTATATTTTATAATATTAATTAATATTTTTATACTTATATATGTTATTGCATCACATTCCAATAAAGTCCAAAAAATAGTTTAATAATAATTTTTACTAAAAAATAATTCACAGTTCTATGAGTAATGCTTTGGATTACCAAATCCCAGTCGACTCTTCCCGAATCCCCATCTATCATAAACTTATAGGTTTTTAAAATGGAGTGTAATTATTTGGGTCCACTTCCAATAAATTGGATATTATTTTACATTTGATTACCTATTGTACCTATATTAACAAATTGTACCAAAAATAATAATGATTTTTGCAGGTATTATTTTATCTTTAATTACCAAAAAAATTATTAAAAAAAAGAAAAATAAGAGAGAGAGAGAGTGCGTGCCCTCACGCGGTTCATCATGTGACTTTCAAATCGTACTTTAAATATAATTACTTTTGGGTTCCAATACCCAGGGTTTATAAAATACGACCCAAACGGACAGCCGTGAGGCCCAAGAGGGCTTAAAATACCCGAGACACTATTTCGGGATAAGAGGCCCGAGGACATCATGCTCCTATGGGCCCAGATTAACCCGAGAGGTCAATATTGACACAGAGACCCGAGAACTTTCTACAAAGAATCATGGATTCTTCAATCATCAAGAGAGCAGTTGATGTCCGATAACTGTCTTCCTCATTGAGTTCGCATACTCACAAAAGGACGAGGCACACAGCTTAAGGACGAGATTTGTTTTTTTTTTTTTGCCGAGAGCCAACAAAGAAAGATTCATTATTCTTACGAACACGCAACCTCTGCAAAACAATCGCCCATGCATGTAACGACGCCAGAAAGACGCTTTGTCACTTCAAGATTGACATTAGGGCTTGCACGCCGACAGTAAAAAGGCCTAAATCGTGGCCAGCCGCAGAACTTACCTCCTCAGGCCCAAGTCATGGCGTGACACGATCGCCAGAAAGAGTAGGTGGGCCTTTCCCAACATGCCTGACACCGCATAGCCCTGCCAACAGGACAGGTAGACAACCTCCCACCATGCGCCAACAGCCATGTGAATCTCTATTAAGGGATAGTCTCCCACTATAAATACCTAGCTAAAACTCTAAAGAAAAAAGAGAAAGGAAGAAGAACGAAGAGATCTTTCTATGGAGAGTTTTCTAAGGAAGAGAAAGGGAAAATAATCCCACAACTTGTACTTGTAATACTTCCTTCCATGGTGAAGATTCATCGCGGCGAAGCTCGTGATTTTTTCTAACCCCGTTTAATATGGTTTTTCACGTAAATTTCGGTGTTTTTCTTTCCCTTTCTTCATCTTTCCACGCTCCAATATTTGCATTGCACCGGAAGTCGGAATATGGAATGCAATAATTACATTATACATTATACTTCAAATTTTTATCTAATTAAATGCAATTATATGTTAAGATAAATCATCAAACTATCAATATATGGATTGATTTTATTTTTTCTTAAATGAATGTGTTGTTTACTTATCTGTTCATAACCTACGGTTATATAAATGTATATATTTTCCTTAACAAAATATTATTTTAAAATATTATTTATAAAATTTACAGTGTAAATATATAAATATAAAAATTGACGCAGTCTAAATCCCATCCCATTAGTTGCTACACCGGTTGCTAGTTATCAATGCCCCCAACTACGCCATTAGTCAATGATTGACAACACCCCTAGCCCCATTGCTAAACAAAATATCAACTTATTAAAAACCAATAAATGATAAATATAAATATTTTTTTAACTATAAAAATATAAAATATTATTATAATCTTTAATATCACTAATCAATTGTATAATATTTTATATTTTTATGCATGCTAGACGACAAAAAAGAAAGTTATTTTAAAATATTTTTGATTTAATAAATATTTTCCTATAAATAAATAAAGAGTGAAAGAAATTAATGGCTTAACAAAATTGGGGTACCAAGCAAATGCAATATGAGTGGCTTATGTAGTCCTTCCATTTTGTACTGCCGACTTGGCATTTTATAGCCAACTGTTACAAAACAATAGGGGGGCAATTGAGTCACTTTGAAGTATATTTTTTAAGATTTTCAACATACCACGAATAATTTATGATTAATTATTATTTATTAATGTGTGATTAGTTTAAAGATTGAATGAAACATTGTCCATCATCTTAATTTATTTTAATATTATTAAAAAAAAGAAAAAGAAAAAAAAGACCATATTTTCAATGATTTCAACATCATCACCGAATACCACGCATCAACTTCAATCACTGCGTATCTAACTCAACATTCCAATCCACCAAAAACAAACATCATTACTGAATACAACTAACACATAATTTGGAAGATTCCACAAATTTCCAAACTAATGCCTTGCAATTGAATAATATTTAATGCTACACTAAATCAGGAAAAAAAAATCATGCTAAGCATGCTATAAATTTGCTTTGATTTCGATAAGCATGTGATAAATTTGCTTTGATTTCGATAAGCATGCGATATCAATATTACCAAACGGCTACGAAGAGCAAATTTGTGAGCCAAAAGTGGGTTACTGGAGAACAAATGTAATAGATCATATTCTATTCAAGCCAGGAAAGGGATTAAGATCAGAAAAATACATGCTTATATTTCACCAGCTAAAACCAATAATATCCATGTTGATAAAAGGGGCAGCTCAATACAGTGAAAATGAATTTTCTTGACCCAATCTAGAGCTGTTATGGCCCATCCAGTGGGCTAACTCATATATCTATTCAACGGTTAGAATTAAAAGTAGAAAAATAGAGTTCGAAATCGCATCATGTGAGTGAAAATCGTAACAGTCACCTTTAAGTGTTATCATGTACTGGGTCAGAATTTTTCCGTTGGATTGCAAGAGGAACCAATGGTTTATACATATGATCAGATGTTAATGTGCCGTCGGAGTCATCAGCCTAAAGCTGACCCAATCCCAACAAAACTTAAACCCGGAAAAACCTAAAGGCATACAAAATCTCCTGGCTTAAATCACTAAAGCCGAAAGGTATATATATTTTGTAGTGGGGATCTTTGGGGACAAGCTGCATTGCTTTCTGAGTGGTCTCAGCCAGTATCGCCTTCAATGCTGCTTAAATGATAGTTTCATAGAGTTTGTTCTCCATCGTTGTCTCCCATTAAATGCACTTCTTACTACCCCGTCGGAGGACCCCCTTACGCCAAACAAAATTCTATCTAAATGATTCCAAGCCACATATCCTAAAAATATTAAATCCAGACTGACAAGCATTGTCTTATGGCACGGGGGCCATTGAATATACATATAAAAAAGTTGCACAATTGAAAGTAACACTGGCTCTAGCTGCAGAAGTTTGGTAAAAGTGACAAATGACATAGAAGAATACAAAAATCAACATAATCTTCAATTTCACAATTTGATCAACCATATGGATTTGTTTAGGTAATTCCATTTCATTAAGTAGGAAAATCATTCGAAATAGAAGTAATATTAATATTCTTCTAGCCCAGTGTATGCAAGACAATAAAAAAAACTACGAGACTGAATAGAAAAATAATAACTCAAAGTCCATTATACATCATGTTTGGAAGAGAATGTCAATGCATTGTTTGCTTTTCTGTATTTTTTTTTAATGTTTTGTTATTTTCTAACTTTTCGCCTGCATACCCTCATGGTATAAGAATATTGCTCAAAGATGAGGGCAGTCAAGTCTTTTACTCTGGTACTTTTCATATTGCTTCAATACAGGAATGACAGGGGAAAAAAGAACAGGTAAAAAAAAAAAAGGGAAAGGGAAGAAAACGTATTTCCCACTTATGATCTCAGGAAATGAAAGAAAGAAGCAAATTAAAATTTAAGGGATATCCTTATAAGATGATAATCTAAAAGATATTATAAATATTTATGTCATAGATGGTCTCTGTAAGTATCCACTAATATAGTAGATAGAGTTTGTCCACGGCATTTCAAGAGACTTGCCATCAAATCCCATCTATATGAAGGTCTTAATTATTAAGTGTGATCCGAATTCAATTTGTATAAGTGGCAAATTTGAAGACCTAATTCAAAAAATTTACGGTACAATTTGAAATAAATTTTAAATGAAAACTATTAATGTAACAAATGGATCTAGGTTTCATAAAGTTGGTTTACCAATTTTGTTAAAAATTTTGCATTGCACTTTAGGGTTTTGCTCAAAACACAATTGTAATATTATTTTCAAAGATAGTGAAACTCTTCTTTTGCCAATGCTTTTTTTCCTTTGGGTTTCTTCTACCGAAATTTGGTATTTTATTGAGCGATTAACTTATTTGAAGACCCGACTCAAAAAGTTTATAGTATGACTTGGTATGAATTTTAAGCGGAGATAATTGTTGGTAGCAAAGGGACTAGGGTATAATAAAGTTGGGCTCATTGATTTTGTTAAAAATTTGGTATTGCACTCTAGGGTTTTGCTAGAATTCTTGAAACACAATTGCAGCGTTGTTTTCGAAAATAGTTGAGCTCTTCTTTTGGCCGTAATTTTTTTTTTTAGGGGTTTTTCACGTAAATTTAGTATTTAATTATATAATTATTTATTCTTTTACGGTTGCTAATGTCTCAAATCCCTAACACCATGTAGCCTTACTAATTTGCAAATCTCCCAATTCGGAAGTACATCAAAAAGCTGGCCAGGTGGAAAGTCTCCTCGACCTAGAACTTGAATCTCCCTTTCTTACGGCCAAAACCACAAAGGGGTGAGTTTTTAGTTCACCACAGAAAGGAAAAACCCCTAATCATCGGCAGTGAGGTGGTGACAAGGGAAACTTGGCCTCCAAAAGTTGGTACAAAAACGGTAACAGCAATAACAAAGCCTTATATCTTCCTATAAGGAAAAAAAGAGATCTAATTCATAATATATGGATAGTTGCATCATTTATATAGAATAAAAAGATGATTAATTTAGTAATTATATAAATATCCTTTTTATAAAAAAAGCCCCATTAAAGAATAATAAAATTATATAAAATTATAATATTTAATTATTTTGATAAATCATTAAGTATGTATTATGTGATCTGAGATTATTCTAACACTGTGATTAGCCGACGTTGATGTGGCCCTTTTTCTGTAGTAGCACTGATAATCCACACTTAAATTTTACTCCCAATGTTCCATAATATGAGAGGAAACAAGACTCCAATAACTGTCGCCTGAAAGAAATGGCCGGCATTATAAAGTGGGTTCCTCCCGCAAGACAAGTGCTGCTTCCAGAAACAAGCTTTGCACTGAGTAAGAAGTGACTGGGAGTACTTAGTGAGGGGAAGTTGCCAGTCAAATGCTTTGGAGTTCTCTTACCTTACACTAATCTTTCTTGCTGCATATGGCCAACAAAGAAAAACAGATATCAGAACCAAAGCTGCGCATAGAGATTCCTATCGCATGGTAGGGGTCTGATTTATACCTAATTATATTCTTTTTTTTGGTAAGTAATACCTAATTGTATTCGATTAAATTACAGTTGAGATTCGGAGCCCTCAGCATCAAATGGGTGCCAGTCCAGGAGATTATAACGGCCAACCGACCAATGAAGGAGATTAATCAATGATTCAACCAACAATAGCAACGTGAGTGAGATTTGTCGATGATTTTTCCTTGTTTGATGATTTCACTAGTATTGAAACCGCACGCCGGCGTCGTTGGTCGGCATCTGAGAAGCTCTCAGCTTCACACAGAGCATTTGAGACGCAAAGGAGAGGATTAGAGCGCGAGTAGCAGCCACTCAGGGAACATGCTGAGATAGCGACCGGAGACGGAAGGCGATTCGACGGAGAATGGTGAGGTGAGTGTTGGGGAAAAACACTCGGACGGCACGGTGACCGAGCGGACAGAGTTCTCGGACAGCACACAGAGCAGAGCTCTCGGACGGCAAGGAAAGTAAGGATAGAGAACAAAGGAGAACTCACAAGTTTAAAGTGGAAAGCCCTTCTAAACCAAGGGAAAAAACCACGAAGAAATGTACTATAAGAGAATATTTTACAGGTGTTGGCTACTCAAACTCTAACGAAAGAAAACAATCTCAAGTATACAACATTCCTCTCTCAAAGTGTATCTCCCTCTATCTTTACAACAAAGCTTGCCCACAGCTCTCTCAAGGCTCATAGAACTCAAAATGTCCCAACTCTAGCACACACCAGTAAGGGCAACAAGCTTCTATATATATACACAAAGGGTGGCGTGTCCGCCCACCCTACTGGACGTAGGTCTCCAGACCTACGCCCTAGGCCTGCCATGACAGGCGCATGCTTGGCGTGTCGGATGGCGGAGCTGTCATCGGAAAGTTGCGGCGGCCGCAACATCCAATCGAGTGGATGACCAATCCACTCCGCAAAACGGCCACCGTGCCCTCTACGTTGATAGAGTCAACGCCTACGATTCAAGGCTCATCGTCCTCGTCCTCAGCAACCGCTCGGACATGACGCCTCAACAAAAGGAGTCCTCGTCCGTTCTTCACAACGGAGTCCGCGGACATCATGCCACTCGGGAGTGACCCCAACAAACTTCCCCTCACGCACCGAGTGAGAGTGAAGTTAGTTAGGCCGGCAATGTCACAATAAGCTTCTAGCTTCCCCTTTAGCAAAATCTTGTCAACACGTTCGACCCATTTTTTCCGATCGGACCTTCCCAATTGATAGCGCCCATCATCAAAAACATCTCTCACCCAATGATATCGCACGTCAATATGTTTTGTGAGAATGGAATGAGGAGTTTTTACACAAGTGAATGATACTTTTGACTATCACAAAGGACCTCGTACGTCTCATGCCTTAGACCCAACTCTTGGACGAACCTCTTCATCCAAAGCATCTCTTTATAGGCCTCGGTCACCACGAATAAACTCTGCTTCCGTAGTGGAGAGAGCGACGCACCTTATGACTTGACCGAGGAGACCGCCCCTCCCGCAAACTTCACCAAGTATCCGGACGTTGATTTCCGAGAATCAACGTCCCCTGCCATATCTGCGTCCGTGTACGCAATCAGTTGAGGCTTTTCATCTCAAACTGCAAACCCCGTCTTGGAGGTCCGCCGAAGATATCTCGAAGATCCACTTCACTCTCGACCAATGCTCCATACACGGGGTTTGAGAGGAATCTGCTCACAAGGCCAACCACATGAGCAATAATAGGCCACGTACACACGGCCGCGTACATAAAGGTCGCTAACGGCCGAGGAGTAAGGTATCTTACTCATGCGCGCCTTTCGGTGTCCGAGGACGGATCTTGCTGTTTGCTCAACTTAAAATGGTTGGCAAAGAAGTCTTGGCTGTGCTTGGACCCTTCCATGCTGAATCTCTGGAGCACCTTTTCAATATAGCCTTCCTGGGACAGCCAAAGCTTCTTGCCCTCTCGGTCGCGAGAAATTCTGATTCCCAGAATTTGTTTCGCCGGTCCGAGATCTTTCATGGCGAAAGACTGTCCGAGTTGCTTCTTCAGCTCCTTGATCCGAGCATTATTCTGTTCGACAACCAGCATGTCATCCACATAAAGAAGAAGGATGACGAAATCGCTTTTCCGAGAACTTCTTCACAAAGACACAAAGTGGTCCGAAGAAGTCTTATGGTACCCTTGTCAGGCCATAGCAGGACTCAAACTTCCGATACCATCGTCTCGGAGCTGTTTTCACCCATACAAGACTCTTCTTCAAACGACAAACCAGTCCCTCCTTTCTTTTGACTTCAAAACCATCTGGTTGCTCCATGTAGATCTCTTCCTCTAGATCTCCATGAAGAAGGCTGTTGTCAGGACATCCAGTTGCTCAATCTCCAGGTCCAAAGCTGCTGCCAGTCTGAGCACTACACGGACCGAGAACATCTTCACAACGGGCGCAAAAATTTCACCAAAGTCAACACCCTTTTGTTGACCAAATCCCTTGACCACAAGTCGAGCCTTGTGTCTCGGGGCGCTCGGGTCCTCGGTCGCCTTCAGCTGGAAGACCCATTTGTTCTTCAGGGCCTTCTTCCCCTTAGGCAGCTTGGCTAGCTCAAAGGTATGGTTCTCATGAAGTGAGACCATTTCCTCTTCCATGGCCTCAAATCATTTATCCTTCTGGGAGCTCCTCATAGCCTCGCCAAAATCCTCTGGTTCTCCAACATCAGTGAGGAGGACGTATTCACTTGTTGGAAGGCGGACGGACGGTCGTCTCGGCCTGGACGACCGTCTCACAAATGCCTCCTCATCCACTTGAGGCACCAAATCCTCAACTCCGATCCCGAGGCGCCTGAATCGCCCGATCCCGATTGGCAACAACTCTCGGTCGACGCGTCGGACGCAAGACGTCTGGGACGAACATTATCGCCTTTGTCCCCCTGGGAAGTGTTGGGTAGAGACTTGACTCTTTCCCAAAGTCCTCTATGGTCTCGTCCTCAACAAAACCACGTCTCGGGACCGTACCGGACTTCTTTTCCTTTGGGTCATACGATCTAAACCCAAACTCATCCTCATTTATAGCCCGGAAAGACACATTGCAAGGTCTTTGGCTCAAGCTTGGTTCTCTCATCTCTCGGAACATGAACAAAGACTTTCTGACCCAAAAGTCCTGAGATGGTTGTAAGCTGGTTCCCTTCCGGTCCAAATCCGCTCTGAAACTTTCCCATCCAGAGGCTTACAAGGCGACCGGTTGATCACGTGGGCGGCCGTCTTTAAGGCCTCGGCCCAAAAGGATTCCGGAAGCCTGGCCTCGGACAACATGCACCTGACCCTTTCCATCAGAGTGCGATTCATCCTCTCGGCCACACCATTCAGTTGCGGCGTCTTGGGTGGAGTCTTCTAATGTTTGATGCCAAGAGTCTTGCAATAGGCATCAAACGTTCCAATGAACTCACCGCCGTTGTCGCTCACTCTGA
The DNA here is from genome assembly GCA_033239525.1 of Nepenthes gracilis. Classification (NCBI taxonomy): domain Eukaryota; kingdom Viridiplantae; phylum Streptophyta; class Magnoliopsida; order Caryophyllales; family Nepenthaceae; genus Nepenthes; species Nepenthes gracilis. Next base: position 30,831,605 of record BSYO01000001.1, read on the forward strand.
CCTTTAACCTCTTCCCGGTTTCTCGCTCAACGAGCGATTGAACGAACTCAAAGGTTCCCGCAACACGGGTCCTTAGTTTTCAACGGGAACACCTGACTTCCTTCCGAACAATCCACAATGAAGGTCACAAAGTATTGTGCACCTCCAAATGACTTCTCGGTAGAGGCCCACACACGTCTGTGTGGACGAGTTCCAAGACCTTGGACCTCTTGGAAGATGCGTCTCCGAAAAGGAGACCCTTCGTTGCTTTCCCGTCATGCGGTGAGGAGGGGGTCCTCGGCATTTCTCCATCCATCTCTAGAATGAGACCCTTTTCGCGGAGATGACTCATGCCACGCACACTCATGTGTCCGAGTCTTTTATGCCACGAGCCCGAGGACTCCACACTCCTCGTAGCATTCACCCGCTACCTCGGCTGAGCGTTCATAGTGTAAAGGCCTGAAGCCTTTACTCCTCGAGCAACCACCATCGAGCCCCTCTTGACTTGAAGCTGCCCGTCACAAAAGACGCTGCGGTAGCCTTCATCGTCGAGTCGTGTCCGTGAAATGATATTCATGCGAATATCGGGGACGTGTCGGACGTCCTCAAAATCAGCCGGGCACCGGTGTTGGTTAACAAGGAGATGTCTCCTCGTCCAACAATTTTGGGACGTCTCAAGTTGCCCATCTTCAATACTCCTGGGGCGTAGGGAGTATAAGTGGAGAACAGCTCTCTCCTGGGAGTGACGTGGATAGATGCGCCAAAATCCACCACCCAGTCAGAGGCTTGCTCAGCCACGCTCACTGAGTCTTCAGACTCGCAAGCCAAAAGGAGGTCACCTCCTGTGACGACAGAGACCGAGGACTCTTCCTCGCCGCGTCTCTTCATGCCCCTATCTCCTCCAGCGTTTTCACGCTTCCATTTGTAACAAAATTTCTTGATGTGGCCTTTCTTGCCACAATGATGGCACTCCATATCCTGATACCGAAAACGTGACTTACTTCGCCCTTTGTCTTCAGATTTTGGGCCACATCCTCGGCTTCTTCCCCTTGACTCAGTGACAAGGATCTCGGATTGCTGAGAGGTCGTCGTTCCCTGAGAACGCCGCCGCACCTCCTCGTTCAAAGATGGCTCCTTTGACCATCTCCAAATTCACCACGTTGTTTGAGTCAGATTGGCGATGGTGACCCTTATGGTCTCCCATGAGTCCGGGAGGGTTGCTAGGAGCCAAAGTCCGAGCACCTCATTCTCGAACTTAATACCCATGCGATCGGTAGGTCCACACGCATACGAAATTCATTCGGTGGGTCGCAATGGATGATCCGATCCTTGTAACGGATATGTACCCGACCTCATCAAGTGATAAATTTTGTTATTCCTTGACTTAGAAGCAAAAGCTTCTTCAACTTTTCAAAGCGTCTTGGCATTCGTTTCTCTGCGAACGTGGTTGTGCACGCGTTGTCATCAATGAATCGCCGTATAAGGCCGCACACTTGCTCAGGTTCCAGCGTCCATGCCTCGTCCGTTTTCCGTCGGCTTTTACGTGGCAAAAACCGGATTATGCATGGACTTCACATATAGCAAGTCGACATCTTGCTTTGCCAAGCTGTCATAGTTGGATCCGTTCAAGCAAGGCATTTTGCTTCCGTACTCCATAGCGGCCCGACAATAAGATCACCGTACAAAGAACCTAAATCTCCGATACCACTTGTTGGGAAAAACACTTTCGGGCGGCACGGTGACCGAGCGGACCGAGTTCTCGAAAGACACGTGAGCAAAGCTCTCGGACGGCAAGGAAAGTAAGGATAGAGAATAAAGGAGAACTCACAAGTTTTAACGTGAAAAGCCCTTCTAAACTAAGGGAAAAAACCACAAAGAAATGTACTATAAGAGAATTGTTTACAGGTGTTGACTACTCAAGCTCTAATGAAAGAAAACAATCTCAAGTGTACAACCTTCCTCTTTCAAAGTGTATCTCCCTCTATCTTTACAACAAAAAGCTTACTGACTCTCTCGAGGCTCATAGAACTCAAAATGTCCCAACTCTAGCACACACCGGTAAAGGGCAACAAGCTTCTCATATATATACACAAAGGGTGGCGTGTCCGCCCACCCCATCGGACGTAGGTCTCCGGACTGCGCCCTAGGCCCATGATGAGCGCATGCTTGGCGTGTCGGATGGCGAGGCTGTCATCGGGAAGTTGCGGCCATTGCAACATCCAATCAGTGGATGACCAACCCACCCGCAAACGCGGCCACTGCGCAGCCTACGTTGATAGAGTCAACGCCTACGATTCAAGGCTCCTCGTCTCGTCTTCCAAGAACCGCTCGGACATGACGCCTTAACAAAAGGAGTCCTCGTCCGTTCTTCACAACGGAGTCCGCGGACATCATGCCACTCGGGAGTGACCCCAACAGTGAGATCAAATAGAACTAATCGATCGTGTACAGGCGATCTTACAGCACAATTGGGAGCCTACCCCACATTTTCATTTTCGTGGGTTTTACTTCTTTTAATTATAATTATTTAATATTAATTAAATAATTATAATTAAAAAAAATTAAATCAATTTTATCCTTTAAAAAATAGAAACATCGAATTCATCTTACAAAGGCTAAAATTTTCGCTCCAAAAAGGAATTTTTGTGCACAGTCATCACCATTTATCTCCTTCCTAATAGTGGTCATTCTACTTTTAGAATCTTTGGGGATCTAGATGTCATTAAAGGGATTGAGAGGGCTTTATCTATTAAAAAAATAAAAATAGTTATTTTTTATATTTTTATTATTTATTTTTAAATAAATAATTATAATCTAATTAATTTAAAATAATTTTTTAATTTTTTTCAATTTAATGAATCATGATCATAGATTGTTATTAAAATTTTAAATTAATTAAGCAAACTCTATTTTTTTTTTAAATAAATGGGATTATTCTCTCCCTTTTTAATAATTTTAAAATAATTAATTTTAACCAATATTTTAAATTTTTTAAATATAATTAAATTAAATCTATTAAAAAAAATAAACAATCAAAATATTGACAATAAGCTTTCCCATTTTTATGAGATATGAAACTTTTTTGAATCCTGTATTTAAAAATAAAGAGTTATGATATAAAAAATGAATCCCTTCATGTCTTTTAAAAATAGAGCTTCACCGAATCAATCATTAAAAACCCAATCTCTGAAATGAATACTGACCCTATCAAAAAAAGACAAATATAGAAAATATTGTTTATTAAATTTTTATAAAATAAATAAATTTGATGGGTATAATTGTTGTAGACCCAAGAGAAAGGTTCATCAAGGATTTGACCCATAGTTGAATAAAGTCTCAGTCGGCCCATATAGCCCAAAGTAGGTAAATGGCCTCGTCGATCTTATTTGGATAATTCACTTTCTGTATGATGATGATATCAACTCTAACCGATTGGAGAACACAATTTTCTTCTCTTATTTGGATAGTTTAACAGACTTCGACCGTCCAGTTTAGAATCGTTGATCAAACGACATTCTTTTATCCATTCGGACAGTTCTATGGGCAGTTGGTAAAGAAATTAATTGCCCCATAACTTTATATATATCATTTCTTTTCAACAGGAAGAAAGGAAACGGACAACTAAAAGCCCAAAAAGTTAGCATGGACAATTCTAAGACACTTTAAACACATTTTCTCTCTTATTAATACGCTTTTCATTAAGTGCACATCATAAAATTATTTTACAAATATTATTACTTTACATCGTCTATTTTTTTTTAACAAAGAAATATTATTGATTCGAGTATCGGAGGATGTATGCGATAAGTGTCATGAATCTTTTGATTATTTATTTATTGTATTATATAGGATTTAGATTCGAAGCGTACGGAAATTGGACTCTATTTTCAATCTTTCAAATTAAGCAAATCGGTTCTTAGCTCTCTAGTCTATATAATAATTCAGATTTGAGGATATATTAAAATTAATAGACAAAAATATTTTTTGATAACATCTAAAAAAAATCAAATAAAATCTTCAAAGTATTTCATTAGAAAAAATAAGGCTAGTCGTTTTTATCACATCCAATAATTCAACAGTTATTCAACTTTACTCTTCAGAATTAAACTCATATGTATAATTTAATAAATTCAACATAACACTTGTAAAAGACAAAATCATATAAATTATAATTTTCTATCTTAATTTTAAGGTGTAGATTTTACATGAATTATTCAATTGTATCTTAATTATATTACGCATACTGAGTTGACAGAAAGCCACAAACCAATAATAAAAACTTTGAAGAAATAGGGTGAAATTTGAACCTTTGTCTTTTGACATGGGGCTAGGGACCATAAAGTGATAGCCTCTTATTCATATTCCGAGACATCTAATAGTTTGACAACTATTTATATTTATGTTAATTATATTTTGGGTAAAAATCCAAATTTTATATTCACAGTTTAAAAAATTATGGTGTAAAACTTTGTTTATCTTCAAACAAACTCTATATATCTTCAAACTCCTTTTCTTTTATAAATTGAGGTATAAAAGTTGTGTAATTTCTATAAATTTCTATTTGGGTTTTGAAATTTTTAATTAAATATAAAATTGATAAAAAAAATTTTGCTACTAATTTAGAATATAATTATAGTGATTTTAATTTTTTTTCTCAAATTTAGCATATTTGTCTGTCACAATTTTTCTATATTTAAATAGTTGACTTGGTTGTCCGACTTTATATTTTGCTATATAATGATTTTATGAAAGTTTATAATTATATTATTGATGGGACTTGCTTTCATAAGTTATTCGATATAAATAAAATTTCTATTAGGCTGAGAGAACAAGCTTGTACTATAAATTCATAGAGAAAGCTAAATATTATCTAATTATATCAATTTCGTTATTGTTGTTCAAATATTTTCACCAAATTATTAGTTCATAATTATCATCACATATTATCATATTCACAAAATTTAATTTTTCACAATTATTAATAATTGATGAACTAACATCTATTCGTTATATACAAGGAACATGGAGATAAAGAAAAAGGAAACTCAAGCCTTTAACTCAAATTCTTCCTCTAGCTTGGCCTTGTGCCGGCCATCCATCGAGAGATTGCGTCTTCCTTAGATTCCATTGAGCCCCTTATTGGGTGCTCTGGAGGGAGTCGCCGATGGAATCAGCTTGACATGCTGTTGGCATGGGCCAAGCTGCCGTGCTACACAAGTGCGTTGCCATGTTCCAACGGTTTTTCAACCCTTCCCATTGAAGGAAGCCCATGCTGGGCTTTGGCTGTAGAAAGGTACATGCACTTGCAATGTTACGTGCATTGGGAATATTAAGGGACGAAAGGATAACGACTGCAGGCAAATAGATGTAAATAAAATACCTGTAACTTATTAAAAGCAAAGAATATCCAGGAGGAGAAATATTTTTTGGGCAACTTTGGACAAATTATCTTAAATGTATCGTCTTAAATTCTATACATCCTTTAATGACATAACGTCCTAAACTTCAATTAATTCTTGTGTTGGTCCACTAGAATGCATGAATGGATGGGCACTATGTCATTTGATGTTGTCCCTAACCCTAGTCTTCCGGGAAGGCTAGAATGCACCACTATGTATGGACCAAAATGTTGTAATAGTTCACATACATGCAACCCACAATCATGCAATTTTCATTTATAATTAGTAAATGACATTAGTTCAATAAAATTATCGAAATTACATATATTTAGATAAATTATAATAAGAAGGATAGACTAACTTACGATCTATTAAAGGTTGAGTAGTTTGATATTAGTTTCAATTGGACATATTTGATAATCTGAAAATTGAAATAATAGCAATCACCTAGCAGGGCTGTAAACCTAAGCAAATGAATTGATGAACTTTAATATATTGGAATGGACCATTGATTATCCAGCTGCCAATGAACAAGAAGTGCATCCAGATGTTGTGGATAAGATTAATCCATCCCCTTGCACAGAAGTAACAAAGTTCATTCCAAATTCGTAAGGAATGAGGATATGCTGCAATCAATTGCGACCTCATTCAGAACAAGTGCCGGTTCTTCGGTCTCCAATTCATTTTTGGCTGCCTCGCCGATTACATGGCACAGCAATCTATGTTGTAATGTGATACTAATAGCTCCTTGGAGAATCGAATCAAGTGATTGTTTATAGTATTAACTATCTGAAGGATGCCAAAGATGTCATTCACATGAAAACAGCAGAGGTTTTAACCAGTCATGGCTCCTATGCTCTTTTTTTTTTTCTCTCCTGAATTAGTTCTGAGTTTTGAATGAGGAATACAGAACAATCTCTTTAAAACTATGCTATTTAGGATGAACTTCAACTTCTTAAATGAGCAGGCCAGCACTTGGATTCAAACTCGAACCACTGAAGGAAATAACCCTCTAAGAGTCGGATAACTTCTGACCCGAGGAATTTTTTGTTAGAAATTTTTGGTACTTTTTTTTTTTTGTGGGTTTTTTTGGTTTTTTCACTCTGCCAAGGTGGGTTTCTTTTAGCTTTGGTGGGTTTTTTCACTTTGCCAAGATTACCCTTCTTCAATATAAATGTCAATTGAAGGTTGGTTCTTTGCTGGTTCATGCATGAGACGGCTGAGAGAATATGTAATGTTTTCATAAATCTTGTTTATTATTATATATTAAACTAATTTAACTAAATTTCATTTTATTAATTACACGTACATAAATATATAAATGCATATTATTATTATGATAAGTCATAATTATTATTCTATAATACTTAAAATAATTATTGATTGTCGATAAAAAATCTAACAAAATATATTTTTGGCGGTAATGTAAATTTTGACTTATCTATTTTCAACACGCGCTTAGCCTAAATTTATCTGTAATAATTAGCTTATTAATTACCTTCATAAATAACTACCTAGGATCGAGAGTCTAATAGATTCGAATCAAAATATTATGACATTACATAAATAAATAGTTACAAAATATATGACAAAAAGTTAAAATTTTAAGATCTTCTATCATTTTAAAGGAGAAATTTTCAAAATGACAAATGAAGATGAAAATGCACAATGTTGGAAATCCCTTGCCCATGAAAGCTATAATGTATTATATGTTTGTATGGAATAACAAAAAGGTTGTTATAGAAAAAATTTATTATGAAACACAATAATGAATTTATGCCTTTCGAAAATAAGACATATTTAAAGATCACAGAGGGACGTGCCATTCATGTAGGGCCGACTTATTGATGCGAAATACAATGCTAGGGTGAGAACAACTGAGATCCACGGCTACTTGATAATTAAGGGTAGATGTCAAAATTAAACAATGTATAGAACTAAAGCTAAAAAAATCATACCTTGGTGTCAGGAAACAATGAAGTATTCAGCATGATGAGGCTAGAATACATTGTCAAGCTTCTAGATATCAAGAACTTAGAACTTATCATGACATGCAATTAGATATAAGCAACCCAATAACTAATATCTTTAGGATCGATTAAAAAATGATAAGAGATTATCAAATTATTAGAGGTAAAATTTATAATTTAGGATATAAATAAGTGACATATTTCATAAAAAAAATACATTAACATTGAATATAAGAAAGTATATAACTTAATGAAAGCCTTAACGACTGCTTTAAAAACATACATGAAATGTGATATAAACCTGTGAGTATTTTAGCATTATTTTTAAAGAGTGTTGAAAAAAATAAATATGAGGAGCTAGTGGTCGGATATAAACTAAGGCAAAAATGTATTGCACACTGAATAATCAAATTACATAAATATTTTTTAATTATTTAACCCAAACAATGGACTGTAGATGCCTATTAGTTTAAAACCGTATAATGAGTACATTGGATATCCTGATGGAAGAGGATTCCAAACTTGGTTGGGCCGGATGGCTGATAAGTTCATGCATAACTCTGTGCAAAATGGGCCGAAAAGCCATCTACAAGGCCCAATTTCTTACAAACATGTTTGTCAAAATAAATTGTAAGATAATTAAAATAAATAAAAATAGGTAAATAAAAATGTAAACAGGATTAATTTATTCTATTTTAATACAAAAGTAATTAAAGGTATTAAAAACTTTCTATTATTGTTCTATCAAAAAGAAGATAAACGAAATTAAAATAAAAAAGCTATTGTGAATTATATTTAACTCCGTCTTTAATTAAAATATTTAGTCATATTATCTGGCTTATTATAACTCTTAAATAAACTAAGTAATATAATTTCACTTTATTTTATTTATCCCTGACTCCTTTTAATTTATTGGGATGCAAATTGGTCACCGTTGTCTGTTCTGCTCCCAAAACACAAACCCTAACCGAATCGGCGGTGATACTCTTATTAGCGGAATTTCGTTCATCTACGGATTTCGAATTCCGGACTGTGGAGTTCGCGCTCTGTTTCTCCTTTCGCATTTCTCATGGACACGCTCCAAGCTGCGTACAGAGATGAAGAGGAAAACGACGACAATTCAAGCCACATAAACAATGAAGCCAGCATCAATGCGGACGATGACATTATGCTCAAGCCACCAGCGACCGGGGTAGCATTGAGTACCGTCACTATTGATGCCACAACAAGCCCTGGCATTGGCGCCAAAGGTGGAGAAGTGTCCGTATCCGAGTTATTTACAAATATCACCGCGGCAGCAAACTGCCCGAACGCTGAACTCGAGGCAGGAACCATCAAAGAAGAGTCATTGGATTCTGAAGATATGTATTCGGATTCTATCTCCACAGATGACCAGTCCGAAAACCTTCAGAAGCTCGAAGTTTCTGAAAACCCTAGCAAGTCTCCTGACCCCACTGCACTCTCTGACGACGACGACGACGAAGTTCCGCCTCCCAAGAAGCAGAAACGACTCTCTCTATTAACCCCACTAGCTCCAGCTACACAACAGTCTGAATTCGAACCCTCTTCCGCTGAGCCTTCGCAGTCCCAGGTCAAAACAGCCTCCAATGGTAAGAAGTCCAAGAAGAAAAGCAAAAACAACAATGTGTGGAGTAAGCCCATGTCGCGGAAAGGCAAGAAGAAAACCAAGAACAATAACCATAATGGCCCGAAGCCGGAGGATAAGGTGTTGATACGACCTGCCCCGCGATTTCCCGATAAAAATGATGATTCTCCTGATACGAAAATCTGCCTGTCGAAGATCTATAAGGCAGAGAAAGTGGAATTGAGCGAGGATAGGATGAGTGCAGGAAGCTGTAAGGGATACAGAATGGTTAGGACAACGAGGGGGGTCACAGAGGGGGCGTGGTATTTTGAGATCAAGCTGATGTATTTGGGAGAGACTGGACATACGAGATTAGGGTGGACCACCGAAAAGGGGGATTTGCAAGCACCGGTTGGTTATGATGCAAATAGTTTTGGTTATCGGGATATTGATGGGAGTAAGATACATAAAGCATTGAGGGAGAAGTATGGGAAGGAAGGGTATAAGGAGGGTGACGTTATTGGGTTTTATATAAATTTGCCCGGGGGGAATTCGTATTTGCCCAAGCCACCCCAGCTGGTTTGGTATAAGGGCCAAAGATATCTCTGTGCACCTGATGCAAAGGAGGATCCTCCAAAGGTAGTTCCTGGTGAGTGCTTTATTTTACGTTAGGGGTCTTGATATGATTTGGTGTTTATCTGGCATATGGAAGTTCTTAAACCTACATTGTTCATCAGTTATTTCTTGTTAGCAATTGCACTATTTTTTCTGATGATTTGATGGTGTTTCCTCAAACATTTTTTCATTCATATTCTTTTTATGAGCTACACGTTCACAGAGGATAGAAGTGAGCGATGAAGTACATGCATCCAATTTTTATGTAAAAAATATGAAACTTTCTTTGAGAACAAGGCACACCACGTTGCTGCAGTATAGGAAATTTGGGTATTATGAGGAGGCCAACTACCACCTTGTCAAGTGTTGCTAAATTTGATTTTTTCTTTTGATCCATTATCTGTTGAAGCAAAGCTTTTTCCTATACTCTTTGCTTAGGTGCTCTTCATTACAAATTTTAAGCCTACTCATAATGTATACTAATTGCCAGATCCGCTATAAACATGGGAGAGCAAGAAATAGTTTTTGAGAAGTGCTATATGAAGAATTGCCTTTGCAATTAGAGACTGCACTTTGGATCAATGTAATAGGAAATTGAGCATGGAAAATTTGGATGCGCTCCTAAACCATCACAAAGACCCTCCTAGACTCTTTATTTGCAAAAAAATGCAAATAATGGTACACTCCTTTTAAGTGATATTGTCACATAACTACTGATTGAGATCTGAATCTGTATGTTCATTTTAAATATATAGTAATACTAGTTTTGTTAAAAATTATGTAAAAGATAATTACCATGAATTTTTTGATTAAAAATTTGTAGAGAAAATTGTAATACAATCAATGATCAGGTGTGAAGAAATCCTATTTTATAGGTAGAATGATGATTCAATTAATCATTTTGATAATTTGGCACAAAACTAAGGATTAATTGTGACCAAAATGTTGATAAGTGTTGTAACCTTAAAGTGAATCTCATAAATTATTACTTAAAGTGTTGGAATTTGTCACATTGTTGTTGGATAAAATTGAAGAAGAATTTGTGTGGGCCATGATATTGGAAGAAATAACCTTGGCATAAATATTAATTTGGGGCTTGTTAAGTCCAAAAGTGCAGGTTAGAATTTTTACATATGGAAATTTTGGAAATTTTAGACTTGGTGGAAAAACATCATCGTTCTTCTTAAGTTTATTCATGCCTTTGGTTATTCTTGAGTTGTGCTTCTTTTGGTATTTCTATCATCATGGATGTGTTAAGAACATTATGTGTAGACACTAATAAATATCCGTGGTCCTTAGTGTATATTTTATTGGATAAGGCCATATTCATTCCAATAGACGGTTGAATTGTTGATCTGTTGCTATGTTGTCATTGCTTATATCTTTGGCATGAACCATCAAGTGAATTGACCATTAATTTTGAGTTGTAACATATTCAATTGTGTGTATACATATATGATAATATGCGTTGTTTAGTCCCCGCTAATTGGGAGATTGATATATATTGGCCGATGATGCTTGAATATAGCATAAGATTCGTACTCTATTGCATCATATTTGTATCTCATGTGCAGTTATATTATGTTGTTATGCTCATTCTTGAATTATGATTTTACTTGCCGAGCATTCAGCTTATTATTTTTGTTTCTTCTACCAGAGTGGAATGAGTGATGCTTCTCTTGGAGGTTTCGAACAATGGAAGAACTCATTCTAGTTTTCATGATTATCTTTGTACTCGTTAGCTTCTTTTTTTTCTCTTGATGACTTTTATATGATGATTTTAGGAATTGTGAATTGTTAAAATATTGGAAGATATATCGTTATTGAGTATTTTGTAGATATTCTATCTTATGGAAGTCTGAGATACCCGTGTTGAGTAGTTTAGAAGTATGATTTGCAGGGTCATAATCTAGGTGGTGTTAAGTTGATGCCAGATGGGTCGGAGTCGCGACAATATGAGAGTTAGAAACTACATTATCTTTTGCTGAAATCAGGATGTGAAAAAAGAATGAGGGTGTATGGAACTTGCATGTTTTGTCTTGTGAAAGTATCTAATTATATTGTTATATGTTTGTTGAAAGTATGTAATCTTAAGGAAATTCGACTTCCTAGAAGAGGATGACTGTGGGAGGATGTTTTGGACATCAAAGACGAGCTGCAAGGATTACAAGGCATTAAGAAGGAAGGAGTGGAAATTGATATGGTTGGAGTGTTTTGTTAATAAAGTGAAAAATAGTGGCTGGAGGAGATGAAGAAATTGGTGAAAAATATGACCGAATCTTTGCACTTGGGACAAATTCAAAAACTGAACTAAAATTTTATTCAACACCGAAAAAAACGAAAAATAAGAACAGCACATCAAATTCTACACAAAAAAAAAAAGCCCAACATGTTTCCTAAATTAACTGGAATCTGATAAATGCAAATAATTCTACATCTTAATTCCAAATCTAAAATAAGAAAAAAAATCTAGAACATTTTAATGAAATTAACCTAAGATTACCATAAGTCTGAAATGATACCCTAGGAATATTGTTTTAATTACTGATGATGCCAATTGCCAATACATTTCCCCTCGTTTTGTTAGGCAGAAACGGAATTGTTAGAACCGATGTTCCACCCTTTTTTGCATCAGGCTGATTCCTGTTTCAATCTCATTTGTCAGGACTTTTCAGATAAGTTCCTTGGCTATCATCAATATGATGATGAGAATAGAAACCAGAACCCCACAGGATTCAAACACATACAAATTCGGAGGAAACAATATGGTGTGGAAGGTTTTCATGGATGGGGATCCTCTTGTTTATTTGAGCTGTGTGGTTCACTTGTGAGTTTTTCTAGGCCTCTTTTATAGTCTTTTTGAAACTTTTTTGGCTGAATCTAAATGCTATGAAATATATTTTGGGTGCTGTGCAACTGGAATCCTTCTTCTGGTTGGCCCCTGTTATGGTGATTTCCTTGAGAAAAGTTTGCAAATGCAAGGAGTCAGCGGGATACTGCCGTGCAAGTGGTGACACCCATGCTTTGCTTTCCTCCCATATTTGTGGGATTCTGAGGGACAGAAATGGAGGTTGATTGGACATTATTTTGAAAAACTATCTACTGAAGATAAAAAATGGAGTAAAGATATCAAGTTGGTTCTCTTCTTGTCTTATCTTCCCTTGACCTCCCTGTCCCTTCACTTACTCAATTTCCATTCTTTTCTACTCCCTTCCTTGGTTGATAAAAATTACTTAATTGCATTGTGAGGAAAAATCGTCTCATTTTTGTTTCTCACTCCTTTCTACTCCCTTCATGATAACCTGTAATGGCCAATTTATCGTGATATTATATCAAAATTTGGAAATCTTGGAATTGGGGAGGCTTGATATGGAGATTTATTTGCCAATATTTGCATCTCTGGGTCAACTTACTGAGGAAAATAGAAGAGTTCACATATGAAAATGACAGAATAACTGAATGCTATTTCAAGTGGAATGGCTGTATTTGGCTTTGGTGTGGACAGAGTGGTGCTTAGAGATGATAAAGGATTGCATAAGTGCAGTAGTAGTGAAGAGTCAACTGTATTTCCCCGAGTATCCAGCAGTGGTACCTTATGACATCTTTGATGAAGCTGTAAAAATAATGGATGTTGGAAAGAATGAAGTACATGTGATGCAGAATGAGGAGGATTGGGAAGAGAGAGGGTATTTAGAAGGAAGAAGAGGAATAAATAGAGGGAAAAGAGGGAGAAATTAGACAAAAGAGGAGCAGAAAGACTACATATTTTCAAATTCAAAATTTCTACCATGTAATTTCTCTTACGTCTGTAATCTCTCTCTGGCTGCAAAAGTCTTCATTTTTTATTGAAATAATTCTCACATACGCAATTGGAAAAATCAATGATGGTCTTTTTCTTGTTCAGAGTTCTCAATTTCTTGCACTTCATTCTGGATTCAAATTGTTAGTATACTAGTCAGATGTGAAAGCTGTCTCCCTTCACCTATATTCCAGACTATTACGGTACGTTTGGTTGTTAGAATGGAATAAGGTGGGAATAGAATAGTTATTTCAGAAAATAGAATAGGATGAGAATAAAGTTGAAATTGTTATTCCCATGTTTGGTTATTAGAATAGAATAATGTGAGAATTAGTATTCCATTGTTTAGTTTGTAGAATAGCATGAGGAATAATGTGAGAATAGTGATAATAATAATAATAATGATAATAGTAATAATAAAACAAAATAATAATAATAATAATAATATATAATAATAACAAAACGTAGTAATAGTAATAATAATAATAATAATAGCATGTGGGAATAACAATTCATAGGGAATATTTATTCCCGGTTACATTTGTAACTTAACGGAGGAATATCTATTCCCAGGGAATAGAAATTCTATTCCATCATTATTCTCTCCAACCAAACGTACCATTAGGTCCTAGGGTCATTCTTTGACCTTGTTCAATAAATTAATTGCTTTCAATCAAATAAACTTTGTTGATTATTCACAAGAAGAATCCCACGTTTGGCATGCCATGGGCATCTCCAAGGAAATTCCCTATGTTTGGGTGAAGAATGTTGATTCCTTGAATTAAAACCACATTTGCGAATTTACAGTCTATTATATATTGACAAAATTTATGATTATATGTTTCAATTGCTCATTCTTGGTGAAGAAGGGAATTTCACCAAAAACCATGAATTTGATTCAACCTAACATGAGAATCAGTAAATTCCCAGAACTCTGTCAAATCAAAAGCAAATGGTTTCTTACAATTTATTTATTTATTTCACCTTTCTTTGACATTATTGTTGCAGAAGTTCTCCTTTATTAACTAGTTTGGAATGCTTGCAGCTCAAGAGATGGACTACTAGGCCAGTAATCATGTAAAAATTGTGGTATGGTGTTATGTTTACCTTTGATTGATGCAGATCATTATATCACAGTTTCTTATTGGCAATAAGGTCTCGGGCACTAACTTAAAGCTTAATATACTGAAGTCCTATGTCGTTGATTTATTTGGGTTTGTTTCATCTTGACCATTTTTTGCATTGGCTTGCATTTACTAAATGATGTAACATTTCTGCTGTTGCAATGGAAATATTGGGGAGCAATTATTGACCACAGTGTTGGATTTTTCTTGGTGCAGGAAGTGAAATATCTTTCTACAAGAATGGTAATTTCCAAGGAGTTGCTTTTGGGGATATCTACGGTGGCCGTTATTATCCTGCTGCATCAATGTACACACTTCCTAATCAACCTAATTGCTTGGTCAAGTTCAACTTTGGCCCTGATTTTGAATGTTTCCCAGAGGATTTTGACGGCCGTCCGGTGCCAAAGCCCATGATTGAAGTTCCTTATCACGGGGTTGACATTCGTGTTGAGAACGGTGAATCAAATGAGAGAGAATAGAAAAAAACAAAGCTTTGAATGTTCTTGTAGCGAGCTACCTGTTTTCCCTTCTTTGACTGAGAAAAAGATGGGTTATTGAATGACACTACAGGGTAGAGAGGGGAAGAAGCTGTACGTGCTGAATAGCATCTTAATTCATTTATGCATAGTATGACTTCTTGTAATCATATATATATGTATATATTAGTGTGATATTTGATAAAGTGGCTTTAGTTTGTTGCCTGTGGAAATTCAAACAATCTCGCCAACTCTTTATTAGTAGTTCTCTATTTTTCTCTAACGTACCTGTCATAGATGTTTCTCTGTTATCTGATGAAACCGGTAAAAAAAGGTGTGTATTTGCCAGTCTTACATTAGAGGGGCTTCTGTCCTGTACTGTCATCTTTTCATGTATGGAGGCTGAAGAAACCTGAACCTTCTGATAGTGGTGATACTCATCTTTCCTTTTGACCTTTTCCTTTGGTAGGTAATGGAGACTCTTCTTATTGACAGGTGAACAGCGTGCTTTAACCAGTCTTGCACTATATTGGCACAGTTTCTATCATTCGCTCTGGATGTGGAATTTGCAAAATTATTGAGCCATACTTGTTTCATGATGATGAATTTGCATGAATGATATACACGGTAAGCTTTGCATTGACTACTAAGAACGATGGACATGCATAGATAATTGCTCTTTTGAAGTTCCTGTATCATTTACACATCAAAGATGGTTCATATTTCATGACGATTGTTGTTGCTTCAGGCTTTTTTTCTTTTTTCTTCTTTATAGCTGTCTCCTACTTCATTTCCTTTTTTCTTGTTGAGTTTATTTGAATTCAAAAACATTTTGGATGTGTTTTATTCTGAGGAACATGGAATGGGAACATAGATAATAGCCGGGGACTTAAAGAGGGTAGCTATCATGACCTGGGCTGGTCTGCCCGGTAACATAACTCCGAAAACAATATGACATCATGATATCCATGCGATGAATATAATCACTCAACAACGGAACTCTAATATTCAATACATGGAAAATAAATGGATAAAATCCTCATATTCAAAGCCTCAATGGTCCACCGATCATAATACACGATCAAATAGATAGTCCAACGTTTAAAATAAATTGCAGAAACTAAATTAATGCTAAGTATCACCTCAAAGAGACCTTTGCATCCAAGCACCGAGTTGGTCACCACAGCTCCAAAGTAGGTTTCCAAGATAATTTGCAATTTATTCTAGGGAAGAATGAACATGAATAATGAGCCGATTACACAATAAATAATCCATAATTGAAGTCAACTACATCAGAATCATATATATATATAACCGAGGAACTCAACTGCCAAGAAGTTGCTTAAAAACACAATATGACAAGATATAATATATGAAATAATAGTTCCCATATATCACAAAGGCTCAATAAAATCAAGATTTCAATGGATCATCACGAGACAATAATAAAACTGGATGCCTCAAGATTCTAGCACCAAACAAGGTCTCAAAAAACTGGATTTCTCATAATTCCAACAAAATTGAGGTCTTAACACAACAATACAAGATACCAACAAATCTCATCGGATCTTATTTTTACTACTGCGAGCCAAAGGCTAATGTATTTACGTTCACATTGGTTGGATAAATCATACAAAGACTTCTTTCTACCATTCCTTGAGTAGTACAAAAAGGATCTAAGCACCTGTGGTTTGACATGCCACCACCCCTACTATCCATATGCACGATATCCTTGAATTGATATTTGTCTGTACCACTCATTGAGCAGTACCAATAAGATTTCTAGCACCTGTGGTCTAACATGATACAACCCAGTTCTCTTGCATGATATCACATAATGATGGTTCTGTAGGAAATAAGCATCCCTCAACCGCAACAAAACCAAGACCTCAAAACTGCCAGAATGAAGTCGGTATCAGATGAATAGACTACAATAAAATTTTTCAGAGCCCATACATTCGGATGCCTTAGTGTTTTCTCACACATTTTACTTATCCATGGAATAAGAATACAATATTGAACTTTATAAGAATTTAGCAAAGAATTTCTAGCATTCATGCACCTGTATTTTATGCTATTTCGTACAAGTCCTCAACTATATTCTCCAAGAGAATATCACCAATCACGAAGATAATGAAATACGGCAATATGGGAATCAACAATGGTATCGAATCAATGATACCATGTAAATCAATGAAGTTGAATCAAATATGAAATACGAGAAACCCATCACATGAGAACCCTAGTACCATAACCTGCCATCACTAATTATAGCTAACCGAAATCTTCCAAACTCAACCTAACCCTAGGAAAGAAATCTCTAGGTATCAAAACTAATGTCGCACCCAACTTTTCTAAAATGTCGTGTTAATGTATTAAAATTTCACTCCTAGATGAATCATCTACAATGATCTTAAATTCTTTGGTGTACATAGAACAAGTGAGAGGACTGCAAGTTAGGACTGCGCATCAGATTGCACTTGCAGATGATTTGCTCGTTTGGTCAGTTACTCTCCATGAGATTAACTTTGGAAGATTGCAACCGCAAGATAAAGTGCTTGTACAGCGTGTGAAATCCAATCATTCTTTTCATGGCAGATTGTAGTTGCAGATTGGCCACGAGATGAAGCGCTTGCATGGCCCATGACAAAATTTGTCCAGAACCATATGCATACGAATGTAAGGCCTCAAATTTTTAGATCAACTCATGGTTTAACACATTATAGGAGTTAACTATATCTGCTAACTGGCTGTTATTTAACAAACCTTAGATCTGCATTATATATATCAATCCACTTGCATATGATAATACCCAACATATGATAATTAATGACTCCATACTATTAACAATCGACTGATACCATGTAGATCATTGGAGAAGATAATAGATTATCGTACTCAAATATGTTGGAATCCCTTTTTCTTTCTTCTTTCTATTTTCTATTTTCTCCTCTATTTTAGAATTCTTTGCTGAGGGAGGCACCCAATAGATTATCTTTACTCAAACTTCAAAATCAGAGTGAAGGTCCTGAATTTACTTACAAGAAGGTCACAGCGTCACTTGAATATGCTGCAGTCCTTTTTCTTTCTTCCTCCTCTTTTCTTCTCTTTGGTCGGCTTCAAGCTTGAGGAGGCATCCAATTCCCATATTAAATTCAAATTGAACCCCCTCCCCTTCCTTCCCTTCTTTAAACAAACTTTCAAATAATTAACCATGCATGATCAAAAATATACCATAGACTGGAAATAAAACACCTGGTATGTTACAATCCACTTCCTTCAAAAAATTTCGTCTTTGAAATTCTTACCTCTAGTCTCGGACAAATGAGGATACATCTCATGGATCTCGTCCTCGGCTTCCATGTTGCATCTTCATCCTGATCATTCCAGAGAATTTTCATCGACACCACCTTGGAGTGAAGTACTTGATTGCATTGGTCCATAATCCTATCTAGCTCCCTAACAAAAGATAAGTCCTCTTGAATTTACAGTGGCTTGTACTCAATATGTGATATATCATGAACATGCTTTCGTAATATATAAACATCGAACACGTCATACACATCAGATAATGAAGGAGATAAAGCCAATATGTATGCTGCCTTGCTGATCTGCTCCAGCACTTCAAAAAGTCTAATAAAATTACATCTCTTCCCAAACCTCGTCAACATCAAAGTTCAAATCTTTCCTGCTCTTATCAATGTAGCTCTTCTGTCTGTTTTGAGCCACTTACAATCAATCTCGAAAAAATTTGATGTTTTTTGTGGTCTCCTGCACCAACTTGGGTCCCATAATCCACTTATCTTTCATTTCCAAACAACTGATGAGAGATATGAATTTCCATCCATACAAAGCTCAAATAGAGTCATTGCAAGACTGGCCTGAAAACTGGTATTATATGCAAACTTTGCCAGAGACAAGTATAAATCCCGATTATCTCCCATCTCCATTATAGAAATGCGGAGCATATTGTCAAGAGTCTGCATACGTCCTTCTCTATCTATTTATCAGTTTGTGGATTAAACCCATGCTAAACTTCATCTTGATCCCAACTCTCAATGTAGGCTTCCCAAGATGCTCAAACCAAACGTTTGATCTCGGTCCAAGGCAATGATAGCTGGTACTCTATGCAGTCTCACAATCTCATTGATATACAATCTCATTAGTTGGTCTAAAGAATAAGTAACCTTCATAGCAAGAAAGTGAGTTGACTTTTTCTATTAGGACACAATCACCCAGATGGCATGATGACCTTGAGATGTCCTAGGCAATACAACAATAGAATGCATTGATATGTGCTCTTTCTTCTAGCTCAGAATCAGCGATGGCTCTAACTTTCTTGCCGGTCTCTAATGCTCACCCTTCCGCTACTGACAAATCAAACACATTGACACAATATTAGCAATGTCATTCTTTATGTTGCTCCACAGGAGGTCCTTTTCAAAACATAATGCATCTTTGGATTCCTTGGGCGAATAGGATACTTGGAGCAATGTGCCTCCAAAATTTTTGTTTTCAGATTTCCAATGTTGGGAACACAAATCTTGCCCCTAAAAGTAAGAATCTTATCACCTCGAATGACAATACTTTGTACAATTCTCACTAAGCGAGTCATCAATGATCTCCTTTAATAATATGTCATCCTTATGAGCTATAATATTCCAGATCATTGTTTGAATTATTTTAATATTAATTGTGATTTCAAATAATTTGGACGTAATAAAAATTAATTAAAGATTATAAAATTTTGAAGAAAAATTAAATTTGCAATGTGGTGCCCAAAGAGCACCCAAGAGGCGTCCGAGCATTGGTGGAATAATATATATATATATTTGTATAGAAAGAAAAAAAGAAAATAATAGGGGTTTGGGTGGTTGGCAAAAGAAGGGGAGAAAAGAAGAGAGAAGAGAGGAGAAAAGGGGGAGTAGGATTTTGCACGAGGAGGACAAAGGAGGAGCGGAAGAAGAAGAGGAAGGAGAAGGAGATGAGGAGGCGACGCATGAGGGGTGGTAAGTGCGGCTGAGAGAGGAGCATGGAGCAAGAGAAGGCGGCGTGGGTGAAGGTGGCGACTAAAGGAGAAAGAGGCAAAGGCATGAAGGACATGTGTGATGAGGAGAGAGAGGCTCTCCGGCGGTGTGCGGCGAGGAGAGAGCCGGGAAGGTCAGAAGCGGTCGTGGAAGGTAGCAGAGGCGTCAGCGTGCATGGCAAGATAGAGAAACTGCATGCGTAGCGAAAGAGGACGCACCAATAGGAGAGATAAAGCACGATTTGAGTATTTCGAAGTATCCTTTCTTCTGATCTGTAGAGTATAAAGTTAAGATAAGTATTCTATAACGTTATCCTTTGTCTAATTTTGCATATGATATATTTTTATTCTGATTTTAAGGTTTTAAGCTCATGGGTGCACTTTTAATTGGCCCGCTTATTTTCTTGTACACGTATGACATTTTTACTGGTTGGTTGAGATATTTGTTCTGTTTTTGTTAATATTTGAAAACTTTGTGATTTTCTAAAAAAATGGATGATTATTGGAGCATTGTATATTTTTATATCAGTATATTTGTATGAAAATGAGTATGAGACTTACATTATGTCGTGTATTTTGATATTGGATACTTTGACTAGCTTCCGAAGGAGAGATATTTGTTATTGAAAATTTCTTTCCACCGATAGGAAAGGTTTGGACGTAGTGATTCTTCCCATTTGAATGATTTATTATAATTTATATATATTTAGATGTTGTAATATATCTGGATAATTTGATAAATTGTCTCAAAATTACGGGTGATAAAATATAGTGAGCAACCTTACCTATAGAAGATAGAGTACATAGGTGATCTAACATGCTGACCTTACTTATATTTGATTTGGTCTAAGGTTACCTAGTTAGGAGTAACATTTTCATCAAGTTAGTCTTTAAATAATTGAAACTCAAATTTAATACTTGTTTTCTATTTCTACATATATTTGGACTTGGATTTGAGATTCGTCAATTTTACCCACGGATAGATTTTAGTATGTCTCGTAAATTAATTTTAAATAAATGTTTTGATATGGACCTTTATACTATTTGTTGCGATATTACTCCAATTTCTATGCACATGATTAGATCACCTAGCTATTAGATTATGTCCTGAATCATGAGCTGATCGGGCGTTAGATTTGGACTTGAATTAGACTTTGGATTAGATATATGTTTATTGGAATCGATTCGGATTACTTATATATATATATGTCTCAAGAGGACTCTTTTTGGATTAGACATTTGTTTAGATTTGATTTTTGATTTGAGTACGATATTGCCATAGGATTTGGACATTGAGTTTTGTTGAATTTGGATATTAAATTTTGTTTTGGTTTAAATGATTAGATTTTTATATCACCGATTTGGATTTATATCTATTTTTTAATTTGGTATTTATTCTTTGACTTTTTCTCTGATTTATTGGATCCGTTTGCTCATATATGATACTTACAAAGTTTTAGGCTCATATTTTATATTTTATTCTTTCAAAGTATAGATTAGGCCATATTGTAGGAGTTGGATTGAGATTTGGTGCAACATCACAATCTCCGATGAATATCATATTTATTTAGATAGATGGCATCGATTGTATGTCAATTTATGTATGATTTTGTTTGGACTATCATTGAGATTTTGGAGTTGGCCAAATGTAAGTCTGTGGCTGTATATTGAGATTTGTTGGATTCATTTCATTATATGGATGAATTATTGTCATTATTTGGTTATCTCTCGACTGCAGCTGAATCAAATATTCCTTTCTTTGGAATAGTGCCTCAATGTATCAAATACCTTTTTAAGGCTATTTTTATATTATTCAACGGTTGATGCAATAATAATTATTTATTCGATGAGATCTTGTGATGAGTTTTGGATCGCTTTATATTATTTATTTATTTTTTGATGATGCAACATTTTGGTCTGTTTGTTATGTCATACTCGGTTTTAGATTTATTTGTCTATTAATTGAAAATTAATTATTTATTAATTTAACTTAGTCCGGGTTCATGATATGAGCTCTCCATATCCTGTCCAATTGTACTGGTTGCACTTAAAAATAAGAAACAATCACCTGAGAGCTTCTCGACTGCAGCTGAATAGAATATTCCTTAACCTCTTTGAGCATCTTCTACTTTCTAATAAATAGGAGAGTGCCTCAAAGTATCAAATACTATATTAGCTTTTTAAGGCTGATATTGGATTTGGTAGTCATACTTTTTGGCAAATCCATCTAGAGCCTCACCCTCAGAGTGAGCTCTTGATGCGATAATAATTATTTCAGTTTTATGGTCTAAATATATGATAAACTTCTCGCTATATAGGTAATGCTTCCAAAAGTTAGCGCAAACACAATAGCTACAAGCTTTAAATCATGGGTTAGATATTTTTGCTCATTAGTCTTGAACCGTTTGGACCTATAAACGATTGTCTTCTAATATTGCATCAAAACACATCCTAAAAGTCTATCGGATCTCTTTGAGATAAGATTGGTGCCGAAGCCAACCTCTTCTTAAGCTTTTGAAAGCTTTGCTCTTATTGCTCTTACCTGTCAAATTTTACATCATTTAGTGCCAGCTTCTTTAGAGGAACATCAATACGGTAAAATTCTTCCACAAATCTTTGTTAGTATCCTGCAAGACTGAGAAAACTCTTTACTTCAGTGGGATTGATTGGTCTAAGCCCAATCGACTACAACTTTGATCTTTGAGGGGTATATAGAAACACCTATCTTAGATATCATATGCCCATAAAATGTGACTTCCTCAAGCCAAAACTCACATTTATTAAATTTTGTGAATAATCTCTCCCTTCGAAGTATCAGAAGCACAATCTGAAGATGCTTTGAAGCACTCTTGGAGTATATCAAAATGTCTTTAATAAACACCACTACAAAATAGTCGAGAAATGGTTTGAATACTCGATCCATCATGTTCATACTTGTTATAGGTCCATTTATTAGACTAAAAGGCATCATAGGAAACTCAATGTCAAGATGCGGTAGCAAGCATAAATATAAATGATATCATAACAAATATTAAAATAAGGTTGTACATTGCACAAAACTATTAGATATACTTGAATTAAATCCAATATTTAAGGCGTCTTTGTGTACAGCCAAAACTCTTGTGTTTGGTCCCAAATCAAGTACTTGCTCAAGATTAACAAAATATGAAGGATAAATCGTTTGCCAACTATGCCCCCACATCATCCTCAAGCAAGTTGCAAATTGAGGCCCACCAACCATAAACGTACTCCAACATGATTCATACCAACTCTAAATGTTGGTGTAATCATTCTACAAGTCTAAAATATAATAAAAACTACTTCTAAGATAATCCTTCAAAGAACTTTTCTTGTCTAAAACACTAGAAGTGATTGTTGCTACTAACCTAAAAAGGAGATGAAACATAGCAAGATTGAGCCTAAACATGACAAAAATGTGTGGAGAACAATGACTATGCTCTTATTCAAAATGCCAAAAAGTAAGAACCAATGGTCTAGAACTTTACTGATTAGGGTTGAATATCAAAGGTCGGAGTACGGATTCTTACCTCATTGTCCAAGCTGTATGCCATAATTGAAAACTCATGGATGAGTTGACTACATATTATTACCATATAAGCGGAACAAACTTCATTTTTTAACTTGTGGATGTTAAGTAATAATCTTTGTTTACAAATTTAGTATGCTAAGATATGTTCAAATATTTTTATCAATTTTTTATAGTGATTTTTATTTAAACAAAAGAAAGATTATATAAATGAACACATTTTAAACTTTGGAAAACAAATAACTTGGCTTAAACATAGTTGTTGAGTTTTCATCAAATTCTTACATAAAAAGGACATGCAAGATCAAATGCTCAAAGATTTTAGAAACTCTTAATAATATACTTAAATTAAGACACAAATCTTTAAAATTTTATGATTTATAAACAATTTTAACATGCATGTAAGCCAAATACAAGGGAAACACAAAGATAGTACATGCATGTGAATTTGAGATAAGAACCAAAAAGAACATTTAAAAAATTCATCAACATTTGAAGAAAAGGATTTTAGATGCACTTACCTTAAGTTAAAAGTTCCAAAATTTAGCATAAAATCACTTCAAAATCACCATTTCTTTCTCTCTCTTCTCTTGTCTTTTCTTCTCTCCTCTTAATTTATCTTAGAATATCTAGAAAAATAAATTGAAAATTAGTTAAAAGTCTATAAATAGCAGATTGCGCACATTCGCCAGTCATTCGTGTATTAAACGTGAAGGCTATTTTTCATCAGTGCAAATACGCCCAACAGACACGTATCAAATGCAAAGATAGCGGAATAAACACATATGATCACTATTTATGCGAACATAAAGCGTGAGGTATTGCCTTAAATACGTTTATGCCCATTCAGGTGCCCTCTTAACCCACAAAATATTTGGTTTTTCACTTGAATCCATAATAATCCTTAGCAATTCATTTAATTTGATAATTTTTGACATCATATTTCATATTTTAGTACTCGTGTATTATACATAGTGGTCATATTTCGACCGAAAAGTCTCATAATATCATTCTATTTAATTTGCAATTGATGGTTTCTAGGT
Source organism: Nepenthes gracilis (assembly GCA_033239525.1). NCBI lineage: Eukaryota > Viridiplantae > Streptophyta > Magnoliopsida > Caryophyllales > Nepenthaceae > Nepenthes > Nepenthes gracilis. The sequence continues at coordinate 30,856,168 of BSYO01000001.1, forward strand.
TGAAAATAAATTTTAGAGAATATCCGATCTTCTTGAAGCTGGTCAAAGAAGTTGCCTATTATTGGCAGTGGTCATTTGTTTTTAATGGTGAATTTGTTCAGTTTTCAAATGCACAGACACATTGAATTATTATCTTCTTCAAAAATAGCACTATCACATCCCATGATGATATGATGTGTTGAATGAAACACTTACCTAGCAATTCCTATAGGTGCATTGTCAACTACTTTAGCTTTGTTGGAGCCATCCTCGACACCACAACAATGGAAAAATCAATCTCCTAGTCAGAAGATAATCGAGGCAAATCCTTAGGGATGCATCCACAAAATCTCTCACAACGTTGATGTCTTTGGTCCTCTACTCCTTATGTGTCTAAGCGATTACAAAGGCAGGAAATCCTCAATACCCACTTTGCAACAAGTGGCGTCGATGTAGCGCAATGGGGACGACACTGCTACTCAACTCCTTTGAACTCAAATGGTAGGACATCAGCCATAATGAAGCAAACCACCTTAATGAAAGACACTAGCCTGGTAGACAACTAATCAATCCATCCCTAGGATTATATCAAAATCGACCACCCAAAAAGAATCGGGTCCACTGATAGCTTAGGATTTGATATCCACATTACACTAGTGTGAGATCCAAACCTTAAAATATATATAATGATGATTGCAGTTAAGTAAATTGGAGAATAATTAAGGTTAATTGTGGGTTTGAGTTAGAAATTATATGTTGGATCATAGTAGTGTGGGCTTGGCAGCTTCTCAAGGACATTTGAGTCATGCATAGGCGTGTTTGAAGTACAATCACTGCTCTTGATGTCACGTCCCCATCCTAAAATCAAATTTTATAAATTTCTTAATCCATATTTAATTTAAATCAAAATTTTATCTTTAAGACTTCAAAAAATTAATTGATTATTCCACTGATTTAAACCCAAACCTACATCGAGAAGTGTACTTGTATAAAATATTATTAACTGCCCAAATAATATTTAATAAACTAGTTATAGGACTCAAGAGTCATACACAAAAGTGGTTTTAAATATTGATAATTAAATGAACTCAAACCATACATAAGGAAAATCATCTCAACTAAAATCAGAGCATCGATACAGAACTCCCAAAATTCTATAATCTAATTTAAACATAACTATCATAATATTAGTATCGGTTGGAGGCTTGAAAAAGACATTAACCGAAATAAGGCAAAATGTTAACAACTTAACTGTAATATTACAACACAATTTTAAAATAAATATTTAATTGTCTTGCATCCTAGAGTCAAATCCCGTGTAGTTTTCATTCGAATCCCGATTTTTTACAAGTTAGTTCGAGCCTTTTAATTTGAAAGGTTAGCAAAATCAAATGTAAGAGTGAGCCTAATATTCAATAAGGCATATATTTTCATATGTGGATATATACAAATAAAACATATTAGAGTTATACCATGATTGAAAATCTAAAATGCCAGTAACATTATTTTTCGATAAATAATGCTAAGCTAAATATTAATAATCATTGATGCCAAAATCTGTAAAATAATTTAAATCATGCTAAAAATTTGTGTGGTTATAACCAAATATGCCAATCTATGCAAATATATAAAAGATGTTAAAATTGTGCCAACATGGAAAAAGAGTAAGGATAGGTGATGATTTCGCCAATAAAGAGCAAATATTGAAAGTCGGATTGTGATCGTTTTCACATAGCTAAATATTATATATTACTATTCATGATCCGTAAGTGAACTGTCTATATATAACTTATATGAATAGGGCCGAATGCTACTTTTTTGACCCGTGTGTAACAAGTTTGACTTTCGATTTACTAATAATATATTAAAATATGTTCAGACATATTTCGTTAATTATTTACAATAGTTCATATTTAGTTAAATTAAAAACTTTACTCAAACATGAATATTTCTTAATTTTTCTCATGTTAAAAAAAATAATTTCTTCATTAAAGTTTATGTAATGTTTTCCTTTATATTTTTCAAATGTATAACATACAATAAAAGTTATGAACATGTAAAAACTTTAATGTATACTTTAAAAATATGTAGGAATTATATTGTGTGATTTATAAATCTGCAAAAACTATTATGTAAAAAAAATATTAAAATTTAATATAATTCAAGTAATTTCATTAAATTCATTTAAATGTAAAGTATGCATGAGCAGTTATATGAAAATTTATGTCATGGAGAAGTATATATATATATAAATTGAAAACATATAGGAACATTAAACAGAATTTAAAGGTATGTAAGAGTATTATTGTAGAAATTCAATACTTAAATATGATTTGTATGAATTTAAGACATATATTTTATAAAAAGTTCATGGAATGAGAGTAGGATTCTATGCATGCAAAGTCTAAAACAGTTTAAATATAAAATTAAGGCACGTAAAAGTATTTTAAATAAGAATTACCCAAAGAGATTAGATATGAATATCCTTCTTTCTTTCTCTTCCTCTTTCTTTACCTCTTTTCTTTTCTCCTCTCTCAAATTTGTGCCAAAAATAATTTGAAATCGATAAATGGGACTATTTGTAAAAAAACTAATGCATATGAGCTAGTTTAGCATAAATCAGGCGCTGAGGCACAATCCGTACCCGTGTGAGTGTCTCTTAGGAGTAGATCATGTGTTAATATTTTGTCCTAAATACGTACATGTATTATTTGAGCGCACATCATGTCAGATATTCTATTGTACTCTAGAGGCGCCTATCAGATGCACATTTACTATCCAAAACACATAGGCAGGTGCTAGCTAGGCACCACTCAACCTCACTAGTTTTAGTTCGAACTTAAATTTTTACTCAAAATCTCAATTATTTTTACTAATCTATTATTTTAATTAATTCATTATTAAAATAATATTTTATGATTCATACTTTATACTTAATGTATACATGGTGGGCGTTTGATGCGCACTTGATGTGCGCTCATGTGCATGTAAAAATTAGCCTTTGTGTATGATTTGTGTAGGACACGTGCGTGTGCGTTAGCCTGCTATCTAAGGACTTTCTACTGTTTTTTTTTTTCTTGCCAAATTTGAATTAAGAGAGCAAAAGAGAAGAGGAGAAGAGAGAGAGGAAAAATGAGAAAGTAAATTTGAAGTGTTTTCAAGTAAATATTTGGTATATTTAAGTGAAGGGAAATACATCTAAGCCATTTCTTTCTTTATTATTGATTTTTTCAAAAACTCAAATAATTTTTTGTTCAAATATTCATTTATGTGATATTTGCCTACTTTTTTGATATAATGTTGTATGCATAATAGTTTTACGTTCAATCTATAAGATTTTGAAGACTTGTGCTTAATTTAAGCATGCTATCTTGAAATTTTAAAATCCTGGAGAATTTTGTCTTTGTAGGTCTCTTTTATGCAAGTATTTATTGGGAACTTTAATTTTGATGGAGAATTTGTTTTTTAAATATGAGAAAAAATTAATAAATTTATTTTTTGATATAGAGTTTTTCATTTTGATTAAATAAGAACCATTATGGAGAATTGATGGAATATATTCATACACATTTTAAAGATCAACCATTATAGAGAACCTGTGAATATTATATTTGATCTTTAATTTGCAAATACTATACAATGGGTTGACTCCGCTTATAGGAATAATATATAGTTGGTTCACCCATGAGTCGTGAATAGTAGCGGATGACTTTTTGTTATATGGAAGTAATTATAGGCCGATCTTCGATATTCGTTCTTTATTTGTGAGGCCATCACTGATTCCTTGTTTTTATATTTCCATATGACTTTTTCATGTTTTATTGATGTTTGGATATATTTGGTATTTCATCTTTCAATTATTATTATCGTTTTTTCATATGCTTCATTTATGATTATCATATATATAAATTATACATACTTTGCTAATCGGTAAGCTTACTCTTACAATCTTTTTCTAATTGTTCAGATTAGTGGGCTTGGATTTCACTTGTAGGGGTTTTGGACTATAGAAGAGCTTTTCTAAAGAATTAGTTTAAGGATCATATTATCTTGTTTTAGATGTTTTAATATAGTTGTGGTTTAGAATGGTGTTTTTTTTTTTTTTTTTTTTGTTTTGTGTGTGTGTTATGTATTTTAGTAGCTGTCGAGCCTATTACACTAGATTTTATGCTTTTGTAAATTACAATCCATGCAGTGATACATTATAATAGATGGAAAATAAGGGGATAAAATCCCAATATTCGGAAAACTTCAGTGGTCCACCGACCATAACAACAACGTTCAAATAAGTAGTCCAATTACTAAATAAAGTGAATAAACTAAATAAATGCTAAGCATTGTCTTCATGAGACCTTCACATCCAAGCACTGACTGAGCCAGTCGCCACTGCTCCAAAATAAGTCTCTAAGGTAACATGCAATCTATTCTAAAAGGGGTAGAAAGAACACAAATAGTGTGTTAAATGTACGGTAAGACTTATGATTGAATTCAGTAGACACAGAATCAAAATAATGATCCGAGGAACTCAACTGTTGAAAAGCTACTCAATAGTACAATATGACAAACTATAACTTTTTTTCATAGTTTCTGATTATCTCAAAGACTTAACAAAATCAAGATCTCAACAGATCAGTACTAAAATAATAAACTAGATCTCTTATGATCCCAACACTAAATGTGGTCTCAACAATTGGATTCCTCGTAATCTCTAAAAAATTATCAACGCAATACAATATATCAAAAACTTATTGGATCTTATATCAATCATTACGAATCAAAAGCCAACTTGCGATCCATTGACTAGGTAAGTCACACGAAATTCCATTCTACCACTCTCGAGTTGTACCAAAAGGTTCCCTGCATCAACGGTTTGACATGCCACTAGTTTTGATACTTTCGATATCCATGGGATTCCTCTATCACCTTGAGCAGTACTAAGAGGATCTCTAGCACCGATGGTCTAACATGTCACATTCCAATATTTCTCGTTTGATATCTAATGATATTATCTATGACAGTTATACAAGAAAAATAAGCATCCCTTAACTAAAACCTCACAATTGCCAAAATGGTATTAGTACTGATGAATGTGGACCGCAAAGTTTCCTTGGAGCCCATACATCTGAATACCTTAGCATTTTCTTATACTTTTCTTTACTTATCGATGGAATAAAAATAAGATATCGATATTCAAAAATCATGACAAAAAATTTCCATTGCCCATACACCAATATTCTATGTTGTTTTCTCACATAGTCCTCCATTGTATTGTACAAGAGAATAGCAACAATCACAAAGATATTGAAACAGGACAGTATGAGAATCAACACCAACATCCAATCTATGAAATCATGTAAATCAATGAGCGTGATTCAAAGATCAAATCAAAGAAGTCCATCACATGAGTAGCCTAGTACTCTAACCGGCCATCACCAACCATTGCTAATTCAAATCCTCCAAAACTCAGCTCAACCCTGTGTTAGAAATCCCTAGGTGCCAAAACTGACGTTGCATCTGACATCTATAAAACGTCATATCAATGTAACAAAATTCCACTTTTATTTGAATCATCTACTATGATCTTAAATTCTCTAGTGTGCATAAAACTCGCAAGATGATCACAAGGTAGCACCGTGAGCATCAGTTTGCACCTGCAGGTGAAGCGCTCGTGGGGTCAATTACTCTTTAATTGTTTAACTTTGGCAGATTGAAGCTGCAGGTGAAACACGAGATGACGAGCTCGTGCAGCCCCTAAAATTCAGTCATTCCTCACATGGAAAATTGCAGCCGCAGGTGAGCTTCAAGATGTAGCACTTGCACTGCTTCTGAAATATTGTCATTCTTTTCATGGCAGATTGCAGTTGCAGGTTGGTTGCGTGATGAAGCATGACATAATTCATCCAGAACCACAATTATGCACTATAAGGCCTCAAATTTCTAGATCAATGCCCACTAACAGATTTCTTACGGAAAAAACCTTAGATCTACATCATACATACCAATTTGATTGCATGTGATATTACGCAACGTGTGATAATAAATACCTATGTACCATTATCGATCCACCAAAAGCATGTAGATCAATAGAGAAGATGACAGATTGTCTTACGAAAGAAGGCTGTCATGAATTTGCTTACAAGGTCATAAAATTACATATTCAAATATGCTGGAATTCCTTTTTATTTCTTCCTCCTCTTTACCTCTCTTTGGCCTGCCTCAAGCTCCTCTATTTCAGAATTCTTTGGTGAGGAGGAGGCACCCAATTCCCTTATTTAAATAATAATCGGACCCCTCTCATTCTTTCCCCCCTCCAAACAAACTTCCAAATTTACGACTAACAAAGAAATATACTCCTTGAAATCTGCCAACACATGCAGGAGGTTACAACAAACATTCAGTATTTAACAAACTCCTCAAATTTTTCCTCTTCCTTCCGATATCTTATTTCATAGGTGGCCCAACCATATGTTCTTCTCACCAAAATATACTCAGAAATGTATCCCTTAGCTGGCCCATATTGGATCTATAACACATTAGTCCAAGTGGTCCAATTTAATATAGTCCACAATGTTAATTTAAGTCCACATAAGCAATTAATCCATCCGGTCAAAAAAAAAAAAAAAAAAAAACCATGCATGCTCGAAATACACCCTAGATAGGAAATGAAACATCTGAGATGTTACGGTACGGCTAAGGGAAATGCTAATATATTCCTCAACCCCAGAAATTGAGGGCTGCTTTGCCTATTTATGTACCATCCAAGCTTTAAAAGAAGTGACAGTTCTTCAGTAGTAAGAATTACCAAACAGGTTGTGCAATAAGGTAGAAGAAATTGGGCAACTGGCCAGCTGGTTAAGTAGTTGCATACCGTTCGGATAACTCCTTGGCCTCTCACAAATCCCCACGTGGCCAACATTTTGGAGAATTGTTCTGGTTCTCCTGCTATCTTTGCTTCCTTGTACATCCAAAGACCAATGTTAAAAGTTGAAAAGTGAAAGGTGAAGATTTTGTCAGCTTTTTTGGAGACTTGTTGCAATCTCCACCTTCCATTTCTTAACTTTTAATATTAGCCTTTGAGTGTACAAGGGAGACAAAATAGCAGGACTGTAACAGCTCTCACATACCCATTTTCCAACTTCTGGCTGAGAAGGTGTATGATCTTTTTTTTTTTTCTTGCTGTATTGCCTATATAGCTGCATATACCAAGATTTCATCAACTCAGCCACATTGATTCTTTTCACATACCTTTTCAATTCTTTAATAACTCAAATATAGCAGAGTTTTTGTTTCGGCCAAACCCATGGACCACACTCCAGTGTATGCAGGTCCAAGTCTACTCAATAGCTCACCCACCAGAGTTTTGAACCGAAGACCACCTTCATAATCTCAACAAATGTATAAATGGCCTGTCCGATGAATAAAATAGAACTTTCCATTTTGGACACTCTGCTGGGAGTTTAGAAGGGTAGGGAAAGGAAGAAGGGCATGGAGGGTGGAGAAAGAAGCAAGGTGCTGGCTTGCAAAGTTGGTTGTTGAATGCTTAAACCATATTTATACCACATGCGGTTTTGACATTGAGCAATGAAGTGCTTTCTAGAAATCTAAATAATTTTTAGACATTTATTTGTAATATATAAGAATAGTCTTTCATTTTATTATTATAAAAAATTTATTTCACACCCAAAATTTCTTATTCTGGAGGACCACAATAAGTCTTTCACGAAAAAAAAGGTCAGAAGGAATGGAGGGTGGGGCAGGAAGCATGGTGCTAGCTGCAAAATTGGTTATTGACATTATTTAGAGCAGTAGCATGGCCAAATTAGCTATTTTAAGGTGATATCCTGAATGTTAGTTTTTTATTTTGCTTTTTCCCAATTACACCTATGATCAAATTTGTAAGCAAGGCTGTAATTTGCATCATCCTCGTTTCCACTGCTACATAAATTAACTTCCATAACAAGAGAAAAGATTACAATACATTCATGTTGTCAGGACCAAATGTAATAGGTCACAAGTTGAAAGTCTTTTGGTGACTTGGGCACAAATCTTGGAGACGATATAGGAACAATAGCAACAAATTTCACATGTGGATATTTGTGAATAATACAGATAGGCGATATGCTCTGTTTGTGATGCCATGTCTGTCTTTGATGAACAAATTTCACATGCCATGGCTGTCAAACTAGCACAGAACCTATCCAACAAAATAGCTAAGGGACTGGAGAGCTGAGACCTTCTTGAGAGGACAATGAGTTTGGAGGTTGGTATCTCTTTGAAGATATAGCAGGCTCCCTGAATGAAGGCCTCTTATTCAGCCTGTGCAAAGCTTTCTTTGTGAGAAGTGTCCGGAAAACTGGAGATGCTCTCTCCCTGAACTCGAGGACTAGGAAGAAGATGATCCGATAGCTAAAGAATATCACATAGACTGCTGCTAGATCCCACCATTTGGAATGATCCAATTGAATCCCATACAGATCTCTGATTATGTCCCCACCCTTCAATTTGGGTTCACCGGGTAACATGTTATCGAATTCCAGTCCAAGGAGATCATTTTTGTACGAGCCCTGCAATACCCAAGGTATTAAAATCACTAAATTATAGAATGACACTGGTGTCATGTTTGTTAGAGTGGAATTAAAATGCGAATTTGAGTTTACTTTCAGTAGAATGACAATTTTGTCTTTTGTTTAGTGTATAGGTTAGGAAGTAATACTTATAAGGGTTTACTTATTCCCCGTTCTCATGCAATAGTAATTCTAGAGCAAATGACCATTCTGCCCCCTAATGGTAGCAAGGGGTGTTGGCGGACAATGGGCGGACTACTGATAAGGATGCAGGAACAATCACTGTTGGCCGGAATGGACGGCCAACTGATAAAAGCACACGCGCACTGTGAAGTAACGGTAAGAGAAGAGAAATGAATACCAAATGTTTTATGTGGAAAACCCTTCTGAAATAAGGGAAAAACTACGGGACACTAAGACCACAAAAATCACTAGGTATGATAATTTGTTACACAATCTACAGGAGGCGCCAATAAAAATAGAGCAAAAGTAAACAAAAATTCAACACTTTATTTTCACCCACCGCTCTCTTTCTTTTCACTTTCTCTCCTCTATTTTCTCGCTACTTCTCAACTATATCGGAGTGTGCATATACACACATATATACATACGTCCCCCCCCCACCATAGCCCAGATGGTGGTTGGTGCTCAACTTCCAATGTCTGCATGTGTGTATGCGCATGCCCTGTCTTCCCACAGACGGCGCATGCCTGCTCCTACAAACCGATCACCGTTTGGAGTCCCAAGAATAATGTTCACCAACTATCCAATTGTTGGGGTCACTCCCTCGTGGCACTTATGTCCGCGGACTCACAAGGTTGAAAAGGTCGCGGACTTTCTTGAGTGGTCAGAGAAACTTGTCATAACGGACGAGGACTCATTAGAGGCGTCATGTCTGAGAGGTTACTGAGGATATAGACGAGGATCCTGAAAGTGTAGGCGTTGACTCTCTCTTCGTAGGCCTACTGTAGCGGCGTTTTGCAGGTGAGCAGTTGACCAACTCTGATTGGAGGCGGCTGCAACTTTCAAGGGTATCAGGCCTGCCATTCTGGCACACCATGCATGCGCCTGTCATGGCAGGCCTAGGCGGCGTGGTCCTGCCACCCTAGGGCCAGTAGGGTAGCCAGGTGACCACTAGGCCCTTTGTGTATATAAAGGCTTGTGTGCCCTTGCTTATCAGGTATCAAGTGCAGCCGTGAGTCTTGGAGTGCTTGTGCTGAGTCTTGGAGAGCAAACTTGGAGTGAGCCTTGAGAAAGTTGTGGGCAAGCCTTGTTTGTAAAGATAGAGTGAGAAATACTTTTAGAGAGAGATTGTGAGATATACACTTGAGATTGTTTTCCTTTCGTTTGAGCTTGTGTAGCTAACATACTTGTAAACAATCCATTTTATAGTATATTCTTTGGTGGTTTTTTCCTTGGTTGAATAAGGGTTTTTCACGTTAAAATCTCGTGTGTCTTCTCTTGTTTTTCTATCTCTACTTTTGGCTGTTCGTCCGAGAGTTCTGCTCTGTGTTGCTGTCCGAGTATTTTGTCCGTTCGGTCACCGTACCTTCCGTTTTTGCGCCAACAAGTGGTATCAGAGATTTTGGTTCTTTGAACGGTGATCTTGTTGCTGGCTGCTATGGAGGTTGGAAGCAAAATGACTTCCTTAAACGGAGCCAACTTTGACACTTGGCAGAGCAAGATGTCAGACTTGCTCTTTGTGAAGTCCATGCATAATCCCATTTTTGCCACAGAAAAGCCAGCGGCAAAAACGGATGAGCAGTGGACGTTGGAGCACAAGCAAGTGTGCGGCTATATTCGGCAGTTCGTGGACGACAACGTGTACAATCACGTTCGCGGAGAGACGAATGCCAAGCAGCTTTGGGAGAAGCTGGAAAAGCTCTATGCCTCCAAGACTGGAAAGAACAAAATTTATCACTTGATGAGGGTGATGCAAATTCGGTACAAGGACGGCTCATCTGTCGCCGACCACCTGAATGACTTTCAGGGTTGCGTGGACAGGCTGACTGGCGTGAGGATCAAGTTCGAGGATGAGGTCCTCGGACTCTGGCTTTTAGCAACCCTCTCGGACACGTGAGAGATTATGAGGATCACCATTGCCAATACAGCTCCTAACGGCATGGTGACTTTGGATATGGCCAAAGGAGTTGTACTGAACGAGGAAGTGAGACGGGGTTCTCAGGGTACGTCCACCTCTTAACACTCTGAGGTCCTTGTCATCGAATCAAGGGGAAGGAGCCGAGGACGTGCCCCAAAGTTTGAAGACAAAGAGCGGAGTAAGTCACGTTCTCGGTACCAGGACATGGAATGCCACCATTGTGGCAAAAAGGGCCACATCAAGAAATTTTGCTATAAGTGGAAGCGTGAAAATGCTGGAAAGCAGAGGGGCGAAAAGAGATGAGGCGAGGAAGAGTCCTCGGTCTCTGTTGTTATAGGAGGTGACCTCCTTTTAGCCTGCGAGTCTGAGGACTCTGTGAACGTGGCCGAGCAGGCTTTTGACTGGGTGGTGGATTCTGGCACATCCATTCACGTCACCTCAAGGAGAGAGCTGTTCTCCACTTACACTCCGTGTGCACCAGAAGTGTTGAAGATGGGCAACATGGAGACGTCCGAGATCATTGGACGTGGCGACGTCTCCTTGCTGACGAACAGTGGAGCCCGACTGATTTTGAGGGACATCCGACACGTTATCGATAATCGTATGAATATCATCTCAGCAGGATGGCTGTATGATGAAGACTACTGTAGCGTCTTTTGTGACAGCAGTTTCAAGTTGACAAAGGGCTCCATGATGGTTGCCCGAGGAGTAAAGGCCTCAGGCCTTTACACGTTGAAAGGTAAGGCCGAGGTGGTAGAGATGAATGCCACAAGAAGCGTGGAGTCCTCGGGCCTGTGGCACAAAAGGCTCGGACACATGAGTGAGCGCAGCATGAGTCATCTGGCCAAGAAGGGTCTCATCCCAGAGATGGATGGAGACAGGCCGAGAACTTGTCCTCACTGCATGGCGAGGAAGCAACAAAGAGTCTCCTTTTAAGGAGACGTATCTTCTAGGAGGTCCGAGGTCCTAGAGCTCGTCCACACGGATGTGTGTGGTTCCCTCCCGGAAAAGTCTTTTGGAGGAGCACAATACTTTTGTCTCCTTCATTGATGATTGCTTGAGGAAGTTGTGGGTATTCCGTTGAAAAACCAAGGATCAGGTTGTAGGAACCTTTGAGCAGTTTCATGTCCTTGTTGAGCGTGAGACCATGAGGAGGTTGAAGGCCGTCTCGAGCTACAACGGCGGAGAATACATTGGGACGTTTGATGCCTATTGCAGAGCTCGCGGTATCAGACATCAGAGAACTCCACCGAAGACGCCACAGTTAAATGGCGTGGCCGAGAGGATGAATCACACCCTAATAGAAAGGGTCAGGTGCATGTTGTCCGAGTCCAGGCTTCCGGGATCTTTTTGGGCCGAGGCCTTGAAGGCGGCCGTCCACATGATCAACCTGGTCGCCCAGTAAGCCTCTGGACGGGGAAGTTCTAGAGAAGATTTGGACCGGGAAGAAGCCAGCATACAACCATCTTCGTACATTTGGCTGTAAGGCTTTTGTTCATGTTCCGAGAGATGAGAGGAGCAAGCTAGAGTCAAAAACAAAGCAATGTGTCTTTCTAGGCTATGGTGAGGAGGAACTTGGGAATAGGCTCTATGACCCAAAGGAAAGGAAGCTGGTCCGGTTCTGAGATGTGATCTTCATTGAGGAAGAGACCATCGAGGACATTGGAAAAGAGAAGAAGTCTCACCCCAATACTTCCCGGACGGACAGAGTTGATACTGATGCTGTCCGTCCAGTGCCTCTTGAGTCCGATGTCGGCGGATCAAGAGTGGCTGGCAGCCATGATGAGGCGGTTCCAGTGCCTCAGGAAGATTAAGCTGAAGATATGGCCCCTCAACAGGCCGAGGTGGCCCCTGTGAGACGGTCGTCCAGGGAGAGACATCCGTCCGCCTTCCAGCAAGTGAGTTCGTCCTCCTCACTGATACTGGAGAACCAGAAGATTTTGGCGATGCCATGTGTAGCGCTCAGAAGGATAAATGGTTTGAGGCTATGAAGGAAGAGATGGCCTCTCTTCGTGAAAACCATACCTTTGAGTTGGCTAAATTGCCCAAGAGGAAGAAAGCCCTGAAAAACAAGTGGGTCTTCTAGCTGAAGGCGACCGAGGACACGAGCAAGCCAAGACACAAGGCACGGCTTGTGGTGAAGGGCTTTGGTCAACGCAAGGGTGTTGACTTTGATAAAATTTTCGCACCCGTTGTGAAGATGTCCTTGGTCCGTGTAGTGCTTGGACTGGCAACGGCTTTGGATCTGGAGATAGAGCAACTGGACGTCCGGACAGCTTTTCTCTATGGAGATCTTGAGGAAGAAATCTACATGGAGCAACCAGTTGGTTTTGAAGTCAAGGGGAAGGAAGGACTGGTTTGTCGTTTGAAGAAGAGCTTGTACAGGCTGAAGCAAGCTCCGAGACAGTGGTACCGGAAGTTTGAGTCTGTTATGGTCGGACGTGGATACCATAAGACTACTTCCGACTACTGCGTCTTTGTCCAGAGATTCTCGGAAAACGACTTCGTCATCCTCCTCCTTTATGTGGACGACATGCTTGGTTGTCAGAATGAGCATTCATTGATCAAGGAGTGAAAAGAGCAATCAGGCGATCTTTCGCCATAAAAGATCTTGGACCGGTGACGCAGATCTGGGGATCAGAATATTTCGCGACCAAGGGGATAAGAAGCTCTGGCTATCCCAAGAAGGCTATGTTGAAAAGTTGCTTTAGCGGTTCAACATGGAGAGCTCCAAGCCTGTCAGTACTCCTTTGGCCAACCATTTTAGGCTGGACAAGCAGCAGTGTCCGTCCTCGGACACTGAGAAGGCACGTATAAGTAAGATTCCTTACTGCTAGGCCGTTGGCAACTTGATGTACGTGGCCATGTGTACGCGGCCGGACATTGCTCATGCGGTTGGTCTTGTGAGCCGTTTTCTCTCAAACCCAGGGATGGAGCATTGGTCCGCGGTAAAGTAGATTTTCAGATATCTTCGTGGGACCTCCAAGACGGGTTTGCAGTTTGGAGGAGAGAAGCCTCAGCTGATTGCGTACACGGACGCAGACATGGCTGGGGACGTTGATTCTCGGAAATCAATGTCCAGATACTTGGTGAAATTTGCGGGAGGGGCGGTCTCCTGGCAGTCCAAATTGCAGAAGTGCGTCGCTCTCTCGACTACGGAAGCAGAGTTCATTGCCGTGACCGAGACCTGTAAAGAAATGCTTTGGATGCAGAGGTTCGTCCAAGAGTTGGGTCTAAGGCAAGAAACGTACGAGGTCCTCTGTGATAAAAACTCCTCATTCCATTCGAAGTCAAAGCACATTGACGTGCGTTATCATTGGGTGAGAGATGTTTTTGATGATGGGCAGCTATCAATTGAAAAAGTCCGCTCGGATGACAATTGCTCGGACATGTTGACTAAAGTTTTGTCGAAGGGAAAGCTAAAAGCTTGTTGTGACATTACCGGTCTGACTAACTTCACTCCCACTCGGTCGTGAGGGGAAGTTTGTTTGGATTACTCCCTCGTGGCACTTATGTCCGCGGACTCACAAGGTTGAAAAGGTCGCGGACTTTCTTGAGTGGTCCGAGAAACCTGTCATAACGGACAATGACTCATTAGAGGCGTCATATCCGAGAGGTTACTGAGGACATAGACGAGGACCCTGCTGTAATCGCGTTTTACAGGTGGGCAATTGACCCACTCTGATTGGAGGCGGCTGCAACTTCCAAGGGTGTCAGGCCTGCCATTCTGACACGCCGAGCGTGCGCCTGTCATGGCAGGCCTAGGCGGCGTGGTCCTGCCACCCTAGGGCCAGTAGGGTGGCCGGGTGACCACTAGGCCCTTTGTGTATATAAAGGCTTGTGTGCCCTTGCTTATCAGGTATCAAGTGCAGTCGTGAGTCTTGGAGTGCTTGTGCCGAGTCTTGGAGAGCAAACTTGGAGTGAGCTTTGAGAGAGCTGTGGGCAAGCCTTGTTTGTAAAGATAGAGTGAGAAACACTTTTAGAGAGAGATTGTGAGATATACACTTAAGATTGTTTTCCTTTTGTTTGAGCTTGTGTAGCTAACATACTTGTAAACAATCCATTTTATAGTATATTCTTTGGTGGTTTTTTCCTTGGTTGATTAAGGGTTTTCCACGTTAAAATCTCGTGTGTCTTCTCTTGTTTTTCTATCTCTACTTTTGGCTGTCCGTCCGAGAGTTCTGCTCTGTGTTGCTGTCCGAGTATTTTGTCCGTTCAGTCACCGTACCTTCCGTTTTTGCGCCAACACCAATCAGGTAGGTCAACTGTACACCTTTTGGGATATGACAGTCATTCAGACCTTCCAAATTCAATAGGTTAACTTTGTTGACCATCCTCTCATTTTGGCCGGTCAATCACACCGTTGACCGGTCGAAATAGTCCGTCCCAATTTTTCAGCAGAGTCAGTTGTCTCACAACTTTTACCGGTCAACATATTGACCGGTAAAGGTTGACCGTTCAGAAGGTTTCGGTCAACTATGTTGACCGGAATTCTTTCTTCTTAAAGTAGCACACACGTGCTCCGTCCAAGTCCTCTGGTCACAAGGACTTCCACACGGAAGTGATTCCCAACAAGGGGTTGGCAGAATGGTGTGAAAATGTATAGTGGTGTATTGGAATATATTTATTTATAAGCAAGGTAAAAGATGATTTATATTAATTTCTTGTCTATTCCTCTGATTATTCTTGCATATAAAATACTAGAAGATGAGTTCCCAACTAAATTTGCAAATATTCAAAGTGACCAACTAGATATAGAATATAAATTTTCTACTCTATTATTACTTTATTCTAGTCTCAAAAATAATTATTTTACTTCAATCTCATTTCTAAAAGCAGGAACGACTGCATATGTGGTGTGTGCCATGACCAACACCTCAAGGATTCCCATCGGCCAAGCAACCTATTATTGGGTAAATGGGTAGCCTGATAACAATAATTGAACAAAGTATCACTAGTTTTTTTTTTTTGGAGTACCTGCAGTGCCCAGGATCCATAACTTATATAAGAAATTGGGTAACGCCAGATTGGCTTAGGAAGATCAGGTAACAGGCGGAAGAACCCGGAAGTCATCATCATTATTCCCTGCACAGCAACCCAAATGTATACATATATAAGATGACAGTTTGAGCTTTTAGGATATAGTACAGGAAGTATAAAAGATGACAGTTTGAGCCTTTAGGATATAGTACAGGAAGTATAGCGGGTATAAACTCACTTAGATGCCCTGCATGAGAGGTTATAGAACGCTAAGGGGAACTGGGGTCCCTCTTAGCATGATTAGCTCTCAGTCCCTAGAGAGTAGAACTACCAAATAGATGCCTAGACCGAGAGTCTTTTTTTATGTCGACTAAGCGTCCAGGTATAAGCATGAGCAGTGTGATACATGCTCACCTGACTCAAGTATGGTCTAATTGCACTCTTTCATGTCTTATACTGTCCATATGTTAGTCTTTGTCTTAAGAATTTATCAGTGATAAGGGTATGAATTTAACACAATCTTAGACTAATAAGGGGCATTCTGAGTCTATCTTATCAGCCATTTACAGTTTTTTATTGATGTTCAGCAATGATGTCCCAAGCAACGGAAATCATCTATGTCTCCGAGTAAGAAATTCTCAGGAAAATTGAAAGCAAATTTTTACTTACAATGACTCCGGCCCCTGTTATAAGCCCCATCAAATAGTTGGATATTAGTGAGGCAACAACCATCATGCAGCTCTCTACAACAGAAATGCAGCCAAAGAGCATGAGACAGAAGTAGACAAAGTGCGATAACTCTGGCCGAAATTTCACCATATAATAGCAGATAGATGATGAAGCCATTGTTACTAGAACCAGGAAAGGGAAGGATGACAGGATGTTCGATAGAATATACACTGCAGCTCCATAATACCCCCCGAGCCTCTCTCGATAGAACACCTGCATTTACACCGAGAAAATAACAGGGGCACCGGCAAATCCAGTGCACTAGCCTAGTGTTGAAATAAGTGTTGAATAAGATGTGAGAAAAAAGTTTGAACGAGCACAACCTAAAACTTTATGATCGTTGTTTTACTCGCATACTTAATAAAATAGTATTGGTGTTTCAATAGGTGGTTGTTTACCTTCAATTCTTCTGCAAAAGATGGGAATCCTCCGATTGACATGAAGACCATGAAGCCTGATATGAAGGCGCCACAAGCTCCTCGAGCCAAGATGGCAGTGTAGGTGGTGCCAACTTGATAGAAGACAGTGCCCACACAAACGGCCACGATGATGTAAATACCTAAGCGGGCCCAGTAATATCCAATGTCTCTACACATATTTTTGAAAGATCTACTGGTGAGAGTCGAGAGTTGTTTCCACCATGTTGCTTGGCTTCCTTTGTTTGTTTCACTAGGAAGTCCTTTCTGCAACGCAGAATTCATATTACCTAGAAGCCTTTCATATTTCATAGTAGAGTTGATTTTGGAGTTTGATGGGCAAATGTTGTTCGTGAGTTGCTTACGATGGATAGGATTTCTTGGATCTTAGCTGTGACCCTGATGGCGTATTCTGACCATCTGTATTTTTCAACTAGTGTTGCTTTGATCTTTGCCGTTTGTACCCTCATCAAAGGATCTGATAATGTCTGTATTTCCTGCAGGCCGACAAAGATCAACCAAGACAAGTTCAAAAGCGACAAATGTGCATATTCGAAATTCAATTCACCATGCAGAGTAGAGTAGAATGAAGGTCTAACATATAACTTTTGAGACGAATCATGAGAGCTGTTTTATAAATATGATGATAGCATTGATATAAGAGTAACATTAGAGAAATCTGTAGATAGATCGACATTCTCTATGTATTAATATTATAACACAAAATGAAGTAAAAATGTGTACTAATATACACGGAAAATAAAAGCTTGCGCTTACATGTTTCCCATAAGATCCCATAAATGTGGCGTTGATCTTGTCAAAATCTGAATTAATGCAACGTAGGAAATGATCGGATGGATTTCTTCTGCTTGGGCATGGATATCCAGCTTCTGCAAAGAACTGCAAAGGTAAAATGAGGTGTTAAATTCAGATTGGTTTGATGAAGTAAAAGCACAACAGCTACTAAAACTTAAGAAATGTTGAAAATAGACACCTGCTATTTGGTCATATAGCGATAGAAAACCTGAAGAAATGAGGTTTGCCTTATTCTCAACTAATTCAATTGATATTATCACCTCTTGTTATTTTAATTGAATACATAATATATCTAATTTGAGAGAATTTTACTAATTTACAAGTTTAATATGATAATAAAATTAATTTAAAGAATTTAGCAATTTTCAAACGAGAGTTATGTTGTAACTGCAGAACGATTTTATACATAATAAAGGAAAGACCGGACCTTCCCTTTTTACGTAAATATGACAGTGATATGCGATTTCAACATGCAATCGTACCTCTACGGCCATTTTGGCTTCTCCGAAATAAACGGTTTCGCCGCCAGACAGCAGGAAGAGGTTATCAAACAGGGTGAAAACTTCACTACTTGGTTGGTGAATGGAAGTAATAATGGTTCTGCCGCCATCCTTGGCGAGATTTCGGAGAATCTGAACTACGAAGAACGATGCAGCGCTATCAAGGCCGCTTGTAGGCTCATCCAAAAACAAGAGCTGTGGGCGCATTAGGATTTCAATGGCGATGCTCAGCCTCTTCTTCTCCCCGCCGCTTACTCCTCTCAAATGCCAGTTTCCGATGAGTCGATCGGCGCAATCTTGGAGTCCCATCTCCAATATCGTCCCTTCCACGATGCCGTCCACCTCTTCCTTGCTCAGCGTGGGTGGAAGTCTCAGATTAGCCGAGTATCTGATCGTTTCTCTAACGGTTAGTGTTCCCAACATCACATCCTCTTGCGTCACGTAAGCCTGAAATTTTTAATTTTTTTTTTTTTTAATAAGCCAAAAAGAAATTGAAATAATTTTATTGATTATCCACCTTTATACTGTAATTTTATCTTAATAATTTATTTAGACAATAAAAATTGTAGCACATTGAAATATAATAAATATATATTATAATCTTGTCCATTTAAGTTTTAAAAAATAAAAATTCTATCATTGGGACTATATGAAAATTCTAAAATGAAATGACCATATTAATTCAACGTGGTGATATAGTTTCCTGCATAATTTTATTTTTAACATTTTTTAAATTGAGTTTATTTTATTTCAAATTTAGTTTGAATTAATTTTACATTATATTTTTCAAAATTAAATTAATTCTATTAATCAAAAAATATTCATTTGATATATTCAATCCGTAAATAAACAAATTAAAAAATATTCTATTTACATGAACAAAATTTGGCATTAAATTTAACTAATCTGATGTCATATTATAGCCAACTTGATAAAAAAATCCAGACCAATACATTTTATTCAGCTTTACAGCAAAATATAAAATTAATTCAAATTAAAACTAAAAATAAAATTTGACTTAACAAAAAAATAGAAAAAATTATTTGACAATTTTACCCTTTAGAATTTGGAGAATAAAGTCTTTCGGTCTCAATTGTCAATTAAAAAAAAATAATTATAATCTAATTATTTTAAAATATATAATTTTAACTTATTTTAAGTTTTTTAAAACTAATTATTAGATCACATCATATCTTTAAATAATTAATTTTATACTAAATAATTTTTTGTTTGATCATATAAAAAAGTACTATATAATTCTATATTTAGTGGATAAATATTAAATTTTATATATAACACTAAATATTCATGTGAAATACATCCAAAGTTACTTACAATGTGTCCATGATCAACTCTTCTCTTATTCCCATTGAGGAGAATGTCTCCAGTCATGACAACATTTGCAGAGAGTCTACCTACAGAATTATATCATCTCTTATTAAAAGATATATTTATAGAGACTGATAAGTAATATAAAAATTTTAGTCTTTAACAATAAATAGAAGATGACATGAAAATATATATATAATATAATCAAAAAATAAGACAAATAGAATACCGAGAATCTTACATATAAAATCGATCAAAATAGAGTTGTTTCAAGATTTAATATATTGGGGTTCATGCTAAGAAAAAAAAGTACACCTCTAGCAACCCTTTTCACAAAAATGATTCACACGGCACTTTGAGTACTCACCAACCTTGCACCCCGAGGTAACCCAACAACCTGGTCTATCAAGCATGGTAGTCCAACTCCAGTTAGAATTTTTTTATCATATTCTTTAGTCTAACTAGTAATAACTTGTGGCTTACCGTAATAGTATTTAATTTATTATTAAGACATATCTGATAAAATATTATCTTATCTATTTATTTACTTTCCTTTTTTAAAAAAAATAAGTTTAATTTGTTAAATTAAAATTTGGAGCAGCTATTGCCAAATAATTTTTATAGAAAAATTTAATTTGTAACTTTTAAATAATATATTTTAAAAACTATACCAAATATATAATTAGTTGTTCATAGAGTGCATAAACACTTATTTTTAAAAGACATATTCATTTAAAAATATATGTGCTAAATTCAATGGTTATTATACATATAATTATTATAAAATTTTTGATAATTAATTAAATTTTTAAAGGTGCATGTAAAAATTCCTGGACAACTCTGAAGTAAGAGAATCTTGGGCCTGTCAACATGAACGTTTTTTGGACTGAAAATTATACAAAGAGGAAATTACAAAAAACAAAGAAAAAGGGAAAAAAAAAATAGTTCTTACCTCAAAATCGCCATATTTCTATTATTCTTCCATTTAAGATTCCCATACTCCTCAATTTTATGAGTATTCAAAAAAGATTGCTTAGTCATCTTTAACATTTTTTAAAATATATTTTTTAAAAAATATCCAGTTAAAATTGACAGTCAAACCAATCACCCTGTAAGTTTATAAAATAAATTTTACTTCGTAGATGAATCCCGTATCTTTAAGTTTTCTAACCTTGTCCAGTACTTCATTTACTTTTTAACAGAACAATTCGCTTTTAATGCTGTCTGAGCTTGTGCCCATAAAAATATTTAATTTATAAATAATTATTTTATTTAAAATTTATAATATCTCAGTCGATGTTCAAAAAAAAGCATTAAAATTATTTTACAAGAACTTTATCAATTTATGTTTTAAATTTTTATTTAAAGATGATTCAATCTGGACATATTTCTTTAGATTTGCCAGGTTTAGATGGATTTTGTCGGGCATTTCCTCGACTTTGCCCTATTGCTAAATAATTAACAAGTTAAATCTATCAATTATTTTAAATAACTAAGATTGAACAATTACTTGACAGTTTTCCTACGTTGTTATTGACATAAGAGATATTACTAAACCACTATTAAGAAAATCCAATACCTCTGTAAATATAATTTTTCTTAACATAAAAATTACATAATTCACTTTTATGATCATCTTCTTCTTCCCAGAGTAATTTCTCTCATTTGAAGCATTCAAAAAGATAATTGTTCAAACACAAGTTATGTAACTATTAAGCTAATAGTAAAAAAGTTATGATTTTATAATACAAAAAAACCTTTTTTTTAAAAAAAAATTAAGTCAAAAAGTCATCTGTCAAAAGATTATTTATTATTATTATTATTATTATTATTTTCTAGATTAACTAATGCTTGAACATATAATAGTAAAAAGAGTTACGAGTTTATCGTACAGAAAACCTTTTCCCTTAAAAAAATTTTAAATCAAGAAACTGTTTTTTAAATAACCCTTTTTTTTTTTTTTCTCAGATTAACTAATGCGATGTTAACTTGAGCACATAATATTAAATCTATCACTTCTCTCTCTCTACTTGCCCGAACAAAATTGCTTCCAGACCACAAGAGCGGATGAACAGACAGAGAGAGAGAGAGAGAGAGAGAGAGAGAGAGAACCGGCCAAAGCATCGAGAAGGGTGGATTTTCCGGAGCCAGAAGGTCCCATGATGGCCATGATTTTACCGGGCTCAGCATACCCAGCAAGGCCACGGAGAAGCCTCCTCGTCGGTCCATCCTCCGAACCCGGAAGCACCACCGTCAGATCTTTCCACACCAAGTACGCGGCCGTCGCGCCGCCGCTTGAACCGCCGACACCGAAGTCGTGGTTGTGGCGGAAGTTGGCATCGGTGGCCGCCTCTATCTCCATGGAAAAGTCTAGCGGGAAATTGTCGGCTGGAAGCCAATAAGAGCGACGAGGACAAGACGAGACGGGAGCACATGTACGATTATATGAGACCAACAGAGAGCTCCCAACGCCATTGTTAAAAAATAATAAATGTTTTTTTTATTATTATTGTAAAATTTAAAATTCTAAATTTATTCATTCTTTAGTGGTTAAAATTTATATTCACATTTCAATTAATATTAAAATATCATGGTAAAATAATAATAATAATAAAATTATTAAAAATATTATATTGAAATTTTTATTATTTTTAAAATCATTGTAACGATGAGACCTTTGAAGCGTGCTGCTACAGGGAACGGATGTGTTGGTTGGATACGCACATCGCAAATACTGTTGGCCAGTGGGGAGTTTAATGAAAGGAAAGCAGACGTGACAAGATGTAATAAATTGGATCAAAATTAGACTTTGGTTGGGGTTGAAATTTTAGAATAAAAGTAGGACTATCATGTTGAATATGAAAAAATATTATTTTTTATTTAAAAATTATAATTATTTTTGTTCATAATTTGGATATTTTAACTTTAATCATTTTTGTTTAAAATTTTATACTTACTTAAAATTCTTAAAAACACAAAGTATTATAAAAATATAATATGTACATAAAATATTATCCAAAAATATTTTAGATAATAGTTCTTACAGTAAAGTGTTATAAACAAATATGATTTAGTGAGATAGGCTTTATGCTTAAAAATTAAAATTAAGTACTCAGGCGGTGTTCGTGATATTTGTTTGTGACCTTATTTGGTCTAGAACTTTGATCAAGTATCGTGATATCTATATTTAGTATTGATAAATTTTATAATATAAAGTTATATTTTAAATTTATTGTTTTATATCTTGCCTACGGATAAGAGTTTTAAGTTAATATTTGGTTAAAATAAAATAATTGTTTTTGTACGATGGATGACCTGTGAGAAATTGGTCAGGATATTTGCTCAACATTCATACAATTTAAACTCGAGCGAAACTATATATCAGTTGAACATATGTTTACAAACTCTCGAGATTATATACCAAACCCACAAACAGTCCCCGATATAAGTGCTTAAGCTAGCTATATCCAAATGTCAATCACACGTTTTTTGCGAGATAATGGCTCAAGTTACATGATTTCAGATCATGATACCTTGACAGTAAGTTGTTTGTACGTCAGAAGTACAAGCAGAGAGGATGATATTTAATTCGTAGGATATTTGAGCAAGCCCTTGTCGAGCATTCAATAGAAAAACTATGAGTATTGAGAGAATTATTCTTTTTGGTGAGATTGTTCTTTTAAGATGAACTATTTGTTATTATGAATCTTTTACTTGATTTGAAAAACGGAGAATTTTTCTTTATAAATAAATTATTGAAGAATTTTTTCTTCATCACTAAAATATTATATTATCATTATTTTTACATTTTATTGATATTGTATGCAAAAAAATGATAATAACTCAATTTAAGCATTTAAATTAATAATTCCTTTATAAGTAAGAAGTTACAAACTATTAATTTATATTTTTTATGAAAAACTACCTATTCACCCCTTTAGGTGCCAGTGAATCTAAATACTATTTTTTCAGGCATAAATATTTTTATCGTGCACTTTCATAAGATATTTATATGCCTTGACATATTTTATATAATTTTAGATCAAATGCACCAAATAAATCAAATAGTCTAATTTTAATTAGGACTACTATAAAAATATAACAGCAGCCCGATGGATATTTTTATGGACCCAAACCACTGTCCTAGATACGACCCGAGTGAGCAAAGATATCTCGCTAATGAGGCATATGATTATCATAACATGCATAATTTCTATCCATGTTTCCATATGTTGACGTGCATAGTTAGGATGGTACGTAACATAACGCATTAATATAGTTGGCAATAATGATTTAAAGTGTTAGGTCCATAATAATTTTTGTATTATTAGAAAAAAAATTAAATGCACCATGTGATGTTAGTATTTTTTTTTTTTTTTTTGGGTGTAATTTCATCACAAGCGTGTAGGGATATAAAATTATTAATAGAAAGATATTTTACTATAAAAATTAAGTATAAAGAATATAAAATAAGCATAGATCTCTTAAAATTAGTCACCCTCTTAATTATATTACCCTATAACTCACCCGGGGTTTTTCTCTAAGAGAAAATCATCTTTTTATATAAAAATGTTATCTCTTTAATCATTGGTTAGAATTATTATTATTTTTATTTTTATTATGGATGGTTGGTATTAATGATTTTGAATATTTTCTATAAACATCCCCTTTAAAAAAATCTTAAACTATATGGTCCTCTTTACATGAAAGTATTATAGAGTAAATTACATATCCCATATTATTTTTTTTTTCATTTTTTACAATTTTTAAACATTTTTTAGAATCACTTGGACACTTCTCTTCTCTTGCATATATATCTTTACAATTCTATCTTCGTAGCACACCTCTGAATCACATAACTCCATGCTTCTCAAAAACCCATGAGAAATCTCTTAATATTCCCATCGTCACTAGTTATCTTTGATCTGGCCCTTGTTGTTCATTCTGATTTTTTTAACACTAAAGAGGACCCTGACTGTGTATTAATCGGATAGTTATAATTAAAAATAATTAGATCAATTTTTTTTTTTTTTTTTTTAGCGAGGTAGAAATCCCAAGTCTTTAAGAAAGCACTGACCATTAAAGACAATCAGTATGCTGGATGTTGGATTATAATCTAAAGTAGGTCAATTGGTGATTAATTTGCTTGCAAGAATTGAGCAGAGCTTTCAGGTTTTATCCACAATTACCCAGCGGTAACTCCCACAAGTTGCTTTCTGCTGGCTGTTGGTGTGCTTTCTGATGTTAAATTTTCACATGGTATAGTTGCCTGACTGGCCCCCAGAAAATTACCGAACAGTGTTAGTGCACCTCCCACTGGGTGGTGGGTGGATGGTGGCAGTGATTTCTTGATAATATATATTACATGGATAAAAATATTGATATCGTATCAATATTGATTACAGTTGTGTTAGCATTGACCATTTTGAGCAATATATGTCAATATTAAACTTATCAGATGTAGATTTTTTGGAAGGCAACTCAAAATGAATTGTGAAAAAGTATTAAAAGATGTCTCTATTTCACAACATATTATGATTTCATTTAGTATTAGTAGATATGAGGAAGTTGAGTACTGATATTTTATATCTAAAATTGAGATTTAGACCAACTTTATCCACATGGTAGGAGTAGGATAACCGTGTTACAATAAGACAATAAAAAACATGAGTAGAACACAATTTATTGTCAAAAAAAAAAAAAATCTTAATAATCATTTATTTCGAGAGAAAATCCTCGAACTTCTCAAGTTAAGAAAGTTTGACATCGTCTTGGCCAAATAAGTTCCAAGGCTATCGACCATGATCAGTGTTAAGTGTTTGTGTATGATCGAATTTCATAGCTTTAAACATAGACAATTATGAAAGTATAAAAATATTATAGAGTTCATAAATTTTTAAAAGACAACTCTCTAAATAATCTTTTCGAATTTAGGCCACAATTAGAGATGTTATGCACTGGATAATAAATAAATGGATCAATTGGAGGAGTTTTATCAATTCAATATTTGTTTTTATAAAAAAGGTGAAATTTTAATCAAAATTGTTCTAACTTTCTAAATAAATTTGTTTACCCTTTTGTTAGTTGGGTGTTGCTGTCGTGCTTTAAGTATATAGATGCTGCATTAGATGGCCCCAATTAATGTACAACTATATTATTGCTTCTCATATAGATTTGACACTTAAACTTACTAATTGTGTACACATCCTGCTCATATTTCAACTTTTTATCCCACTTTTTCTTTTTTTTTTTTTTTTTTTTTTGACAAGATTTAACCAAATCAAAATCATCAACATTTAGAATTACCTTTTAGAAAGCATAATCTTTTGATAATAGATTTATTCAATATATAAAACCACAATCTACAATTAAGTAACTAAAATATAATATTAACCTTACTTTCTATAAAGGTCATTTTATAATATATGAATACAATAAATTAAAATTTTATTAAAAAAACTACAGATGGATAATTTATAGATTAAAAAATTCTTCATCGTTTCATATTTTTTAGTTGTAACTTAAAAGCATGTTTCAGAAATATAAAATCTCATAAACGAGCAACCACTTAAAACAATTGTGTAATATTAGTGTAGCACGATGCGGGTATCGCCTTCCCAAAATTTTATTAAATAACTCATTCCTTGCATCGAGGTATTTTTATTAGGGAGAAAAATCCCACCCAATAATTTTATTAACAAATTTGCCCCTATTATTATTATTATTATTATTATTATTATTATTTTTATTATTACTTTTATTATTATTAATTGTTATTATTTTTATTTTTATTACTTTTATTATTTTTATTATTATTATTATTATTGTTATTATTATTATTTTTATTTTTATTACTTTTATTATTTATTATTTATTATTATTATTATTCTTTTATTATTATTATAAGGTAAAAATCTCATTTCGATAAATCTCACCTTATTCTCATACAATTCTACAAAAATCAGAATACAAATTTTCAACTAAATTCCAACAACTAAATATAGGAATAAAATTCCCAACTTTATTATCTAATTTCATTCCTGAATAACTATTCTATTCCCCACCTTATTCCGCTCTCCAAAGAACCAATAGTCTCATTTTCATCGTTCGATTGTTGTCTTACTTTACTTTTTCTAAGTAACCCAATTCCGAAGGAGGGTTGAATGATCGGTTTCATTCAATTTGTTATGAATCGAATGATTGAGAAACCAGCAAGTTACAACCTCAAAGTTTATCTTATGCTTTAATTATAGGCAATAATAAAAAAAATATAAAAATCACTCAAAGTGATAGTGATTATTCAGAAGGTATTTTCTAAATGAGCATTGAAAAGTTAGATCATATTAAGAAAAATTGTGGCAATTAACAAATAAATGGATCGATCGAATCAGTTTTGCAAGAGTGGATAGTTAGCATCGTAATTGGCCATTTTCTAAGAGTCTCAACTTCACTTACAATGAAACCAAGTTTCGGTATTGGTGTTTCAGTCACAGGGCGATGATTTTCATCTTATTAATTATACACCTAACATTTTACCCCTTTTTTTTCACCTTTAACATAATATTTTAAATTTAACAATTCAATAAAAAAATAAAAAATCGAAAAAAAAAAATACGTAAATATGTTTTTTTTTTTTTGGGCCAAAATTGTTCTATAACTTACTATAGAGAAATTCAAATTCAATTTTCCCTTTTGTTAGTTGGGTGCTGGTGCTGTCGTGCTCAGGTATGTTGCATTGGATAACCGCAATTAATGTACAACTATATTAAATGGATTTGACAAGTAAAATTAAGTATATATCCCACTCATCTCATCTTCTTAGCCAATTCTTTTATTATTATTGTTTTTAATCTAAAAATTAAACTCATATTCAAAATCCTCGAAATTTAGAATAGCTTTTTATAAATTTTATAAAGTTAGATTTAACCAAAAAATTAAAAAAATTACTACTTAAAAACTTTGCCTTTTACAACCATTATTATTAAATTTTATACATTTAATGAATATAAGTTTCATTTAAAAAAAAATGGACAGAAGGGTGAAATATGACAAGGATAAAAACAAATTTTCTTAAAATTTTTGCCAAGTTCAGATAATTATGACTTACCTCCCTACCTCCAAAATAGAAGGGGAAGCTGTACCAAATCCACAGGAATGGAGGGCTCCAAGCAAAACGACGATGTTCTAGCAGAGAATAAAGAAGCTCCCACAATACAATTGCGATCGTCTGTCGCAGCAGAGATCAATATGTCAGTCTTTTCAGAACATAGATTTACAGAGAAACATCAAAAATAACTGAAGGGGGAAGCTGCTTGACAGCTACTTGAAACGCCTACGCATTGCAGCCCCTGTTAATTAATCAGCAAAAAAGGACGCTGTCATCCCACATAAAGGCTTAACTTGAGATGTTGAAGGGCATATCTGAGAAGCGGAAGACCGCCGGTTGAACCAACGGAGCGAAACCATGCATCATTTCTAACGGTGCTCGAGGATTTGAAATGGGCTAATCGTCGATGTGTCCTGTTATGATTTCGAGGGGCAATCCTGTGAAAATGGCCAGACACCTCTTTTTTTTTTTTTTTACTCCATTGACCCTTCATAAGTTACCACATGAAATGCTACAAAGGTAGAAATCATGCTTCACAGCCTGCAATGGTACACAGTATAGGTAAAAGAACACTGATATACAGAAAGTTCAATCCATATGTTTCTCTAGACATGGAATCTAAAAAAAAAAACACAAAATCATCCTTCAGAAACAACTTACTAACCAAAAAGGTTACTTTAATTCAACTTAGATACCTCCAAAGAAATAATACTTTGATCAGAATATAAAACAGTTCAGTGAGATCACTAAATTCTTCAGTGATTTTGACAATGAGAGGGCCTATCTTTTGTCAATAGGATATAAAGCATGTTTTAAGTGCTCGAGATTTGTGCAACATAGAGTTCTCCTCAAAAAGCAGTAACATACGTGATTAAAAAACAAGCTATGGCGACAGAATTTAATCTAACTTGGATTGGTGGCTGCAGATGCTTTCTTTTTCCTCCTGTTCTTGGGCTTGACAGCATCCTCTAATGTCATAATCCTGTTAAAATCAGTACCAACTCTAGACATTTGAGTTGATGACGGTGCAGGACTGCTTTGCTCCGGCGGTTGTCCATTTTTTGCATCTGTTGGTTGCTTCTCAAAAGTTGGTTCATTTTGTTTCTTAATTGTTGCTACTCTGCCTGCAAAATGAATGGGTGAGGCATGTTAGTTTGACCTAAGACACATTGACACTGGCACGGGATACGGATACGACACCGACACGTCACGCTTTTTTCTAAAAGTCAGTACAAAACATTCTATGAACACATTAATTAAAATCATGATTTATTATTTTCCTAATTAATAAATAATACCATTTCATACTAAATAAACAATAAATACACATTTCTTATTTATTTACAAAAAATCTTACAGGAAAGTATGTAATTAAATTGGTATAAATAAGTTATGCTACAATATTTTAAACAAGCTATTGTAATAGAACAATAGTAATAATACAACTTACCAAACTAAGGTAAAACTTAATATGGCATTTTTTTATACATTAATCAACATCTACATTTTATCTTTACTACTTTTCACTTCATAATTACCGAAAAATACAATGACATAAAGCAAAATCCCAACATGTCCAAAACGTGTTTGAATATTTTCCAAGCGTGTCCAAAACATGTCCAAATGTGTTAGAGCATATCGGAATTTTAAAAAAATTCAAAAATTTGGACATATGTCAGGACGTGTCAAATGAATGTCGGTATCTAATAGGCACGGACACAGATACTATAGCTCCAGTAGAATATCCATGTTTCTTAGGTCATGACATGGGACGCCAATACTTTAGCCCCAGGAAGATATTCGTGTTTCTTAGGTCATGACAACCCCCCCTTTTTTCTACTGTTAGGTAAGATGTGGATGGAGTTGATGGGAATTCAATCCAAGTACTAAAATACTCCAACAAAATGAATGGTTCACAAATTTCCTCCTCCCCCCCCCCTCTTCATTCAGGGGGAGAAAAAGAAAAAAGAGTCAGTGGAGAAAGAAAGGCGCATAAAGGAGTAATAAAATGGGTATGCTGCAAAATGTGCTCATTGGGAGGAAATATAATGCACATGGAAAGCTATCTAACATGCAAATATATAATCACAAGCTTGTCGCAAGCTTGTGATAGTCAAATCTCTGGGCTCAAGATAAACGTTTGCAAATACAACCACTGTATTATAAATCCACCCCCATCCACACCCTGCATGTGGGACCAAGTGCATCTGACGTTCTTTAGCATTTCTACATTCTTCATCTTTCTGAAAGGTGTGGTTCAGAAGGGCACAACCTCATATACCTTTACATATATAAAAGTTCATCAAGAAAACATAATTCCCATTACCAAAGAAAAAAGCTACTATATCTATCATTTGTCTACTCCATCAACACAATCAGTAAACAGAAATGATTAGATAGGAAAATTGGCTATCTTGGCTCCTTCACAAACTCTTTATTGGTCTTCCTCCATAACATCCATAAAAACAAGTGAGAATGCATTTCAAGATCTCTCCTTTCAATGCCTTTATAATGTCATCCTTCAATTCAGTTCTTCAAGATTAGGGAAGCAGCCAAAAACAACAAAGGCCAGCTTCTACAGTACAGAGGGAATCTCCCAATGGACAAGTAGCTGATTTACATTGAATTCTCAGTGTAGCACATTATATCATTTCCTCCGTGAAGATAAATCCTTATTTCATCTAACCATCCATGTTCAAACAGAGTAGGGAGGAATACCCTGTGGAAGAATGGCACCTTCAGAAGAGCTTTACTCTTCAATGTTTTCCTTCAAGGGAAGCCATCTCCTGGCCACATTTGAGCTCCTTACAGGAAAATTTTCACTCATGAGATATTTAAAAGGAGCTCTGCACAAAGAAATTCCCAGGGACTGGGTAAAATGGGAAGAAAAAGGGGGTTCATGATGTGAAATTTGCTTACAGAATACAATTTCTTAATGAATATAAAGTTGGAAGAAAACGTTGAGGCCGGCCACTGACAGATGCCTAACCCACAAGATATATTATCACACTAGGAAAAATACTTGCTTACAGAATGCAATTTTTGTTTGGAACCACATTACTATTTCATCAAAAGGCAACCAGAAACTGAAATTTAGGAAAAAATCATAGTTATATCAACTTCAGCACAAATTATATGACAGCCGCCCCTTTTGGCATGAAATTCTAGAACCAAATTGCAGTGAGGTGTTTTGTGTCAGGGATTTTTCCAGCACCCCCTACATATACATAGGGAAAATTATTAAATATATATCTACCATTAGAGTTGATCAACTATATTATCGCATTTAATTCAAGGCAAATTCATTCTATACAAGTAAAATTGTGTGAATTTTATGGATCAAGACTTTCTTCATTCAAAATTGAGAAAATTTGGTGTCACCTGAACCACAAGTTATACTGGATTTTGCTTATATGCAATGATAAATTCTGTAACCCCTATCATTGAAATTCTACCACAAATAAAAGAAAACTCACATCAGCTCTCTCCTTTCCCCCTCCCTCTCGGGACCATCTCTTTCCTCCTCACACCAATTCCCCCCTCCACCCCTCCCATGCAAAATTTGATATGCCTAATTATCATTTTCTGACGTCACGTTGAGTGTTAATTTGAGAGGGAAAATCTCATCGGTGAAATTGACCTAATTTCAAAAGTATACTGACAAATTTGACTCAAATTAAATGTGAAAATACAATTGCCCCAACTAAAAAAGTTAATATTTTGATAATTTTGCCCACATACATAACGGTATATGTATCTGAAAACAACCTGGGAACAGGTAGAGTGAGAAATTATAGCGCTAGAGAAATACCACGAGAAGAAAGAGAAGCCTTCAGAAATTCTGAATCCACACCTTTTGAATAGGGATCCCTAAAGTAAAAAAAGAAAATATCAATGGAACCAGTAGAATTGATGAACATTTTCAAAGGTATGGATGAAAGAAGATTAGAAGGGTAAGAATGTATATTGGGGTTAAAAATAATCCACGAAATTCTTCAGGGTCATTATGCAGTTGGCATCATGTAAACGAACCTTGAATACCATTATGGTTTCAGGGATTTCTCAAAACAGGGACAACCTATGACAATGCCATGTTCACATGGATGGCATTCAAAAGAAATTTTTACTTATTTTTTCTCACCCCCACCCTCTCAAAAAAGCCCCTCTAAACCTTCTCTACACCTAAATTTAAGCAAAAGAAACAAAGCCAGAAAGATTAAACCCAAATAAGGCTTTTGCTTTTCCGATTTAAAGAGCCTAACATTCCCAACCAAAATATTAACCTAAATATTCTTGCCTTTTATTGCAAGTTTGCAACCACCAAAAAAAAGCCAAAATACTTCTTTATGATGTATCTTAGAAACTGCATTCATGCAATCCTTTAGGCATGAAAAAACATCTTTTTTGATAAAATCAGAGCAGAAATATCCTTTCAGTGCCTCTCTCTGAGTGTGCGCGCATCATATATCCCATACCATTTTCAGCCATAAAAAACCTCAAAAAAATAGCGTACAAGGATGTAACACAAATAGTTAACAGGTTAACTTTTCTACATACCATGAACTGGACAGTGAGTGCAGTAACTATGACTCATCACATCTTAAATTTGTATAAATATTAATGGCCTTAGCATGTTTTTACCTTGAAATTCAGAGAGATTAATTAGAGCACTATTATTGAGCGGTTTCTGCTTAAAATCTGTTGATAAACGAAAGGAAACTTGCTAAAAAAAAAAATCCACTCATGTTTCTACTGCTGACCACTATCAGAATGGCCTTTTTCACAAAATCTTGACTGCCATCAGAAACTAATATACACTGAAAACAAATAGCAGAAAGGAATATCAAGTGTTTGTCTTCTCCTATGCTTCATGCACCCTAACCATATTTAAAATAAGAACTCTTCAGCGTGTTAGAATATTGTTTAAGACTGTCGTCATATATATATCTTTCATTTTTCTCCTTAAACAAAAAAAGCTTGTCGATTATATCAGTTGTCATCAGATATCAAATTGCCAATAGAAGGAAAGGGACTTTATTTTGCAACTCTCTCTCTAAGATACATGACAGTGTGAGTTTTGATGCAACAGTAATGTTACTCTATGATGGCCAAGAAGTCAAGAATCCAACCATAGGAACAACCTTTGCAATAATGATAGGGGCAAGGCTACGTAGGTATAACTCTCACAAGACCCTACAATATAGGAACCATGTGACTGGGCTATACTTTTTGTTTCTCTTTGTGATAAGTCACCTTGATCAGCTTCCCTTATAGATTGACGATTGCATCAATATGCAATTGGAACAAACACCAAAAGCTTCTTGAGATAATTCTGCCAAACTTACCAGCTTGAGGGTGCCCCAAAGGAACTTTTAGTCTTGCCAAAGCTTCCATCACTTCCTCCTTCAGATGGTACCTCAACTTCCATATCAGTGTTCTGAGCACAACTTTCTAGTGACACTAACTTGTCCATATGAAGCCTTGAGTCATCTTTCTGACAGGCAGCTAGGCTCTTATCATCCCTCATCCCAGAATTTTGAGTGCTAATATCTACAGCATTAGGAAAGTGATGGCGTTTAATCTTGCGAAAGGCTCTCTCCTTGTCATAAGATTCAACCTAGGAAATTTAAAGCAATTCAAGTAAGACAGAACAAAGCAACACACATGTCCAAACAAACAAAGGAACATTCTTTTGAATCTTGATAGCCATCCCAACAGTCCACCTCTTATGGTCAGTAAGTTCAGCTAAAAAAATCATTAACTAGATAAGAAAAAGGCAAAAGGAGCACAAAAGAAACTGGAGGCTAATGGTATGAAACAAGCACTTACAGCAGTTCTAATCTTGTTTGTTATTTCAGAAGCCTTCACAGAAGCAATTCGTAAGCATTGCAAAACGACACTCTGCATGACACCCACTCCTCCAGGCTTCTGAATTGCACAAACATCTCCATTTGTATTAAGTGTAGCTGTCATTCTCCCCCTCATGATGGCTTCTTCATAGTGGGTTGGGTCAATCACCTGAAAAAAATTCAGATTAAATCAATAAAGGCATCTAACAAAAGAAGGCTACTAATTCAAGAATACACTCAGTTTGGTTTCTCACCACAATGTTCTCATCACCAAAAAATGCAAATGTCACTGCTATTGGAAGATGATGAATTATCAGAGGAAGGGGCTCCCTAACCTGCCAAAACGTAATAACCAAGAAGAATAAAAAAGGATACGAGAATGTCAGTCGCACAAATTAAATGCTATGGCAGTATTAGTAAAAATGAAACTGGAATCAACCTCTGGCGGATGTACTATTACTTCCTGACCATCTTCTCCCCCTAGTGAACAATCAGGCTTTCGGAATGTCAAAAGGGAAGCCAATGCAGCAGTATTCGCAGCATCAACAAGATTGCTATTTCCATAACAAAAGAAAATTTAATCATATATGTACAGACCATCAGTCAGCTGCTAGGGGTTCAAAATTAACTGTTCAGTGAAAAGGAAAACCATACCCTCCATTATCTAGAATGTGAAGATCAATACGTATAGCCCACACTAATTTTCCAGAAAGAACACAAAGCGATTCTGTATCCACTGCCCTGCTTTCCCTGCAAGACACCACTCAGAGGACACCATTCAAATTATTATAATTTTTTTTTTAAAAAAAGAAAGAGCACAGGAAAACTCTTAAGTAGGCTTTAAGCAACACCTCAATGTCACTTTAGAATTCCAATCCAATACGCAAACTACTTGGAAAATCAACCAAGCTTTACGCAAGTAACTGATAGGCTTTCTGATATGCTCAAAACATTTGGAAAATCCAGACATCCAAAAGGAGATTAAAAAGAAAAAGGACCAAATCATATTAAATACTTCAAGAGCCATTTTTTTAACCTGTATGGCAAGAATAATTCTATAAATTGTGAAAAAAAACCATCCCAAATATTCCAAAATGATGGTGTCACCCACACATGCCCCTGAAGTGAACGCAAGGTCCAAACATAATGATCTACGCAATGTCATGTCATCTTGGGATATTTCAGAAAGAAGTCCAACCTAAAAGCATCTGGGAGAAAACTTCCAACTGGCATTAGTTATGAACTAGAGAGGGAAAAGGAAGGGGGGATTCACCTCAAACCACGATCTATAATGCGTCCCAACTCTACTGCAGACTCTCCAGGTCGGCCAGCCTCAAATGAAGGGTCAGCCATAGGAGAAAACTCAGTATATATGGAAAGTGTGCCTTCATTTGGCCTGTCTTGATAAGGTTGTGCTAGCTGGGCAGTCACAACACCCATGACATGAGTATGGCCTAGCTGCACCTCTGCCGCACCATCTTCCCTGCAATTCAAGCCATTACATTTCTAGTCGTCCCTCACAAGAGCCTACAAATCCAATCTCAGCAACAAGTATCAAAGAAAACGCGGCAGAAATACAACATTATCTTAACTAAAACACAACACATTAATGCACTGGACTGCCACTCTATCCGCCATTGTCACTAATTAGCCCTTTTCTCTAAATATTTGAAAATTTAATAGACCCTCTTAGCAAACAAATGCCTTAAGGCTCTGAGAAAATACCCAGTTAATACCCCATATCTTAAGAAAAGGTATGAATCATTAATGCACTGGACTGCCTTTCTATCTGCCATTGTCACTAATTAGCCTTTTTCTCCTAAAATTTGAAATTTTAATAGACCCTTTTAACAAACAAATGCCTTAAGGCTCTGAGAAAATACCCAGTTAAGCCCCCATATCTTAAGAAAATGTATGAATCACATATCTTGGGTCTTATAAATTGCAGCCCTTGTCCCCGACTTAACAGAATGAAATGCAAATAAATCATGTTCACATCATGGTTCTCAATTGCAGTAACAGTCATCCGCACAAAAGTGTGCCCTAGCACAAGTAACACAATAGTCACGGTCATTGTGCACGCGAATTTCTTCTTTAGCTGGAAATTCCATGAAATTCAATTGCTTGCGAGATTTCTATCTAAAATCCCGAATACTGATGCCATTAATGGGGTTTGAGTTCTGTAAAATAACATGTGAATCACAAATGAATTGAAAAGGTACAGAGGAAAAAAAAAAATCAGCGGCCATACTACTTACCTACCAAACTTTATAGTTAAGCGGCGATAATCGAAAGGGCGTCGGCCATCAACTCGAAGATCCGAAAGCAACGCAGTCTCGATAAACTTTTTCTCATTCACAGTCATCCGCCAACTATTAGTAAATCTATGTTCCATTTTCTTTTTCTGTAAAGTCGCAGCAAATCAGGCACAAAACAACTCCAGGTGCAATATTTTTTCCGTCAGAAAGAAGGAAATTAAAAAAAGGCTCAAATTGCTGTCATATATAGACTGAACGGTAAAAAAAAAAAAGGAAAGAGAAGAAAAAAATGTAGGGTAAGAGATCATACAGGTAAACTGCGGCAGCGGATGAACTTAGAGCGAGAGAGAGAGAGAGGCGGGACCGCGGCGGTGGTTAGTCGGCAACGGTGGAGTCCGGAAGGAGAGAGGAGATTGTTTCGCCTAGGTCAAGTCAAATCCACACTGGCTCCGACCATTATTTGACCCGATTCGCTATGACTAATACTGAATTGGCCGTGAACTCTCTCTCTCCCATTTCTGTGTCGTTTTGATCGGGGGAAAAAAAAATAATCAATAACGAATTATTTGATTATTAAAATAAAATAAAAATAAAAATAATTATTTTTATAATATAAAATAAAATGATAAAACTTTAGACATTATTAAAGTTTTACAAGTCACACATAAAATTTAGTACTATCACAATTGTAAGGAAAAAAAAATTCATTTTTCCAATTAAGATTAAAATTTCTATTTTTATTCTCATTCATTACATGTTTTAAAAACAATTTTTTATTATTCCAGAATTTCTCCAAATGCATTAAATTTTTGAAAATACGTGATAAATAATAAATAATAAAATATTTTAATTTTAATTTTCATGTATAAATTTTTTTAACAATACATATATTTTAATATAAATAATAATAATAATAATATAAAATTACTAAAAATAATTATTTCACATGAGGCATTTATAATAAAATACCATGTAATGTGTCCATGGATTCATATTGTTGTACGGGTTAGCAAATTATTTGATATTTCATGTCGGGTTGAATTGGAGGCGATCCGATTTCTGTCTCTTTGAACCTAGACTTTTCACAACATAACTAAAAATAAGATGTCAGATAATTGGTAAAATTTATTCCTTAATTTATTATCCAACGCTCAAATTAATAATTTTTCCAAGAAAATAGAAAGATGTGATGATGTAAAAAAATGTGTGGATGCATGCTTTTTGGGAATTGAGTATTTAGTGAGCTCAACAGTGAGTGGTTTAAAGGTGCGCTCGATTGTGAGGCAACTTAAAGATAGAGAGAGATGGAAACTTTCACGTAATCTCCTTTCTTGTTTGGATATATAGGCCTTTGACGAGGTCGTCAATGGTGGTCGCCACGGAGGGCTGGTGGAAGACTTGGCTCCGATGGATGCATTCGACGATGAGCGACTTGAGAGAGGGAGAATGAGGAATCATACTAGGAGTCCATGGCTTCGAGAGCGATGGGGAATTCCTTGTCTTTCTACGAAATCGTGGATGTAAATCTCCCTTCATCTCTATCGCTTCCTCTTTTTGGGTTTCTCTGTGTGTTCTAGGCTCTTCTGCTACCAGAAGCCCCCCTCTCTCCGCTGAGTAAGGGAGGTGCTTATAGGCAATGAAAGCGGTTCAGCCTGACTTGGGCGTCAAGGCTGGATCGCTATCCCACGTGAGATCGCTGAGCTATGCAGATAATCATAGGGGGGCTGTAAAAGGCAGTTTCTTTTTTTTAGAAATGATTACGCGAATGTGGATGCCTGTCCTCTCTATTGGCGATTATCATTTCCTTCTTCTAGGCGATTCTCCAACCACCATTATGATGGTTGCCATTTGGAAACGATCATACATACGTGGGTGAATATTCCTAGAATGTTCCTGGCAGTTCTGGTTGGTTATAGTAAGTCATTTTAGCATGCAAGAAGTGGATCGTGGGCCGTCTTGATTGCGCCTACTGGGTCAGCCAAGGTGCTGTTTAGATTCCGAGTTTGCCCTTTCTGTTTGTGGGTCGTCTTCCTGGATTGGGACTTCCCAATAGCCTCTTCATTGTAGCCTTGATATCCGGGTCAACCCATGGGTGACAGACCCATCACTAGCTCCCCATACTGAGTGGTTTCAAATTTCAACCCTCGGCATGCAATGATGGGACGTCGTAATGTAATCCCATACACTTTCCTTTTCAAAAACCTTTGCAAACTGTTGCTCCGATTAATAGGATTTGGGAGTGATTTTCTAGATTACGCCGATTCTCTACAGATTACACTGGCAACGTGATCTTCCGTAGTAATGGCATGTCAATCTCTTCTTCCGGTTATAAGTAGGAGGCTCGCGACATCTTGTTCCATGAATCATCCACACCAACTAGGCTATGCGAATGTTTGGAACAGGCATGAAACTTACATAGCTACCTGCCGAAGTTGACAGAGACCCTGGCTCAATGCTAGGAGCTAGTGCTGAAGGCGTGTTTAGGATCTGATTTGGTCTCCCTTTTTTCGTCTTAACGCATCCTGGTTTTGCATAGCATTGAGTGAGGTTCGGCCGATTTTCCCTTTTACCAGCTAGTGAGAGAGCTCTTACCAGGACAGCCTCGACGGAGTGGTTGCTTGGCCCTTTTGGCGGCAGAGGTTGACACTCTGTCTCCTTCGGCTGAGCAACTCAACTCCAGGTAGCCTACAAGGGTTTGATCCGGAAGTTACTGGTGGGGGTACATTCCCTGAGTTCATACCGAAGCTCAGCCCGTTGTCATTGCATTGGTTTGGTGTTGACGCATGGATTTGCACAACTACAGTCGATTTGGGTGGATGCTTCTCAAGATAGTACTGATTCTTTGTGCCTTGCACTTGTTAGTTGGGTTTTGGCATGCATTTCCTGCCCATAGTGCAGGAGTGTGATCTCTTAAGCCATCTAGGATGTGGTGCTCTTACCATCGAGATTTCGTCCCAGGGTTGTGTGCTTGTGGAGAAGAGCTTAATGGTCTGATCGTCGTTCCATATACTTTTATCCGTTTATGATGTTGTATGTTTGCTTTCAAGAGCTTGTTCTTTGCAAACGGAATCAGTTAATGGAACCACCAAGCATTCTTTGACTTCATGTTGTATCCTCGACATTCTTGCATAATGTGAATGATTGGAGTACTTTTAACTTTTCACCATCTGCGGTTCAGATCTTTGACATTCTGACGAGCTGGCTCTCAGACATCCCAGTCTTCTGACGGGCTAGCTTTATGGCCACTCGACCTAGCAACCGACCAAGGAGGGGTTGGTCAACTTGGCCTCGAGGTTGTCTTGGCCGCGTGCCATCCACTTTCATTTCTTCTAGGAGCTGCCTTTGAACGTTGTTGTTAGCCGCAAGCTTGAATGACAAACGACTCGGTCTTCTAGTGGGTCAGCACGCAACCACTTGACCCAACCCTAGGCCGGGGAGGTGGCTGGCCGATTTGACCTCAAGCCTGTCCTGGTCGCCTCTTGAATCTTCAATGTTTTGGTAGTTTGGATTGCTAATGTCCAGGCCGGTCGATGTACGACCTCTCAACCCAACGCCCAGTCAGGGAGTGGATCGGATGTTGTCGCCTCGAGTCTGTCTGGGACGTACGCCGTCACATTGTAAGTTTTAGAAAGTGATGCGCCAAGCATTATTGCAAACAGACGCTTCTAGTGACCAGTGTTGGGTAGTCATTGCGTCGGTCAGAGTGGCAGAGTGCAGTGTCTAATTGTGGGCTGCACGAGATGCGATGTGACGTCTGTCATAATGGCGCCTGCAAGTAAATTTATCAGGGTGAGGACGCATGTCGTTCGCCATTATAGCGATGCAACCCTTCAACTTTGCTGCGGCATCATTCCACACAATGGCTTCATCTATTTAAGTGCGGCATCACTTGCTATTCTTTTCATCGCTTGGTATCCGCAAACATTTTTACTTTTGCTAATGCCATCTGGATGGCCGATAGAGACGTTATTGACATTTCGACTCTACTCGCCCTGGCACAAAGAGTGTCATCTTCTTCTTCCCCTAGGTCTTCGACTAAGGAGGGAAGTGGAGATGCACAAACAGTGGAGGAAATCGAAGAAGAGGGCTCGGTGAATGGGGCCGCCGTTGAGGAAGGATGCCACCCAGGCGCTCCATTCCTGGAACCCCATGGCGCCATGAGGGCACCTCCAGGTCTCGAATCTGTTGGGTCTTCTCCCCAGGTATGCCCATTTCATTGAGAAATAGTATAGATCTCTGTCTATATGTTTTGTCCACGTTGCCTCTGGCCAACCCCTCTTTTCTATTTGATAGTCTCAGAGGATGCCTTGCTGGTTGGAGGAGTCTATGCTCTTGTAGAGATACAAGATTGCTCACAAGCTAATTGTGTCATCGAGGAAATGGAGCGCTGGGTTGAGGTTGTAGTCGGGGAGGTGCTACAAAGTCAAGCACGGGCCAACTATCTTGACCTGCCCTGTCCAAGTTTGAAGCAAGATTGTAGGAGCTCTATGAAGCACATGCCTGGACTATGGGCAGGGTCGCATTACTCGAGGGTGAGTTGAGGACCAGGCTCCGTTCTGAAGAGGTGGTCCCTATCCTAGAGGAGCAATTTTCGGAGAGCATCCGTTTCAGTAGGCGAGTTGCCTCCTTAGCAGCCCCTGACTTCCTTGTTGGTTTCCTAGATTTGAGAAACGTTGGACCTTCTCGCCGCTCAGACCTAATCAGTTACCTTGTTAGAGAGGGCAGAGGGCCTGTGCCACGTTCTCCGAGGGATCCTCGACCATAGGATAGTCATCTAGTAGGTCGTAGGCGTAAATAACATCTTATATCTTTGAAGTCGTCAAATGTCTTTGGATATACATCTTGATTCTTTAATGAAGCCGCTAGACCGTGTTGATCATTGTTGCTAATGTTTCTATTGCATGATGAACTTTTTTGTCCAATACTTTTCCGTTCGTCCGCTAAACGCTTTTGCGTTGTCTTTGCCAAGGCGTTGTAAGGCCCAATGCTGGCCGCTACCTTTGACCATGGGTCACCCAAGAAGGAATCCCATACTCTAACTAGATTGCCTTACTGTGAGAGAGCACTTTGGGGGTGAACGGTGAGAGAGATGGAGAGCCGGGC
This sequence comes from Nepenthes gracilis, assembly GCA_033239525.1. Lineage (NCBI taxonomy): Eukaryota > Viridiplantae > Streptophyta > Magnoliopsida > Caryophyllales > Nepenthaceae > Nepenthes > Nepenthes gracilis. Next base: position 30,896,899 of record BSYO01000001.1, read on the forward strand.
GAGCACTGTTGACATTGTCTCCACTGGGGTCAATTTGATCATGCACCTCGAGCTACGCTCGCTCCTGCCGGGAGGAAGTCGTGGCACTAGAAACATGTGGTTGCCAACTAAGCCCTATGGCTATCGTCACCGGGCTTTTGCTAGCCTAGGCCATTGCTTGCATATACCCGTTAGTGCTCGATCCTACTGGAAGACTTCGTAACTTTCATGCGTCGAGTCCTAATCCGCCGATCATTGTAGACTGATGGTACTCGTCCCTTCGGGAGGGAGTTATCACACGCATGCTGAAAAACCCCATAAGGTTTTGAGTTTGACTGCGCATGGACCGCTCAATGATGGGACTGATGTTCGGATTTAACTGTCTCTGGGCTGCTCGGTTCAGGATCGAGGTTTAATTCGGTTGTTTCTAGGCCGCTCGATTTGGGACCGAGGTTTAAAATTAGACCGCCTCTAGGCCGCTCAATTCGGAATTGAGGTTTGATAATAGGTGAATGAGAATTCACCCTACTTAAGAGCAGTTTAGGTTGTATAGTTTTATACAATATTATACAAACAATTGTATGAGCAGATAAACAATAAACAACAATTATTTCATCGATCGGAGTATGATTCAAGCACCCAACATGTTGCATGCAAGACTTACATGAATTCGACGTGGAATTATTGTTGGTACTTGCAGGGGATGGTGCGCTTATGCCCCTGGGCCTGGGAGGCCACTATAACCAACACGCGACCTGTAGATGCCGAGAGTGGACTTCGGTCGTTAAGAAGGAATTGTCTTCCGACATGGAATGCTACAAGCAAAGGGGGTCCGAGGGCTTGGCCCTTTCGTTGAGCACTCGAGACAGCTTCTGACACTATACCAGGAACTTACGATACCAGAAGAGCCCAACGAAGTGCAAAGTGATCCAAGAAGAATGTCAAATCGAAACTAAGATTGAGGAACTCCAGGTGTGGTTCCCGGATACTGCAAGAAGATGGTGATGATCGAGTCCTCACCCCAAACAGTTATTTGGGTAGGTCAACAAAGTGTCTTCTGAGGCCGTAAAGTTTCTTTTCGAATAGGGGTCCCTTGCCATTGTAGGAACAACGGGGGCCATGCGGCTTTAGGCTTTCATTTCAAGGCCCATGACTTTATTAATCTTCCAGTTAGCGCTAGGTCCTGTCACCCGTGGCCGCTTGGGCCATGAGGTCACCAGGCCACTGGCTTTTCTGTAAATGTTAGTCCGCATCGATTTGATGGGTTGTCGAAGGGCGGAGCCCCCAGCTTAGCGTCTTTAGACGAATGCACGCAGTCCAAAAAAGGGTGCTGATTCGTACTTTGAGGGTCTACACGCTTTGGTATTGTTCGTCCATCGACATAGCTACCCGAAGTGGGGTCGTTGCCCCAAGGGACATTTCTAACTGATGTGGAAGGTAATTAGTCAAGTATGTCGAGCCTCCATTGTAAACATATTGACAGCTTTTACGAGATCTCATGTTGCGTGTGGGGCATCCTTGTGGGATCAATTTAGCCAAACCCCCAAGTTAGGCCTCTTACTCCAGCAAGGACATTCATGAGCAAAAGGCTGAACACTCTGAAGGCCTTTCTGATCGATCCTCTTGCCCCCGAGAGGGGACGGTTGGATCCCTGTCGGTGCTGTAGGAGCCTTCTTTGTGGGCGTAATGTCATCGGTTGTCTCGAGAATAGTGAAGGTATCACTGCTCTGGGCTTTTGTCATGTATTCCAAGACCTGGTCAATCTTTCCTCCAGGATTGCACCTTGTCGCTTGAATCCTCCTAAATACCGAGGTCGTCAAGCAGATAAGATTTTTCTTGGCGAGTAGTCTCTTCTACCGACTCCTTCTTTTGGGAGTGTTGAAATTTGTGCGAGGAGAGGGAGTCCCCAACTGTCGATCGTCAAGGCAAGTGCATAAGGCCCGTAGCCGCTTAAGCGTGTTGTCCAAGGCAATACCAAATATCATCATGGCTACCCGTAGGGTTGTCGCCATCGAGGCGATGCCTCTAGCCAACGTGTTTGCTAGAGCACAAGTGCTAATCGCATTTACTTGCTGATTATAACGTTCTGGCACCGGAAGGGAGAGGACCTCGATCGCTAAGTAGGCGCATCTTCTGGCATAGGAGGTCGTGCGTTGGGGGCAGAACTCCCAACACCTGAGGGTGTCCTAGTCTTCTGCCTGCCTCTACCAATTCAGTTGACTGTGTGACCATGGTTAGGCTCTATCGCTCAAGGTCACCCAAGCCTCAAGGTCATCAAGCCTCTGGATCCTCTTGGGATGCTAGCCTCTCCAATCATCTGGAGGTTGAAGAGTGGAGCCCCCAGTGTTACACCCTCGGATGGGTGCGGACGGTTCGAAGATGACATGATATTGATGTTAAGTTATGAGTAGCTCATATGTGAACTCATACCCAACTGATGGCATGGTTAAGAAGGTTCAATGTTGAGATGGAATATTGTGGTACCATTTTGAACGTCGACAGGGAGCCAAATCTGAGGGGAGATCAAGCTAAGCCGAGTCCGAGGGGTGATCAGGTTGTCAAATCGAAGTGACTAGACTGCTGAGTCTGAACTACAACCGAAATGCTGAATCCAAAGGAATAAAGAACGCGAGTCTCATGGCTCCCCTCATTAAGCTGTCGTTGCCACCACTCCAACTGATTTATCTACTACAGATCCTCTGTCAACTACTGCATTTACTGTGACCAACCTTGAGGACTTACTTCACTAGGTTCTATCTCGCTCATTTAGTGTGTTCTCTGCCATATCAGGTAAATTCTTATGCCTTATAGATTCTGTTTGTTGCAACTACATGACCCCTAACCCATCTTGGTTTTCCACAAAATATACTTTAAATCCCAGCCCATTATTTACATAGTTGATGGTTTTCTCATACTTGTAAATCACACTCAGTTCATATTTATTCACAACCTACCCTTTAATAACACATGCTTGTTGCCTAAATTGTCTTTGAATCTACTATTTGCTTATCAATCACGTGACTTAGGCTTTGAGCTTCTCATGATTATAATATATAGGGTTCACGGATAAGTCAACTAATTAGAACAAATCCTAAGGTTGGGCACTTTTTTGAGATTGATCACCTAAAGATTCCCCACAACCAAATCCTCCATTGCTGCCACTACCTCCTCCTCTAGTCTCTCACACTCATGTCTATGCTGCACGTCACTGCCCCATCTCTAATCATTAGCATCTAATGGTAATTTAGGACCTATAAAGTCACACAAGCTTTAATTGTATTCTTTGCCAATCAGTCAAGCAAACACATTTACATTTTAGTAAAAGTGACTCATCTTCATTTCCTTCATTCGACCTTATTCACTTCAACATGGGACCAACTCTGATTCACATTGAGCGGGGATCATGTTACTTCGTCAAATTCGTAGATGATTATTCTTGCTATTTATGATTCTATTTAATACACAAATGATATGAACTACTTCATATCTATATGAACTTTCAGAAAATGGTTAACAGCCCCTCCTACATCATCAAAATTCTTCACTTAGACAATTCCATGGAATACAATAATTATAAGTTACCAGTTTTAAATTATAATTTTAACTATAATTAATTAAGTTAAAAAAGATAAATTTGAAGATCAAATAAAGAATTTGATCAAAGTTAACTTTTAGATCAAGTCATATTGAGTCAAGTAACGTCTGATTGGGATTTGACACGTGCACCTATGTATTTTGGGTAGAAGAGTTACGCTTGAAGGACACCTAACTGACGCTCAAGTATACTTCTGATAGATTGTTCACACTCGATACTTGCTCGAGAAAAGCTCATATGCACTTTTGGCGAAATTCTAGCACTTCAGGTGACGCTCATATGCCACAGTGTTCTATCACAACGCTTAATACGCGTTTGATGAGTGCACATGCACCTATCTTTTATATAAGTTTCATCCGACTAATTTTCAGTCATTTTTACTAGATTTTTGAAAGAAAAAAGGGAAGGAGAAGAGAATAGAAGAGATAAGAAAGAAAAATCTAGACGACATTTAAAGTGAATTCAAGAAAAATTTTTAATAAATTTGAAGACAAGACAAGTGCATCCTAGGTCCTTTTTTCTTTATTATTGACTTTTTATTATTTTTTAAATATTTATTATTTTAAATATTTATACATATCATATTTTTATAGCTAAACTATTTATACTGCATATGTATAAAATCTAATTTCTATTCTTTACAAATTTCATGAAATTCATACCCTTATAGTTCACATATATCATGTTGACAAGCTACGTTTTGCATTTACACTCATATATGATATGAAATTTTAATTTAATATCCTCATATGGTTTGATTTTTGTATATAATGTCTAGTATGCTTTAAATTTTTAAATATATACTTTATATATCTTAAAATTGTTATAAATTGTCACTACATACTTGACAATTGAAATAAAATATTAAAACTATAAAATTTTATTGGGTTTTTTGTAATTTTTTGTTGTAAATAGTCCACATGTTTAAAGATTTCATAATGCAACTTTTGTATACTTTAAAATTTACATATTTAAGTTTTTATAAAAATTTAATACACTGCATGACAAATATATAAAAAAATTATAAAAAAACTCTATAATTTGTGAAAGGATTAAGATTATTTTCTCTGTTATGAAAAACTATAACGAATTATATGTATTTGTGTAAAATTTTTTATTTATTTATATACAAAGTATTGTAAAAATCAGCAATAATATATTATAACATATCTTAATATATTATAATGGTAAACAAGGTTTAAACCTATTATTAGCAAGTTAAAAGCGACGGTCGATCCTATTTACAGGGTTATATGTATAACGACCCACCTATAAATTTTCAACAATAGCGTAAACCTTTAATTTTGTAAAAACATATATAACTCAAGTTTTAATTATTCACTCATTTATTGGTAAAATCTTACTAATCATTGATCCATAAGAATTAGCATGATTTGAATACGTTTTTCATAGTAAATTGTAGATTATAAACTGAAAAAATCAATTTAAAATCTATGTATAAATATTATGAAAATTCATGGCCTTCCATCTAAATTTTTATTCGTTGTTCCTTCCAATATATTTTAATGTAAATTATATATTAGATTATGAAAAATTTATATATCTTATAGAATAATTGCTTACTTTTACTTTCATTTTCTTTGCTAATTCCTTCAAATTTGTAGCTTAGAATACACTTACAAGTATAGAGGATTTGGAGAAGAGCTGCTCAAGAAATTAGAATTAAAAATCCAAATAATTTGGATGATGTATTATACCCCAGAATAGTAGCTTTATAACGTTAAATTTTATTTTAGATATCATTTTTTGTATTATATAAAAGGTGTTATGTTCTTACTGGTCATGTAGTCAAATTTTAATTGTCATTCAAAAGTTTAGTTGAATTATAATTTTTGAACACTTTAATATCGATAAAATACTTATCTTTACAAATGTTTCATGATTGAATTATTATCAATTTTTATAGTCACTTGATAGCGTGACAGTTTGGGTCATATGATGTGATTCATTATTTTATTTTCGGGCCACTTATTAGCATATGATTGTAGGGTTACATCTTTTGTTAATTTGAGATTTAAGGAATTCAGTTAGTTCTGTTTTGAAATTAATCAAGATAATAATATGATTAATTAAATTAAAATAAATAAAATTTATTAAGAAGGTTGACGGATGTGAAAATGATAAATTTTATTATAGGGGACGGCAGACGTGGCAATGACACTGCTTTCCTCACCCTCTTACAACAAAGTGGCACCATTTCGCATCGGTCATGTACCTATACCTCTAAAAAAAATGGCTATACGAAAAATAAACACCGTTATATTCTAAATATAATTAGGTCCCTATTCATCTCTACCATTCTCCCTAAACCCTTTTAAGGTGGAGCGGCCCTCACTATCATCTACACCATCAACCATGTTATGATCGCACTACCGACTACAACTTTCTTTAAGCATTCGGTCGTGCTTGCTTTATCTTCCCTCCACAGAAAATAAACAAACTATGGCCTCGTTCCAAACTCTACTACTCTCTTGATTATGGAGTCGAATAGAAAGTTTATCACTACTGTGACCCTATAGCTAGCTGCCTTTAAATTTCTCACCATGTGACCTTTTGAAAATACAAATTCGTCAACAGCATCTCCTCCCTCATCCCCACGTATAATAGCCACCCACCCATCTTTATTGACCCATCCATACCCCTATTTCCATAGCCAATTGGCACTCTATCAAATAACACAAACTTAACAAGCAATCACTTTTTGGCTCATCCCAATAACTTTGGCATGCTCAACTATTAGGCTGCGTCACCACACGACACAAGCCTAGAAGACTCATCTGAATCACAAAACTCATTAGGTAATGTCCTAACCACTTTTGTAAAGAATAAGTTTCAAATTTCAAATTAATTATGATTAATTAATTTAAGATAAACAAAGTTAAAATCAAAGAGAAAAATTGGGTCAAAATCAATTATGGACCAGATCACATCGAGTTGAAGGACGTTTGATTGACGCTCGACGCACGCATATGCGAATTTTGAATAAAGAGGAGCGCATGACTGATGCCTATCCGAAACTTGAGCACATTTTTTAGTATATTCGTGTTTGATGAATACTCGAGGGACGCTTGAGTGCGTTAAGACAAAATACTAGCGCCTAATGTATGCCTGATTAAACGCTCGTGAGCCACTGTGTTTAGCCGCGGCTCCCGGTGCATATCCAATGCATGTACATGCGCTAAATCTGCTATATAAGTCATGTTCGATTAATTTTTTATCATTTTCTATCAAATTTTGAGAGATGAGAGAAAAGAAGAAGAGGAAAAGAGAGATAAAGAGAGGAAAGTAAAGAAGGCTAATTAAAGTGAATCAAAGCAAAATTTTGATAAATTTAAAGTTAATGCAAACGCATCCAAAGTCTTCCTTTTCTTTGTTGTTGATTTTTTTTACTTCTTGAGCTTTTATTATTCTAAATGCTCATACATGATATATTTTCATAGTTAAGAAGATGGTATTTCACATATATAAATTCTTATTCCTATTCTTTATAATTTTTATAAAATTTATATTCTTAATTTATATACTTTGTGTTGCCAACTTATTTTTCTACAATTTCACCCATGCATGTGCTAAAATCATATCTAAACAGTTATTTTATGTTTTAAATTCATTCAAAATGTTCCTGCATGTTTAAATTACTAAATGTATATTTTGCATATCTTGAAATTACATCTATTTGTCCTTACATGCATGATATTTAAAATGAATATTAAATTGAGAAACTTTACTAAATTTTCTACAACTTATATTTAAAAATCTTATTATATAGCATTATATGTTTTAAATTAAATATGTCCAAATTCCTGAAAAAAACTTTAGCATTGCATAATAAAAAATTTAAAAAAGATTATAAAAAAGTTCTATAATTTGTTAAAAAATTAAGATTATTTTAAAAAAACAGACAATAATTATTGTAATTGTATAAAATTTTTATTTGTTTACACATTATATCATTGTAAGAATATCAGTGGATGTATATTATAATATGTTTTAATATATTATAGTAGTGATCGAGATTTAAACCTATTATCCGTAGATAAAAATAACATTCAGCCCCATCTATAAGATAATATATATGATAGCCCACCTGCGGGCTTTGAATAATAGCGTAAGACGTTTAATTATATAAAAATAGATATAACCTGGACTTTAATTATTCGTTTTTTAGCCAGTGAGATCCTATTAGCCCTTGGTCTACAAAAATTACATGATTTTGCATGGTACGTTTGAATTAGAATAAAAAAAATTAGAAATTGGACAAAATTGTTATGAAAAATTTAGGTCATTACATCTAAATTTGATATATTATCCTTCTAACGTATTTAAATATAAATTATATGTTTAATTACGAAATTATATACCTTACTTAACTTTTGATTCATTTTTATTTCTATTTTTTGCTAGCTCCTTCAGATTAGTGGATTTAAACACTTGTAGGTAAGGATTTTGGTCGAGGAGTTAATTCGAGAAAAACTAGTTTAGGATTTTAAGAGAATCGGGTGGTGTATTTAATTTTCAAATAGTTGCTTATACTATTTATATTATTTCGGACATTGATTTTTGTATAAGAAGAAAATATGATGATATAGATGCAGTTAACTCTGATTATGGTTCAAACATAACTACTTATACATATATTAACTTGATATGATTTGTTTCTCAGCTATATACCACGGTATCATTTCGAATCCTATGGTTAAATTTATTTATTATATTTTATCTTCGTGTTAATTGTGATATTAACGTGAAACTTACATCCTTTATTAAATTGACTTATTGTTTGTCAATGGAATGATCGTATTAATTACTGTTAAAATTAGACACTGGGATGTGACAACTTTGGCCATGTAAGCGCTACCCCTCCCCACCTCAAAAATTATTATTGCTTTTCTGTCCTGCCACCTTTCACAAACCTTGCATTTATCATGAGGCAAGCGCCGACCTGCTATTGCAAAAAGCTATGTAAACATGGGATCTGGTGGAATCCCAAAATGTCCATAGTGTATTGCAAGAAAACTTGTAAGATCAAAACTCGGGTTGATGGATTGTTTGAACATCGTAAAGCACACATCATCGCAAAAGGCTTTACTCAAGAGTGTTGCATTGATTATAATAAGACATTTCTTCAGTTGGTCGCCAAACCACAGTCAGATCCTTGATTACAGTTACAACTACCAAACAACGATAGTTATTTTAGATTGATATAAAAAATGCCTTCCTCAATGGTAATCTCATCGAGAAAATCTATATGAAGCCACTTGGTGGCTACAAAAACCGTACGCAAAAGTTTATCGACTTCGACATGTCATCTATGGCCTCAAGTAGGCCCCTTGTGCCTTGTTTTTCAAGTTCTCATCTGTTATAGCTCAACAAGAGTTCAGTCTTAGTTTATAAGACTTTACCTTATTTTGCCGCAAGACTAAAGTCAGCATCATCATTATCCTTCTCTATGTAAACAACACAATCATCGCCAAGAATGACACTAGCAACATTCAAAAGTCTAAGGCCTTCCTTGATCAGCAATTCGAAATGAAGAATCCCAACAACCTCCGCTACTTCCTTGATATCAAAGTCACTCCCTCCATGGAAGGCTACCACCTCTCTCAAGCCAAATATAATTATAATCTCATCTACCAAGTGGGCATGACGGACAGCAAAAACCATAATCTCAATGTAAGATTTACTCTCACGGATGGTGTCCCATAAGATGGTGCAATGTTTTATTGACAAATGGTTGGCAGCTTAATCTACCTCACTATCATGCAACCAAATATCACTTACGTAGTTCATATAGTCAGTCAATTCATGCACCGGCCTCGCTCTACGCACTATACCATTGTTTTTTGTACCCTATTTATATCAAAGACACTTTATTCCACAGCCTACACTACTCAAAATTATCCCTTAACCTATAAGCCATTTCGGATGTCAACTCAACAGGTGACCTCACAAATCATTGCTTCACCACAAGCAACTATTTCTTGCTAGGATCCTCTCTTATCTCTCAGCAAAGTAAGAGACAAACAATCATTGCTTGCACCATCACAAAGGCAGAATATTGAGCATTTGCAAACACTACTGCCAAATTCCTCTCAATACACCGACTTCTCATGAACATGGAGGCTCTCCAAACCTCAAGTACTATTTTGCATCGTGATAATTAAAGTGCCATTCAAATTACTCACAGTAATATCTTCCATTAGAATATAAAATATATCAATATCGACTATCATTTCTATCACGAATTCAAGCTAAGTAGATCAATTAAATAATTGATTATAATTTTTAAAATTTAAAATTCTAAATAAATTTAATAAATAATATTAAGTTCTAAAATTTCGGATGTGACAAATCAAATGCACAGAACCCAACAAATCAAAACTCGCACAGGACATCATCAGATAACTGTTTGGACAATCTAAATACGACTTACTCTACAATTATTATAAGTAGGTAACAATTCAACGAAAATCATAATCAGACATAACATAATATCCCAATTATTCCCAAAATATAACAATGAACCTATACCTGACCAATTTCAAAATCCAATCACGTTAAATACCAATTTAAACTATAACGAAATTAAAATTCACCAAATTAAACGAATAACTGACAGATCACGTCCTTATTCTTACAAAGCTACCCCTGCTCGATCAACAGGGCTTAGACCAACTTCTCGTCATAAGTCCAGAGTCAGAATGACACCGACTGTTCTCAAATTGAATCCAAAAATTCTCAACTACTATCCTACTTTAATAAATCTTTTAAATTCTTTAACCTCTTCTTGTGCATTGCCTTAGGAGGCCAAACCTCGAGCTCTTTGTTTATCAATTCTTCAGTGATGAAAGATTTGCTGAGATAATTATCCACCCGATCACAGCGATGAATAAAAATGGACAACCGTTGATTCTTTCTCTCACTCCAACCATAACTTCAAACATCTACACGATCAATATTGCCGTTGCTAACAAAATCAGACATGCACTCTATTGTCTTTTCTCATGGTAAAGGTTGTCCACCAAAACTCCATAACTTCTCTTGCAAAGAGAAACAAGTTGACTTGATATGACTTTCTTCATCTTCATCTGTGACTTCCAATATTGACGAATCTTCATTTCCTCACTTGGACACAACGATTACTTCTCACTTTGTACGTGCCATCCTTGCGCAAGGCTATGCCAATTTTCTCTATGTCGTTTCAATTTTATCAGGTGTCTTCGAAGAAACATTCCAAACAATCTCCTCATTTTCCTAGCTCCAAGATAAGGCACTAGAAGACTTACCATCAGCTTGCCTGCAATTACTTGGCCATCATTATCATATATGGACCCATCCGGGGTCTCAACCACCATAATCATACACAAATACTTTTACTCTTACCTTCATCATCTTCACTCCACCATGACCTCTCTGCCAGCCAAAGTCTTCTTCTATTCCATGAGATTTTAGACCGACTTGTTCCGTCACCTATTTCTCTGCCGACCAAAATCTCCTTCTACCTCATGAGATTTTGGAATAACACCACCCAAGGCTGCTAATTCTACTCCAAAATCGTAAAACCCAACAAAACCTCCACATATCAGCAAAAATCAAACAAAATCCTCCTTGTGCAGCTATATCAATCCACTCATTATATCGCTCGTATGACTCATTATAATCAGATGATCATCATTCTAATTCAAACCCAAATCTTCACAACTCAACTTTCTGATTCAAACTCAGCCTTTACAGCTCAATTTTTCTACCATTTGCCAGAGGCAATACTTATCACGCCTAAACATTTAATCAATTATTTACCTAAAATGATTCAAAATGCCTTTCTTTACAACTTTTCTCTAATATCATTTCTGTCACGAACTCGGATCAATTAGGTTAATTAAATAATTAATTATAATTCTTAAAATTTAAAATTCTAAATAAATTTAATAAATAATATTAAGTTTTAAAAATCCATGTATGATAAACCAAACACACAGAACACGACAAATCAAAATCTGCATAGGACCTCATCGGGCAACCGTCCAACCAATCTAAATACGACTTGCTCTACCATCACTGTAAAGGAGGTAATAATTCAACTAAAATCTTAATTAGACAAAATATAATATCTCAATTATTCTCAAAATATAACCATAGGTTTATACTCAACCAATTTCAAAATCCAATCACATTAAATATTAATTTAAGCTATAACGAAGCTAAACTCACCAAATCGAATAAATAGCTAACAAATTACGTCTTTACTCCTATAATTCATCTGAACTTTCTACTCTAAAGGGACAATAAAAAATATGAGCCTAAAATTTAACAAATATCATATTTAAATAAAACGAGTCTAATAAATCAAAGAAAGTGTCAAATAAATAAATATTCAATCAAATAATAGACTAAATTTAAATAGCCAATATAATAAATTTAATAGAAATTCAAGATCTAAAATTCAATGATAAGTTTCGTACTTAAATTAAATATCTAAATCCAAAATAAATATCTAAATTAGAAAACAATTCTTATTGGAATGTGTGTGTGTGTGTGTATATATATATATAAACAGAAGTAATTGAATTAATGCCAATAAGCTGATGTCAAATCCAAATCCGAGTCGAGTCCAAGTCCAATGCCCAATCAACTTATGATTTGAGATACAATCTGATAATCGAATGATCAAATAGTATGCGCAAAAGTCAAAACAGTATCGTAACAAATAGTCCAAATATTTGGATCAAAACATATGGTTAAAATTATTTATACAAGACATACCAAGACCTATTTGTGTATAAAATCGGCGACTCTTAAATCTAAATCTAAAATCCAAGTCCAAACCAAAATCCAATACAAATTTATACAGAAATATAGATCATACATCAAATTTGAATTTTGATTATTTAAATACTGATTCAAGAAAGGGTTATACATATTCTCGATAACCTTAGGTCATATCAAATATAAATTAGGCCAGCATACTTGGCCACCAATGTATTCTATCTCTTATGGGTAAAGTAGCTCACTATATTTTATTATTTGCGACTTTGAATACAATTATCAAACTTGTCAGATATATTAGGACGTCCGAATATATTATAAGGTCTAATCAAATTATTCAAATAGGAAGGATTATTATTCCAAACTTTTCCTACTGTCAGAAATTGATTTTCAATAACAAATATATTCATATCAGGAGTTGGCCAGAATATCCAATAATAAATCTAAATATAGTGACCACAACTTAGCACATATATGTAAAAATATACGGTTTATGCAAATTTCATACATATTTTCATATACACATACTGATACGAATATATAAAGTGTCTAAAAATTATTCTTTTTTTTTCCAGAAAATGACAAAACCCACAAATATCAACAGAATCAAAATAAAACCTTCAAATAATCGGTAAAAAGGTCATGCATGTATAATAAAATAAAAGGGCTAATTTAAAAATACACAAATGAGTTTAAAACCTTCAAATCGGAACAGAAATATATCAGATGTAAAATCAGACCAAAGATAGGATTAGAAGATACTTATCTGGACTTTATTCCAAGCAAATTTATTAAAAAGATATTCCGAGGTACCCGAATCGGGCCTTCTCTCTCCTACCAGCACGTCACCTGCGCACTGCTTCCTTTCCTCTCTCCTCTCCGCTACCTCCTCTTCTTCTCTCTCATCCCTTTCTCTCTCCTACTACATCAAGCCTATGTCTCTCTTCACCTTCCTCCTTCGCCGACAGCAGCTCCAACACAGGCGATAGCGGCAACCACAATGGCAGCAACCTAGTGACGGTGGCGCATGTGGTGACAACTTTCTCTCTCTTCACCACGCCTCAATCCATTTTCCCACAATTCAATTGATTTCTCCCAAAATCGGTACATGCAATCCCAAAATCGATATTCACACTAAGAAGGGAAAGATTTACTTACTTTAATTTCACCTATTTCCTCTGATGACGGTAGTGACAGCGACAACTGTTCTGCTTTAGTTCGCAATTTCTTCCTCCAATCACACCAACACACAAAAAGAAGAGTAATATCACGGAGAGGGTTTCGTCAACTTACATTCGCGGTGATGGCAATAATGACGACGGTAGCCCCACACCTGCCTTCTCTCTCTTCTCATTTTCTTCCTCTCTCTTTCCTTCCCTCCTTCTTTCCTCTTGTTTTTCTTCTCTCTCTCCATGACACCCACCGCCTCACTTTTTTTTTCTTTTTTTTTTAATTATATTATTATCATATATTTATATATATATTATCTATTTTTTTCTTTTATTTCATAATTCAAATTGATACTTGGACGACAATACCAACACATCTCAGGTGCCAACCCAATTTATCTAAACATCCTTCAAATTTTTACAATATTTAATTAATTTTTATCACGTTTAAATTATTTAAAATTATAATTAATATTAAAATAATCTATATAGGAATCTAGGATATTACAATTTTACTAACCCATAACTCATTTTCAGCGAGGCTTGGAAAAAATAGTAGAGCAACTACAAGCTAATCTTGAAAATTGCAACCACCTTTTACATTCAATCATATCTACAAATCAACTGGCAGACATCTTTGCAGAGTCTCAACCACCCGGATGACTCCTCAAGCCCACCTACAAACTCAAGATAATACATGCACTACCACCTTAGAATTGAGAGGGAATTTTAGTATATTATTGTTCTATATTTCCATTTTTTTCCTTCTCGTAATTCTTTTTAAAATTTCTCAGCTTAGAAAAAATAAAAATCTATAATTATTTCTTTCTTTCTTTATTTTACTCCATTTTCCTCTCAAGGCTCTTCCCTTATAAATAGGCATTACTTGTACAATGTTATATAAAAACAATTTATAGAGAATTCTTGCTACCTTACCTTCACTCTCTTGGTATCCTCAAACATACATTATAAAGTGTTGGGGTCACTCCCTCGTGGTATCTTTGTTCGCGGACGCAAAGAAGGAAAATGACGCGGACTTTGGGAGTAGTCCGAGAAACCTGTCAAGACGGACGAGGACTTGTTGAAGGCGTCATGTCCGAGAGGTCGCTGAGGACATAAACGAGGACGTTGGAATCCTAGGCGTTGGCTCTCTCTCTCCGTAGGCCTGCTGTAACTGCGTTTTATAGGTGGACAGTTGCCCCACTCTGATTGGAGGTTGAGGCGGCTACAACTTCCAAGAGTGTCAGACCTACTATTCTGGCATGTCGGGTATGCGCTTGCCATGGGAGGCGTGGTCCTACCACCCTACTACCAGTAGGGTGGCTGGTAGTAAGGTGGCTGGCAGACCACTAGGCCCCTTGTATATATATATATAGGCTTGTGCCCTTACTTGTCTAAGGTGTGGTGTGCAACAGTTGCCAAGTGCAAGAATCTTGGAGTGAGCCTTGAGAGAGCTGTGTGCAAGCCTTATTGTAAAGATAAAGAGAGAAATATTTTTTAAAGAGATTGACTGATATACACTTATGATTATTTTTCCTTTGTTTGGGCTTTGTGTAGCTAACATTCTTATAAACAATCAATTCTTTATAGTGTATTCTTTCGTGGTTTTTTCCTTGGTGAAAGAATGGTCTTTCCACGTTAAAATCTCGTGTGTATTTATCTCATTTTTCTATTTCTACTTTTGGCCGTCCGTCCGAGAGCTCTACTCTGTTGCTGTCCGAATGATCTGTCCGTCCGGTCACCGTGTCTTCCGTTTTACGCCAACAAGTGATATCAGATACAGGTTCTTTGAACGGTGACCTTGTTGCTAGTTGCTATGAAGGTTGGAAGCAAAATGACTTGCTTGAACGAAATCAACTTTGGCACTTGGCAGAGCAAGATGTCAAACTTGCTCTTTGTGAAGTCCATGCACAATCCGATTTTTGCCACACAAAAGCCGGCGGAAAAAACGGACGAGGAGTGGGTGCTGGAGCACAAGCAAGTGTGCGATTACATCCGGCAGTTCGTGGACGAAAACGTGTACAACCACGTTCGGGGAGAGACGAATTTGAAGGAGCTTTCGGAGAAATTGCAAAAGCTCTACGCCTCCAAGACTGACAATAACAAAATCTTTCACTTGATGAGGCTAATGCAGATTCGGTACAAGGACGGCTCATCTGTCGCCAACCACTTGAACAAATTTCAGGGCTGTGAGGACCGGTTGAATGACATGGGGATCAAGTTTGAGGATGAGGTGCTCGGACTCTAGCTCCTGACAACCCTCCTGGACTCATGGGAGATCATAAGGATCACCATTGCCAATACAGCTCCTGACGGCGTGGTGACTTTGGAAATGGCCAAAGGAGCTGTGCTGAACGAGGAAGTGAGACGACGGTCTTAGGATACGTCCACCTCTCAGTACTCCGAAGTCCTTGTCACCGAATCAAGGAGAAGGAGGCAAGGACGTGGCCCAAAGTTTGAAGACAAAGGGCGAAGTAAGTCACATTCTCGATACTAGAACATGGAATGCCACCATTGTGGCAAGAAGGGCCACATCAAGAGATTTTGTTACAAGTGAAAGCGTGAAAATGCTGGAAAAGAAAAGGGCGAAAAGAGACATGGCGAGGAAGAGTCCTCGATCTCTATTGTCACAGGAGGTGACCTCCTTTTGGCTTGCGAGTCTGAGGACTCTGTGAGCGTGGCCGAGCAGGCATCTGACTGGGTGGTGGATTCTAGCGCATCCATACACGTCACCTCCAGGAAAGAACTGTTCTCCACTTACACTCCAAGTGCCCCAGGAGTGTTGAAGATGGGTAACATGGAGACGTCCGAGATCATTGGATGAGGCAACGTCTCCTTGATGACAAATAATGGAGCCCGACTGATTTTGAGGAATGTCCGACATGTCCCCGATATTCGTATGAATATCATTTCAATAGGACAGCTTGATGATGAAGGCTACTGTAGCGTCTTTTGTGACGGCAGTTTCAAGCTAAAGAAGGGATCCATGGTGGTTGCCCGAGGAGGAAAGACCTCAGGCCTTTATGCGCTAAAAGCCACGACCGAGGTTGCTAAGGTGAATGCCACAAAATATGTGGAGTCCTCGGGCCTATGGCATAAAAGGCTCAGACACATGAATGAGAGGGGTATGAGTCATCCGGCCAAGAAGGATCTCATCCCAGAGTTGGATGAAGAAAAGCCGAGGACTTGCTCTCACTGCATGGCGGAGAAGCAATGGAGAGTCTCCTTTCAAGGAGACGCATCTTCTAGAAGGTCCGAGGTCCTAGAGCTCATCCACACGGATGTGTGTGGTCCCCTCCCGGAAAGGTTTTTTGGATGAGCACAGTACTTTGTTTCCTTCATTGACGACTGCTTGAGGAAACTGTGGGTGTTCCCGCTGAAGATCAAGGATCAGGTCACGGGAATCTTTGAGCAGTTCCATGTCCTCGTTGAGCGCGAGACCGGGAGGAAGTTGAAGGCCGTCCGGAGCGACAACGATGGAGAGTACATTGGGACTTTTGATGCCTATTGCAGAGCTCACGGCATCAAACATCAAAGGACTCCACCGAAGACGTCATAGTTGAACGGCGTGGCTGAGAGGATGAATCGCACCCTGATGGAAAGGGTCAGGTGCTTGCTGTCCAAGTCCAGGCTTTCGGGATCTTTTTGGGCCGAGGCCTTGAAGGCGGCCGCCCATATGATCAACCGATCGCCCAGTAAGCCTTTGGACGGGGAAGTTTTAGAAAAGATCTAGACCGGAAAGGAACCAGCTTATAATCATCTTCGGACATTTGGCTGCAATGCCTTTGTACAGTTCCGAGAGATGAGAGAAGCAAGTTAGAGCCAAAGACGAAGCAATGCGTCTTTCTGGACTATGGCGAGGATGAACTTGGGTGTAGATTCTATGACCCAATAGAAAGAAAACTGGTCCGATCTCGAGATGTGGTCTTTGTTGAGGAAGAGACCATTGAGGACATTGGAAAAGAGAAGAAATCTCAACCCAATACTTCCCGAACGGACAGAGTTGATGTTGAAACTGTCCGTCCAGTGTCTCTTGAGTCCGATGTCGGCGGACCAAGAGTGGCTGGCAACCATGTTGAGGCAGTTCCAACGCCTCAGGAGAATCAGGTTAAAGATCGGCCCCTCCAGTCGAGATGGCCCCTATGAGGTGGCCTCGAGGAGAGACGTCCGTCCGTCCGTCCACCTGCCAGCAAGTGAGTACGTTCTCCTCACTGATGCGGGGAAACTTGAAGATTTCTATGAAGCCATATGTAGCGCTCAGAAAGATAAATGGTTTGAGGCCATGAAGGAAGAAATGACTTCTCTCCATGAGAACCATACCTTTGAACTGGCTAAATTGCCCAAAGGGAAGAAGGCCTGAAGAACAAGTGGGTCTTCCGGCTGAAGACAACCGAGGACGGGTGCAAGCCGAGACTTCAGTCAACGCAAAGGTGTTGACTTTGATGAAATTTTCACACCTGTTATGAAGATGTCCTCAGTTCGTGTGGTGCTCGGACTGGCAGCAGCTTTGGATTTGGAAATTGAGCAACTGGACGTCCAAACAGCATTTCTCCATGGAGATCTTGAGGAAGAGTTCTACATAAAACAACCAGAAGGGTTCGAAGTCGAGGGGAAGGAAGGATTGGTCTGTCGTTTGAAGAAAAGCTTGTACAGGCTGAAGCAAGCTCCGAGACAGTGATACCGAAAGTTTGAGTCCATCATGGTCGGACGAGGATACCATAAGACTACTTCCGACCACTGTGTCTTTATCCAGAGATTTTTGAAAAACGAGTTTGTCATCCTCCTCCTTTATGTGGACAACATGCTGGTTGTCGGACATAACATTGCTCAAATCAGGGAGCTGAAATAGCAACTGTGGTAGTCTTTCACTATGAAAGATCTCGGACCGGCGAAGCAAATTCTGGGAATCAGAATATTTCGCGACCGAGTGGACAAAAAGCTCTGGCTGTCCCAGGAAGGTTATGTTGAAAAGATGCTTCAGCGATTCAACATGAAAAGCTCCAAGCCTATCAGTACCCCTCTAACCAACTATTTTAGGCTAAACAAGCAACAGTGTCCGTCCTCGGATACTGAGAAGGCACGCATGAGTAAGATACCTTACCCCTCAGCCGTTTGTAGTCTGATGTACGCGGTCGAACATTGCTCATGCGGTTGGTCTTATGAGCCGTTTTCTCTCAAACCCAGGGATGGAGTATTGGTCCACCGTAAAGTGAATTTTCAGATATCTCCGTGGGACTTCGAAGATGGGTTTGCAGTTTGGAGGAGAGAAGCTTCAACTGGTTGGGTACACTGACGCCAATATGGCCGAGGACGTTGATTCTCAGAAATCAACGTCCGGATACTTGGTGAAATTTGCAGGAGGGGCGGTATCCTGACAGTCCAAGTTACAAAAGTACGTCGCTCTCTCAATTACGAAGGCAGAGTTCATTACCGTGACTAAGGCATGCAAAGAGATGCTTTGGATGAAGAGGTTCATCCAAGAATTGGGTCTAAGGCAAAAGATGTACGAGGTCCTCTGTGATAGCCAAAGTGCCATTCACTTGTGTAAAAACTCCTCATTCCATTCCAGGTCGAAGCATATTGACGTGCGATATCATTGGGTGAGAGATGTTTTTGATGATGGGCAACTATCAATTGGAAAGATCCGAACGGATAACAATGGCTTGAACATATTGACCAAAGTTTTGCCAAAGGGAAAGTTGGAAGCTTGTTGTGACATTGCCGATCTGACTAACTTCACTCCCACTCAGTCGTGAGGGAAAGTTTGTTGGGATCACTCCCTTGTGGTATCTCTGTCCGCGAACGCAAAGAAGGAAAAGGACGCAGACTTTTGGAGTAGTTCGGGAAGCCTGTCAAGACGGACGAGAACTCGTTGGAGGCGTCATATCCAAGAAGTCGCTGAGGACATGGACGAGACGCTAAACCCTAGGCATTGACTCTCTCTCTTCGTAGGCCCTTTATGCTTGCGTTTTTCTAGTGGGTTGACCCACTCTGATTGGAGGTTGAGGCGGCTACAACTTTCAAGGGTGTCAAACCTACTATTCTGGCATGCCGAGCGTACGCCATGCGACCCTACTGTCAGTAGGGTGACTGGCCGACCACCGGGCCCCTTGTATATATATATATATAGGCTTGTGCCCTTGCTTGTCTAAGGTGTGGTGTGTAGCGGTTGCCAAGTGCAAGAATCTTGGAGTAAGTCTAGAGAGAATTGTGGGCAAGCCTTATTGTAAAGATAGAGAGAAAAATATTTTTGAGAGAGATTGAGTGATATACACTTATGATTGTTTTTTCTTTGTTTGGACTTTGTTTAGCTAACATTCTTGTAAACAATCAATTCTTTATAGTGTATTCTTTGGTGGTTTTTCCCTTGGTGGAAGAACGGTCTTTCCACGTTAAAATCTCGTGTGTGTTTCTCTCATTTTTCTATCTCTACTTTTGGCCGTCTGTCCGAGAGCTCTGCTATGCTACTGTCCTAGTGATCTGTCCGTCCGGTCACCGTGTCTTCCATTTTGCGCCAACACAAAGATCTTAAATTTTTGGTTTTATCTAAATTCTATTCAATCACTTGATCCTGAACAACTAACGTTGTCCTAAAAGAGAGGCCATATTAGATGTTGATACTACAAAATTTGCTAACAGCGATGCGAAATATTTATCCGTATGGGTCACACTGCCATAAAAATGGTGGTATTTTCCTTATGGACGAGACAAAAATAAGTGCCGTGAATGTGGCCTGATTCGAACTATAGATTTAAAAGATAAAAACTATACTGAAGTCAACTTATCTTTGTATTTCTTATATAATAAGCTAGATTTTTATGCTACTTGTGGACAAGAAAATTAAAAAAAAAAAAAACCATCAAAGGGGGAATAAAATAGAATCTTTTGAATGATTGACTGAGAAGATTCATTCATACCTCAATGTCCCACGGACATGGAAACTTTGATTCCAGAGCTACGAATTAATTATCTATTGTGGACGCCCAGCTTCACCAATCGCCAGAGAGGAGATTCTTTCTCATTGGATGAGTGGAAAGACTTGAGTCACTTTGCATGGCAACCAATAAAATAATGCCATCATTAATTTAACAGCGATATCAGGAAATACATTTTAATAAATGACTAAACACCGTCAATGACATGACATTTTATCTTATTCATTTATATACACCAATAAATCAATATAAGAATAGATTGATGGATAAATACAATATCATAAGAGAATTTTCTAAAGAAAACTAAAATATTTTCTCTAAACTTTTCTCTTAGTTTAATATCAAGAGGACCCCACAAAACAAAAGCCTATTTGATTGACTTTTTTGCATCTTTACTTTTCTATCATTAAGCACTTTAATGTGTCTCTTTCAAAGCAAATTTAGCTCTAAGCCAAGAAAATTGAGCAACAGAAACATAGTGAAATTTCACCTCAGCGGATAATCAGTCATTTTAGCTTAATCAACAAAAAAGAAGATGAAAAAGGGCTGATTAAGAACCACGAATAAATTCAAGCTTACATGAGAAGCCCCCCACTAGATGGGGTTTACGGTTCATGATCATCATCAGATAACTTGATGTGCTGGGCAGAACGTGTGGTTGATAAACAAGAGAATAAATCCAAATGCCTTGTGCAGGTGATGGAGGTCTTAACAAATTAATTGCTTTATTAAAGAAAATAGGCTAACGTAATGCTTCACCAATTGTTTATCCCTTATGACTGAAATAATCAAAACAATAAATATATATTAAAAAAAAAAACTTTTGGCACTCACTGAAAGTCATTAGAATTAGGTAAGAAAAGCAGTGCAAGCTCTAGAAAAAAAATGTAAAACATCATCAGATTCAAGCCAAATTATGAATCGTTGGATTATCATGCAAAATTAAACAATAATAACATATTTGAATTCTTGGAGTTTTTTGATCAAAGAACTCAAAATCAATTTCTCTATCTTCAGCCTTTTCTCTTTTTAATAAGTGTTTCAAAATTTTTATCAAAGGATCCATGTGATTAGTTTTCCTCGAAAGCCTTTTTAAATCAGAAAATTATTGGGAAGTTAACAAACTTCCTTTTTAACCGAACCTGAAAATTACCCTCTTCATTCAAAAAAAAAAAAAAGATCCATAATTATCCACCGTATATGATGGATAATTCAGACATTCATAGACTATAAAGATGACTAATTCTTCAATTGAAAAATATCATTCTTTCCATTAAATATTGGGTCCATTAAAAAAATTTCTAATAAAATACAACAAAATAATATAAAATTGTAACATTAAATCATTTTAATAAATTGTTAAATATATATCATATCAATTACAGCAATTAAAAAAAAAAAAAAAAGCCAGGAGGGTACCTCACATAAAGCAGGAAGTGAAGTAACCCAATGAGATGAGAAAACTAATCAGCAGTCGTCCAAATCAAAATTAAAGCAGCTAATACCTAGAATCTAAGAGACTGTAAAAGCATAACTACCCCACCTCTTCCCTATATGATTCAACTAACCCTGTCTTCCAGAGAAGGCAATTGAGAAAGACAAATCACAAATATATAAAGCTAGATGAAGCAGTTCAGCATGACTCTTTCGGCTTCGGCCCACACGGTTTACCTGAGAGGCACAACCAACCAACTTATTGAAGAGGCCAGCGAACGTACCTTACTTTTGAAGGGTACATATATCCCTTCCTCTGTCTCTTCTTCACTTTCCTCACACATCATGTCCAAGACCCATTTGATAGTTATCATCTTGATCATCTTCTCATCAAATTGTTGTTTTGCTGCTTTGCGTTCTCCTTCCTTGTGCTGCACAAATAACCATATTTTACCAAAGAATCAAGAATTCAAACAGCAAACTAATCGATTCTTCCAGTTCGAAGAACAATCCAACAGTTGGGTAGAAGTGGAGTTGCCTTATGAGCTAGTTACCTGTGTCAATGGAAACTGTAGTAGAGTTGGTTTGATTTACCCAGCAGGGGAAACGGCTGAATATTGTCAAGGACAAGCAAATGCTTTTCCTGAGAACACAGAAATTTTGAAGACAGTTGACAATGACCACAAAAAGCTAAGGGAGAGCTACGAGATGCTTTTACCTAAGAGGAAGAGAGTTTCTTTGACCAAAATTTCTGAAACATCTATCTGGGTCACTGGTGAAAGTGGATCGATCTACGAGAGGTTCTGGAATGGAGTGCGGTGGGTGATTGTTCCCCATGATTTGCCAGAGTCAGCTGGGCATGCAATCTCTATCTTCACTGTTAATCAGACACTTCTTGCTCTGTCGGAAGCTGGGTTTCTTTATCAGGTGATAATTGTATGTTGCATCCATTTCAAAAGGAAATTTAAAAAATTGATGGAAGCCATCCTACATGAGAACCTTAGAATCAGCAAAAACACAGAAAAAAAAATTATTTTATTGTTATTGCTATAGGTTGGCTTTTCGTGATCAGAATTTTAGTTAGTACTGTGTATTGCTATGATTAGGATTCTTGTTTGAGTTGGTGCTCTGTATGGATTTTCATTAAGAAACTTCAATCAGGAGATGACAAATAATACGCATAGGCCTGACTCAGTAAGCCGTGAGCTTTAGAACTTTTTTGATTTTTTTCAGCATTTGAGCAAGGTAACTTTCATTTTTGTTCCTAGTTGAGATTTACCAGTAACATATCTTATTCATCAAATGATTATAAATCCTATGTATGTTTTGCAATCGCCAAAACAGATTAGGGTTCTCTTCTCATCTTCCACAACTAATCTGGTGGCCAGGTCTAGCACAATTGCTATATGAATTTATGAAAATATTGGTATCGGATATATTAACAATGAAAATATCAGAAGAAAATAAAATTCTTATAATCATAAGCCAATATGACTGCATCAGTCAAATATCAAGTATATCGGCCGATATTTTAAAAATTGGCTAATATATAATGATATTTCACCGATACAGCGACATGTCATGACATTGTTATAGCATTAGGAAATATTGGTTTCCGGGGGCCAATATCAAGAGATATCTACTGATATTTACATCTATAGATAGATGAGTCATCTGGTATGCAAAATTAGACTTGCCTCAACAACTGGAACTCAGAGTTACATTTTTTTTCATGCTGCATCAATTTTTTTTTTTCAGATACGATGGGCAGAAAACTCCCAACCAGTATGGGTAGAATTTGCAACTACAAATTGCCACACAGCAACTGGAGAAGAAAAACAACAATCTCTGACACAAATAAAGTCTGGTGTTGTATCCCATGACAGCGAGTGAGTACTCATCAATTCATTTTCTTGTTGGACAACATATTTAGTTTGATTGCTGATACTTGACCCTTGCCACCAGGAGAATTTATTTCTGCACAAAGAATGGGTCGCTATTAGAACTTGCTCAGGTTGAACCTCCAAGGTCAGTATAACAAGCGTGTTATAATTGCTATTGATAGCTATTACTAGTGTCATGATCTGTGTACCACAACTTCATGTTGATAGATAGGGGTCGGCTATATTAATCTGTCTTTGACATTCTACTCAATTTAGTACAATATTTTTCAATATTGTAAAAACTTTTAAATGTTTGGGCATCACATCATTCTAATTTTTCCTATGTCTACTTCTTCCTTTGTTTTCTCCCACTATTATTAACTTATATTTTTATGTGTTTTATTTGGCTTATATTTTAAGTGTATAAACCACACATTTTTCTTCCATCTTATCTTCTATAAATATAATTTTTAAACGTTTTAAATGTCATCAATTATTTTCTTACCTTTGAGTATAACTCCACTCATCCATCATTTCTTATCAACTTCATGTCTATATTGCTTAAATATTCTACTTTGAACATGCCAGGTGGGTATATCATGGCAGACCTCCAGGTGCAGATGTTGCAGCAGTAGCTGATGCTGCGACAGTTAGACCAAAAGTAGTATTCACAATAAGGTGAGTCCTACTAACACTAAAAATCGCATACAATCTCCTCTTTGCTCACGCAGAAGCACACATCAGTATGCACATGACAAACTCTCCCCTTCACCTGCATGCTGGTCAATGAGGGTGAGTCCTACTAACACTAAAAATCGCATACAATCTCCTCTTTGCTCACGCAGAAGCACACATCAGTATGCACATGACAAACTCTCCCCTTCACCTGCATGCTGGTCAATGAGGGTACAGACACCAGCAAATATATGACATATGCATACCGTAGTTCTGCAGGAGATCTGTATGAGTATGACAAGAACACAAAGCCACCATGGAAGAAGCACATATGGAGAGACGAATCAGCTAGTGATACTTCTTTGATACCAGCAAAGGGTTGCAATCTACTAGGGCTAAGTGGAGCTTTTTCCAGGTCACTATTTCTCATAGCTAAGGTACACGACTGTCAATTAAGTCAGATGTATGTCTACACTCTACTGACAGAAGTGCTAAATATTTAAGTAGCATGCGATATGTATTCAACAGAATGGCAATTGAATTCCTAGTATTTTCCAGATGCCATGGATGGTAGTATTTCGTAACTACCTCGCATAGTCAAATCTGAACTCTGGATCCTTTTGTATCAGATCTTATAAAAGCTTTCTATTTGGTGTCAACAAATTCAAACTCTCTGCAAATTATTATGTGATTCTAACTTATCTACCTTACCAGGCATAGGACCCTTTTTTTTGGGGGCAGGGGATTCAGAATAGCATTTATAGCTATTCCTCATATTTCTATAACATTACTCTCATCAATTACACAAAAATGCAGACTGGCAAGTTGGTAGAGAGACGACTGCTACATCAAAGAAAGTGGAAATGGATTAAGCATGGAAGTCCAGAAGATCACATCCTGACGTCTATTACTCCAGTTTCACAAGATGAGCTGAATGAGCAATCATATTCACTTCTCCTTACAACAGCAGCTGGGTCTGTCTTCGAATATCAGGTAGCAGAACAGTCAGGTAAGAAATTAGGCGTGCAGAAAATCATTCAGAAATCTCATAATAGTTCTACGGAAACAAAGTTGACTACTTACGTTTAGATTCACTATTTGATTGGGCATCTTTTGAAGCAACATCTCTTCTGAAATAGGAGGAAAAAAATAGGGTGAATGTTTCAAATAATGCCATCTTCTCATAGAATGTTTAAAATTTGTTTGGATCTAAAAAAAGTTTTTAAAAAATAAAATTAAAAAGAAAAAAAATGAAAAATAAAAAAGAATGACAGGAAAAAAACTTTTCCCAAACATGAATATACTAATTCATATTTTTCATCATATTTTTTTCGTTATGATTTTCCATAAAATCCAAACATGAAAAAATATTTTTGCAAACTTTTTTAGATCTAAAAAAACCCTTGCTAGATATCACTTTGTGGAAAACACTCACACGAGTAAAGACTGATTAAATAAATTAATGTGCGTACAGGGGCTGCTCAGGAGCAGCAAATTCAAGATAGGTGGACAAATCATAAGCATCCTTTGAATGGAAAAGCAGCAAGAGGAATTGCAGGGCTACAATATCAAGCTGGAAGGATATTGTTTCCGCTGGATGATGGTAGGCTGGCAGAACTGCACCTAGCAGGGATGGGAGGTGAAAATTGGGGCCCTACCTACCAAGTTAATATCCGAAGAAAAGCAACACTAAAGTATGTATGGTCTATATTAGATGCCCCAGAGTCCGAGGGATGGAATGCAGAGTATTGTATAGAAGAACGTGGGCCTTCTAACTGCATTTCGGGCATCAAAGATGAAGCAACAGACATAGGAACCACATGGCCCATGGCAAGGAGGAGAAAAGGCCAAGCACAAACTTACTTGGCTCTAGATGCCTTAGGCAGCAGCATGGAAAAATCGTTGGAAGCATACAAATTTCCTCACAGATGGGTCAATAGTAACTTCCGTCTGCGAGTGATGCACAAAGGCAGATCATTTTTCCTCATTACAGATGGTGGCCAAACTTTTGAATTCCTTTACAATGATAACTTTTGGCTGTGGCTTCAGCATGATCACCCGACATCTATGGAAGGTGCTGTGGGAAGCTACAATGGAAGTTTGTTTTTAGTTGACAGGAACGGGAGTCTGCTCATCAGAGAAAGAACCAACAATGAGTTAGGATGGATCAACTGTACGGCTATGAGAAAAGGAAAGGAGATAGCCAGTGGCCCTCCATGGGATGGTGTGCCTGGTACAACAATGAAAGCTAAAGCAGAAGATGCCCTCTTCTTTGTAAGCAAGACTGGAAGATTACTTCAGTTAAATGTAAGCTGTAGAGCACTAGAAATTAATAACTGTTAAGTTTACATTCAAAATAAAAGGACACAGACAATTTAGCCAAAAGGTAGTCATAGGGTAAAAGTTCCCATCTTTTTACATAAAAGATAATCTAAATAAATTGAATTGACGATGTTGAACATTTAAAAAAAGTAGGGCCTTTCACCATTAAGGCAAGTAAATTATTGAATTAATTCTTTCGGTAGCAGTATAAATTCTTGAGCATGGGCATCATTATAAAATTTCAATTTTACTTTCTTCCATCTTTATCAATATGGCTAAGTAATGTTCATAATCTTCTAAATAATTACGGATGACAAGAAGACATGGAATTATTGAGAAACAACTAGGTTTAGTTCGGCCAAATATGCACAGATATACTACATTGACGTATAGTCAAGGTTATATAAAGACGTTGCATCAAATATAAATTTATTACACTTGAACCTCCCTTCATTGATACTTTCAAAATTAGTGTAAAGGGAAAGAAAAGCATTCTTTCCATACATTTCTTATATAAAATCAGAGGGAATGACAAGAAAACATTGTTCTGTAGGTTTTCCTCGGGAAGTTCAAATGGAAAGATGGCAATAGCCCTCCAAATACAAAGATAGCAAGCATCGTAGATCAAGAAGGACTCAGAAAGAATATATTGTTTGTCATCGGAAAGAATGGTCGACTATATCAGTACAATAAATTGAGTGAATTATGGCACGAACATTCTCAATCTCAACATTTGGTTTTGTCAAGATTACCTGGAACAGTTATGAGACCGTCAGCATTATCTTTAAAAGGTTCTCTTTTCATGATGTCAGAAGACGGTGGACTGGTTGAGTATCATTGGAACACTATGGATGGGTGGGCTTGGGTAGAACATGGCACGCCACACGCAGGAGTGAGTTTTGCTGGTGCCCCAGGACCAAGTTTTGGAGGTAATCAGTTGTTCCTAATCGGCGTAGATGGAAACATTTATCTTCGATACTGGGATGGTGTGGAATGGAGGTGGAAAAACTACAGATATCCATATGCAGAAAGCACACCAATTGAAGGACGAAAAGGGACAGCAGCAATAGATGATGAAGAAGGAACTTGCGTCAACAGAAATTTTGCAATTAGTTCAGAGGACGAAGACCACATCAACCTAAGTCAAATGAACGTAAATTGCAACCCTAAGGTAAGCAATTTTAGATAACTAGCTCCTTTTATCCTTATGAATTTACAGGGGTTGATATTGTTTCATTCAGGTGGCATCTACACGGTCAATTTCATTTGCAGATGATTCAGTAATCTTTGAGTTACGAGATGGCAGAGTAAGCATTCCAATCTATGAGAGACTCATATTCTGTTTTCCTTTTTCCAATTACAACAATAATGCAAAACTCAAATTTTGAATTGATATATTTTTTGGTTCTAGAAAAAATTGAATGAAATAAACCAATAAGAAAAAAAAATTGAAAAAAAAAACAAAATGAAACAATATTCTCATTCCTTTGTTTGGATGTTGTTGGAAAATCACATAAAAAAGAAAATAAGTTCATAAAAAAATTAATTTTTTGATTGGTTATCAAGAAAAATAAAAGATAATAATGTTACATGCCTTAAATGTTACGATTTTATTTATATTTTTGTCTTATTATTTTCCTTGTAAACCAAACATAAGAAAATACTTTCCTTTGCATTTTTTCCCTTTCCCTTTAATTTTCCTAGAACCAATACAGGCCCTAATAGGCTGAACTACAGTTAATTTATAGTGGAAAACATCTATATAAAATTTTTGAATAAGAATGACATAAATAAATTATTCCCTCAAGAGTCATGCTATGTGATCAGCAAATTTTCTCCCCCAAAAGATCCCAAAAGATGTGGTGCAATGCAGGGCTGCCCGTGCAATTCACAGATGAGCTCTGAGCCAGGTTCAGGCAGCACCACATCATTTAAGATTCTTTGGGAGCAATTCTTTGCACATGTAGAACAATAGGGAAATACTCAAGATATGCCAATTTCCTATCGGAAATCTCAAATAAGTTATGGGAAAATTCCTAAGTAACTCTTTTGAAATTCATGTTCTTGTATTAATACAAGCTATGCTTTGTAACAGTTGGCAGAAATGCGCAGGATAAAGGACTTTGATTGGGTATGGTCACGTACCATTGCCACTCCAACAAGCCTATGCACCGAAAGTTATTGGACGGCTCCAGCATCATGAAACTGAAGGCAGAGATCTTGCACGTAATAAAGCACATCTAACCCTTGAATATGCAAAATAATATACATCCATAAACATATATGACAACGGAATGTACAGAAAGGAACCACAGTAGTGAAGTCTTATACCATCTTTTTCTAGCTATCTTATACCAACTTATACCATCTTGTGTAGCTTGGGCCACTAATGCAATTGCTTGTAAAAAATTTAAAATAATAACATGCTCACACAAATATTGCACAAAAACATACATTACCCCTCTGACAAATGGTTGTACTTTAACAAATCAAAGGTTTGCTCTGTGCAACAATTACAATTAATTCCAAGAAACTTCTCATTGCAAAGCCTTATTAAACCCATGGGACTTGAACTACAATCATAATCGAGTTCGGTAATCAAATTTTGGTAAGTTATTTCAATCTCCACCTTTCAGAATGAATAGAGTCATATCTGAAACCTCAATTTCTGCAAGACATTGTGAATTTAGGAAATTAAAGCTGGAGTTCCTTTCTTGTGGATTACCTATCAACATCACCACTACAAACCTCCGAAATGAAAATTCTAAATTCAAAATAATCAAGTTTAGAGAGGCTTGTATTCAGTAAAATGTCAAAATTCACAAATATGTTTGCATTTATCTGAAAAGAAGGGGAAAGACAAGAAAGAATAAGTCTGGCAGCATAAATGACAAAGGAAATGTTTTTCGGAATACAATGGCTCCTGTCACGCATGTAATAAAATGGAATTTTGAGCTAATGGCACCTCTCTAGTGCTTTATTGGAAGTCCATCATCATTTCTTCTGTTGAACCACCCACAACTACTTGTTCCCATACAAAAGTCTAAACGTGAATTGAGGTCAGCATTAAGAAATTTGAAAACCAATTAGAGACTCAATGAAAAGTCAAGAAATCTTTCAATACTCAAGAGTTTTCGAATTGAAGAGCAGAAGTTGGAGGTCTTTTAACACCTGATCTTGACTTCTGAAGTGATAAAGGCTTGATACTGCTGGTTAGGTTTAGAAGCTACCCCAAAGCTTTAGTAGTTTAAGGTTGATATACTACTAGTTAGGTTGGGAGTTGTGAATGCACCGTAATCAAGTGTTGTCTAACTTATCAAATTCATCAAGTGAAGCTTAAATTGAATCATAATTAGGGAACGGTTCCTCCCTGATAATTATACACAATTCCAAATTGAGAAGGTATTTTTTGTAGCCATATTGGCTTTCTTCCCAGCCGCATCATGTTTAAAGGAAATATTAATTACATATGATAAAAGAAAAAATCAAAAGTCAAGTGGATTCTTAAGTATAGCAAAGAACAAATAAGTATCAAATATCATTAGTTCAATATCATAGGAGCCAAATTCTTAAAGTTAACTAATGACTTGAATATTCACAATAATCTTGCTAAACCTAATATTTCTGCCTAAGCTCTTGTCTATACATATTAGTTAGGTATAAAATTCCCATATATGACTTCTTAGTTTCTATCCAACAAAAATATTGGGCGAAAAAGATATATGCATGCTCTCACTCACACAACTTCTGGGCGAGGTTTGGCTTTGTGTTTTCAATAGCAAAAATGCACATTTTGGGGTTTCTGTTGAAATTTTTTCTCTTTTTCTGTTCTCTACTTTTTGGGGAATTTTCCCTTCTTATCTTTTTTCTTTATTTAACAAACTATTACCTCATTTTGCCATTTTGTCAACTTCAGCCAGCAACAGCTTTCCCAAACCCAAATTTAGTATACAAGTTCTCCAACCAAGCCTTCTAGTGGCATGAGAACGATTCTACCATCATGAGGGCAGCATATTGTACAAAAGAAATATGACATGGAATGTTTGGACCTAATGTCTGAATAAGTCCACCTGCCCTCTCTCTCTCTCTCTCTCTCTCTCTCTCTCTCTCTCTCACTCGCATTCTCTTTTCTTTTATAAATGTTTTCAAATTAAGAGAAGACAACAATCACTTGTCCTCTCTCAATCCCCATGACCCAATCTCTGCTTTGCATGAGCAAGTGACACAAAAAGATGACATCATTACTGTATCACCTCTATTATAGGAAAGCAAGGGTTTTCATGAGCACGGACCATAATCAAGGGACAGATAAGTTAGTGGCATCTTCAATACTATAGTTAACAATCATAGTTGCAGGCATGATGAGAAATTTGCAACAATTACCTCAATGATTGTAACTATTAAATGAAGAGAAACATGGAAAGACTAAACAAGATGATGTACTTTTGTAGCAACATGAAAAGGTGGACACGTAATCGCAAGACATGGTCATAAGCGGTGGTTTCATGAGGGGTTGCAATGGGATTTTATTCACCTTTTCCAACAGTCATTCCTGTAACAAACGAATGCTATTAATTAAAAGATCCCTGTATCAAACAACAAACAGACACAGTAGTTAAAACAGTTTAGCATCGGGGTAATGGGGGAAGTTTCCAATCAATGCTCTAGAGTTCTGTTATATTCACCAAACTTTCTGGCTACGTAGACCCAACAAATAAAAACAAATATCAGAACCGAAGCTCCGGATATAGATTCCTATCAAATGGTAGGGTTCTGATTTATACCCGATTATAGAGTTAGGGCTTGGTGATTCGACCAAATTCGCCGCTGGTTGAGATTCGCAGCCCTCGGCTCCAAATACGCACTCAGATCATGAGATTATAAGGGCCAACCGACCAAGAGACAGAGATTGGTCAATGACTAAACCAGCAATAGCAACGAAGCGAGATTTGTGAATGATTTAACCAGCAAGGGATGTGACCTTTTTCGATGATTTCACTTGTGCCGAAACCCTAGGCCGGCAACGTTTGCTGAAATTTGAGAATCTTTCCGCTTCACACAGATCCACTGAGACGAAAAGGAGAGGATTAGAGGGCGACTGTCTGCTACTCAGTACGGAAAATTAAGGATGGGGGGCTACTGGAGGGTGGAGGCGACCCGAGAGAGTGCAGAGAGTATTGAATTTGATCCGCCTATCTGGCAACAAACAGTGATGATCAGAGGAACGAATCGTCAAAAAATGGAGAGGATTGGAATATAGAAGTAAACGATGCACAAGCTCTTTTACAACGGTCGAAATTTTCGCTCCAAATAGGAATCCGCGCAATAATGGCGGTGGATGTCCTTTTTGAGATCCCGCTGGACGGAGACTAGCCAATAATTAATATTTAAATTTTAAAAATAATTTTTAAATATATATTTTTAAAATTTAAATATTTTATATTTAATAGATAAATTTTTATTTTAATAATATTTATAAAATAAAATACTAACCTTTAAATTTATATCTGATTGGTATGCCAATAATGAGTTGGCCCAAAAAAGTAGAAACGGCCTAGAATCGCTACGGTCCATTCACATCAGGACGACCAATACTCCACATTGATCGGTAGAAAACCAAAGAGGACGGACAACTTTGACAGCCAACTTTCAAGACGGTCAATACCTCTATTAACCAAAATTTTGACCACTTGAAAACCAAACTTAACGCAGCCCAATCCCAACTTGGCTCATACGTCTATTCATGACCAGTAATATTCTTCTCTCCTAATTTCATGCTCCACCAAAAGGCAATCTCCATGGTAACGGTTACTAACAGTTTCGGTGTGCCTCATATGAGGAAAGTGCCAAATACAGAAGGAAATTAATTATTCCAAAGAGCCGTTACCGCAATTAAAACTCCACACCAAAAAATGAAACCCGTCCAGCAGAGCGCGGGAATCAAACGCTCTTGTCAAAAGAAGGATACCCAATATCTCAACTATAAAAACCCATGGAGTCCTCACTCCAAGAGACACTCCAAATTCCGCTAACAAACACTCTCATTTTTGTTAAGAATCGCTCACCAAAACCCTAACTCTCTTAAAGGTACTATTGAATTTACTATGCATTCTTACAAGTTTCCATGCTTACAGAACGTCTCTCTCTCTCCTTGTCAATATGTTCCTCAAGAATGCAGTGTCAGAGATCAACGCTCATTTCGAGTTACAGAAAGCCTTACGCTTTGAAAGCGTAATGCTCACCACAAATACTTTCAATATTTTTTATTATTCTATTTTTTTCCTAACTTTATCAATTATTGGAAGACTGTTTACTGATTTAAGTATTGAAATATTTTTAGTATGATAACATTTTATCGACACCGGACCTTTCGTTTGTTATAATGGTGTATAGAATCTAGACTCAATGAACGGAGCCAAATTCAACAATTAACTTGATCCAAACCTATTCAAACTCAAATTCATGACGCATCAATATCCAAAAATTAATAGCAGCACAGCATACTTGCCGAAAATGGGGAAATATAAAAAATGGCCAAATAATGTTTATCCTATCTAATTAACTAAAATTTCTCCAACCACATTATTAAAAATTATAATTATATTTTTTTAATTCAAAAATTTAAGATAACATTAATGAATGATAAAGTACAAAATATAATTTTTATTTAAATTTTTAAGATGTAATTATGATCGATATAGGGAATAATAGGTTGGCGAAATATTTGATTTGATAAGAAGTTGAAATACAAACAACCTAACGAAAGATGTCATGGAGTCCATCAGGCAATAATATACAAATGTCTAAATTAAAAGATAAAGTCTGAACAGTTAGATACCAAATGATCATAATAAGCGTATTAAAATGACGCTAAATTTAAAAATCAGATGGTCTTATCATTAAATAGAGATGATTATTACACACTACTAGTAATACTTTTCACCATTAATTCAAAGTGACATCATGCACACATATCAATCTCAGGGGTCGATTAATCAAACGATACCTCATGATATAAATAAAGTTTTTCTTCCAAATAAAGAAAAATTATAAAAGAAGAAAACAAAAGAAAAAGTGATTCAGCTAAATGAATACACAAAATAGAATATTGTCCTCTATTCATACATTTATCCCTTCCTTTATAGATTCTCGCATTTGTTTTATTATATTTTTTATATCTGAATTAAAATATTATCAACTTGAGTATTGAAAAATATATCAATGAGTGAGTTCGTATTCCTTTTACTTCTAATTTATTATATTATGATATGTAAGTTTCAGATTCAGAATTACGAAAATTAAACCCATTTGTATTTTAATATTTAAGTGAAACAGTCGGCTTTTTAATTCGTACAATAATCGAAATTCTCAATATGTTTTAAATTATCATTATGCTTTTAATTTTACAAATTAATTTTAATATACTATTATTTTACTTTACCTTTTGTAAATATTATTCAAAAATTTATCAAGTTATATATATACAAGTTTTTTTGTTAAAAAATAAAAAATCATGATAACGTTTGAATTGTTAAACAGTATAAAATATATTTGATTAAATTCGTATTAAATTAAATAAGAATTCAATTTAGATAAAAAATTATAACGGTTAAATTATGATTAAACTAGATATAACTTGATCGTCCGAACTAAAAATCAAAGCCATGCTTGATTATATCGAAATGAGATCAGATTAGATTGATATATGAATATTTTATTTTTATATTTTTTTATTTAAAAAATTATATTTTATATAAAATATTGTATTAAAATATAAAATATTTTAAAAATTATAAATATTTGATATTAATTAACTTGATCTCGAAAATTGTGAAAGGAGATCGACCGCCGCTATGAGAGGAGATCAACTGTGATGACTGCGCGCGAAAATTCCTTGTTCGCTGAGAAAAACCGTTGACAGAGAGGTTGTGCATCGTTTCTTATATAGTCTAATCCTCTCTATTCAACACAAATCGTTCCTCTGATCCTCCCTAGAGCCGTATCCAATTCACTTCTCTCTATTCTCTCTCGGGTGGACTCCACTCCCAGTTGCTCTCATTCTTCATTTTCCTATTCGAGTAGCAGTCAGTCGTCCTCTAATTCTCTCCTCTCCGTCTTCGCGGTTCTGTGTGAAGCGAGAGCTTTTCAAATATGAACCAAGTAAAAACATCGAAGAACCCCATTTCCGTTATAGGTAAAATAATCAACAAATCTCGATTCATTGCCATTGCTGGTTCGCAATCAACATATCTTTTTCGTTTGCTCGGTTGGCCCTTATGATCTCATGAATTGAGTGCGTATTTTGCTCCGAGGGCTGCGAATCTCAACCAGCGACGAATTTGATCAAAGCACCATACCCTAACCCTACGTTCAGGTATAAATCAGAACCTTGCCTCGTGATAGGAATCTATATGCGGAACTAGGGTTCTGATATCTGTTTTTATTTGTTGGCTATATGTAGCCAGAAAGTTTGGTGAAGATAAAAGAACTCCAGAGCATTGATTGGATACTTCCGCTCATTTCCCCAATGCTAAACTGTTTTAGCCACTGTTGTCTGTTTGTATTTTGACATAGGAATTTTTAGTTGATAGGATTCTTTAGTTAATCTTTTGGTAGTTTTAGGAATGACTATGTTTGAACGGGTGAATAAACCACATTGCAATCCCTTATGACACCACAGCTTATGACCATGCTTTTGCGATTACTTATCCACCTTTCATGTTGCCACAAAAGGACATAATCTTGTTTCTCACAAGAGTCTCCATGTTTTTCTTCATTCAATAGGTACGCCAATTAGGGTAACTGTTGCAAATTTCTCATCACTCCCACCACTACAGAATGTGAACTATAGTAACGAAGGTGTACCTTACTCATCTGTCCCTTGATTTTTGTCCGCATTCATGGAAACCCTTGCTTTTCTATACATAGAGGTGATACTGTACTGATGGCATTTTATTGTGTTATTTCCTTATGCAAAGTAGAGTTTAGATCGTGGAGAGGGAGAGGGGATATGTAATTGTTGTCTTCTCTGGATTTGAAAACATTGATAAAAGAAAAGAGAATGCAGGTGAGCGAGAGAGAGAGAGAGAGAGAGAGAGAGAGAGGGAGAGAGAGAGAGAGAGAAGCAGACAAGTGGACTAATTCAAATATTAGCTTCAAACATTCCACGCCATATTTCTGTTGTGCTGTATGCTGCCCTCATCACGGCAGCACTGTTCTTATGCCCATAGAAGGTTTGGTTGGAGACCTTGTAGACTAAAACTGGGTTTGGGAAAGCCGTTGCTGGCTGATGTTGATAAATTGACAAAACATGGTATTAGGTCGTAAAATAAAGATTAAAGATAAAAAGGGAAATTTCCCAAAACAAAAGATAATAGAAAAGAAGAAAAAAAAATTTAAGAGAAATCCTGAAATTTGCATTTGGCTCTCGAAAATACAAAGTTAAACCTCACCATGGAATTGTGTTTCAGAGCATGCATTTATTTATTTTTTGTTCATTATTTTTGTTGGATAGAAACTAAGGAGTCATCTATTGGAATCTTATGCCTAACTAATGTGTATAGAGTATAGACGAGCAATATCTAAGGCAAAAATATTATGTTTAACAAGATTATTGTGAATATTTAAGTCAATAGTCTTACTTTAAGAGTTTGGCCGCTATGATATTGAGCTAATGATATTGAGGCTTCTTAGTTCTTTGCTATACTCAGATCCACTTACCCCTAAAAAGATATTGAATGAATGAGATATTTGATACTTCTATTTCATGAAAGTTTTACAAAATACATGTATTAAATACCTGTATATCATGTTTGAATGCTGATTTTCTACAATAATAGTCTTACATTCTTTTTAATGAAGTATCTAATTGTCTTTCACAACTTAATACTTACCTCAATTCATGCTTCAAATTTTTTGTACGGGACAACCAACTGCATTAGTTTCTCTGGAAGAAATGATGGTGGAGTTCCAATTAAACACTAGAGATATGCTATTATTGTTAGATTTCTCCTCAAATCCCATAAATGAGATATTTATTTTATAAAAAAAAGTCTCATATTGCTTGAGAAAAGAATGCAAGGGGTTGAACCCCCATAAATAGAGCCTTTTGATTGGATTTGTAATCATTCCAAATGCTTGTAATCATTAAAGAATTGCTAGTGCTGCACTATTAAAAGAAGAGCATTACCAAATCTTTTGGGTGAAAGTATGAGAGAGTTTTGTATCTTTTTTTCCTTTAGAAGTTGTAAAAGTTTTTTTGTGGATTTTTTGAGATGGTTTTGATCTTATGATTTTTTCCTCATATTGGAGAGATTTTTCACGTAAATACTCGTGTTCTATTTGTGCTTATTTTTCATTTTTGTGAGTGGGATTCAAAAATCCCGACAAGCCTCAAAATTTCATTTCATACATAAATGACAAGTGTCTTTCTATCCTACTTTTTCCTATACTCATTTTTCTATAATTTGTATATGCTATCATTTTCTTTAAATTTTAGCATCTTATTGTCTGTACTTTGTGGGGGAAAAGTCCAATTAAAATGAATTGGGTTTAAGTAACCTTAATATAAACTGCATTCTTGGTCCATTTCATAAGGTTGAATGAGTTTGGAGAGCTTAAGGAAGAAATGATAGGAAGATATTCATTTTTTTTGGTTCATAACTAAGTATCCCCTAGGTGCATATTCTTTTGTTATGTTTTGGTTTCTTTGTAGTTTTCACGCTAAGAATTAAGACCAAAGATCGGTTGCACACAACAATCTATGTGAACAACTTCATGATTTTGATGCGATGACAATAAATTCTTATTGTAATTTTCAATGTCTTCTATTAAAAACTTTAATTATCATTTAATTTCGTTTCATGTTATAATTTTAGTAAGTTAATCAATGATAGAAAATCTTTTGTTGCAGTATGATAAGTAGGCATCAGAATCTTCTAAATGGGAGTAGGAAATTCTAAATGTTATAGGGGAATTAGCATTGAAATTAATAAAGAATCCAAAAAAATGTAAATACCTTTCCATGGACCAATTACCAGCAATATTCCGTATGTTTTTGTTTGCCTCACTTGAGGCTGTTTTATAACGCCCCATTGTTCTGTTTTGGGTCTATTGGGCGCATGATTATAAAGTGATCATTAATTGAAATAATTAATGTGCAGGTAATATTTTTGAAGTCGATAGTTTGCATTGGGCCAAAACTAATATTCTAGGGATCTGAGACTCTGCAATTATTCATAACATAACTCAACCATGATCTTGGATTATCAACATCTAGATTTCACTAATTGTGGATATCAATAATAATATGAGTTTTACCAAACCCATATCAATAGAGGTCACTACAATATCGAGATATCACGACAATCTCCTTGGATTTTATTCTGTCATTGTGAACTAAATGTTGACATATCTATACCCTCGTTGTTTGGATCAATACCACGAGATATCCCATTTCTTGCAAATTTAACATGTGACCACATAGAATCTCCCAAAATTCTTCTAGCAAGCTACACAAGCACAGAAATCTCACACTCTTCCGGTAAGCGTCCAAATCAGAATGTGCTCTAGCTCTTCCTATAAGTGTCTAAGGCATGAAAAGTCTAATACTCTCAGCAAGTGTCCAAGGTACAAAACGTTCAACTCTTTCGGTAAGCATCTGAGAAGCAGAAAGCTTAGAATTCCTCCTACTACTATAAGGTACAAGAATTCCTTAGCATACAACATATCAACCTAGTATCCCTCGCTGTGATATCGCTCGATATTATACTCTAAGATAATCACATGGTTATAAGTATCCTTTCATGAAATATTGGATCTCAATCCATTGGAATGTAAAGTAGATATTGGATGACTATAAACTATACTAATATTTTGTTAGTAATATATTTCTTAAAATTGTAGTATTTTTATGTGATCTTTTTATCTAACCATAGATGTCAAGGAAGTATACTCATGTGATCAAGGACAATGCAAGGGAAATCATCGACGGAAAGGACTAGAGAAATCCATCGAATGCCCTAGATATTCAACATGTGGAACTCTCACTAGGTACACTAAAGTCCTCTTAACTCAACACTGGAATTTGTTATCCTAGGTTTCACAGCTAAGCTATTGACTAAAATATTGAAGTTGCTCATCTAACGTTTGAACATGGGCTTGCATGTAGGTCCCATGCTAGACTCGACTCTTTCATAAAATGACACCTAATCCATTTGAATTACCATCTCTACCGCTAAGGCCATTAAATATAGTACCCCAATCATATCCCAACAACTTAGGATTTACAAAACTCTCAAAACTTCCTCAAATAAGGCTTGGCGTTTGAACACCACTTCTCATGGCGCTTAAATGTCGACTATAATCCTCATTGAAATGAAATATAATCACGATATAATTCATGCTATGCGTTATTAAGGTTGTCTACAATATACTAACCAAAGTATATTATCTAATTAAGGCAACCATGCATGTAGATAGATCTACGGATCCACCTCAAGATGGGCTATGGTGTTTGAACATGGCTCTCATTCTGATCAAAAGGTTGATCAAATGTTGGCCAAAAGTATGAGTAGCATTTAAATGTTGACTCAAATACCAGTCAAATGTTACACTAAAACCGATTAAATCCTCATGAAATTTCATAAAACATGCATATATCTTTTTCCCTTAACTTTTTCTATGATTTCTCATGTCAATTTGGAATTTCAACAAGAAGAAATGGGTTCATAAATAAATCAAGAAAAGGCTTGGATATTTCAAAGGAAAGGAATAGGTTATTTGCCTCGATTGCGGATCTCCTGCTCTTTTCCTCTTCACACAAACGGCCTCCGCTTTCCCTCTAAGATGCATGGCTCACACTCTTCTCTTCTCAAGGTGGCAGCACAAGTGGGGAAAAGATGAGAGGTGGGCTCCTTTATGTTGAAGTTATAAGGCTAGGATTTTCAAAATATTTTTCCCCCTGTTTTATTTTTAGAACTTTTAGAAAACACTCTCTTCCACACGGTTGCTGCTCCTCCTCTTTTATTTCCTAACAATCCTAACAGGTG
The DNA here is from genome assembly GCA_033239525.1 of Nepenthes gracilis. NCBI lineage: Eukaryota > Viridiplantae > Streptophyta > Magnoliopsida > Caryophyllales > Nepenthaceae > Nepenthes > Nepenthes gracilis. The sequence goes on from BSYO01000001.1 coordinate 30,936,727, forward strand.
GCTAGGGTTTACAACATGGGGACACCTACTAGGGTTTTCTAGGAATTAGTGTTTTGTGATTTTTACCATTTTACCCTTTTAACTAGTTTATTAACTTATAATTATATTGTTCATAAAATAAATATTTTACATCTCAAAATTATTCAGCAGGTAAAATGAATATTTAGCAATCATAATAAATTCTAGCAATCAATTAACTTAATAATCTAAAATTCTACTGATGTAAAAATTTACAAAAATACCCTTGGGCCAACCTCCCGAATCCAATTATTCTAAGCCTACTAGAATATTTGCTTTCATCCAAATGTAAATTGTCGGATTCAAAAAATATCACCCACACATTTATTTCAATTAATAACCACTTTAGTTCACTCGCCTAATAAACCCAAAATGGAACACAAGGGCCTATTACTAACTTGAGCGTCGGAATGTTTTCGGTGGGACAACATCCCGCCGACACCTGACCTCTTATTTGCTGTAGTGGTGTGCAGTGTCCAAACTCGGTAAATGGAGCCAGACCTAGATGATCAAGTCAACTCGAATCTGTTTGAAATTTGAATCTAGGGACGTATCATTGGCGCCGTCTGTGGGAAGCGCTAACAAAAAGCCTACCATGTTTTTTCAGAAAACTCTCTCATTCTCACCTCCCGAACTAACTAGAATGGTGAACACGAAAGTGCGAGCTAGCAAACCTGTTAGAGACGTGACTTCTCCTTACCAGAATCACGTTGTTGGTGCCATGGTTAACGGGACGGTCAATAGGGTGCTAGTACCTTTCTTTCAACATCTAGTAGAGTATATGCAGAACACCAACAATATGTTCTCGATACTTTGCTCCCGACAGGGGCACTCATAGCCGGGGGCTCTGCCCAGGGCAATCCCTGCACCGGCCTCTAGGAGAGCAGGCCAATGGAAGAAGAAGTCGGCCAAAAAACCCAGAAGGTCGGCCTACACCTAGATGCCCGAATCTTCATGTGCTCCAAGAGCACTTAGGAAGCATGACTCTGGAGGAAAGTCCGGAACGGAGGAATTTTTGATACTCTTGAACGGAGACCAGGACCAAGGCCCAGGAGGGAGCCTCTTGGGTTGTCAGATCCACTGGAGGTAGTAGCCGGCCTGCTACTGGCCACACTAGGGAAGGGACGGAGTTGAAAACCTATCTCAACTCCAAGAGATCAGCTAACGCTGTTCGAGCATATCTCAGGATGGAGAAGATTTGGAACCGCGTGTTTAAGGACGACGAGCACGCCATCGATTTGGACAGATCTTCTTTCACAGCGAAGATCTTGAATCGTCCGATGCCAGCCAAATTCAAGATGCTTCCCTTGGACTCTTACGATGAGAGCACTGATCCAGTGAATCATTTCGATCATTTTTGTACCCATCTGAGTCTGCAAGGGTTAGAAGATCATACAATGTGCCATTACTTCCCGCTCACATTGAATGGAGATGCTCGTATATGGTTCCACCACCGCCCTTTAGATTCAATCAGGAGTTTCATTGAAGGGAGACGCTCGTATATGGTTCCACCACCGCCCTTTAGATTCAATCAGGAGTTTCAGGGAGCTAACTGACATCTTTTTCGCCCAGTACGCTTCCAGTCGTTGAGAAGAGAAATAGCCACGACACCTTTCCCACATCAAGCAGAAGTAGGGAGAGAATCCATAGAAATTTCTAGATCGCTTCGTGGCAGAGGCCAAACAAATCCCCAAGCTCACAAAGGAGATGAAGCTAGTCAGTTTCATCTCTGCGCTGATATATGAAAATTTTTTCAAACACCTGGCGCATAAGAACCCGCAGATCTTCCGGCAGGCAAAATCTATCACTTGGGCCAACGATGCGGCGAAGGAGGCCAACGATGCTAAATGTTTAGAACGGACTGAATAACCTCGCTCGTTCTCCGGAGAAGGAAAGAGGAAGTTCAACGGCGGCGATCACTCCTGCACAAAGCACCACAGGACTGGACCATCGGAGTGCAAGGACTATGGGCCCATCAGCCTAACGCCCTTGACTGACACTCGTTCGAACGTCCTCATGCAAGATCCGGGGAAGAAATTTCTTAAGTGGCCGAAACCACTTAAGAAAGCAGAGGGAGGAAATCCGGCTAAGCACTACAATTTTTATCGATCTCCCGGACACTCCATAGAAGACTGTAAGACTCTCCAGCGGGAGATAGAAGAGCTGATCTGGAGGGACCATCTCATCAGGTTCGTTAAGGGCCCTGGCCAGAGCTTTGGCACTGCAGGCAGAGAAGGACTAGAGCTTTCCCTCCACGAAATCGGGTTGCGGTAGGAGCGGTCAACATGATCCCCACCCAACCAACCAAGAACCTAGCGGACGACAAGGAGTAGCAGATTGGGAGGAAGAAGCAACGCACTGTGGACAATGTCATTAGTTTTAGTGACAGCGACTTAGCATATGTAATTTCTTTCTATGCAAATTCCCTCGTTGTATCCACACTCATTTTGGACGGTAGTGTCGACTACCACCAAAAACGAGCATTCATTGACAATAGAAGTTCTTGCGATTTACTCTACCTCGATGCATTTTTTAAACTTGGTTTTAAAAAAATTAATTATAAACCTGTCGAAAGCCCGCTATACCGCTTTGACAATGAACCATTACCCGTCCAAGAAACGATCCAGTTAGAGGTCACTCTGGGCACATACACGAAAACGGCAAGTCGTACACCTACTTTGTTGGTAGTCGACCTACCCTCCATATACAACGCTATACTAGGCCGACCGTGCCTAACGGCGTTCAAGCCGTCACTTCAATATCGCACATAAAAATGAAATTTCTGACGCCATATGGTGTGGGCGAAGTGTTGGGTGACCAGTTCACTGGGCGGACATGTTATATGTCCCAAATCGCTCCTAGCTGCAGCACCAGAACGGTAGGAGAATTCGACCATCGAGACGAAACAACTCTACAGCAGGCATAGTCTGTCGAGGCAACCAACCTGGTTCCACCGAACCCGGAGGATTCGGAGAAGTGCGTACAGATCGGCAGCTCACTACTGGTATACTATGCGATGAGCTGATCGCGTTCTTGTGATGAAACGCTGACATCTTTGCGTGGACTTCCGCTGACATGTTTGAGATTCCAGCTGGAGTAAAAGTTTACAAGTCGGGCCTCAATCCCGACCGCAAGCCCGTCAGGCAGAAGCGGAGAAATCACTTTGTGAAAAAGTTGGTCGCTATCTGGGAGGAAATAAGGAAACTGTTGGACGCCGATTTTATTAGAGAAGTCCAGTACCTAAATTGGCAATCTAACGTCGTCTTGGTAAAGAAACGCAGCGGGAAATGGCGAATGTGCATCGATTTTACCGACGCTAACAAAGCTTGCCCAAAGGACAGCTTTATTTTGTCTAAGATCGACCTACTGGTAGACTCCACGTCTGGACATGAGTTGTTGAGTTTCATGGATGCATACTCAGGCTACAACCAGATCCGGATGAGCTTAGAGGACGAAGAGCATACCTCGTTCGTGATAAACTAGGGCACTTATCATTATAAGGTAATACCATTCGGTTTGAAGAACGCAGGAGCCATCTATCAGCGGCTCGTGAATAAAATATTTGAGAAACAGATCGGCTACAATATGGAGGTGTATGTCGACGACATGCTTGTCAAGAGTAGGACCACCGGCGATCATATTCGCGATTTCACAGAATCACTTGAAGTGCTCCGTGCACATCAAATGACACTGAATCCGGCCAAGTGCGTCTTTGGAGTGGTATCGAGAAAGTTTCTAGGCTTCATCGTCTCTCTAACGAAAGATCGAGGCAAACCCAGAAAAGATCAAGGTCCTCGCAGCGTGGCCCCTCCGTGAAGCATCAAGGTTATTTAGCGGCTGACCGGTCGACTAGCGGCCTTGTCCCGCTTCTTAGCAAAGTCTGATGACAAGTACCAGCCGTTCTTTAAGGCTCTAAGGAGGACAAAATCAAACGGATTTTAATGGACGGTAGATTGCCAGGCAACCTTTAATGAGTTGAAGTAATATCTGGCTAGTCAGCCATTGCTAACGTCATCCAAGGACAAAGAGAGGAGCTGTACTTTTACCTTGCGGTGTCAGAGGTGTTCCTCAGGTCCATCCTCATACGCCAAGACTCCGACACTTAGCGGCCAGTCTACTATGTGAGCAAAATATTGACCGACCCAGAGACGCGCTATCCACGCAGGAGAAGTTAGCCTTAGCTTTTGTATTTTTCGCCCGAAAACTAAGGCCCTACTTTCAGGTGCACCGTATAATCATTCTCATCGACTAACCTCTGAAGAGCATTCTCCCAAAACCCGATATTTTTGGACGGCTGGTAAAGTGGGTTATTGAATTGGGTGAGTTCGGCATCGAGTTTTGGCCCAGACCTGCCATTAAAGGGCAGGCTCTGACTGACTTCATTGTCGAGACTACGACCCCAATTCTCGAAGAACAACCCACTAAGGATACAGAGCGATATGAGGAAGTGCCAGAATGGGTCCTCCACATAGAAGGATCGTCTACAGACTCAGGTAGCGGAGTCGGGGTGGTCCTTAGGACCCCTGATGGGTTTGAGGTGAAGTACTCCCTTAGACTCGACTTCTTAGCCACCAACAATATTGCCGAATACAAAACCCTATTAGTCGGGCTAAGGTTAGCCAAAGAGTGCTCAACCAGGTGATTTTTTGTCTACAGCAACTCTGAATTAATTGTCAACCAGGTTAACGGGAATTTCGAGGCAAACAATCCACACTTGGCTAAGTACTTGACCAAGGTAAGGGAGGCAGCCCAGAATTTTGACAAGCTGACCCTAATCCATGTTCCCAGGACTAAAAACAGGAAGCCCGACCAACTGACTAAAGCGGCGGCGGTTGAAAACCCAGAGCAGTACTCGAGGGACATGAGGGAGGTTCTGAACACTCACAGTATAGAGAAACAGGAAGTGATGCAGATCTTTGGGACAGAAAATTGGATGTCGCTATACCTAAGGTATTTGGCGGGCGGAGCACTGCTAGAAGACACGGACAAGGCCAAGCGGATCAAGAAGACGATCGACTGGTACACTGTAGTCGATGGACGACTGTATCACCGGGGGTATTTTACTTTGTATCTCCGGTGCCTAACCGCCGAGGCGGCAGATTACGCCTGGTGAAGTCCACCTTAAAATTTATGAATAGCACGTCGGCAGTAAGAACTTGGCATTCAAAATCATGCAACAAGGCTACTATTGGCTGTCAATAAATAAGGATGCACTCGAGTTCGTAAAGAGGTGTGAGAGCTGTTAGCTTCACAACAACCTTCACCATTGGCCGTTCGCTGAGCTAAAATCCCTCCAGGCTCATTGGCCCTTTGTGCAGTGGGGACTTGACATTCTCGGCCCGTTTCCTATAGCGACGGGGCAGAGAAAATTTATCATTGCAGGTATCGACAACTTCTCCAAGTGGGTCGAGGCCGTCCCATTGGTTAAGATTACGGAGTATAACGCTCTTGAATTCGTTCACCAAAACATCATCAGCGGATTTGGCGTTTCAGAGGTCACAGTAATTGACAACGGAACTCAATTTTTAGGAAAACGTTTCACCAATTATTGCGCTAGCCTGGGCATTAGGTTGGTCCATACTTCGGTGGCGTACCCTCAAGCGAATGGACAGGTGGAGGTCACGAAACGCACGCTACTCCACGAATTTAAGATCAAGCTGGAGGACATAGGGGCTCTTGGGTAGACGAGCCAACTTACGAGACGCCCTTCAATCTTTGCTACGGGACTGAAGCGATGATCCCGGTTGAAATTGGGCTTCCAAGTTTTAGGGTCAAAATTTTCGACCCGCAAGGTAACTCCCAAAAAATTCGGGAACACCTGGACCTGTTAGAAGAGACCTGCGACACCGCCAGGATGCGGACGACAACCTACCAGTAGCGAATCGCCTGCTATTACAACACGAAGGTAAAAGCGTGGCAGTTCGACGTTGGGGACTTAATCTTGAGAAGTATCGAGGCCATTGGCATGATCGCTAATCGGAATAAGTTCTCCCCGAACTGGGAATGGCCATTCCTAATCTCCACCGTCCTGAGAAACAGAGTGTACAAGCTCCGGAACCAGGATGAAAAATTGGTCCCACGGACGTGGAACGTAATTCACCTCAAATGCTATTTCTAATAATGGCACAGGTAGGTAGTCCGCTTGTTTGTATGTAATTTCTTGTATTCAACTTTAAATTAATAAAGTAAGTATTCTCTTTGGCATGCCGTATCTGTTTCCTTCTTTATATTGTATGCATGTGCATTTTTCTTATTGCAGGATTAGACGACCTAGACTGCCCCTAAGTCGGGCGGGTCTTCACCCACTCATTACTAAACTCTGGTCATTTAGGCGGTCCATAAAGCGGTCGTACTTAAACCCTGGTCATTTAGGTAACTTATAAGTGGTCGTATTCAAATATTGGTCATCCAAGCTGCCCATAATAGGTCGAATTTAAACCCTGGTCATCCAGGATGGCCCGTTAACAGTTGTATCTAAATCTTGGTCATCCAAGTAGCCCGCTTGTAGTCAAAATCTTAGGAGGATAGGGCAGCACACGCGTTGACCTCCTTTACAAGGAAATTGCATGATTAGTCAATGATGGTTAACAGGAGCGAAGTACTCCTCCGAAGCTGGTTGTCCAAGTCTACGTTTGGGCAGCAACGCTAAGCCTTGCGCATGAGCTAGTACCAATCGGGCTTGACGCCAATGACAGCCTTGAGGCCACCCCAAAGGCCCCAATCCTTTGGGAAGCGCCACGAGCGCCTTAAATAAGACGGACAACTAACTCGCAAGCAGCACACGAAGTTGGCCGGCCAATACAACGATGAACAAGTTAAAAACAGCAATAAAAAGCAAAGACATGCGACATACATGAAACTACTCATATTATAGTTTATGTTAGTGAACATTTACATCACCGAACAAATAAGAACTAAAGTCACCAAAAATTAAGGAGGCAGTGGTGGCCCCTAACTACTCCGTGGCTCCCCCACGAGGCTCTCGCGGCGCTGAACGGATCGGTTCTGTAAGTTAATGAGATCCACTGAAAAATCGGGATCAACCAGCCGCACGATACGCCGACTAATATTGATCCCCTCCCATAACCGCGACAACATCATGTCCGCAACCTCGTGAGGGCGAATGCAGAGGCTCAGATCGTTCTCCAAAGTAGTCATCTACCCCTCAAGTTGGTCGAGACGCCTCTTAACCCGTTCATTCTCCTCATTTAAGCGGACGTTCTCCTCCTTTAGGCGGTCCCTCTCCTCTACTAGGCTGGCCACCCCGGCATCCTTCAAGCTAGCGACCTTTTCCCTCAGACTGGAATTCTCCGTCTCCAAGCCAGCCAACACAGACTCTAGGGCAGCAGCGTCCGCCCGGTGCTCCTCCTTCAGAGCCTCCAACTTTGCATCAAGCAAGGCGATCTCCATATCCATATCAGAGATCACATTGTCTCTCTATCCAAGAGCCTTAACGACTGCACTCACGACCTTATTAGTCTGCAAAAAAGTCAAGGGTCAGTGACAATAAAATTATATCAGTACAATAAATTGACTGAATTATGGTTTGAACATTCTCAATCTCAACATTTGGTTTTGTCAAGATTACCTAGAACAGGTATGAGACCGTCAACATTATCTTTAAAAGGTTCTCTTTTTATGATGTCAGAAGATGGTGAACTGGTTGAGTATCATTGGAACACTGGATTGGTGGACTTGGGTAGAACATGGCACGCCACATGTAGGTGTGAGTTTTGCTGATGCCCAGGACCAAGTTTTGAAGGTAATAGTTGTTCCTGATCGGCATAGATGGAAACATTTATCTTCGGTGCAGGGATGGTGTGGAATGGAGCTGGAAAAACTACCGATATCCCATATGCAGAAAGCATACCAATTGAAGAACAAAAAGGGACGGCAGCAATAGATGATGAAGTAGGAACTTGCGTCAAAAGATATTCTGCAATTTGTTCAGAGGATGGAGACCACATCAACCTAAGTCAAATTGAACGTAAATTGCAACCCTAGAGTAAGCAATTTTAGATAACTAGCTCTTTTTATCCTTATGAATTTACAAGGGTTGATATTGTTTCATTCAGGTGGCATCTACAGGGTCAATTCCATTTGTAGATAATTCAACAATCTTTGAACTAAGAGATGGCAGAGTAAGCATTTCAATCAATGAGAGACTTATATTCTGTTTTCCTTTTTTCAATTACAGTTATAATGCAAAACTCAAATTTTGAATTGATTTTTTCTCTATTCTGGGAAAAATTGAATAAAATAAACCAATAAGAAAAAAAATTGAAAAAAAAAAATGAAACAATATTCTCATTCCTTTGTTTGGATGTTGATGGAAAATCACATAAAAAAAAAAAGTTCATAAAAAAATAATTTTTTTGATTGGTTATCAAGAAAAATAAAAGATAATAATATTATATGCCTTTAATGTTACGATTTTGTTTACATTTTTGTCTTATTATTTTCCTTGTAAACCAAACATAAGAAAATACTTTCCTTTGCATTTTTTCCCTTTCCCTTTAATTTTCCTAGAACCAATACAGGCCCTAATAGGCTGAACTACAGTTAATTTATAGTGGAAAACATCTATATAAAATTTTTGAATAAGAATGAAATAAATAAATTATTCCCTCAAGAGTCATGCTATGTGATTAACAAATTTTCTCCCCCAAAAGATCCCCAAAGATGTGGTTCAATGCAGGGCTGCCCGTGCAATTCACAGATAAGCTCTGAGCCAGGTTCAGGCAGCACCACATCATTTAAGATTCTTTGGGAGCAATTCTATGCACATATAGAACAATAGGAAAATACTCAAGATATGCCAATTTCCTATTGGAAATCTCAAATAAGTTATCGGAAAATTCCAAAGTAACTCTTTTGAAATTCATGCTCTTGTATTAATACAAACTATGCTTTGTAACAGTTGGCAGAAAAGCACCGGATGAAGGACTTTGATTGGGTATGGTCACATGCCATTGCCACTCCAACAAGCCTATGCAACGAAAGTTATTGGATGGCTATAGCATCATGAAACTGAAGGCAGAGACCTTGCACATAATAAAGCACATCTAACCATTGAACATGCAAAATAATATATATCCATAAAACATACATGACAACAGGATGTACAAAAAGGAATCACAGTAGTGAAGTCTTATACCATCTTTTTCTAGCTATCTTATACCAACTTATATCATCTTGTGTAGCTTGGGTAACTAATACAATTGCTTGTAAAAAATTCTAAATAATAACATATTTGCACAAATATCATGCAAAAAATACATCACCCCTCTAACAAACGGTTGTACTTAGATAAATCAGAGGTTTACTCTGTGCAATAATTACAATTAATTCCAAGAAATTTCTCATAGTAAAGCCTTATTAAACCCATGGGACTTGAACTACAATAATAATTGAGTTCAGTAATCAAGTTTTGGTAAGTTATTTCAATATCCACCTTTCAGAATGTGAATTTAGGAAAGTAAAGCTGGAGTTCCTTTCTTGTGGATTACCTATCAACATCACCACTACAAAACCCCCGAAAAGAAAATTCTAAATTCTAAATAATCAAGTTTAGAGAGGCTTGTATTTAGTAAAATGTCAAAATTTACAAATATATTTGCATTTATCCGAAAAAAGGGAAAAGACGAGAAAGAATATGTTTGGCAGCATGGATGGCAAAGGAAATGTTTTTCGGAGTACAATGGCTCCGGTCACGCATTTAGTGAAATGGAATTTTCGTCCAATAAAGCACCTCTCTAGTGCTTTATTGGAAGTCCATCATCATTCCTTCTGTTGAACCGACCACAACTACTTGTTCCCATACAAAAATCTAAACGTGAATTGAGGTCAGTATTAAGAAATTTGAAAACCAATTAGAGACTCAATGAAGAGTCAAGAAATCTTTCTATACTCAAGAGTTTTCAAATTGAAGAGCAGAAGTTGGAGGCCATTTAACACCTGATCTTGACTTCTGAAGTGATAAGGCTTGATGCTGCTGGTTAGGTTAAGATGTTTCCCCAAAGCTTTAGTAGTTAAAAGTTGAGATACTACTGGTTTGGTTAGGAGTTGTGAATCCACTGTAATCAAGTGTTGTCTAACTTAACCAATTTATCAAGTGAAGCTTAAATTGAATCATAATTAGGGAAAGGTTCCTCCCTGATTATCATATACAATTCCAAATTGAGAAAGCATTTTTTGTAGCCACATTGGCTTTCTTCCCAGCCGCATCATGTTTAAAGGAAATATTAATTACATATGATGAAAGAAAAAATCAAAAGTCAAGTGGATTCTTAAGTATAGCAAAGAACTAATAAGCATCAAATATCATTAGTTCAATATCACAGCAGCCAAACTCTTAAAGTAAACTAATGACTTGAATATTCACAATAATCTTGCTAAACCTAATATTTCTGCCTAAGCTCTTGTCTACACATATTAGTTAGGTACAAAATTCCCATATATGACTTCTTAGTTTCTATCCAACGAAAATATTGGGCAAAAAATATATATGCATGCTCTCACTGACACAACTTCTGGGCGAGGTTTGGCTTAGTGTTTTCAATAGCAAAAATGCATATTTCAGGGTTTCTTTTAGAATTTTTTCTCTTTTCCTGTTTTCTACTTTTTGGGAATTTTCCCTTTTTATCTTTTATCTTTATTTTACAAACTAATATCTCATTTTGCCATTTTGCCAATTTCAGCCAGCAACAGCTTTCCCAAACCCAGATTTAGTACACAAGGTCTCCAACCAAAACTTCTAGTGGCATGAGAACGGTTCTACCATCATGAGGGCAGCATATTGCACAGAAGAAGTATGGCATGGAATGTTTGGACCTAATATCTGAATAAGTCCACCTGCCCTCTCTCTCTCTCTCTCTCTCCCTCCTTCTTCCTCTCCCCCCCTCTCTCTCTCGTTCTCTCTCTCTCTCTTGCTCACTCGCATTCTCTTTCCTTCTATAAATGTTTTCAAATTAAGAGAAGACAAAAATCACTTGTCCTCTCTCAATCTCCATGACCCAATCTCTGCTTTGCATGAGCAAGTGACACAAAAAGATGTTTTCATGAGCGTGGACCGTAATCAGGGGACAGATAAGTGAGGGGCATCTTCAATACTATAGTTAAGAATAATAGTTGCAGGCATGATGAGAAATTTGCAACAATTAACTTAACGATTGTTAACTATTAAATGACGAGAAACATGGAGAGACTAAACAAGATGATGTACTTTTGTAGCCACATGAAAAGGTGGATAAGTAATCGCAAGACATGGTCATAAACGTTGGTTTCATGAGGGGCTGCAATGGGAATTTATTCACCTTTTCAAACAGTCATTCCTATAACAAACGAATGCTTTTAATTAAAAGATCCCTGTATCAAACTGCAAACAGAAAACAGTAGTTAAAACAGTTTAGCATCGGGGTAATGGGGTGAAGTTTCCAATCAATGCTCTAGAGTTCTGTTACATTCACCAAACTTTCTGGCTACGTTGATCAAACAAATAAAAACAAATATCAGAACCGAAGCTCCGGATATAGATTCCTATCAAATGGTAGGATTCTGATTTATACCCGATGATAGAGTTGGGGCTTGGTGATTCGACCAAATTCGCCGCTGGTTGAGATTCGCAGCCCTCGGCTCCAAATACGCACTCAGATCATGAGATTATAAGGGCCAACCGACCAAGAGACAGAGATTAGTCAATGACCAAACCAGCAATAGCAACGAAGCGAGATTTGTGGATGATTTAAACAGAAACGGATGTGACATTTTTCAATGATTTCAATTGTGCTGAAACCCTAGGCCGGCACCGTTTGCTGAAATTTGAGAATCTTTCCGCTTCACACAGATCCACTGAGACGAAAAGGAGAGGATTAGAGGGCGACTGCTGCTACTCAGTACGGAAAATTAAGGATGGGGGCTACTGGAGAGTGGAGGCGACCCGAGAGAGTGCAGGGAGTATTGAATTTGATCCGCCTCTCTGGCAACAAACAGTGATGATCAGAGGAACGAATTGTCAAAAATGGAGAGGATTGGAATATATTAGTAAACGATGCACAAGCTCTTCTCCAACGGTCGAAATTTTCGCTCCAAATAGGAATCAGCGCAATAATGGCGGTGGATGTCCTTTTTATGATCCCGCTGGACGGAGACTATCCAATAATTAATATTTAAATTTTAAAAATAATTTTTTTAAAAAATATATTTTTTTAATTTAAATATTTTATATTTAATAGATAATGTTGAAAATAAAAAAAAATAGTTATTTCAATAATATTTATAAAAATAAAATATGAACTTTCAAATTTATATCCAAAACTTAATAGCCATGTACGTTAATCATCTAAGTCAAAAATTATAGTGATATTTGTTGTGTTCTGGATCCGCGGCGTCTAGTCGGATCCATGGTTAGCTGGTGTACTGAATTCACGGGGTCCAGTCGGATACGTTGTTTCCAGGCAACACAACTAAATGTGGTGTTGGACACGAGAGAAAGATTGAGATCGGATTTTTTACGTAGAAAATCTCCTCTTGAATGGGGAGGAAAAACTACGAGGCTCAGGGCCTTGAAAGTGCTTCACTATTTGGGTTGAAGTCTTTACAGAATACAAGTGTTGGGGTTAATTCCTTCCTTGTCTGTTGTTTTGTGTTTCTTTCTTAGGAGGCTATGCTCGCTGGGAGTCTTTGTCACTCTCTTTGGAGACCTCTTTGCTTTGCCTCTTTGGGAAAAAAGAGTCCGGTCCCTTTAGAAAGGGACTTTGCTGGATATTTATAGGGGAGACCAAGTCGTCGGGGAGGTGACGCGTGGCAGCCATCGGATGGCCCAAATGTTGTGAAAAGATCCCACTAGCCTCATTAACACGGGCCGACGACGCTGGTAAGGCACGCGGCTAGGCGCGGCTGTAGGCTGCGTATGCAGTTTTGAGTGTGATCTTGATTTGACTAGGCGTGCCCTGTTGAGACGGCGACTGGCAATGGTTGCAGGTTTGTTGGGAATCGACGAAGTTGCCTAGTTGGCATTCCCGGTCGTGAATGAGCGGTCCTTGTCCAGGCGCAATGTTCCTCGTGAGTTCGTGGACTCGTGAGAGGGGGCTGTTCTTGGAGGATCTTCTGGAAAAACTCCGAGAGCCTTTTCTTGACCTCTCGGGCGATTTTGAGAATCAGCAGGGTTTCCAGAGTTCTCGGTCCTTTTTGTATCTGTATACTCGGATATTGCTAGCGTTGTTCTCGAGCTTCCTTACGAGCGGACGAGACTTCTGTTGCAGTCTTGGTCTTTGGGCTGTTGGCCTCTACTTTGGTCCCCTCAGGCCGCCCAGCCTTCTTGGCTTGCGGGAGTATCTCTGGGCCTCTCGTTTGGGCCTTTCTTCTGGGCCGCGTTTTTATGGGCCTTTATATTGGGGCCCAACATAGCCCCCCATGCCAAAGGGCCTGAAGTTCTCGGCCGTTTGGCATGAAGTCACTAGCATGCTGGAGGAGTCGACTGTCCGAGTACGTGTGTCCTTGTGGCGAGCACCGCGTTGAGCTTGATGGGAGGTGGTCCCAGGACCTCTTCTGGGTCCGAGGCTTTTTTCGCCGCTGCCACTTCGCTTCTCTGCGGGGCATTAAATGCGGTACTTGGTTGATGTGACGCAGTGGCAAGCGCCTTGGGAAGGAAAGGCCATCATTCCTGTGAAACGAATGGCCGGTCGACGCGTGGCAAGGGTAATGAGTGCGCCTTTTGCCCTCCAGGGTTTATTTAAACGCCTCCTTGCCCTGGTTTCCATCTTCGCGCATGCTCTTTCGTTTTCTCCTCTGAGTGTTGAGGCCTTTTGCTCTTTTTTCGTTCGAGTTTCTTCTTCACCTTTATTTTTCGGCGTTCATGGCACCTGGAGTGAGAGATATTGCTTCCACGGTGACGCTCGACAAGCTCACGGAGATTCGAGCTCGATATCGAATCCCTGAGTCTATGGCCATGATGATTCCGGAGTCGCATGATAGGACACTGTACCCTCCGGACGGCTTCATTACCGTTTACGAAGTCCACCTCAAAGGTGGGCTATGATTTTCCATTGCGGAGGAGCTCTACGACATTATGAGGGCGCTCGGGGTGCCTCTTGCCAGGCTTCAGCCAAATGCAGTCAGGTATCTAGTGTCATTGTGCGTTTTCTTCCGGTGTCATGAGAATCTCTTGAATGCTCTTACAGTCAAGGTGATGTTCCGCTCACACGTAACCTCGTTGGATTGTAATGACTCGCAGGAATTCTCTTTGTTGTACGGAGGTAACCCGGACTCCACGAAACGGTGGAAGGATAAGTTTTTCTTCCTGGGCGTCCACGAGCACTGGGCCATCCCTTTTAAATGGGGGAAAGTGGCTTGCCCATAAAGCTCTGACCCTTCAAGGGAGGACAGGGAGAATGTGAAGGCGTACACGGATTTGGTGCTGGCCAATCTGTGGACCTTCCACCTGAACAAGCGCAACATTTGGCTGTCTCCTGAGAAATTCAAGGAAGCCAAGTGGGGACCACGGGATGAGGCTTCCAGCACAGCTCCTTCCGTAAAGGCCAAGGAGAGATCGAGGATGAGAGCTGGGACACTGAGGATTGGTGGTCTTGTTGCTGAGCCCTCCTCTGATGATGATGATGTCTTTGACATCGATGATTTGAGCGACGATGATGTGGCTGCTCCTCTGATTAAGAGGTCGGGGACTGGTTCCATGCCTGAGTCCTCGGGGTCTGGAGGCCTCGCCTTCACTGCCACTGCTAATCTTGCTGAGCCCTCGGGGGCGATTGTTCAGGTGGCGGAGCTTTTGGACGCTCAGCCCCTCGGTGACGACGATGACGATGATGTTCCTCTGATTAAGAGGCCGAGGATAGGAGTCTTCCTTCTGGGGTCCTCGGGATCTGAAGATCTCACCTTCACTTCCACTGCTAATCCTCTTGTTGCACCCGTGGAGGTGCCCGTCCAGACTGCGGAGTTTTCGGACGTCCAGCCCCCCAGTGATGATCCCGTCTTTGAAGCTCTCGCTGATCTTCCTGGTGACGTCTCGGACAGGATTGATCACCCTTCCGAGGACATAGGAGGCGGGAGCATCATGGTGGACTCTGAGAGGGGGATGATGGCTGGAACGGTCCGGGAGGTCGTGGAAGTCGAGGACCTAAGTGTCGATGAGCTCATGCCCCTCGATCCTTCTGAGCGTCCCACTGTGGTTGAAGCCGAGCGGTCGTCCGAGTTTTTTGGGGACGCTTACTTTGAGGCAGGCTCATCGATGCCTTTTATCGCCGCCGAGTCCGCATCCGAGGCGGCGCCTGCGGGGCCTAGGAGTGGTCTTCAGGAGTCCGAGATCCATGGGGAGTGTAGCATAGGAGATGATCCTCTCATTTCTAAGGTAATCCTCTGCTTCCTGTCCTGCCTTATCCCCATCTCTTCGTATTTTGATGAACCTTTCACGCAGCTCTGTGGCCTCGATCGGGGGCCTCGGTGGGGGTGGGAGTGATCGCCCAATCCCGCCTGGAGATGGGGTCTTCGAGGGCCGCCTATGAGGCCGCGCAGCGAGCGGAAGCGGAGATGGCTGAAGCTAAGGAGAAGATTGCTTCTTTGGAGGACACTGTCAAGCTTCTGCAGCTTAGGCAAGGCTTCCTTCAGGATCGATCCTTCGCCAGGAAGAGAAGTTGAGGACGTCTGTGCAGATTGCTGAGATGCCTCCAGTGTTGGAGGGCAAGTTCTGGGACGGCGTTCGTATGTGCCGCCGGGTGGCGCGACTGGTCCGTCCGTAATTTCCTATAGTCGTCCTCGATCCCAGGAACGCCAGCGCCTTGAGCGTAGAAGACTTGTACGGCGTTACTGATCGGCCTTTCCCTGGGCCTCCTCGGGCAGGGCCTGATGGTGAACCTCTTACGCCCGAGGAGGCAGCTCTGGTGGACTAGGCGGGACCTTCAGGAGTCCAAGAGGCTCAAGGAGGGAGCTGAGGGGCGCTCCCTTGATACGTTGTTTCTTTTCTCGTTTTGTTATACTTGTATACAAATTCATTTTATGAATAAAACTTGTCCTTTTTTGCATCAAAGCTTCTGACGTTTCTTTTGTCTTACCTGCATGGGCATGTCTACTTTCTTTTTTTTTTTTTTTTTGCGGCGCGCTGTACAGCGCTAATGCCTTAGTGATGAGTGTGTGACCTCTTTCAGGTGCTCGACCCTTTATCTTCTTGGATTTGGGTGCGTGGTCCTCTTAGGGACTTCTAGCTTTTAACCCTTTGGCTTTATTTTTCTTGCCCTGCCTTTAGGACCGCTCGGCCACAGCCGAGTTTTTTGAGTTTTGACCTCTGGGGCCCGGCCTCTAAGACCGCTCTGGCCACAAAGTAGGTTTTTGTTGCTCGACCTCTGGGTCCGCCTGGGGCCTTTCGGTTGGCGCCGAAGTCTTTGTTGCGACCACTGGGGCCGCTGGGGGTCCGACTGGGCCGCTGCAGTTGGCGCCCCGAGTTTTCGTTGCTCGACCACCACTGGGTCCGCGCCAGGTTGGGCCGGGTTGGCGCCCGAGTCTTTGTGCTGACCACCGGGTTTGACCAAGGGCTAAGGGCCGCTGGTTCCGACGGGCCGCGCCCGAGTTTTCGTTGCTTGACCATTGGGGTCCGACGGGCCGCCCGAGCCGGGCGGCCGCTCGGGTGCACCACCGAGTTTTCGCTGGGCCGACGTGTGGCACCGGGTCTCGACCTGGGGACTCTCGGGTTGGCGCCCGAGTTTTCGTTGCCTGGCCACTAGGGTCCGACCGCTGGGGCTGCTCGGGTTGGCTCCCGAGTTTTCGTTGGATGATGCGAGTTACTTCGCTGTTGATGAGGGAGCATGAGAATGCTTCAGAATGGGCGTAATGAAAAGACATTTTCATTGATGTACATATATTACACTGGCCTCCAGGCCTTTTCTTTCTCTTTTTTTTATAGCAGTCCGCGCGCTTGGGCCTTCATGCTCCTCTTCTGCCGTTTCCTTGATCCTTGCGACAACTACGTTTGGGGTTGGCCTCGCCGGTATTGGCGCCATCAGCGGGTGGTCAGGCGTGCTCTGCGCCCATTATGGCCTTACCCTTTGAGCGGCGCGACCGGGTACGCCTGGGTCGCGGTAGGAAGCGGTCGAGATAGCCCTCCATTGTGAGCCGCTCGATTTCCACCTGGAGCTTCCTGCAGTCTTCGGTGTCGTGGCCACGGCTGCAGTGTAGTGGCAGTACTCCCACTAGTTGCCTCCCTCTGGGTTCTTCAACGCCTTGGGCCATCTTAGGAACTCCTCGTCCCTGATCTACCTCAGGATGTTGGTGAGGGAGTCAATGAAGGCCAGCGGGCTGGATGGCCGCTCTCCTCTAAGGACCATCCGTTCGGGCCCATCTTGCCCGGATGACCCTTGGATCTTCAGCTGGGCACTCGCCCTCCTTTTTCCTTCCCCTGTCCTCGGGGACAGGGGGTCTTCTAGTCCTCCCGACTGACTTGTTTCGCCGATTTTGGGCCCGAAGATCGTCTTCCAGAGCCTTTTGAGCCTTTTTTTCGTCGGGGCTTGGCTCATGGATTTTTTTCTGTTGAGGTAGTCCCTCAACTCTCCAGGAGTCCGCACCGAGTGTTGCCTCTGGCGCACTGCTGGACGCGGGCTTTCGGAGTGTGGGCCCCTAGATTGCCCGTCCACCTTCTCTCGGAGGGTGCGGACGGCTCTTGTGAGGCTGTCCACCTTCTGCACTAGCTTACGTACGCTAGTGCCTGGGCCGCCGCTCACTCTGCCACCC
Source organism: Nepenthes gracilis (assembly GCA_033239525.1). Lineage (NCBI taxonomy): Eukaryota > Viridiplantae > Streptophyta > Magnoliopsida > Caryophyllales > Nepenthaceae > Nepenthes > Nepenthes gracilis. The sequence goes on from BSYO01000001.1 coordinate 30,954,475, forward strand.
GATGGGAGGCACCTATCGTAGCGCTCCTCTTCCCGAGTGGATGTACTATCCTGCCTGCTGATCATCTTCAGGGCGTTGGTTGTTCTTTGAGGGGGGAAGTTCTTGTGCTTTTGTCAGCTTTTCGTTCCCACAGACGGCGCCAATGTTACGTTTTGGATCCGCGGCGTCCAGTCGGATCAGTGGTTAGCTAGCGTACTGAATCCACGGGGTCCAGTCGGATACGTTGTTTCCAGGCAACACAAGTAAATGTGGTGTTGGACACGAGAGAAAGATTGAGATCGGATTTTTTACGTGGAAAACCTCCTCTTGAATGGGGAGGAAAAACCACGAGGCTCAGGGCCTTGAAAGTGTTTCACTATTTGGGTTGAAGTCTTTACAGAATATAAGTGTTGAGGTTAATCCCTTCCTTGTCTGTTGTTTTGTGTTTCTTTCTTAGGAGGCTATGCTCGCTGGGAGTCTTTGTCACTCTCTTTGGAGACCTCTTTGCTTTGCCTCTTTGGGGAAAAAGAGTCCGGTCCCTTTAGAAATGGACTTTGCTGGATATTTATAGGGGAGACCAGGCCGTTGGGGAGGCGACGCGTGGCAGCCATCGGATGGCCCAAAATCTTGTCAAAGATCCCACCGGCCTCATTAATCTTCCGACGCTGCGATGTAAGGCACGCGGCTAGTGCCACCGTAGTAGCCTGCGTATGCGAGTTTTGTTTGATGTGATCTTGATTTGACTAGACGTGCCCTGTTGAGACGACGATTGGCAGTGGTTGCAAGTTTGTTGGGAATTGACGACATTGCCTAGTTGGCATTCCCGGTCGTGAATGAGCGATCCTCGTCCAGGCGCGATGTTCCTCGTGAGTTCGTGAACTCGTGAGAGAAGGCTGTTCTTGGAGGATCTTCTGGAAAAACTCCGAGAGCCTTTTCTTGACCTCTCGGGCGATTCTGAGAATCAACAGGGCTTCCAGAGTTCTCGGTCCTTTTTGTATCTGTATACTCGGATATTGATAGCGTTGTTCTCGAGCTTCCTTACGAGCGGGACGGACTTCACATTTGCAGATCTTGGTCTTTGGGCTATTGGCTCTCTACTTTGGGCCTCAGGCGCCCGCCCTTCTTGGGCTTGTGGGAGTATCTCAGGCCTCGTTTGGGCCTTCTTTGGCCGCATTTTTGGCGCTTTATCTTAGGATCCAACAATATTTATTTAGATTTAAATGAGATCAATTTAAACTATTAGATGGATATTTTATTTTTAAAAATTTTATATTTATGTAAAATATTATATTAAAAAATAAAATATTTTAAAAATTATAAATATTTGATATTAATTAGGTTGATCTCAAAAGATACTGAAAGGAGATCAACTGTGATGATTGCGCGCGAAAATTCCTTATTCGGCGCGAAAATTTCGACCGTTGTGAGGGAGGTTGTGCATCGTTTCTTTTATAGTCTAATCCTCTCTGTTCAATACAATTCATTCCTCTGATCCTCCCTATTATTTGCAAGAGAGCCGTATCCAATTCACTTCTCTTTATTCTCTCTCGGGTCGCCTCTACTCTCCAGTCCCTCTCATTCTTCATTTTCCTATTTGAGTGACAGTCAGTCGTCCTCTAATTCTCTCCTCTCCTCTCCATCTTAGCGGCTCTGTGTGAGGCGAGAGCTTCTCAAATATCAACCGAATGAAAACATCGAAGAACTCCACTTCCGTTACAGGTAAAATCATCAACAGATCTCGATTCATTGTCATTGCTGGTTCAAAATCAACATATCTTTTTCATTTCCTCGGTTGGCCCTTATGATCTCATGAACTGAGTGTATATTTGGCGCCTAGGGCTGCGAATCTCAACCAGCGACGAATTTAATAGAAGCACCAAACCCTAACTCTACGTTCAGGTATAAATCAGAACCTTGCCTCGTGATAGGAATCTATAAGCGGAACTAGGGTTCTGATATCTGTTTTTGTTTGTTGGCTAAACGTAGCCAGAAAGTTTGGTGAAGATAAAAGAACTCCAGAGCATTGATTGGATACTTCCGCTCATTTCCCCAATGCTAAACTGTTTTAGCCACTGTAGTCTGTTTGTATTTTGACATAGGAATTTTTAGTTGATAGGATTCTTTAGTTAATCTTTTGGTAGTTTTAGGAATGACTATGTTTGAACGGGTGAATAAACCACATTGCAATCCCTTATGACACCACAGCTTATGACCATGCTTTTGCGAGTACTTATCCACCTTTCATGTTGCTACAAAAGGACATCATCTTGTTTCTCACAAGAGTCTCCATGTTTTTCTTCATTCAATAGGTACGACAATTAGGGTAATTGTTGCAAATTTCTCATCACGCCCACCACTACAGAATGTGAACTATAGTAACGAAGGTGTACCTTACTCATCTGTCCCTTGATTTTTGTTTGCATTCATGGAAACCCTTGCTTTTCTATTCATAGAGGTGATACTGTACTGATGGCATTTTATTGTGTTATTTCCTTATGCAAAGTAGAGTTTAGATCGTGGAGAGGGAGAGGGGATATGTAATTGTTGTCTTCTCTGGATTTGAAAACATTGATAAAAGAAAAGAGAATGCAGGTGAGCGAGAGAGAGAGAGAGAGGCAGACAAGTGGACAAATTCAAATATTAGCTTCAAACTCTTTTGGGGTCACTCCCCGAGTGGAATGTCCTCTGATCCTCCCTATTAGAAGGAATGGATCCGAGTACTCTTTATTCGTCTTTTGGACGCCTGACTCTCCAGTTGCATTCTTCATTTTCCTATTTGAGTGACAGTCTTGTTTGGTAATGTCCTCTCCTCTCCATCTTAGCGAGCCTATTGTGAGGCGAGGAGCCTATCAAACTGAATGAAAAGATCGAAGAACTCGGCTTCTCGTGGTAAAATCATCGCAGCGATTCATTGTCATTGCTGGTTCAAAATCAACATATCTTTTCTATTTCCTCGGTTGGACGCGATCTCATGGGAGTGTATATTTTTCAGTGGCTGGAATCTCAACCAGCGACACGCAAACCCTAACTCTGGTATAAATCAGAACCTTGCCTCGTGATTTTATAACGGAACTAGGTTCTGATATCTGGTGTTTGTTGGCTAAACGTGGCCGAAAGGGTGAAGATAAAAAGAACTCCAGAGCCCTGGCTGGCAATCCAATGCTAAACTGCATCCACTGACTGTTTGTATTTTGACATAGGAATTTTCAGGTTGATAGGATCGCCTTTAGTTAATCTTTTGGTAGTTTTAGGAATGACTATGTTTGAACGGGTGAATAAAACCACATTGCAATCCCTTATGACACCACAGCTTATGACCATGCTTTTGTGAGTACTTATCCACCTTTCAGGCATACAAAGGATTCTTGTTTCACAAGAGCTTGTTTAGCTTCATTCAATAGGTAATACAACCTTTTGCAAATTTCATCACGTTTTTCCTACAGAATGTGAACTTAGTAAGGAGGGTACTTACTCATCTGTCCCTTGAATTCAAAAATCTCTTTGTGTATTCTCGTGATCTACTGATGGCATTTTTTTCTTATTTTTCTTGCAAAGTAGAGTTTAGTCCGAGAGATATGTAATTGTTGTCTTCTTGCTATCCGAAAACATTGATAAAAGAAAAGAGAATGCAGGTCACGAGAGTGAGAGAGGCAGACAAGGGACAAATTCAACACAAACATTCCATGCCATATTTCTGTTGTGCTGTATGCTGCCCTCATCACGGCAGCACTGTTCTTATGCCCATAGAAGGTTTGGTTGGAGACCTTGTAGACTAAAACTGGGTTTGGGAAAGCTGTTGCTGGCTGATGTTGATAAATTGACAAAACAAGGTATTAGGTTGTAAAATAAAGATAAAAGATAAAAAGGGAAAATTCTTAAAGAGAATAGAAAAGGAGAAAAAAAATGCCAGGAGAAATCCTGAAATTTGCATTTGGCTCTTGGAAACACAAAGTTAAACCTCGCCAAGGAATTGTGTTTCAAAGCATGCATTTATCTTTATTGTTCAATATTTTTGTTGGATAGAAACTGAGGAGGCATCTATGGGAACCTTGTGCCTAACTAATGTGTTTAGAGTATAGACGAGCAATATCTAAGGCAGAAATATCGTGTTTAACAAGATTATTGTGAGTATGTAAGTCAGAAGCCTTACTTTAAGAGTTTGGTTGCTATGATGTTGAACTAATGATGTTGAGGCTTCTTAGTTCTTTGCTATACTTAGAATCCACTTGCCCCTAAAAAGATATTGAATGAATGAGATATTCGATGCTTCAGTTTCATTAAATACTAGTACATCATGTTTGAATTTTGATTTTCTGTAGCAATATTTTTACATTCTTTTTAATGAAGTATCTAATTATCTTTCACCACTTAATGCTTACCTTAATTCATGCTTCAGTTTTTTCTTTTTTTTTATGGGACAACCAATTGCATTCATTTTTATGGAAGAAATGATGATGGAGTGCCAATTAAACACTGGAGATATGCCATTATTGTTAGATTTCTCTTCAAATCCCATAAATGAGATATTTATATTATAAAAAAAAGTCTTATATTGCTTGAGAAAAGAATGCAAGGAGTTGAACCCCTATAAGTAGAGCCTTTTGATTGAATTTGTAATCATCCCAAAAACTTGTAATCATTAAAGAATAGCTAGTGTTGTACTATTAAGAGAAGAGTATTACCGAATCTTTTGGGTGAAAGTATGAGAGAGTTTTTGCGTCATTTTTTTTTTAAAGTTGTAAGTTGTAAAAGTTTCTTGGTGAGTTTTTGAGCGGGCTTTGATCTTGTAATTTTTTTCTCTCATCTTGGAGAGATTTTCCATGTAAACACTCATCTTGTGGTTGTGTTTATTTTTTGTTTTTGTGAGTGGGATTCAAAAATCCCAATAAGCTTCAAAATTTCATTTCATACATGAATGATAAGCGTCTTTTTGTCGTACTCTTTCCTGTTCTCATTTTTCTACAATTTGTATCTGCTACCATTTTCTTTAAATTTCAGCATCTTATTGTCTGTATTTTGTAGTGAAAAGACCAATAAAAATGAATTGGGTTCAAGGAACCTTAATATAAGCTGCATTCTTGGTCTATTGCATGAGGTTGAATGAGTTTGGAGAGCGTAAGGAAGAAATGATTGGAAGGTATTCATTTTTTTTTGTTCACAACTAAGTATCCCCTAGGTGCATTTTTTTTGTTCTGTTTTGGTTTCTTTGTAATTTTCACGCTAAGAATTAATACCAAAGAGCGTTGCATACAAAAATCTATGTGCACATCTTCATGATTTTGATATGATGACAATTGTAGTTTTTAATGTCTTCTATTAAAAACTTTAATTAGCATTTAATTTTGCTTCATGTTATAATTTTGGTATGCTAGGTAACCAATGACTAAAAATCTTTTGTTGCAGTATGATAAGTAGGCATCAGAATCTTCTAAATGACAGTAGGGAATTCTAAATGTTATAGGGGAATTGACATTGAAATTAATAAAGAATTCAAAAAAATGTAAATGCTTTTCCATGAACCAATTTCCAGCAGTATTCTGTATGTTTTTGTTTGCCTCACTTGAGGTTGTTTTATAACGCCCTATTGTTCTGTTTTGGGTCTATTGGGCGCATGATTACACAATGATTATTAACTGTAATAATTAATATGCAGGTGATATTTTCAGAGTCGATAGTTTGCATTAGGCTAGAGTTAATATTCTTGGCACCAAGACTTCTGCAACTACTCATAACATAACTCAACCATGATTTTGGATCATCAACAGGTAGATTTTATTGAATTTGAATATGAATAACAATATGGGTTTCACCAAACCCATATTCATAGAGGTCTCTACAATATTGAGATATCACAACAATCTCTTTAGATTTTATTTTATCATTGTGAACCAAATATTGGCATATCTATTCCCTCATCATCTGTATCAATACCACGAGATATCCCATTACTTGCAAATTTAACATGCAACCATACAGAATCTCCCAAAATTCTCCCAACAAGAGACATAAGCACGAAAATCTCATACTCTTCTAGTAAGCGTCCAAATCAGAGAGAGCTCTAGCTTGTCCTACAAGTGTCTAAGGCATGAAAAGTCTAATTCTCCCAGCAAGTGTCCAAGGCACAAAGCATTCTACTCTTCTAGTAAGCATCCGAGATGCGGAATGCTTATAATTCCTCCTATGACTATAAGGTACAAGAATTCCTTAGCACACAACATGTCAACCTAGTACCCCTCGTTGTGATATCGCTCGATATTATACTCTAAGATGGTCACATGGTTATAAGTATCCCTTCATAAAATATTAGACCTTAATCCATTGGAATGCAGAATAGATATCGAATGATTATAAATTACACTAATATTCTGTTGGTAACATATTACTTAAAACTATAGTATTTTCATATATTTTTCTTTATCTAACCATAGATGTCAAGTAAGTATACTCATGCAATTAAGGACAATGCAAAGAAAATCATCAACGGAAAGGACTAGGAAAATCCCTCGAATACCCTAGATATTCGACGCGTGGAACCCTCACCAGGTCCACTAAAGTCCTCTTAACTTAACTCAACACTAGAATTTGTTATCCTAGGTTTCACGCCTAAGATATTGACCAAAATATTGAAATTGCTCATCTAACGTTCAAATATGAGCTCTCATGTAGGTCCCACGCCAGACTCTACTCTTTCATAAAATGACACTGGAGTCCATTTGCATTACATCTCTACCGCTAAAGCTATTAAACATAGTACCCCAATTATATCCCTACAACTCAGGATTTACAAAACTCTCAAGACTTCCTCAAATAAGGCTTAGCATTTAAACACTACTTCTCATGGCACTTAAATGTCAACTATAATCCTCATTGAAATGAAATATAATCACTTTATAACTCATGCTGTGTTATTAAGCTTGTCTACAATATACTAACCTAAGTATATTATCTAATTAAGGCAACCATGTATGTAGATAGATCTACGGATCTACCTCGAGATAGGCCCTGGTGTTTGAACGCGGCTTTCATGCCGATCAAACGATTGTTCAAACATTGACCAAAAATATGAGTAGCGTTCAAATGTTGGCTAAAATACTCGTCAAATGTTACACTAAAATCAATTAAATCCTCACAAAATTTTATAAAGCATGCATATATCTTTTTCCCTTAACTTTTTCTATGATTTCTCATGTCAATTTGTAATTTCAACAAGAAGAAACGGGTTCATAAATAAATCAAGGAAGGACTTGGATATTTCAAAAGAAAGGAATAGGTTACTTGCCTCGATTGCGGATCTCGTTCTATTTTCCTCTCCACACAAATGGCCTCCTCGTTCCCTCTACGATGCACAGCTCACACTTTCCTTCTCCTCTCAATGTGGCGGCACAAGTGGGGAAAAGATGAGAGGTGGGCTCCATTAGGTTGAAGTTATAAGGCTAAGGTTTCTGAAATGTTTTCCCCTGGTTTTATTTTTAGAACTTTTAGAAAACATTCCCTTTCCTGAGTTGCTGCTTCTCCTTCTCTTTTATTTCCTAGCCTCTTAATAAAAACTAGGGTTCTACTAGCAAGGTGGCTAGGGTTTCCAAGGGGCCACCTACTAGGGTTTTCTAGGAATTAGTGTTTTGTAATTTTTATCATTTTACCCTTCTAACTAGTTTACTAGTTAATAATTATGTTGCTCACAAAATGAATATTTTACAGCTTAAAATTATTCAACAGATAAAACGAACATTTAGCAATCATAATAATTTCTAGCAATCAATTAACTTAATTATCTAAAATTCTACTGATGCAAAAATTTACTAAAATACCCCTGGGCCAACCTCTCAAATCCACTTATTCTAAGGCCACTAGAATATCAACTTTGATTCACGTGTAAATTGTCGGATTAAAAAAATATCGCCTGCACGGTTACTTCAATTAATAATCCCTTTATGTTCACTCGCCTAATAGACCCAAAATGAAACACAAGTGTGTTACTATCGTTCCTCTTAAAAGAATTACGATCTCGAAATAAGTAACTCAATCCCTGAACATGAAGATATTTTTCCTTTATATCTTCTTTGTTCCCATGTTACTTCGCTTTCACCACAATGATTCCATGGAATCTTTACTATTGGAATTACTTTGCCTAGCAAAACTTTCTCTTGCTGATTAAGCACACAAGCTAGATGCTCCTCAAATGAAAGATCATCGCGAACTTTGAATGGTGCGTTGTCGATGAGTGCAATGGATCATGCACGTACTTCTATAGTATTGCAACATGGAAAACGTTGTACACTGCTGATAATGCTAGTGGTAGTGCAAGCCTGTAAGCTACCTCATCAATGAGCTCTAAGATCTTGAAAGGTCCTACAAAGCACAGTCAAAGCTTTTCTTTTTATTTGAGTCATATAATATCATTGTATGGACATATCTTCAAGAACATTGCATGTCCAACATCTAACCATAGATTGTGTCTTCACCAATCGACATAACTCTTCTACCTACTTTTGCCTACACATAGACAGTCTTTGATTGAATAGGTCTTATCGGTGGTCTCCTACACTATGTCGAGTCCCATAATCCTACATTCTTCAACGTCATTCCAGCTAATTAGTGATCAACGCATTCTCTCATACACTGCCTTGGAAGCAGCCATCCCAATATTCACTTGATAGTTGTTGTTGTAAGTGAATTTAGCCAAAGTTAAATACGAATCCTAACTGTCTTCCACATTCAGCATTGATAGCCAAACATATCCTCATGTCTGAATGGTCCTCTCAAGCTACTTGTCGGTCTGGGGATGACATATTGAGTTGAATCTCAACTGCATCTCCAACTCCTTATATAAGCTCTGCTATAATCTTGATACGAATTACGGATCATGATATGATACTATGGACATTGGAATCCCGTGAAATTGCACAATCTCCTTGATATAAAGTTTTGCTAGTCTTTCTAGGAAAATGCGACCCTCGTGGCCAAGAAATCTGTCAACTTTGCCAATATGTTGATGATCGCTCATATTGAATTGTGTCCTCAAGTCGTCCTTGAAAGTCCTGATACAAAGTCCGTGGTGATTTGTTCCCATTTCCAGCTCGGAATACACATGGAATGAAGCTTCTCGACCAATCACCGTTGCTCTGCTTTGACCTGCCATAGATGAGGCACTTGGACACATGATCTGCAACATCCTTCTTGAGCCCACTCTACCAGAACATCATATCCAAATTTGAATACAACTTGGTGCTGCCTAGATGGATCGTATAATGTGAATAATGGGCCTCCCCGAGAATTTCTCTCCACAAGTCCTTGATGTCTAGAATGCATATATGGTTGTGGAACCTTAAGATGTCGTTGTCTCTAAGTTGAAAATCAGTTTGCGATTCGCTCGCCAAATCTCCTAGGATCAACACTAGTAATGGATCCTGTTGCCCTATCTCCTTGATCCAATCAATGAATATCAGCTATATTTGGAGATACGATACAATTGTGTGAGAATCCCTGGATGAATTGGTAGCTAACAGTCCTCTACCTCCTCTAGCATACGCTACTCATGCATCATCATGTGAGCTACTAGTCCTGCTGACTTTCTTTTCAGTGCATCTACAACAACATTAGCTTATATTGTATCTTGCAATAATAATTTTTAGTAGATCTAGCCATCTCCGTTGTTGTTGAACTCCTTCTAAGAGAACAAATATTTCAAGCTTTGATGGTCGTTATAGATCACAAACACTTTGATGTAGAGATTGTAATGCCAAATCTTCAACAATGTATCATGACAGACCTCGTACTCACCTAGCCCTTAAAGGAATAATTAAGATAGGTGCTGAAGTCAATATCCACTTTAGCTCCCAAAATCTTCCCTCACACTATTCCATTTACACGAACTTGGAGTCCTGTGTTAACTTCAGCAAAGGTGTTCATTTTTTAGTTACACCTCTAAGTATCATTTTCATCTCTCATGTTGAGAGTTAGGACCAAAGAGCGGTTGCACTTAACAGCTATGTGCACGACTTCAATGATGCTATGTTTCTTGAGTTTATATGATCGCTAATGTCACTATTAACTATATGTATTCTATTCTCATCAACATTTGATGACTATTTTTAGGACTATGTATTTTATTGTGCTTTCCATCAGGGATACCAATGCTTCAATTGGTTAAGTTGTTGTCATGATTGAGAGAACGGTTTTTAGCCAAGAGCAGCAGGGCTGTATTCCGCACCTCCTTACACGTTTTCTCAAGTAATGTTTCTAAGTGGCCATACTAGTCCCCTATGTTTTTCTTTTTTCTTTTTTTAATCATTTGCATTTCCTTCTCTCCAATTCTTTCTGCTTTGAATTGCAACACCAAAATCAGAAAACTAATGCCTAAGGGCACATTTGGACTGGAGCAATGTTCAGGAATAAATGTCAAGGGGAGAGTTGGCTTGTTGTCTTAAGCGGAGTTGAGTGATGAGCGGTTGATGTTTTACAAAATTTATCTGAAAAAGGGTTCTCTAATTTGATGTGGAATCCCCAAATTCTAGAAGGGTACTGTCTAGCCATAGAGTCAGAAAATCTTTCTTCTTTTTAACAAATTTGAAGACTAAATTTTTCTGTAGTTACTTTTGTTGCTTGGTATTTCTCGTACAAAGGGTTTCAATCGTAGAAGAGAACTAGTGGATATTATAATCCTTGTTAGTTGCATTTCTTCACATCTTCATTTCAGGGTTAAAAGAAGATGGCTGCGACTCAGTTTTTAAATTTCGAGGAGATTACCTTTTTTGGCTTTTTTTGCATTATGTTAAGATGTCTAAGAGTATCTTCTTTATATCAGAAAGTGTTTTAATGCATCTTTAAATAAAAAGAGAGGCTTTGAAGTACCCCTTAAACTACAATTTAGTCGATAATGAGTCCTTGCTTATTTATTCAACTATAGGTGGCTTAAGATAGTTTTATAATATTTGTATTTTGGTACACGTGACTCTCACATGGTATGCATAGAGGTCTCATTTTTTAAGGGATCATATTGAGAAGTGCATTAAGTATGCTGTTCATGGTGTGATTTGGGGTTATTAAGCAATAGTTGCCTTCTAAGGACACCTGATTTTGTCTCAATCTGCCTGGAATGCTTTTGGGCATAGATTTTCATGAAATTGTGGCAGGAATATGTTTTCAAATGTCCCCATCCATGCTTAATATCCTTAGCATTGTTTGTGATGGTCTTTTGTTTGTCTATGTAATCATTGATCTTCTTTAGTACACTTGTGTATTTTATTCTCTTTGTGATAGCTTTATGCATAAAATGTGCAGCGAGGGAGGGAGAAATCCCTTATTAACATAGTCAAACATAGGTAGTTCAATTAGTGAAGTCAATTTTTCCCCCATATGAAGGTTTCAGTGTTTGGTTTTAATGCCCACCCAAGACCAAGCATCTTCTCTTAAGTTTGATGTTTTTGGTGTCGGTAATTTTTTAAATATCTATACATATAAGAAGTTTTATTGGCCACCTCTGAGTTCAGAATGAAAAATCAATTTATTAACTTTCTCTTCCCTTGGTAAAGCATAACCTCGAACTCAATAATTATCCAGTCCATATCATAAAATAACTCAAAGCAAACACAACCTTCGATGCAATGATTCTCTAGTCTATTTCCAACTTAATTGTATTTAGGCTAGGTTCTATTATGACAAAACCAATCAACCCTTAAACTAACCAAGCCAATAAATTTCCCCTAGCAGGTTAACCAATTTCCCACTACACCAGTAATTTTTTATGTTATGCACTAAGATGGTCAAATTGATATTTTGGGCAAAACCTCTGCTAAGCTTCGTCTATTTTACTCCATGACATCTTTTTGGCTGCAGTCAAATCCATTTAAGATCTTTTCCCAGCGATATTTTATGGTAAACAAATATTTCCTGCAACTCGAAACTTAGACCTCTCATTTGGTTGTGTCTTCAAGTGTTGGATTTCTCTAATGCTTGAACATAATTTTAGCGAGAATCATAACATTTGACACGATTAGAAGATTTGAAAACCTAATGGACGTGATTGTAACACAAAGACATTAGAGCACTAAAATTCAAAATTCTTCAAAGGTAATGGATCAAACAATCAATATATAACTACAAGATGTGAACTCTTGTCAAGAAACTGTAACCGTAACAATATTCAAGCACTCAAAAGGAAATCAAAGAAAAAGGAGAAATGATGCTAGGAATAAAGCAAACAAGTCAACAAGTCATCTGTCAGGGACTGGGAACCAGCCTGCTACAAATATAAAGATCGAAGAAAACCAGTAATTATACCTTTATATCTCTTCTGCTTTCTTACCATTGCACAATTTTGTTTGCCAACTCCAAGTTCTATCACTGTATAGAATTTGCCAACTCCAAATTCTCTCTACGCCAAAAGAGAGAATTTTCACTCAGCTAAGCCTGTTCACTTTGACACTAGAATAATATCCAGAAGCCAGTTGATAAGCAATTTCTATCTCTGAGTTGTGTTGATACATCTGTGCTTGGCTAGCCCTCTGTGCCTCCAACTCCCTTTTCTTTGCATGACAACTCATGTGTCCATCCAAGGCATTGCCTGTGCTGAATGAATTTCACATACCATGCACACATGAAGTTTCTTTACGAGTTCCTGCTTCCCCACCCCTCGTTTGGAGTATTTTGATTTTAACATCGTCTGCGTTGTTGGGAAATTAGTGACGGAAGAATGAAAATATTAGCCTGCGCCTAAACGAGATTGGTAGCCTGTCTTACTTGCGTTTCCGGCAGAAACTCACATAGGGGACTGAGAGAAGCCAAAAACTCAGCTTTCTTGGCTGCTGTGATGCAACTACATAATTATTGGAATTGGCATCATGGTTGACAGCATAGCCATTGAAGTCAGACCTAGTAGAGTTAATTCTGGAACATCAATTGTTATATCTCGTAGTAGGGAAGACCACAAAGCAGTTTCCATGAATGAAGGAGCATTGAAAATGCTCCAAACATGATTTTTTGTGTGTCGCACATCCGACTTCGAACGGGTTCGATTCTTCCGGATGGCTTGAACTGCCCGCTTGAATCCCGCACACCACTAAACAAACGATGTTGGATGTAATGATAACACTCCGACGCTCAAGTCACTAATCACCTTCAAATGAAGGAACCGTAGAGTAAGAGAAAGCTACCGAGAGGAATGGAGGTCTTGCCCAGATTGCAAGTGTTATCTGGAAGGTGGGAAAAGAACGTGTAGGAATGCCTTGGAGTTGGAGTGCTTGACTGGGACCGAGCTTGGGTCGAGCACTTAGGTTTTCTCTCTATCGTTGCTTGAAGAAAGAGTCTCTAGTATGCAAGTGTTCAAGAGAGAGTTTGGAAGGCGTCAATGTGTGCATTTGAGCGTGTCCCGGAAATGTGGACCTCTTTTATGGCAAAGATGGTGATCTTCCTTCTTTGGAAGGAATCAATAATTGTGATGCAACGGGCCTTCCTTGGTGGTGGATTGTTTCTTCGAGGCGGTCAACCACTTTCCAAGCACCTCCTTCCTTCCATCACCGGGCCGGGCAAGGAGTTGGAAGGATCTCGCGCCTTCCTTACAAGGGCGGGGATATTCCCTTTAAGATCGTGGAATAAAATGCTATGGGCCTAAACTTGTCTATTATGAAATTTGAAGGAGAGGACGGCCAAATCGACCGCCCGCGTGAATTTGGGCGCCTCATGGAAGGCGTCCGTCGTTGATTCGGGCATGGGCCGAGTGAGTCATCAGAAGGGCCTTTGCCCAAGATGGAGGAGCATTTTGGCCAACAGTTGGATCTGCAGTATTCAGGGAGGGGTTCGTATGGAATAGGAGTGTCTGAACAGTAAACCGGTCAACGTCGGGTTGACCAAGCCAGGAGCAGAGCTGTGGTCAACGCCAAATTTTGATTTCCTAGGATCCTCTTACCCTGAACTTGCCTTAAGCTTTGAAGAAGAATTTGATGGTACCCATCACTAAAAGATGCTCATGGTGGACGTTTTCCTTGCCTCGAGAATCCTGATGGAAACTTATAAAGGCTTTGAAGGAGGTTTTGACCGAATCGTTAATGCTCAATTTGTACTATAATTGTTGGCCCCGTCAATTCCGGAGTTTGAGTTGACCGCCCCGCTAATTCCGGAAACTGACTGGCCGGCCAATTCCGGAGTTCTGCAACCGCCGCCCCGCCAATCGGGAATGACGCCAGCTTTTACCCGGGCCGTAAGGCGTAACGCGACACGTGTCCTCCTTTGGTTGGATTAAGATCGGGCCACACGCCGGAGATCCGTCCTTTTGTCAAGTGGAGTGACGACACGTGCAATTCTCGACAGAGCATTAATGAGGGGTTTCAGGGAGTCTCGGGACCGAATGAGGAGTTCTCACTAGCGCCTAAGTTTTCCTTCCGTTTTGTTGAAAAGGTTACACTTCCTAGCCTTTCGCCTTCCTCATTTTCATTTATGAGACAAACCTCCGAAGAAACCCTAGAACCTTTTCCAACCATGGATGACTTCTCATCCGACTTGAGGAGGGTGACATCAAGGCCCAATCAATATTCGAAAGAGATGGGCTCGGAGGGAAAAGGCACATAGGAAGGCTACTTACCGTTCGAGGCTCACCTCGAAATGCACATGGAAATCAATCAATCATATTCCTAACCTCACGCCAACGATTGAGGTATATTTTTATCGCCCAAAGCGAACAAGTTTAGGATGTCCGGCCTTAAGGTCGTCTTTTAAGATATCCTGTGGGGCGGAGAGGAATGTCGCACAGGGAATAAAATTAGTACGGCCATCCATGACTCCCTCAAGAACTGAAAAATTCTTCTTTGTAAAGGTGGGAGACAAGTGGCCTATCGCACGGTCCGGGGTAAGGTCCCTAAGACACTAGGGACGGATGTGAGAATGCGCTATGCCCGGGCCGATTAAGGGGCTAGATCTATTCGGGAGGGACTTTCTTGCGGAGGAAACCAAATTTTTACCCAAAAGTAATTCCAATTAAAATGTTTAGGATGATTCAAGAATTGATCATCCGCTCGGTGTCTTCGAGAGGAGGCTGCTGCGAGGCTGCCACGCCCTCATCTTCCCCTTCACAGATTGACCATGCGGGATTTGCGTGTGGTTACGGGAACGGAGAGGTCCGTTAAGGGTAGGTTGGAGGACGCCGAGGAGTCATCTGAAATTATTTATTCGGGATTGCTGAAGGTTCGCGTGTTTACATTACAGAGCCGTCCCGAGTTGCTTCACCCTTTCGTCCCAAAGGCAAGAGAGAAAGAAATGAGAAAATCAAAGTGGACTATGCAGGTCGGCAGGAGAGGACTACAGGCTTTAAAATAATAAGAGGAGCTCGTCGCCGTTGCCAAGATTAATCCTTGGAAAGAATCGGAGGAAGCAAGTGTGCTTTCCACGAGAGGATGCTCCGTCCCTGAGCCGGGGTCTGAGGCTGTGCCTAAGGGACCCGAGGAAATTTATGGAGGTATGGTTCTTGATGGTTAATTTCCCGTGCTTTGCTCTTTCAAGGGGGTAAGGGCCGTTGGCCAAGGTCGCCCGCACTTTTAAGGACGAGGCTCTAGCCGAGAAGGATGCGGAGATAGCCGGCCGGACCGGCCGCCTCGGGAGGGGAGCTTCGTGAGCAGACGGCCGCTTGAGGCCTTATGGCGGGCGTGGGAGGCAGAGAACGCCATGTCAAGGCGGAAGTTGCTCGTCTAAAGGAAGAGGACGATCGCCCGAGAGCGAGCAATAAACGCCTGCAGGTCAGGCGAGCGCGCAGAGAACGAGTTGGCCTCACGGATGACCCCTCTTGAGGTTGGGAGCACTACACGCCGGGGTGGCTGGAGGGCTCAACATTCAAGGTCGCGTTGCACGGTTGATCTCTCCGACTTCCCAGTGGAGTTCATCAATCAAAGAAAATAATGCAAAGAGGATTTGGTGGGAGAGCCCGAGACGGCCGGGTGGTCCGCCGATTTGTAGAGCCTTGTATTATTGTTTTGGATAGCATGTACACCGCAAAACGTTTAATGAAATGGAAATCCTTTTTCACTTCGAAAGATCCATTGCCTTTTAATGCTTTGTGCTTGCTTTGTTTGCATGGGTTTGTGCATGCGGCAACTTAGTTCTCTTCTGCGATTCTTCGATGGAGGAGCCGAGCCTTAGGCTTAGAAGGTGGTTGCATTAACCAACCTCATGCAGACTTCTCGAGTGGAAAGATTAATCGAGAAGGAACGCTTCGTCATTGTCTCACCACGCTATTGCTTTGTCGAGAAGGTTAACGCGTGGGGTGGCCAACTTAGTCATGGGCCGCCAAGGAGTAGGTCCTGAGCAATTTGAGAACCCGGCTGGTTGAAACCGAGAAGAAATGCTTCTCCTTCGACCGCTCGTCGGGACGTTGCCGCTCTCCCGAAAAGAGGTCGTCGCGTGTGCCATTCTTGCCCCTAAGGTTTTTAGACCGCTGGGGCCACTGATGACCAAGGTTTAGTACGACCGCTATTGGGCCGCTCGGATGACCGAGGTTTCGTGCCGCTAATGGGCCACTGATGACCAAGGTTTGAGACCGCTCACATGGGCCACCTAGATGACTAGGGTTTCGGACCGCTTATGGGCCACTTGGATGACCAAGGTTTGATCAGTTATGGGTCACCCGGATGACTGTGGTTTTAGGCCGTTTTGGCCACCTAGATGACTAGGGTTTAACGAGAGGGTGAAACCCTCCCGACTTCCCTCTAGGTCGGATGGATACCGCAGCAAACGCAGTAGGTCCTAGTATTCTATATGCTAAGTAAACTCCTTACCTCACACACGCTTACACAAGCTCGAATGTATGCGTAGAAGGGTGAGTTCATACCGAGCTTCCTTGAAGGGAAGCGTTTTGGCCCACGTTCGTGGAACCAACTTTCCGCCCCGGTTGGAGCTCAGTAGGCTGTGCGCAGGGGGCGGGAGATAGGAAAGGTCCCTCCCATGGGGAGAGTCTTACGGCCGAGCTTCACAAGGGGCCTCGACGCCACGCAGACCAAGTCGCCTACCTCGAACTCGGGCTTTCACTTTCTTATTGTAGTATCGGGCCACTCGATGTTGGTAGGCAATGTCTGTATTGCGCAAGATCGCGGGGCCCTCGAGCAAAATAGGTCTTTTGTGGAGTTTTCCATGGGTCAAAGGACTCCACTCTTAGACTTGGAAGCCCGATCTCGACCGAATTTCACCCCTTCCAAGGGCGTCAGCGTGTTGGTTCCTTTTGGGTTGTTCGGTATAGAGGACTAAGGGAGCTCGTCGACCCAAGCTTAGCGTCCTCCAACTTAGTTTTTAACCCGTGAGCAACGTTCGGTTTGTGACCTCCAGTCCGCACGGGGTCGGGCATGCCATCAAGTGTGGAAGCTTGATACTGTGCCGGGTTGTGAAGCGTTTCCCCGAGAATTGGGTCCCGCTCGGTTACCACAACCTCTCGACGCTGCAGATAATGCTCGCGAAGGAATTTGGTGGCATTGTGTTTTGACCCATTTGGTGAAGTAGTCGATACCGCTATGATGCTGGTAGGGCAATGGAAAAAGGGCCGAGAATATCGAGCCCCTATCAAAGAAGGGACCGGCGCTATAGCGATTTTAAGTCTCATGGACGGGTGGTGAAGGTTGCGTGAAGTCGCGGCTGATACATTTCTTCACAAATTCCAATCGTCCTTTTTCATCGAGGGCTTAAGTAGTCCCTGCCTCATGACCAAGGCCAAGTTTTTTCCGCCTATATGAGATCTCAGATCCCGAGGTGGATTCCAGTCCGCCTCTTCGGGAGTTATGAGGTATGGAGTTGAGTACCCACGGCGATACCCGCCCGCTAACTACAGATACCACCCGGGCTGTCTTTTCACCGTTTAGCTTTTCAGGCGTCCTCGAAGTGATCCGCAAGTAATCGAGGTTGGTGTCATCCGATTTTCCGTTTGGAATCCGCATGGCCTCTCCGGCTGGCGTCGGGAGCCTGGGATCTCCCCGCATGTCCCTCGAGCACTGCTCGGGTTTTACCGCATAGTCCACTGGTCCGCCTTCCAAGCAAGATGGGGATGTGAACAAGGTTTAGTCTTTCAAAACCTTGAATCATTTCTCTTGCCTTAGCCAAGTATTTGGCCAAGAGCGGGTTGTTTTTGCCACCGCTAATGTCGTTTGATGAGCTCGGGAGTCGCCAGAGAGGATGACTTTCCGGGGCGGAGCACTCCCGGGCTAACCTGCCAATGGAGCATCAAGAACATTGTTGGTCAGCTGAAAGTCGAGTTTGAGTGAGTATTTTATCTCAAACTCACGGAGTGGGAGTTGGGAGAACAACTCCCCGCGCCATGCCCGCGTCCAAGACGGTCCGTCTTACGTGGAGCACCCATTCCGGGATTCCTACGAAAGTTCTTTCATCTTTCGAGAGCTGGATCGTGGTCTCGATAAGGAAAATGTCACAGCTTTTTGGCTTGGAGGCCCGGGTTGGAAATGAACCCGCCCAACTCGATGGCCCATTCGACCAACCTTCCGAAACATGGGCTTCCGGAGGATGGTTTTCAACGGTTGATCGCTGAGGACCACTATTCGATTCGGAAGTAAGGCCTTAGCTTTCGCGGGAGGATATTAGCGCCAAGGCTAATTTTTGAGCGAGTGAGAAATCAACATTTTGCTCACGTAGTAGACCGGCGGGCTGGCGTCTGTGTTCGCACAAGGACAGAATCGAGAGCGGTTTCCGATGTAGCGAGGTAGAGGTATAACACCTCCCCGCCCACGGTGATACCAATAGCGGCGGGGAAAAGACCGCTTTAATTCTTCGAAAGAGTTTGGCACTCCACCGTCCATTGGAATCCGTTGGACTTTGTTCCGTAAGGCCTTGAAGAAGGGTGGTACTTGTCGCGACTCGCGAGGAAGCGAGACAAAGCAACGCCCGTGAGCCTTTGGACGTCTTTTACGCTCCGCTGGCGGTGCCATGTCGGCAAGTGGGAAGTGGTTCGCCCGATTCCTCATGGGAAACGATGAAACCCGGCTACTCAAGACGCATTTAAGCGGGTTGAGCTTCATACGCGATGTCTACGGAGAACTTCAAATGACTCTTTTAGGTCGCGTATGTGGTCGCGGTGACCCCGCTCTTAACGAGCATGAGCCGACGTAGACCTCCATGTTACGGCCGATTTGGTTCTCAAACATCTTGTTAACTAGCATTTGGTAAGTCGCCCCGCATTCTTAAGGCCGAAGGGCATTACCTTGTAATAATAGGTGCCTCGGGTCCGTCATGAACGAGGTATGCTCCTCGTCTTGAGGACTCATTCGATGGGTTATAGCCCGAATAGGCGCCCATGAAGCTTAAGCTCACGCCTGCCGTGGAGTCGACCGCCAGTCTATTCGGGCAAGAGGGAAAGCTGTCCTTGGGACATGCCTTGTTGATGTCGGTGAAGTCGACGCCACATTCTCCACTTCCCGTTATTTTTCTTAACGAGTACTACATTAGAGAGCCGGTCCCGGTATTGGACTTCCCTAATGAATCCCAAGGCCCAAAGTGCCTTTTTACCTCCTCTCGGATGGCGATAAGTTTTTCAACTGAGTGGTTCCTCCGTCGCCTCGACCGGTTTTCGATCGAGATCAAGGCCCGGCTTTGGACCATTGTCTCGCCGAGATTCCGGCATATCACCTGTCCAAAAAAGTCTGCGTTCGCCCGCGTAAAAATGATAAACACAGTGGGCCCCGTGAGTGAGCCGTCAATCAGACACACTTATTCGGTTCGCCCGGCCAAGTGGGAGATCCGTGGCTTCACCGGCCGCGCTATTGGAGGGTAGCCTGCCCCCCGATGGTCGAGCTCCCAAAGATTTGGTCCCCACCCGGGCGATCTCGGGCCATATAACAGTCCGTCCCGTGACTGACGCCTCATGGCCTCTCCGACACCATAAGGTGTTGAAACTTTATTTTAAGGTGTGGGATTGATGTAACCGCCCAAAACTTAGACGGCTCGCCTAGTATTGCGTTGTACAGAGAGGGAGGTCGACGAGTGAAGGTCAAAGTTCGACTTGTTGTTTTGGGTACGTGCCTGTGGTCACCTCTAGTTGGATTATTTCCTTGCACGGCACTGGTTCGTTATCAAGGCCGTATAAAGGCCCTTCAGCAGGTTTTAGTTGATTCTTTTTTAGTCCCAGTTTAAAGAATGCGTCCAAGTAAAGCAAATCTCTTGAGCTTCCATTATCAATAAAGACTCGCTTCAGCTGGTAGTCATCACCACCATCTGAAACGAGCGCCGAAATTACAAGGGGTCAGCATGGGGGGAAATAACATGGTTAGAATCACACTCCGGGCCGGCGATGTCCGCCGTAAGCGCCGCTTCTTCCTCATTTCAAGCTCCTTAGAAGTTGGCCGCGGGTCGGGTGGTGATCATGTTAACCACCCCCGCCGCGATCTGTGCGGGGCGGAGAAGGCCTCGGCCCCCTTCGCGACCCCCGAAGTCTCGCCTGTGTCCTCGATGAACCTATTGAGGTGTCGCGGCGGACCGCCTCCTCAATCTCCCTTTGCCGCGTTTGCAATCCTCGCTTGAATGGCCGAGCGATGATAATCACAATATTCGACTAGTTTCCCGAGTCCTTTTTCGCCTGGGCCACTTCAGGAATTTTCCTCACGGATCCGCATGAGGACGTTCAGGCGCGTATCATTCAGGGGTAAAAAGCAAATGGGGCCTCAGAATCCTCAAGGCTCAGCGGCCCAAGCTTCGCTGGCCATGGCGGGGGTGTTCTCCGCCCATGAACTTTCTCTTCCTTCTCCAGGAAGGGCCGAGGCCGATCCACCCGCCGGGGCGCTTTTGCCTCGGCTGCCTCCTCAGCAGAGGCCCTAGTAATGATCGCCTCGCGGGAACGTTCTCTGGGCGAGGTGCTTCAAGAAGTCGCTGTATAAGAGCCGAGATTAAGCCGCTGGGATCCTTCGGCCTCGCCCACGAAGCGATCCAGAAGCGCCGTGGGTTCTCTCCCGGCTTCGCTTTGATGTGGGAGAGATGCCACGCCGCTCTCTTCCCGCTTCGGCTCGACGATATCCAGAAGAGATCCCGAGAGCACTAAGTCGTTTGCATGGAGCCTCGAAGGGAGATGATGAAACCAGATCCCGGCGTCTCCCTTCAAAGAGAGGGAAGCATCGCACATTGCCGAGTCCTCCAACCCTTGCGGCACTCGGATGGGTGCGGAAGTGATCCAGATGGTCCACGGATCATTGCTCCCATCGTATGAGTCAAGTTGGCATCTTGAACTCGAGTTGGACGGCCCAGATCTCCGGAGGAAAGGAGAGCCTGCATCTACCGCTAAGCCGCGTTTGGGAACACGGTTTCAGATTTGCCCACTCGCGGTCGGCGCGAGTGGTCGATCTTTTCGAGCCGAGGTAATCCCTCAACTCCGCTTTTTTCCGGGAGGGTTGGGCACCTGGCCCCCGCCGCCTCCAGGTGGATCCACCGTCCCGGGAGGCTCGCCCAGACGCGCCTTGATTCTCGGCCCGAGAGTACCGAGGACTTCGCTCGGGTTCTCTCTGGGACGTGCTCCGGATTTTGAACGCTGGAGGACGCGTGCGACATTATTCCGGCTTTTGGGGCCTCTTCGCGGGCGCCTTCTTTCTTTGCCACCCCTAATGGTGGCGTGAATGGCGGGCCGGTGGAGCTGCACATGCGGTGGCTCTTTTCGGGCGCAGAGCCCTGGAGCATTGTTGCAGCCCTCATCTCCTCCACCAAGAGTCGGGAAATAAGGCGGGAGTCCCGCCCCGTGGTCCCGCCGACTGTGACATCGCCAGCAGTGGGGTTCTGGCCGATGTTGTCTCTAGCGGATTGTAGCTTCGCTCTTCAGGTTCACCACCATAAAGAAAGGTGAAGAAGAGTCTTTTTAATCTTTGGTGGTAGGCTTTTTGCTAGCGCTTCCCACAGACAGCGCCAACGAACTGATCTTCGAACGGGTTCGGATTCTTCTCGGATGGCTTGAACCGCCCGCTCACCGAGTACGAATTTCGACACCACTAAACAAACGAGAGGTCGGCGTTAGCTAAGGCGGGATGTAATCCCACCGATAACACCGACGCTCAAGTCGACCAATCAGCCTTCAAATGGAAGGAACCAGAGTAAGAGAAAGCTATCGAGAGGAATGGAGTGTCTGCTTCCAGATGCCGAAAGGCGCAAGTCCTTTCTCGTATCTGGAAGGTGGGGAAGGCAGAGAACGTGTGTAGGAACCCGCTGCTCGAGTCGAGAGCGCTTCGAGGGTTTGGCCGGGGGACCAGAGCTTGTTTCTCTCAGCACTTAGGGTTTTCTCTCTATCGTTGCTTCAAGAAAGAGTCTCTAGTATGCAAGTGTTCAAGAGAGTTTTGGAAGGCGTCAATGTGCGCATCCCAGAGCGTGTCCCGGATGCTGGATCCAGACCTCTTTTTACGGCAAAGATGGTGATCTTCCTTCTTTGGAAGGAATCATCCTTATCAGGATCTCGCCGGCCGCCTTTCGAGGCCGAGGCTTTGCCCATGTGGTGGATTGCTTTTCGAGGCCAACCACTTTCCAAGTTAACTTCCTTCCTTACCGCTGAGGTTCCTCGGGCCGGCAAGGAGTGGAAGGATCCGGCGCCTTCCTTATTCAAGGGCGCTAATCTTGCCGATATTCCCTTTAAGATCGTGGAATATCCTTGGAAGATCGTGGCTGGCTTTATGACCGATGGGCCTAAACGGGTCGCCCATTATCGTTAGAAAGCTGAGCCCAATGCGGCAGAGAGACGGCCAACGCTGTGGCCGACCGCCTGCGTGAATGTTGGCCGCCTCATGGAAGGCGTCCGCGTTGGACTCCATTCGGGCCATGGGCCCGAGTGAGTCGTGCCCACATCGTAGAAGGGCCTCGCTGCCCCATGTAGGAGGGAGCAGACGGTCAACACTGGTTGACCGTCACCTTGTCGCCGCCCGTGGAGTACGAAAGAGAGTGGCGGCGGCCAATCGACATTTGTGGGCACCGTATGGAATAGGCCCATTAGTGTTGCAAAGCCGAAGGCCCAACAATTTTGGTCAACGCCGGGTTGACCGTTTGCGGGAGCAGAGTCGGTCGGGTCAACGCCGACGCTGACCGCCCGGGCCTTTCGGGCCCTAGGCCCATCCTCTTATCAGCCGTTAGAAACGCTGACGGCCTTAATGGGCTTTCGCGTTGACCTTTCTTCGCCACCAGATTGGTGTACCCATCAGTGTCCATTTTATTTGATTCGTACAGAACATGTTGGCTGCTAAAGCACTTTTAGAGCAAGACCAGGCAGCCCTTGCAGTGTTTGAAAGACATGCTTGTTGATTACTCACTTGGGTCAAAATATCTATCTCTATTGCACACAAGTTTTTCATTTGAATGAAATGAGGGAGTTCCTGCAATAAATGGAACTAGACTTGGTTGGTTGTCTTTGTAGTAGTCATATCACTCAGAGTTAAACAAGGGGGAGTAAAAAATGCTATAAACTTGTCTATTATGATTTGAAGGAATGAAATCAAGGAGCCAATAGAATAATCATAGGCTTTTTGAAGTTGAAAGTTGGATCTGCAGTATTCAGGAGGGGTTCTAGGATTCTGAACGCATGCAGAGCTGTGGGTGCCAAATTTTTGGAACCCTGAACTTGAAGCTGAAGAAGAATTTGATGGAAAACATTGACTGGTGATGGAATTGGAACCATATTCCTTAATGCTAATTTGACCTTGTAACTCTGCTGTGGGTCCAAATGTGATATAAGGAATTGGTACATCTTTGCTTAAGGTCACACCGACCATTGATTACGACATTCATTCAGTTCTTGGCTCACTAGGCTAGCCACAAGGAAGTAGGAGGGAATTCGAGATCTATGAGAGATGATTCCCAATATATGAATGTGAAAAGGCACATGGAAATATCAGGGAAATGCACATGGAAATGGATAATTACTAACCTACCCGAAGTGGTTATTTATAGCAACAAATAAAAATAGGAATGTCATAACATTGCTTTTAAGAGAAATGATTATAGAATTTTCTGGACTAGGGAGGATGCATAGCAATGGGCTAGATCTATTTACTTTCTTCTGATTTTTATCAAATAATTTGCTTTATGTTGGTGAATTGATTCTCTTCTCTCCTAATTTTCACTACCATGATTTACTGATATGCTTGAAATTATTTATTTTGTTTGAACTGACAGAATAACTTTCACTGTATGAATGAAAAATCAAAACTATGTCATTAACTACAGGCTTTAAAATAATAAAAAATTGATTAATTAAATATATGGAATCTGATCTGTGCCTTTAGGACTGTCGTGGGGTAAAATCTCCAGAACAAGAACAAACACAGCTCTAAAACTTTAGTCCAACTCTCAAAGCACATGAACACATATGACAAGTGCATTTACAAGCTAAGTACATTGGAAAATAAGCTATCAAGCTAGGACACTAATCCTAGGCCTAATAAATCCTAATTCAACTTTGAATGAATGTCAAGCAAGTAAGAAATTATTAATCATCACTTCGGAAAGAATCAAATGTAATTGTGTCCTTGCTGGCTAGCTCTTCTGAATTGCTTTCCCCTCCAGAAAGTCTCCTCACCGGAGTAAAATGAGCGTTCTCTCTTACAGAATCAAGCCACACCTATATGAGGCACGTAAGGGTTATTTTTTCCTGCTATTTTGCCCCTTGAAAACTGGAGTTCATCCTTGAGCTCCACATAGGAAGCTCAGACACATCTTTTGGCAAGGCTTGTGGTTGTGATGGGTGTTGATAGCAGGATGCATAGTTTTGCTATAAAACATGAACTACCTAAAACCATTTGCGTCACAGTTATCACTAGTTTCCTCGCCTAAAGAAATTATAGGACTCTCCTTTGGATCAATTAGTAAATTAACTGATTCAGCTTCACTAAGCTCTTCATATCGAAGTACATTGAGGGAACATTTTGGCAAAAAGTTCCTTTTCCCTGGTAATTTTGAGAATTGAATAGAAAACTTTTATAGTCTTATTCAGTCAATCATCCCCAGGCTCTAGTTTGCACGTCTTCTCATCCGAATTAAGGTCTCAAAAATAGGTCTTTTGTGGAGGCATGTATAATCCTTTTCAACCCTTCAACAGCTATCTTGGCATAGTAAGCTGCTTATCCACTGACCAGATAGTTTCTCGCTCAAGCTTGATCCGAATGGAATACTAGAGTCCTCTAATTTAATGCAATAATATATATTGTTTTGTGGTGCATGCCAAATTCAGGATGCTGGAAAATGACCAAAGAAAGGACCATATTGGATCACATCCAGGAAAATGTGTTGATAAATGAATTCCAATTGTTTCCACAAGTACAAATTCCACTTTTTTTAAGTGGAAGGAATAACAAGTTTGAGGGGATGGAAAATCAGCGAAAGGTTGATAATTTGAGTGGAATCACTCCCCTTGAAAGGGACCCACTTAGTATTATATAGTAATTAGGGAAACGCCTACCAAAGGATTGGGACTTATTCACCAACATAGGAACTTTTTCTCTAATTGAAAATGAGCTCTCTTTAGGAAAATTACATGATTTCTGCTTCCTTTGTAATTCAATTTGATGGGTTTAGTATACCCGACCCAGAAAAATCCAAAATGTTCAACCGCTTCGTCTTATCCACAGATAAATATCGTGAATGATTGTGACCAGTGGTTATAAAAGAGAATAACCACCTCCGCCTTTATAAATATCCTCTTCTCAACAGAAGAGGGAGGAAGACACAAGAAGAAAAACAAGAAAAGGGGAGAAGCCCCAAAGGAGTAAGGGAAGTTCTAAAGGGAAGAAGCCAAAGAAGGATATGAGAGAAAAAGGGAAAAGAGACTTAGAGGGCACTGCCCCTTAACTCTTCCTATGATCTATATCTCCTACCAAGTGTCTGGTTATCCCTCAAGCATACAAATCGACACCTTCTAGGACGTCCCTCAAGAGAGTGCATCTCTAAGCCGCCCATCAAACTGGACGCACACTCTATGATGTTCATGTCTTGTTATTCCTCGGCCTCTTTGCTGGTGTGAGCTCCTACTCGTTCCCTCTGGCCAACCGGCTTAATATCATGTTCACGACTCCCGCTGCCACTATGTTCCTGGAGGGCTCAGTTTCGCCGTCGTCCGCTATTCCGGAAGCTTGTCCGGGTCTTTGTAGGAAACGGTTGAGGTGTCCCCTCCTAATCAGCTCCTCTAGCTCCTTCTGCAGAGTCCTGCAGTCCTCCGTGCTGTGGTCCCCGGAGCGGTGGTAGTCACAGTATTTCGTCTGGTCCCCACCCCCCGGGTTCTTCAGCGGTTTAGGCCACTTCAGGAACTTTTCCTCTCGGATTTGTATCAGGACGTTGGTGCGGGTGTCGTTCAGTGGCGTGAAGTGCATAGTTCTCGGCTCTCTCCGGGCGTTCTATTCGGCCTTGTGCTGCTTCTTCGCTGTCTAGGGACTCTGATAGTCCTCAACCTTCCTCTTGCCTTCTGCCGTCTTTGGGTGGGGGTGCTCGTCCCTCTTCGGGCGCTTGGCGTCGTTGGCCTCTTCGGCCGCAATGTATACTCTGGCCACGGCCTCGGCCTCTATAAAGGTCTAGGGATCCTTATGAATGAGGTGCTTGAAGAAGACGCCTCCCTCCAGGGCCGAGAGGAAAACGTTTAACTTTACCTCGTCGGTCAATTTCAGGATTTGCCTGGCCTCAGCTACAAATCGGGCCAGGAATCCCCTCAGGCTTTCTCTAGCACCCTGCTTGATCCGGGTAAGGTGCTAGGGCTGCTTCTCCACTCTCCTGCTGGAGGCAAACTAAGAGAGGAAGGCTGTTGCCAAGTCGCTGAAGGTGCGGATGGAGTCTGTCGGCTTCCCGTAGAACCACATCCTTGCATCCCCCTTTAAGGTTAAGGGGAAGCATTGGCACACGGTTGTCTCATCCAAACCTTGCAGGCTCAGGTGCTCCCGAAAGTGGTTGAGGTGATCCATGGGGTCAGCGCTGCCATTGTAGACCTCCAGGTTTGACATTTTGAACTTTGGAGGGAGCGTTCTCGTTCTAATTTCTGTTGAGAATGGGGATTGGAGCGTATTAGCTTCTCCCCTGCTGCTCTCACCGAGGATTCGGTTCCATCCTTTTTCTAACCTCTCCTCCACTTGAAGTGGAGCAGTTGCCTTCTTCTCGTTGAGGTAATGCCTCAACTCGTAAGGCTTTCGATCCGTACGGCGCTTAGGGCCCCCCGGACTCCTTGGGGGGAGCATCCCGTGGGACCGCCTCTCGGGCGTTGTGCTCGTGGAAGCTCCGCTAGGTCCCAAAGTTGCGCCTCTCTGGGCTTTCTCCTTGAATCCGAGGACTCGGACGGCCCTCCAGCCCACGTGGGGCCCTACTGCTGGAGACGACTTGGGTCATCGAGTTTTCATGCCGGCTAGGTTGCTTTCCTCGGCGATCTCTCTCCCTATCCCTGCCTTGGGACGTTCCGGCCTGGGAGGCCCTGGAAAGGGCTCCTCTCATCCGCTCGTCAATTTTAGAGTAGAGTGTTTCGAAGGCCTTGGACATGCCTTCCATTTTGACCGCTAAGGCCCTGACCACTGGATCAGGGTGGTTTTCTATCCCAACGCAGGGGTCGGAGCCACTATTGTGTGAGGCCACCTCTCTGGCAGGTGCACTTGCCTGCGCCCTTGTGTTCACCATTTTGGATCTTGGAGTTGAAGTCGTTGCAGTGTCTCTGTACGTTTTGCGAAGATATGAAAAGTAGACTTTTAGTCGCTTCCCACAGACGGTGCCAATATTGCGTCCTCGTATTCTAGCCGCCATACAACAAGAGTCTGAGTCCGCTCTTTGCGCTCTTGGACGGACGGAATCGTGCAACACAAAAAGGAATTGTCAAGTTTTACGAGAATAACGTTTCGGAAAAT
This sequence comes from Nepenthes gracilis, assembly GCA_033239525.1. Lineage (NCBI taxonomy): Eukaryota > Viridiplantae > Streptophyta > Magnoliopsida > Caryophyllales > Nepenthaceae > Nepenthes > Nepenthes gracilis. The sequence goes on from BSYO01000001.1 coordinate 30,982,254, forward strand.
AAAATGGGACGAGGGCGCAAGGCACGAGGACTTTACGTGGAAAATCCCTTTTTGAATGAAAGGGGAAAAAATCACGGTGGTGGATGCTAGGTCCGAAGGATTCCACTATCGTAAGAATGGAGTACAACTGATCACGGTGGCACTATCTGTTGCCACACAAAGTTACAAGGTGAGAGATCTTGTTCTCTCTTTTCTTTTCTCCCCTTTCTTTCACTTGGTTGCTGTTCACAATATGTATGCAAAATGTCAACTTTTGAAATCCATTCTCTCGTTGCTGGAATGGGGTATTTATAGAGGGGGATTATGCCGTTGGCATGGGGACACGTGGCATTGGCGTGTGCTGGACGCCTGCCACCAACTCTGCTGCTTCGGCTTGTTAGGGAAGCCTGCCACCAACTCTATTGATTCGGCGTGTTAGGTGCCGTTAGACCCATAATGATAGTGTGTACTCTGAGCGCCGTGATTTCCTGCGGAGATGGCGTGTTACAGAGAACGCGTGCTCCTTGGTAACAGTGAATCATCTGAGTTGGCGTGCCCGGTCGTCTTGGACCCTCTTTTCCCTTAACCTGATAGCCCAGAGGTGAAGTGATTATCCTCGTACCTAGAAAGCCTTCTGGGTCTTTGCTGAATCCTTGGGCTTATTGAGTTAGGTTCTCGGACGTTTCGCTTACTAAAGATCCTTGGGGTTTCGGTATTATATTATTGGCTTTATGTCCTCAGCATTTCATTGGTGACATCAGCCCCTTGTAGAGTTCTCGTGCCTCTTGGGTCAAATTTGTCTCTCGGACCATTGTCGCCATTTGGGCTTCCTGGGTCGCTAGCCCAGGTCCTCGGGCTTCTAGGGCCAACTTAACCTTTTGGACTAAGTTAGGCTTTTGGGCCTTTTGGGCTAGATTGTCCGCGTAATTCTCTTGGTCCGCGGGCTTGGCTTTTGGGCCTTCCTTCTGGACCCTGGGTGTCGGGACCCATCAATAACTGTTATTAAAAAAAGGGGCAAAATGCCGGATAGGCAGCGTTCTATATATGGCTGCCTGGCAGCCTAATAATAAAAAAAATGATGAATGAAAAAGGCATTGGACAGTGAAAGAAAGAAAGAAAAAGAGAGCAGGGAGGAAGAAGGAAGAAAGAAAGGGCAACGCGCAGAGTAACAGCAGTCACCGTCACCAGAGAAGACGCTGCCTAGATCTGAAGCCGGCAAAGCCCTCTCCGTGTTTCTCCCTCGGTTCTACGCTACGTTATCAAGAGAAAAAGTGAAATCATGAAGCCTTGAGGCGTGAGACCACTATCGCTGTTGCCGCCGTCATTGGAGCAAAATCAACAAATCAAGGCAAGTGAATCCTTCTTTCATCTTCGAGGATGCCAGTATTGTGCTTGCATGTGGCGATTTTGAGGTGAACTGGCAAAATTTTGACGGATTGTAGGACGAGGTGGAAAGAGGAAGAAAGCCATCGATGGGGGTTTGCATGTGCTGCCGTCACAGAAGGTGCCGTCGCAGGGTGGCTATCGCTATTGTCGTCGTCCATGCCATGATTGTCCTTTGTCAATGCTCATCATCGTCATTTTCATCAGCCGCAACGCTCACCACCGAGTCCAACCACCATCTGAGGTCGCGGGCGCCAGGTCAAAATAGTCCGACCACCATCTAGTGCTATTCTCACCTCTGAGTTCGACGACCATCATTTGAGGCCTCGGACGTTGCTCTCATCTCCAACTTCCACATTTGAGCCCGCTGATCTGCACATCTAATCTACACAACCCTCACCCCTGATCTGCACGTCTGGAAATTGCGGGCGCAACATTGTGTCAATGGTCATGGTAGACCTCGTAGTGAGGCAGCGGGATGAAACACCCCGTGGAGGGCTGGAGAACCCGATATACCAGATGTGAAGCTCAACCCGCAGTGTCCGAGGACATGGGGCAAGCTTCTGTCCAAATGTGTCCAAAGACAGGAAAAAAGCTTCTGTTAAATCTGTCTGGGGACGGAATCAAAAATTCTGTTCCAATTTTGTCCGAGGATAAATTGGACAGAAATAAAAACTCCACCTCAAATTTAGCTGAGGTCAGAGACGAAGATTTCATCTCGAATATGTCCGAGGACATGGAATAATCTTTGGTTTAATATTTGTCCGAGGACATCAACAAGATTCAGTCTAGAATCTATCCAAAGCAAGAACCAAGTATTAGTCTAGGACCTTACAGTGCGGGACAGCACTCTATCATTTATTCCTTAGAGCAAGAATCCTGCCTCAGAAGCTTCCAGAGTGTTGACCCCACTACTCGCAAGGTGTTGTAATGGAATGAGAGGCCATACCTGGGGGCTGAATAAACCCACTCCTCCAGCAACATCCCTCATCGGCCCGGCGATGAAAATTTTACAAAAGCTGGCATGATTTTCGCGATGGGAGGCTAGCCATGAGCAACTCTTTACCTATCCACCACGATCAACATTGCCCAACTAAGTTCCATGTCGGAATGAATTTTTACTGACTAGTGACACAGCCCGAGTCATAAGAAAGCAACTACCTGACATCAAGGTGCTGGCCAACCAGACCATGATTGAGGATCAAGTCCAAGACTATAGAGGCGACAGGCTAAAGAGTCGGCAAATACTATTTTGACGACCCTCCGGAACAATGCACGCAAGCCATATGCCTAAAACGGTCAATTGGTCCCAATGGCACAATACGCCATCTATCCCGAGCACCGTAAGCGCTAATGATGGATCCATGATGAATCCAGGTAAGTCTTGCATGCATCATACTAGTATGATCATATAAGTGCCATGCTTTAATAGTATAATTATTAGTATAGTCATTTTGCATGCTCATGTGAATGTTTACATATCAAAACTTTGTTACATCACTAAGCGGCCCATAAGCGGTCGGATTTTAAAACTCGGTTATATCACCAAGCGGCCTATAAGAGGTTAGATTTTGAAACTCGATTACATCACCAAACGGCTCATAAGAGGTCGGATTTTGAAACTCAGTTATATCACTGAGCGGCCCATAAGAGCTTGGATTTTGAACTTCGGATTTTCTAAGGATAACAAGCCAACAAATCCAGACCTACAGACAAAGTCCCATTAGAAGCATGCCGGGGGTTAGAAATTTTAAACCATCCTGTATGGGGGGCTAGTGATGGGTTTAGTATATTCGGCCCAGAAAAATCCAAACTGCTTAACCGTTTCATCTTATCCATAGGCAAATATCATGAATGGTTGTGACCAGCGGTTATAAGGAAGAATAACCACCTCCGCCTTTATAAATATTCTCTTCTCAACGGAAGAGGAAAGAAGACACGGGAGGAAAAACAAGAAAAGGGGAGAAGCCCCAAAGGAGTAAGGAAAGTTCTAAAGAGAAAAGGCCAAAGAAGAGTATGAGAGAAAAAGGGAAAAAAAGACTTAGAGGACACTGCCCCTTATGTCCTCCTATGATCTATATCTCCTACCAAGTGCTTGGTCATCCCCCAAGCATACAAATTGACACCTTCTAGAACGTCCCTTAAGAGGGCGCATCTCTAAGCCGCACATCAAACTGGACGCACGATCCATCCACTGATAGATGTATTCACGCATCCTCTTTGTATCTTTCTATTTTATTGGAAAGATATCTGACTTGAGCGTCGGAAGATTTACGGTAGGAGCAATTTCCTTCATCCTTTGACTTCTTGTTTTAGTTGTGTTGCACAGGGTCCAGATTTGAGACTATGAAGACCGGACCTGCATCAGATCAACCCGGCGTGAAGATCCGATTTGCAGCTCCTAACCCGTCTTTCCACAGGTACAAATTCCACTTTTTTTAAGTGGAAGGAATAACAAGTTTGAGGGGATGGAAAATCAGCCAAAGGTTGACAATTTGAGTGGAATCACTCCCCTTGAAAGGGACACGCTTAGTATTATATAGTAATTAGGGAAACACCTACCAAAGGATCGGGACTTATTCACCCACATAGGAACATTTACTCTAATTGAAAATGACCTCTCTTTAGGAAAATTACATGATTTATGCTTCCTTTGTAATTCTATTCTTGTTGGAAATCACTCTAATTTAATTTACCTTCTTGACCATGTCGATCAAGTTCAATGTCTTAAGCCACGTCACTTTGGCTTCTGAAAATCATAACAATCTACTTGCTTATAAAATTCACGATTGTACTCTGCATGTTCATCATTTTTAAATGAACACAATCAAGAATACATCTCCCATTCAAAGTCCTTCATACCAAGTAGAAATTGTTTCTTCCCAACAAAGACGCTGTAGAGAAACTAAATTGATCTGGTTCAGAATCACCATCAAATTCAAGGGAAGTCACCTTAAATTCGTTCCTGAAAATTCTATGGTTTATGTTGGGGAAATTATCAAAGCAGCAATATGATTCAAAGCGATCAGGTCCATCGGTTCCTTTATATCTCAAAGGATACCAAGCAAGCACAAACCATAGTTAACGATGCATTAGCTCGTCCCTTACAGAGCTCTTCTATTCCTTACGATTTTCTTCCCATTCCTGTTGCAAAACATATTTGCATATTGCCAATTCATTACTTTTACTACAAAATTAGGTGTTAGTCACTATCTTTGAAAAATTAATGCACTGCTGCCACTGTTAATGAATGATGCTACTCTACCATTCATTAGATGTATGACACAGATTCCTAAGTCGTGTTTATGTAAATCTCCCACGATACAGTGGTGGATACAGCAATTCAGTTAAAGTTTCATTTATTCTCTCTGTACATACATTTAATATTAATCTTTTACTTACCCACTTAAGATGGCTCACATATTACATATTGTTTTTGCATTCTTGTCTATATATTACTTATTCTATTCGAAGCAAATATCTGGCGCTTGAAATGCAATACAATTACTTGCTAGCAATTCGGACGAAGCGGTGGCTAAGAAAAGCTGCCGGGAACCTCCCATGATCTGTGGTGGTGACCTTCACTTCCTTGATGGAAGGAAGAGGGTTGAAGTTGGTTGTGTGGGAATGGTCTTTCCTATCTACAAAAGGTGCATCTGTTTCTCCATTGGGCACACACGTATGAATACAGAGTGGCAGTTTCTGCATATTTGTTCTTAATTCCTTTGCCTTACACAGGGACTTGAACAACCATGGCCGGAGGTCAGCTTCATTTCATGTTATTTATCATGTTTTATATTTTAAATATTTTTACATCAAAATTCATCAGTGATGAATTATTTTATGCATAATAAATTAATAGTTTAAATATCGTATTATTAATCAATATTAATAAGTTATTATTATTATTATTATCTAATTTTTATATTTTTAAATATTTTTTAAAATATCTTTTCTTTCCTATAAGACAATGCTTTAACATTTAAATCTTTATATTTTAATTTTTTGTTACTATTATTATCTATAATAATTTTAAATAGTATTTTTTGTATTGTCAATGATTATTTATAATTTTTTAATTGATACCCACTTAAATATTAACTTGGACATTTTTTTTTTCACTTTTTTGTTATATATATCATTTTATATGAAAAGTTATCTGGATCATTTTATCTATGATACATTAAAATTTTGTATATATAATTGTTCACAAGTACTAACGCATACTCATTGTCTAATTTTATATTTTAAGTAGTTTCTTTTTTTTTCATAAACAACTGTTTTAACTTTCAAATTATGTATCTTAAATGTTTATTATTGCTGTCAGCTTTTTATAATAATTTTATATTATATTTTATTGTACTGTCAATCAAATTTTATAGTATCTGGGGGATCTAATATCACTCTGAAGAAAATTTTCTTTCTAGTAGTGTTTAAGTCAACCATATAAGATTATTATGAATATAGCGTCAAATCTATCTTGCATATATTTATAATCATTTAATTTGTATTATTTTTTTGTTCACAATTAGGCGGGTGGATTGTATTTTATACTTGAATATTTTAGCCAAATCTTTAAAATAATAATAGGTTTTATCAGGATTCTTATAAAAGAATTTTTTAATATTGTTGCATACTACGAATTCGGATCTTCTTACGGATTAGGGAGGCTGCGAATCAAATCTTCATGCTTGATCGATCTGATGCGGATTCAGTCTCTATAATCTCGTACCTAAATCCTGTATAATACAACTGAAAACAAAAGGTTAGGGGGCTGCGGGAATTACTCCCACCGTATATATTCTCCGACACTTAAGTTAGAAATCTTTCCAAGAGAATAGAAAGATGAAAAGATAATGCATAGATACGTGTATCAATGGATTGAGCATTTAGGTGCATCCAGATAATAAACGGTTTAGAGGTGCACCCGCAGATGGACGGCTTACAGATGCATCCGACACCCCTTAGATGCGTAGATTGTATGGCGATCCGAGTATTACTTGAGTGTTCTACAAGGATGGCCGGTCATTTGAATGAAAGATCTTCCGGAGGCAGAGGAGAGATCACTTCTAGAAAAACTAAAGGGCAGAGCTTCCTGGACGAGAGAGAGATCTCCTAAATGAGGACAAAGCCTCCTAGGATAGAGAGTTGGCCTCTTTAGGATGGAGGGCTGGCCTTCTTTGGCATGACCTTCTAGACGAAGTACGTGGCTCTAAGAAGGCTGTACGACAAAGCCTCCTTTTGGATTCTCATCTCCGGCCTCTTGTTTGGGTCCTTTTTTCCTTATAGATTTTCCTCCTCTTTTTATCCTCCCTTCTGGGATAGATGGTTGGTTGGCATTTCCTCACCTTTCTTTCCCCCTTTTTCTCCCTTGAGAATGAAAATGTATTTATGGAGGTGAACGACAATTGAATAACCGCCCACGAATAAGAATAAGACAAAACAGTTTTTACCGGTTATATGTGAAGCGAGCCGTCCTGATTAGGTTGATCAGTTTTAACAGCCAGTTGTCTTGGTAGATTGAGTCAACTGGGACATTCATTGCTTGAGCCTACTTTTTGAGCTATGTTTATCGAACTTATCAAATATATTATTTTTATAGATTAATGCATATGAGAATTTAATGAATTATAGAAAAATAATAAATTGAGTGTCACATTTTAGGATAACTAATTAGTAAATTATTTTAACATTGATAAAAAATTTCATTAAGCTGTTGGAAAAAATCTATGATTTGATGTTGAAAATTTTGTAATCTTTTTTAATATTGATAAAAAATTTCATTAGGCTATTGAAAAAAATTCTATGATTTGATGTGGAAAATTTTACATTTTGTGTATGGAGAAATATTTTTTCATAAATATTTTCTATATTTCTATTCATATGGAAATAATTTGAGGCTTTAAAGTTTTATACCACATTTTTATTTTATATTTTAAATAAAAGTGAGCAGTTTAATAAAAATTACTTTTTATTGTGCATGTATTATTTATAAATTGTTGCATTTCAGGTCCGTGGTTTCCGAGCAACGCGAATGTTCAAGATTTAGGGTCACAGAGAGAGAGAGGTTGAGACGGGATTTTTTATGTGGAAAACCTCCTTGTTGAAAGGGGAGGGAAAACCACGAGGCTCGGGGCCTTTTTAAAGTACTTTACTATTTAGATGGAAGTCTTTATAAAGTACAAGTGTTATGGATCATTCCTTCATTGTCTCTTGTTTTGTACTTCTTTTCTAAGAGGTTATACTCGTTGGGAGGTTCTTTCTCTCTTTTGTTCCGTTTCGTAGGGAAGAGAGGGGTTAAGTGGCCGAGAGAGAGTGAGAGTGGGATCTTTTTCTTCTTCTGGAATCTCATGGAGAGAGAGAGCCGGTCCAGAGGTCCCTTCGAATGGGGCCTTGCTGGGCATTTATAGGAGAAAATGTGCTTTGGGGAGGAGACACATGGCAGTTGATGGGTGGGCAAGATGCTGTTTACTGTCCCTATTTAATGCTGCTGACGTGTGGGAGAGCACACGGCTAGTGCCGCTGGTAGGCCTATGTGTGCCAAGCGCATAGAGTCCAGACGTCAGTCTTGATTTGACTAGGCGTGCCCTGTTGAGACGACGACTGGCAGTAGCTGTAGGTTCCTTGGAAATCGGCGAGGTTGCTTAGCTGGCGCTCTCGGCTGCGTGGGTGGCGGTCCTCGTCCTTGCGTGGCGTTCCTTGTTACTGTGCGGGTTCGCGGACCCATCAGAGAGGGCAGCCTTCGGGGAATCCTTTTAGGAAAGTCCTCGAGTCTCTTCTCGACTTCTTGGACTGATCTGAGGCTTGGTGAGACTTCTGGAGTTCTCGGACTCCTTGTTCTCAGTCATTTGGATGATGTCCTCGAGCTTTATTATGAGCCGACGGGACTTCTCGAACTTATGTTGTGGTCCTGATCTTTGGGCCATTGGCCTCTGCTTCGGGCCTCTCAGGCTGTCCAGCTTTCTTGGCTCGTGGGCGTATTCCTAGGCCTTCCCGTTTGGGTCTTTCCTTGGGCCGTGCCTTTATGGGCCCTTATATTGGGGCCCAACATAGCCTCCCATGCCAAAGGGCTCGAGGCTCTCAGCCGTTTGGCATGAAGTTGCTTATCTTTTTTAGAGGAGTTGGCTGCTTTCTACTCGAATTTGTCCGCACGCGTGCTTATAACTTGATACGGACGTTCCTGAGTGGGTCAGAGTTCAACAGTCCGTGTTCCGAATTGGGTCCTCCATAGTGACCGTCCGAGCACGTGCGTCCTTTGGGCGAGTGCGATGTGAAGCTTGGTGGGAGATGGTCCCAGGGTTTCTTCCGGGTCCGAGATCTTTCCTGCGCCGCCGCTTTCGAGCTTCTGATATGCATTAAATGTTGAAGTGACGTGTTGACAGGCACCTCGGGAAGGAAAGGCCATCATCCTTCTAAGACGAATGGCCGAGCGACGCGTGGCAAGGGTAATGAGTGCGCTTTTTTGAATTCCAGGAGTATTTAAACGCCTCCTTGCTCCGATTTTCCATCTTCGTGCCTGCTTTTCGTTTTCTCCTCTTAAGTGTTGAGACCTTCCATCCTTTCTTCGCTCGAGCTTCTTCTCCATTTTTTGTTTTTCGTCGTTTATGGAGCCTGGGGTGAGACCGATTGCCTCCACAGTGACTCTCGACAGGCTTACGGAGATTCGAGCTCGATATCGAATCCCTGAGTCCACCGCCATGATGATCCCAGAGTCGCATGATAGGGCGTGGTGTCCTCAAGACAACTTCATTACCGTTTATGAGGTCCACCTCAAAGGTGGGCTACGGTTTCCCATCGCGGAGGAGCTTTACGACATCATGAGAGCACTCGGAGTGCCTCTCGCCAGGCTTCAGCCAAATGCAGTAAGATATCCGGTGTCCTTGTGCGTCTTCTTTCGGTGTCATAAGAAGCTCTTGAATGCCCTCACAGTCAAGGTGATGTTTCGCTTTACACAGAACCTTGACTGGATTATAATGATTCCCCGCTCGGACTTTTCTTTGATGTGCAGAGGTAACCCGGATTCCACGAAGCGCTGGAAGGATAAGTTCTTCTTCCTTGGCGTCCACGAGCACTGGGCCATTTCCCTTAAGTGGGGGAAGGTGGCTAGCCAGTATAGCTTTTACCCTTCGAAGGAGGACAGGGAGAACGTGAAGGAGTTCACGGACCTGGTGCTGGCCAATCTAGAGAGCTTTCATCTGAACAAGCGCAACATCTGGCTGTCCCTTGAGAAGTTCGAGGAAGCCAAGTGGGGACCACGGGCCGAGGCTTCTGCCGCAGCTTCTTCCGAGAAGTCCAAGAAGAGACTGAGGAGGAGAGCTGGGACACTGAGGATCGGGGGTCCTACTGATCGCCCGGGAGAAAACCTTCTCGCCGAGGGCTCGGGGCTCCCGGCGGCCTTCGTTGAGCCTTCCTCCAGTGATGATGATGATTTCGACATCGATGATTTGAGCGACGATGACATGGCTGCTCCTCTGCTTAAGAGGCCGAGGATTGGCTCTTTGCCTGAGTCTTCGGGGTCTGAAGGTTTCGCCTTCACTTCCACTGCTAATCCTCCTGCTGAGTCCTCGGGGGCTGAAGGTCTCGCCTTCACTTCCACTGCTAATCCTCCTGCTAAGTCCTCGGGAGCAATTGTTCGGATCGCGGAGCTTCCGGACGTCTGGCCCCCCTGTGATGATTTTGTCCTCGAAGTTCCCATTGATTTGCCTGATGACGTCTCGAACAAGATTGATCACCCTTCCGAGGACATAGGAGGCGAGAACTTCATGGTGGACACTGAGAGGGGAACGCTGGCTGAGATGGTTCGAGAGGTGGAGGTCGAGGAGTTAAGTGTCGACGAGCTCATGCCCCTTGATCCTTCTGAGCGCCCTACTGTGGTCCAGGTTGAGCGGTCATCTGAGTTTCTTGGGGATGTTGATTTTGAGGCAGGCTCTCCGATGCCTTTTATAACCGTTGGGCCTATGTCTGAGGGGGCGCTTGTGGGGCCCAAGAGCAGTCTTTAGGATTCCGAGGTCCCTGGGGAGCGTGGCACAGGGGACGATCCTCTTGTTTCTAAGGTAACCCTCTGTTTCTTTTCTTGCCTTGCTCCCCGCTATTCGTATTTTGACGAGCCTTTCTGCTATAGCTCCAGGGTCTGATTGGAGGCCTCAGTGAACTTGTGGGAGTAATCGCCCAATCCCGTCTAAAAATAGGGTCTTCAAGGGCCGCCCGAGAAGCTGCGCGACGGGCGAAAACGGGGCTGGCTGAAGCTAAGGAGAAGATTGCTTCTTTGGAGGACACTGTCAAGCTCCTGCGGCTTCGGTAGGGCCTCCTCCAGGATCGGATCATTCGCCAGGAAGAGAGGTTGAGGACGTCCGTACAGATTGCTGAGATGGCACCAGTGTTGGACGGCAAGTACTGGAACGGCATCCGCATGTGCCGCCGAGTGGCGCGGTTGATTCGTCCGCGATTTCCTGTGGCCGTCCTTGATCCCAGGAACGCCAGTGCCTTAAGCGTAGAATACTTGTACGGCGTTGCTGGGAGGCCTTTCCCCGGGCCTCCTCGGGCAGGACCTGACGGTGAACCTCTTACGTCCGAGGAGCCAGCTTCGGCGGACCAGACGGGGCCTTCAGGAGCTCAAGAGGCTCAAGGAGGAGGGAGTCAAGAGGTGCTCCCTTGATACGTTGTTTTTTTTTCTTATTTTGTCACACTTGTACATAACTCGTTTTTATGAATATGACTTATCCTTTTTGTATCAGAGCTTTGGACGTTTCTTTTGTCTTGTTTGTGCGAGTGTCTTCTTCTTTTTTTTGTTGCGGCGAGATGCACGGCGCCTTACTCTTAGCTTTGAGCGCGTGATCTCTTTAAGATCCTCGGCCTTTTAACTTCTCAGGTTTGGGCGTGTGATCCTTTTAGGATCTTCTAACTTTTACCCTTTTGACCTCTGGGGTCCGACCTCTAGGGCCGCTCGATCACAGTCGAGTTTTGTAGTTTTGACCTCTGGGGTTCGACCTCTGGGGCCGCTCGGTCACAGCCGAGTTTTTGGAGTTTTGACCTCTGGGGTCCGACCTCTGGGGCCGGTCGATCATAGCTGAGTTTTTGGAGTTTCGACCTCCGGGGTTCGACCTCTGAGGCCGCTCGGTCACAGCCGAGTTTTTGAAGTTTTGACCTCTGGGCTCCGACCTCTTGGGCCGCTCGGTCACAGCCGAGTTTTTGGAGTTTCAACCTCTGGGTTTCGGCCTCTGGGGCTGCTCAGTCACAGCCGAGTTTTTGGAGTTTCGACCTCTGGGATCCGACCTATGGGGCCGCTCGGTCACAGCCGAGTTTTTGAAGTTTCGAGTTGCTTCATCGTTGATGGGGGAGCACGAGAACGCTTCATAATAGGCATAATGAATGGACGTTTTCATTGATGTATACGTTTCACATTGAGTGGCCTCCAGGGCCCTTTTTTTTTAGGTCTCTTGATTACATCAGTCCGCGCGCTTGGGCCTTCACGCTCCTTTTTTACCGTTCCCCTTGTTCTTCCTACAGCTACGTTTGGGGCTGGCCCCGCCGGTATTGGCGCTCCTAGCGAGTGGTCAGGCGTGCTCCGCGTCCATTACGACCTTGCCTTTTGAGTGGTGCGGCAAGTGCGTCCTGGCTGTTCGGGCCATGCCTGGTTGTAGAGAAGCGATCGAGATAGCCTTCCATTACAATTTGCTCGATTTTGGGCCGAGCTTCTGGATCCTCGGTGTCATGGCCACAACTACAGTGGTAATGGCAGTACTCCCACTGGTCTCCTCCTTCTGGATTCTTCAACGCCTTGGGCCATCTTAGGAACTCCTCATCCCTGATCTGCCTCAGGATGTTGGTGAGGGACTCAGTGAGGGCCGGCGGGCCGGATGGCCTCTCTCCTCCAAGGACCATCCGTTCAAGCTCATCTTGCTCGGACGGCCCCTGGGTCTTCAGCTGGGCGCTCGCCCTTCTTTTTCCTTCCCCTGTCCTCGGGGGCAGGGGGTCTTCTCGTTCTCCCGGCTGACTTGTCTCACCGATTTTGGGTCCGAAGACCGTCTTCTAGAGCCTTTTGAGCCCTTTCTTCGTCGGGGTCTGGCTCATGGACTTCTTCCTGTTGAGGTAGTCCTTTAACTCGCCAAGAGCTCGCGTCGCTTGTTGCCTCTAGGGCGCCGCTGGACGCGGTCTTTCGGGACGCGTGCCCCTGGACTACTCGTCCACCTTCTCTCGGAGGGTACGGACGGCTCTTGAAAGGCTGTCCACCTTCTGCACTAGCTTGCGCACGCTAGTACCGGGACCGCCGCTCATCCTGTCACCCGACGGGAGGCACCTGTCGTAGCGCTCCTTCTCCCGGGTGGACGTACTGTCTTGCCTGCTCATCATCTTCAGGGCGTTGGTTGTTGTAGGAGGGTGGGAAGCTACGAGCTTTCAGTCGGTGTTCCCACAGACGGCGCCAATATTGCGTTTCGGGTTCGTGGTTTCCGAGCAACACGAATGTTCAAGATTTAGGGTCACAGAAAGAGAGAGAGAGAGGTTGAGACGGGATTTTTTACGTGAAAAACCTCCTCGTGAAAGGGGGAGGAAAAACCACGAGGCTCGGGGCCTTTTTAAAGTGTTTTACTATTTGGATGGAAGTCTTTACAAAGTACAAGTGTTAGGGATCATTCCTTCCTTATCTCTTGTTTTGTACTTCTTTTCTAAGAGGTTATGCTCGCTGGGAGGCTCTTTCTCTCTTTTGTTCCGTCTCGTAGGGAAGAGAGGGGTTAAGCGGCAGAGAGAGAGTGAGAGTGGGATCTTTTTCTTCTTCTGGAATGATCTCAGGGAGAGAGAGAGCCGGTCCAGAGGTCCCTTCAAATGGGGCCTTGCTGGTTATTCATAGGAGGAAATGTGCTTTGGGGATGAGACACATGGCAGCTGATGGATGGGAAAAATGCTGTTTACTGTCCCTATTTAATGTTGCTGACATGTGGGAGAGCACGCGGTTGGTGTCGTTGGTAGACCTGTGTGTGCCAGGCGCATAGGGTCCAGGCGTCAGTTTTGATTTGACTAGACGTGCCCTGTTGAGACGGCGACTGGTAGTAGCTACAAGTTCCTTGGAAATCTGCAAGGTTGCCTAGCTGGCGCTCTTGGCTGCGTGGGTGGCGGTCCTCGTCCTTGCGTGGCGTTCCCTGTTACTGTGCGGGTTCGCGGACCCATCAGAGAGGGCACCCTTCGAGGAATCCTTTGAGGAAAGTCCTCGAGTCTCTTCTCGACTTCTTGGACTGATCTGAGGCTTGATGGGACTTCTGGAGTTCTCAGACTCCTTGTTCTCGGTCATCTGGATGATGTCCTCGAGCTTTATTGTGAGCCGATGGGACTTCCCGGACTTATGTTGTGGTCCTGATCTTTGGGCCATTGGCCTTTGCTTTGGGCCTCTTAGGCTGTCCAGCTTTCTTAGCTCGTGGGCGTATTCCTGGGCCTTCCGTTTGGGTCTTTTCCTTGGGCCGTGCCTTTATGGGCCCTTATATTGGGGCCCAACATAAATATTTTGCATATTTTTTAAAGTATTTGATATGTTGATAAGAATTTTCAGAGTTTATTTTTAAAATATTGAGATAAAAATTGTATCATTTTAGGATCAAAATTAAAATTATATTAATTTAGTGGTAGAATAGTACTTAAATGTTTTTAAGTTAACTGTTATTTTTTGTTTTCAGTTTTTTTTTTAATTAAAGACCAATTTTCCCTTTTTATAATATTTTTCTCTTTTTTTTAATTTTTGATTTTTTGGTTTATAAAAAAGTTTTTTTTTTTTGTATGTTTAATTTTTTTTCGTTTTAATTTTTAGTTTTTATATTTTTAGGTTATAAAATAAGCATTGGTAGAAAAATTAAAAATTTCCCAGTAGAGGTGATAAAAACTTAATGAAATTTTAATAGTGTATATTAATCTCATTTACTAATGAGATTTTAATAGGAAGGGCAGGACAGGCATCTATGATTGCATAATCATTCCTAAAAAAGGAAACTGTCAGTTACAGCTCCCCATGATTATCTGCACAGTTCAACGATTCCACGTGGGATAGCTATCCAACCTTGATGCCCAAGGCAGGCTGAATTGTCTCCGTCACCTATAAGCACCTTCCTTCCTCAGCAGAGAAAATGGGGACTTCTGGTAACAAAAGAGCTCAAAACACACAAAGAAACTTGTGACAGATCAGATCATAATCTACTAATGACCTCCGTAAAAAATTATATAAAACTAATATCCATAATTTAATAATATAATTTTTACAGAAAATTGGGTAGAGTTTTTTTTTAAATGGACAAAAATTATACATACAACCTGTATAAATAATCCTGTACAATATATATGAACCACCAGATGTCAAATTATACTCCATAACACACAAACTACATAAACAAATTTTATATCATCCTTAGCTCCAGCATAGTATCTCAACCACTATATTGGATCTATGAGAGATGCCATTTAGGGACTTATGCAGACCTAACATTTACCTATGGAAGCATTCTATGTCCATAAATAAACTGTGGAAGTATAACAATGATCCAAAATAATAAATAACACGCTGCGATATAATTTAATACATAACAGTAATATTAATCAACTATTTACATTTCGCTACAATAACCATATACAAAATTCTAAATCCTCAAAGTTCAGCCAATCTCCTTTGCAAATCTCTCTCCTTACTTTTTCTAATTGGGCGTCAATTCATGGCTTTTAATTGGAAGGAAGAAGAAGGAAGAGTGAGTTAATAGCTCAACAAGGTATATATATAAATAAAAGGACATGCGATTTTCATATTCAAAATATAATAATGCATATATGGAAAAACAGGGATGCATGTAAGATTGTAAAATATGAATCAGAAAGGAATACTTTTATTGTTCATTCCAGATTTTTTTAGTTCATTTCCTTTGTCTTGTCTCAGTTACCAAATTATACCGAAGATTTATTTAGTCTTGGCGTCAAAGTCAGTAGGCCTTACTGACAAATGATCGGTTGGTTGTAGCCTAGATTGTATTTGCTCTTACATAATCAAAAGCCATCTTCTCCTATTCATGACCCAGAGGTAAGCCGTCTATATATGATCCCTGTAGACTGGGTCGTCGTGGCGGCCTAGCCGCAAGTGATTTCAAAACAGATAACGACCATCCACTATAATATATTAAGGCATGCTAAGGAATATCACCCGCTCTAAAACACAACTCGGATACACGGCCAGAATAATCCTTGAATTTCCATTGTAATATTTTGACATGTCAAAGTTTATTGTCCATAATTTTCGGTTCGAGTTCTTAATTCCTTATTTCATTAGGAAATTCTATTCTTAAACATAAAATCCTTCATTTCGACTCTGTTGGAAAACATTTCATAAGCTAATCAGATTACCGTTGCAAAGAATATTTCATAGGTTCAGCACTTAATAATAGAATTTTCTCTATCATCAGATTTCCTTTCCATAAACATAATTCGATACAAATTTTCATATTTCATCACGAGCTTGGGTCCTCTCGCAATTATAATGCATAATTCTTCTTTGGAGCATAGGGGATTTAAGAATTCAATCTCATTTTATGTCAAATAAAATTATATGGCTTTCAATCGATAATCCTTTTATAATAAATTCAGGACGTGATTTTCGGAACATATTCAATTAATATTTTTATAATATATGAATAATTGTTCATGCAGTTTGGAATAAGGAACTCTTACCATCGAAAAGCAGATTGACTTGAAATGCTTTCGGATACGAATTTCCTTCACAATTAAACATGCCGAAACTTTTAGATTATTCTATTGAACTTATACAAATGTACATATCACTTAATTATTAGTTAAGCATGGAAAAATTATGCAATATGCTATTCAATGTCCTCGGGTGAACAGTTTTCGCGTGAACAGTATTTGGATACACATATCGGTTAATTCTTTGAATTTCAGGCGTCCAACAGGTACATCATCAAATTTAAGGTATGCATATTCATAATTCTAAGTCATTTTATACATTAAACTCCAAATCGAAAGTTAAAAGGGGTCCGGGCATGGGTTAGGGTTTCCTCGAACAAATTTTCACATAAAATCATAAATTCGAATACCCAATCGATAAATTAACGAGCCTAAGTCATGGGTAATCATATTCTAGTCTCAAATCAAGCAAAAGCCCCAAAAATTCATGGGTAAATCATTCGGATGCGGGTTAGGGTTTGCCTTATCTAAAAACCGATCAAATCCACAAATTTTGGTACCAAATTTACTTATATGTATGCTTAAGTCCTAGGTAATACAAAATATAACTTTAATCGGGTATTAAAATGAAGATACCCGACGAAAATAAGACACAAATGTAAAAAAATGAAAGAGGAGGGTATAAGTGCACTTGTCTCGATCCGGTCTTTCACCTTTCTAACTAGCTTTCAGACAGATTTGGACTCAGAAGTTTCGTTCTCCACCTTCTCTCTCTTCCCCTTCTCCCTCTCTCTCTCTTATTTCTCCTGGAAAGCCTGAAAAATGGCGGAGAAAGTGCCCGTGGTGCTTATATTCGAGGGGCCAGCGGTTGAGGGCACGACGAACGTGCACCAGGCGCCCATATGTTAGAATTGGTGCTCGAGCCTGGGCTTGAGTGCGCGTTGGGAGTGGGTTAGGCCCAGTGCCGACCTGCAGCGCGAAAACTTAGCATTTTCGTCGTCCAAGACCCGTTTTGACCATTCTAATCTAATATTTCATATCCTTAGACCCTAATTTTGATTATATTAACTTAATAAGTCATAATTATCATGATTTAAAATTTAAATCTTATTTATAGATTAATTTTTCACGATTTATAACACCAATTCCTGATTTACTAATTTCGAGTCTCTGGGCTTTTCAATCCAATTTCTTCTATATCATTTAACCTCGATTCACTTATTTTGATTTAATTACTCATATCTTTCATATTTTGGAAACCGGGACATTACAAAACCCAAAGATAGGAAGCGACAGAGATGATGGGCGATTTACGTCCACGATTTTGCAAAAAAAAAAAAAAAAAGGAGCTCCCAAACGCTCTTGAGGCCATGGACTCCTAGTGCGATTCCTCTTTCTTCATCTTTCAAGTTGCTCCCCGTCGAGCGTATCCGTTAGAACCAAATTTTCCGCCAACCCTCTGTGGCGACCGCCATTGATGACCTCATTAAAGGCCCGCATAGCTAGAAACCAGAAAGGCGATTACACAAAAGTTCTCCATCTCTTTTTCTCCCTCACTGCCACACAGTCGGACGTACCTCTAATCTGCCCGCTATCCGGCGCACCAAATACTCAATCCCTAGAAAGCATGCATCCGTACATTTTCTTGCATCAATGTATTTTTCTATTCTCTTAGAAAGATATCTGATTTGAACGTCAGAAGATAAATTGAAAAGTGAGTCCAACCAATCATTTGACCTATTATTTTTAGTTATATCGCGCAGGGTTTAAATTCGAAGAAATAGAGACCAGATTGGCTCCAATTTGACTCGATGCGGAAGATCGAGTAGCTCATTAACCAGTCCAACAATCTGGATCCTGAGACATATCATAATAATTGTAGTATTGCCATAGAGTTTCTTAAAAGATAGAGGAAATCATATTATAGAAATTTTGAATTGTTAAAAATTAAAATGCTAATAACAGCCTCATCATTTAAAAGTGGTAAAAATTAGAATGCAAAGTACAAAAAATTTAAAAAAAATAGTGAAAGCATTGATGGCTTAATTATTCAGTGTCCAAAAAAATACAAGGATAGGAAGTAAATGAAAAAAATTAAATAATAAAAATTTAAAATTATAGAAATGGTGGTGACTTAATTATCAAATATTCATAAAATTAGAAAAATAGTAGATAAAATATGATAAATTAAATGGCAAAAATTTAAAATTGTTGGAAGATTAAGATGATTAGTTATAATGTTTTGATTCTAATAGGATAATATAATATAAAATTATAATATTTTGATATCAATATAAAATTAAAATAGCTTGTAAAAATAATATAAAATAGGACATAAATTGATAAAGTATTGCTAATCTTAAAATAAAATTGATATTATATCAAAACATAAAAATATAAAGTAATGAAATTAAATAAAACCTAACCCAAAAATACTAAAATTTTATAACAAAAATTATACAACTCTAATTTATAAAATAATTTATAAACAAAAATTATTGCTTGGTTGAAAATGATTTTGAGCTGTGTAATTTTAATAAAATTTAGATAAATATATATATTCTAATTATCCACCTTTTTTAATTTTTAAAAAAATTAATCTTTTTATTTTTTTATTTATTTAATAGACTGATTGAATTGATTAAATGAAGATTTTATTCAATTAATTTACTTAATTTTATTTTAAAATTTTTTAAGAGTTAAAATTTGTATAATAAAAATATATAATTGAATGATACAAATTAAATAAAAATATTAGATAATAAAAAATAAATACAAATAAAAATTTAATAATTGATATTTATTAATATCATTAAATTTATTTTTCCTTTTTTTTCATCGTCTATTTTTTCGCGGTCCACTGACGTGGATACTCGCCATTTTTGCACTACCTTTTCAAACAGTTTAAAACTTAGAATATTTTTTTAAAATTTTTTAAAATTATAGTATTTAAAAATAACCCTATTAAGTATAGATATCAAGGTACTTACGGAAAACGCTTTGTCTAATCAGGTTGAATGATGAAGATTATGCGTCAGCAGTGATCATACGTTGCTGACGGACAGAAACATAGCGTCACTGGTGATGCCACTGATCTCCCCTATAAATTTAGCGACTGGCGAGCGAAGCAGACCGCCGAGAGAGAGAGAGAGAGAGAGAGAGAGAGGATGAGTGGTGCAGGGAAGGTAGTGTGCGTAACGGGGGCGTCGGGTTACATTGCTTCCTGGCTTGTCAAGCTTTTGCTTCGTGGCGGTTACACTGTCAAAGCCTCTGTTCGCGATCCCAGTCAGTCCCCCACTTCTTCCGTAACCTATCTAACTACGTTATGCTCCATTTGATTCGATGTTCGTTTGTGTACTGTGTAACAGTTCATTGCTGTCAATTTTGAATGAAAATATACATGATTTAGAAAAACGATGCTTTCCCATATCAGTAGTTTCAAGCAGGTAATCGAATTCGTTAGATAATTTATTACTAGGTGTTTCCAGACGCTGAATTTCCAGCAATTTTTTGTGTTTCTTCTGATTTTTATAGAAAATAACTGTTGTACTTTTTTTCTATATTTGCTATTCATCGGATCGCGGATGAATATTAGTTTCTATCATTCGCGTCAGGTTTCTGGGGAAAAAATTTTTTTAGGGTTTCTGAGTGTTGTGCTCAATTTGGATGGTTGCGTGAACAGAATTGCCAAAACTCTGTTAAAGAGTGCGAAATTTGCAGAGCATGAATTCGTACACAATTTTAGTATATCCCATGTACTGATTAAAGAGGAAAAAAGATGATTGTCATACCGAGGAATTGCATGGAAATATCTGCACCACTATGTGTGCTGACCCTTTTGAGTAGAGGTAAATGGCAAAGCCCTAGGGTGAAATTATTGAATTATTGCTGGACCAAAAAAAAAGAAAAACAGCTGCGCCCATGTCTGCTTCTGATGTGCATATTTTGGAGGATCATCACCTCATCTCTGCTGTACTTGCCACTTTATGCTGATGAAGTTTGTTGCATTCCATCTAGAAAGGGGGGCAATCGCTGCCAACCTCTAATCTTGAGTATCTCTTTGAAGGCTAATTATCTCAATATTTGGGATTTGAGGGAGGGCAGTGACATAGCATGTATAATTTTCTTGACAAGTCACAAACAACCCCAGAAACGCAGCACCTTAATCTTTTTTGCAACTATCTTGAACTTCTAAGGGGTCTGGTGTGGGATGAAATTCTTCCATTCTCCTAGCCTCTTTTTCCCCACGGGAAATAGAAATAATTGCTTTATCATTCTAGTATTTGTAATTTTAAGGATGGAGATTTCTTGTTACTATCGATGGTTATCAATTTACACGGCCCACACTAAATATTGACTCATCTATTTGCCTTTTCCTCTTATTTGCATTGCACACAACATTTAGTGATAGTATCTCACCAACATTTGGCTGGTTAAGTTAAACTTGCAGTTTAAGTCCTTTGTGATTTTATTTCTCTTTATATTGGATTTAATAAGCAATTGTATGCCATCTTTAAGCTATTAAGACTGAGGGGATATGGTTTGGAGTTTATTAGGCTGTGAAGTGGAATTTCTTTGAGGTCAAGGCTATTAGGAATAGTGTAGATAGGCCTAAAATAAAGATTGAAGATGGTTCTGGTGACAAAATGTTTCATTGCTTTTCAGTTTTTGTTCATTCTCTTAATGGAAAGGGACAGATGAAAATGTTTTCAGTGCTTCCATCATCATAAATGAACAATTACAATTTCAGGTTTCTGTTGGAAGCTAAACAAATTAGCAATCTTTTTGCTTACTTTGACAAAATTTTGTAGACTCACCTACATCTTTGTGAACCTTGTGTGGTCTGCAGATGATCCAAAGAAAACAGAGCATTTGCTTGCCCTTGATGGAGCCAAGGAGAGACTGCACCTGTTCAAGGCGAATCTTTTGGAGGAGGGTTCCTTTGATTCAGTAATTGATGGATGTGATGGTGTTTTTCATACGGCATCTCCCGTCTACTCCGATTTCAAAGATCCACAGGTTTGTGTCATCATTATTGGCCCTGTTTACACATGTTTTGTTCAGGAGATCTTTCTTACTAGATTCAAATCTTCTGCATGATGGTAATTGTTGCTTTTAGTCATTATTCCAATGCTATCAAATTTACAATTTGAGCTTTTACTGGGATCCATGAATGTTCACTTGTCAAGTATTTTGTAGCTGAAGATTAAAACTATTACTGTAGGGAAGATAATGGCCGGTCAGACAAATCAATAAGAGGGAAAAATCACGGGGCATTTAGTCCACAAAACAAATTTTACTATGTGAATATGGTTATATAAACCCCTTTTTGGCTACACAAGCCCTTTGGAGAGTTGAGAACAAAAATAAGAGTAAGAATACAAGAGTAAAGTATGGCTACTCCGTGATCTCTTTTAAATTTTTCTCCTTCTCACTTCTCTACCCTTTATTTGCACGCCAGCATGTATATATATACAAATTTGGCCTGACTGCCGCCTACCTAATAGGTAGCTTGCGTATGTGCAAAATCTGCCACCAACTCTATAACCTGACACAAACTCTGCTAATCGCCACTCTGTCTGGAGGAGTTGACCTACTCAACCAATCAGTCAACTTCCTTTTCTGAAAAGCTGATTGTGTAGACATTGTAGGTGACCAACCTGCCGGTTGCAGTTCCCAGGCGTTGACTAAGTTCACTCCAGACATTTTTTCATTCCAAAAATTTCACTCCGGAATTCTATTCCGGAAATTCCATATATTCTGGAATTTCCATCCATTCTGAAAATTCCATCCATTCTAGAATTTCCATCCTAGCTAATTTCCATTCCGGCGAATTTTCATTCCGAAAAATTTTCATTCTGCAAAAACCATACCGGCCAATCTATACCAGGAAAACCACCGGTAAATCCATACCAGTCATAACTATACCGGTCAAGTTTCCATTCCGGCATTTTCATTCGACATTTTCCATACCGGTCATTTTCATTCCGGCATTTTCATTATGGAAAAACTTTCACTCCGGTATTTTCCAAACCGGCATTTTCACTCCAACATTTTCCCACACGGGAGTGATCCCAACAGTTACCACCTTCAGTTTCACAACTAATTCATCATCTTAGCTAGACCAAAAGCATTTTTCCCTTCTAAATGCTAACTTTTGTTTCATACTTCAGGCAGAATTACTCGATCCTGCAGTAAAGGGAACGCTTAATGTCCTTGGTTCCTGTGCAAAAGTTCCATCTGTCAAAAGAGTGGTTTTAACATCTTCCATGGCTGCTGTTTTTCGCAATGGAAAACCTCGTACTCCGGAGGTGGTTGTCGATGAAAGTTGGTTCTCTGACCCAGAGATGTGCAAGGAATTGAAGGTTTGTAAATGTGTCTTGAGATTTGCATCTTGTGTCTCACTTGATTTGTCATGGTCTAAGTAGCACTGATTCATTTCGTAATATTTTGTTATTTTTATTTTTTCACTTTGACATACTCCAATACGTTTTGGACATATTGAGTCATTTTATAATTTTCGAAAAATATATCTAAGTTTAGAAGTAATTAAAAACCCAAGTTTAGTTGTCTTATATATTATGTGAGTTGTATTATAGCACAATTTTTGTATTGGCTTACTTATTTATCTATGAATTTTTTAGATAATAAAAAAAAGTGCATTTTTTATTGATATTATTGTATATAGTAGTGTTGTAATCAACTATATTATTGTATTTATAAAGGTGCTATGATTTTTAATTAACATGTCCCCGTCTTGTTTGTATCGTGTCTGTGTTGGTCTCCATACTTAGGTTATTATCAAAGAATACGTGGGCCAACTTTACCGGTTTGTTGTACTTTCCTGCCTTAATCTCATCAAAGAATTTTATTTCTACTCATTAGTGGACTATAGTTGACATTGTTTCAAGAGCTTAAGAATTGTATGTTGTAAATTTTTTCACATCATAGGCTTACATGTGAACACCTTTCCCCACCACCCCACCCCCAACCCCAAAAAATAAATAAATAAATAAATAAATGGATAAAATAAATTAATAAGCTCCTGTGATAGATGAAAACAATTATAAATGAGGGCAAAACCTCTTCTTTGTTTTTTTTTGTTTTACATTCATGGGAATCCCACGTAGAATTGTCTACTGGCTCCTGCTGATGTGTTTGATATTGAAAAATATGTCGAGACATGGAACAAACATCACATTCATACAAAACTTCTGTCCTGAGCATACACAATGAAGCCATAAACAGTGAGAGGCCTAGGAATTTCCCACAATGTTGAAGCCTCCTATAATCATGATACAATTTCATTTTGAAAACCAGCTTAATGTTTTTCTTCTTTCTTTGTTCTTGGTTTCTATGTCTGACTCTTCAGTAAGTTCCAGTATATAGAATGGTTACAGTAGCCTTTCTTTCACTCCAATGCATTATCTTGTCATCTGTGCTTGTGCAGTTGTGGTATGTGCTCTCAAAGACGTTGGCTGAGGATGCTGCATGGAAATTTGCTAATGAGAAGGGTATTGACTTGGTTACTGTGAACCCAGGAATGGTCATTGGTCCTTTATTACAGCCAATTCTAAATACAAGCGTGGCTCCAATTTTAAACTTGATCAGTGGTATGTATCTTCTTTTCCTGAGAGGTATCTACAAGTACAATGCTACTATTTTCTTACCCATGAGAGTGAGAAACGGATAATTCTGCAGCTGTGTGTAAACTTTTGCTGAGGAAAAGGGCATTATTTTGGTCTATTATCTATCACATGCATATAGACATAGTTTTATGGTAAGGGAGCCCATATGTTTTGAATTGTGACCGTCACACGTTATTGGAGACTAAGATTATATGTCAAGCTTGGGGATGTTATTGTTTTTGGCAAGTGAAAAAAATTGGTAACGAATGATTCCCACACCAATTTTGTGGGTTCTGGCCATATGTAGATGACCTGACCAGCAAATGCCATGCACCAGGAAAGTCCATACATGCAACAACTAACCGAATTCATGACCATATAAATTTTCCTTACCAACTGCACTAATCCGTGCAGGTTAAGCTGTAGGATGTTAAATTATAGAGTGGTGTTGGGCACCTCATTCATTCTTCCATACTAATGAGCCCACAGAAATTTAAATGGATATATGGATACCATATTTTTGAGGGTGTCCCAAACATTTCTCTAAAATACAATAGGAATTCTTTCTCCTTTTTTGAGATTGAATATGTTTCTGCTTTTACTTTCCTCCAAAATGACTAATAGTTGTCTGCATTTCAATTGATACAGGAGCAAAAACTTATCCGAATCTAACTTATGGATGGGTCCATGTTAAAGACGTCGCCAATGCGCATATTCAAGCATTTGAGATTCCTTCAGCTAAAGGAAGGTACTGCTTAGTTGAAACAGTCTCACATTATTCAGGGATTGTGAAGATCTTACATGAGCTTTACCCTACTCTCCAACTTCCTGATCAGTAAGTATCTTCTCCATTAATTTTCATTAGTACATGCTTCTACGACAACTCCCCTTCTATTTTGTTGTCAGATAAAGGTGTAAAACAGACCGGACCAACCCAGCATTTCTCATGATTGCATCCTGCTTATTGAATAAAATTCCAGCCGTTACATATATATCTATGTATGTATGTATGTATGTATATATTAGATATATATATCAACCATCTAATATTACGACAAAATCACATTATCCTAACTAATTAGAGATATACGTCAACCGATACAATCATTATTTTTCGATATATTAATTGATATACTTGACATTTGCCCCTAGGTTTTTTCACAAAAAAACTCATGTCCGATATGAGAGATATTGATACATCCATAACCGATACTTATATTTTCATACATTTTCGCAAGAAAAAGCATGGTCTTTAGGGACACTTGGCGTGGAGTTATCGCGTCCTTGATATTCTTTTTTTTGCAATAAAACTCTCTGCAGGACAAAATTCTAATTCTTCGGATGGTGTGCTTTTAGGTGTGCGGATGACAAGCCTCATGTACCAACGTTCTTGGTTTCGAAAGAAAAAACGAAAAGCTTAGGCATTGAGTGCATCCCTTTCAAAGTAAGCCTGAAGGAGACTGTTGAAAGCTTGAAGGAGAAGAAGTTCGTTAGTTTTTGAGCCTTTCCAGAGGGTGGATACTCCTTTAAATAAGCGCAATTGGGTGGGGATGGTGTTGTTTTGAGGGTGATTGTCCTTCAAAAGGGACCCTTTTCTGGGTTTGTTCTTACTGTTTTTTGGGACACCCTCATTTTCGGATGGGCTGCCTGGCCATTGAATTACATGTGAGCTCATTATTATAGATAAATAAATAATGGATTAAATATTAACAGTATTTTATTTTATCTATTAATATTAACAGATTTATATAATAATATGATATGATACTTATTTATTAATCATCTGAGAATATCTTAAATGATTAAATGATATCTCTAATTATTTAAAGAAAAACACTATGGTTATGACGTTTCACACTCAAGATGTCCTCCAATTTCAGAGCAGCCAGTATTTGTTTGAAGAAGGTTGATTATTTCACATATTTATAATATTTTATAGGTTAATTGTTAATGCAGAGTCCTTTTTTTTTACTAAATTTATTTTTAAAATTAAAATATATTATATATATAATAAAATTATAAATAAGTTCCAAGCATGTTATATAAATGATATGTTTCTGTATGTTTTGGTAACAAATCTCCATGGCCTTATCAACCACACCATATAATTACATGCATAAAACAATCTCTTCTTCCCTACATAGTTTGTGGCAAACAACCTGCCACTCGTCCAAAAGTAAAAAGCAAGCAATGTTAGTCAATTGAGTGATCTTATTATTATATTTAATTACATATTAATTGTATTAAAATTAGTATTTTTGATGCAGACAGAGAGAGAATTGAGAGAATAAAAATTAAAATAAAGTAGAATTTATATTCATTTTTAACAATTTTGATGCAATTTGATATGTCCTTGATCTGAATTTCGAATAGATTCGGCTCGACTTGACTGTCTGGATTCGGCTCCGTTCACCGAGTTTGGATCCTACATACTACTACAACAAATAAGAGGACAGGTATCGGTGGGATGTTGTCCCACCGAAAATATTACGACACTCAAATCAGTAATAGGCCTTCGATTTTTAAGAAGGAAACGAAAAATAAGAGCTGAGAGAGAAAGAGAATGAGTGGGCAAGCAGTGTTTGCTTTCAAACGTGAGAGACGTTCTGACGGCTCGTAATGAGCACAATTTTTCAGTTTAGTGTTTGCGGGGAACGAGTGGGAGGCTGAGTCCTGTAAGCGTGGAAGCTTTGAAGGACAGATCTTAGAGAATGAGCGACGTCTTTAGAATCTGAAAGCTAAGCGTGGGATTATTGCAGTTAGCGATTGTATATTTAGAAGTGAGCGTTTGTATGCTCAAAAGTTTTCTTCCAGTCCCCTGGATTGGAGACTCTGTGGGCTTATATAGATGGAGAGCATGGAGACCTTCCTTGGCCATGAAGGCATAATTCCTGCACCATATCAGACGACCTTCCTTGAGTAGGAAGGTTTGACTTGTGCAATCTGCTGGGATTGCTTTCATTTTTGGCGGGTAACGGTTCTCAAAATTACTTGCTTTCCTTTTACGCTTTGTTACTGTTAGAGTTTGCAGTAGGCAGGAAGAGAGGATATGACGCTTTCCTCATTGGAAGGACGTTGAATCTGTTGGTATCCTTTTTAGTATAGATTGGCTTTAGGGAAGGCACAGAATCAGGAAAAGGGACCGTTGCTTGTCGTGTACGGAGGTGTGGGCCTAACTGGGCCTGGCCCATGTAAGATTTTTTTCCTTTTGGCCTGATTGTTACAGTACTTTCGATTAACAGAGATGTTGATCGCCTCGAGAAGCTTGTTGGCAGCGTACTATTTGCTTTTCACACCCGGTCAGCGTTGGTACATTGTCCAAATGCACATATGAGCCTTCTTAGATTTGGGTCATTTGTCCTATTGGGCCAGCCCATTATGGGAATACCCATCACTAGCCCCCCATGCTGATGGTTTAAATTCTGGCCTCCGGTATGTTTATGATGGGATGCATTTGACTGTCGTTCGTTGAGGGTGACGGAGCTGTTGATCATCCTTGCCAAATTTTGGAGAACTTGTCGAATAAAATGTTGACCGGATTTATTGACCATTTTGGTAAACTCTGGATAACTTTGTGAAGGAAGTGTTAACCAAATTTGTTGACCGTCTTGGTAAACTCCGGGTAACTTTGTGAATGAAGTGTTGACTGAATTTGTTGACCGTCTTGAAAAATTTCGGGTAACTCGTGGGAGTTGGAGTGACGTGTGACCCATTAGCTAGTTTTCCAGGCAAAAAGGTAGCCGCGTGTCTTCATGTGGTGAATCCAAGAATTCGGTAATTAATGTACCAGAATATCTGATTTGGTGGCGCCCTTTTGGGGAGTGACACGTGGCGGCCATGATGGCGCTCTTTTACGAGGCGGTTTGGTGTGTTCACACTGACCTTTAAGTTGTCTGTCCGCTTCAGTTTGAATTTTTCCACGCTTTCTTCTATTCCTTCGTCTTCCTTAGCCTAAAAGAGAGAAGAGGAAAACCCTAGACGTTTCTCTGACTATAGCCTCTGTCATCGATATTGCTTCCGTCCTCAGAGGGAATGATGTGAAGGAATTATATGTCGAGTACAATATCCCAAAGGAGATTGCCTTATGTATTCATGGGAAGGATGACAGGACGTACCTGCCGCCACAGGGCTTCGTGACCATCTATGAGGCTCATTTGAGGAGCGAGCTTCATTTTTCGATCCCTAAGGAGCTGCTATCGATTTTCCCGACGCTTCGAGTCCCCATCACATAGTTCCATGCAAATGCTGTAACGTCCCCGGCGCATTCGCATGCCGAGTATTATCCCTTTGGGGGAGGAACTTACGGGCGTCCCAGAGCCAACCCACAGCCCTTGCCGGTTTTGTTCCGCGGCGGCCGGCCCGCCTCAACGCGTCCTCAAGGAGAAGGTATCAACACCCTTATAATAAAGGCATACCGTTCACCTCCCCATCGATGTGGGACTCTCTGATCCACCCCCTTGGGGACCCGGCGTGTGGACGCGCTCACGGGAGCCCGTGTGGGGAGTTCGCCCGAGGAAAACCTTGAGGCTGCTGCGTGTGGTTGGGCGCCGTGAAGGTCCCCAGGCAAAGAGGATGATATCTACACGCCTGTTTGTGGCACTCGATGGGTGGGAAAAGTGTTTCCCCGTGTGGGCCAGCGTTTGGGGCGGCCTGGGCCGTCTGCCGAACAAAATAGCCGTGCGGGCTGCGTGTTGGCACAGGACCGTAGTTCCCGGCCAAAGCGGACAATATCCTCATGCGGATGCGCGGGGACATTACGGATGGTATCGAGCCGGGATCCCGATCCGGTGTGTGGGGGCGCCCGGGTCCCTAAGGGGGTGGTTGTAGAGTCCCACATCGGATGAGGAGGTGAGCGAAGGATGCCTTATTATAAGGGTATGGATACCTTCTCCTTGACAAACGCGTTTTGGGGGCGGTGGATTAAGTCTGCCCGGGAACAAAACCGTGCGGAGGTGCGTGTTGGCACAGGGCCATTAAGTTCCCGGCCCCGTGAGCGGACAATATCGTCATGCGGATGCGTCGGGGACGTTACAAATGCGATTCAATATTTGTGTACCTTCTGCATATTTCTTCGTCAGCACTCAAGGCTACTAACGATGTCGATGGTTAGAGGGCTTTTTAAGCTCAACCAGGGGGTAGAGTGGATCTCTCTGACCCACGCGATGGTCTTGGGGTAAGTACCGTTATATACGATTCTCTAAAGAATTGGAAGAATCGGTTCTTCTTCACTTATATGGGTGAGCCCTGGCCATTAGCTAGGGAGTAGAGCCAGGTGCCTGATGTGTATATTGGTGCACCTTCTGAGGTAGAGACGACATCCCTGTCTTGGTTGGTCGAGCTCATTGAGGACCATATTGGGGATTTTCGGAGAGACCACTTGGTCTCATGTGTTAAGGCTAAGAAGGCCAAGTAGGGGCCTCCTTCTCCTGTCTGGAAATTTAGTGTTCCTTCGCCAGAGGCCCTACAGCGGAAGAAGAGGACCAGGGCCACGCTTATAGGTCATCGTCCTTCTGCTACCATTCCCACCAGTCCAAAGTAAAAGAAGGCCGCCACGGTGGCGCCTTCTTCGTCATCTTCTGGGCCAGACTACGTGGCCGCTGGTAACTATGTGGGGATAGGCACCGTCTCTGGGATTGAAGCGGACCTGGCTTTAGAAGCTTACAACGCCATGTTGAGGGCCAGGGTGAGCGGCATTATTGTTTTGGCGTAGCCTGTACTGATGGGGTTGATGTCAGATCCTCAACCTGGGCCGGAGAAGATGACTCTTGAACCACACGTTGGGACCCTTGCGCCAATTGGCGATCCACGAGTCGAGACGCATGAGACATTTGTTGGGTCTCCTACTGTGGGACTGCAGACTGATCGGCAGGAGATGGTTTTGGAGCCTCCCACCGTTCAGGAGGAGCCAGTTAGGAAAAAGGATACTTCTGAGGAGCTACCAAAGGATCTCTTGGCGGAGGTCGCTGCTAGCCCTGCCCATAAGGGTTATGCTTCTAGTCCACTGCCCCTGGTGCCAAGTCTGCACGTCAGACTAGATAGGCCAGCACGAAAGATTTGGTAGGTATGCTTTTTATTACCTGCCTTGTCTTTAAATTTACCTTTTCTGACCCTCTTTTTTTTTTTGTAGGCTGATAAGGTCATAGGTGCGATTGCCAAGGCGCTCAGGCAAAGAGATAGGGTGATCTCTGACAGGGGGGCGGAGCACTGGTCAGATGCTACTGCCTTGGAGTCTGTCTTGTTGGGCATGGAGGCGAAGAATGAGAGTCTAAAGGAAGAGAATGCCCGTTTGAAGGAGGAAAACGAGCGGGTTTCGAGGCGCCTTGACCAGCTTGCAGGGCAGATGGCCACTCTGGAGAATGATCTAAGTCTCCGCATACGCCCTCACGAGGTCGCGGACATGATACTGTCGCGGTTCTGGAAATGGATCAATATCAGTCGGCGTATTGTGCGATTGGTTGATCTTGACTTTCCAGTGGGCCTCATTAACCTATCGAACCAATCACCTGACCGCATTAGTGAGAGCCTCGTGGGGCGAGCCTGGCGGGACGATCGAGGCCACCACCACCTCCTTAGTTTTTGGTGACTTTAGTTCTCTTTTTTTTGGTATAGTTATGTAAATGTACTTTATCATAAGCAATAATACGAATAATTTCATGTGTGTCGTACACCTTTACTTTTTGTACCTGCTTTTAGCTTATATTTATCCATCGTAGTACTGGGCGGTCAGCTTGGCATGCTTCTTGTGAGTTAGCCGCCGGCCTTGTTTTAGGCGTTCATGGTGTTTCCCAAAGGGTGGGGTTCCTTGGGGGTGTTCTTTAGGCTGTCGTTTGTGTTAAGCCGGCCTAGTATTCACTTACAGGTAAAGCTTGGTGGCGCTAACCATGTGTAGACTTGGGTGGCCAGCTTTGGAGGAGCACTTTGCTCCTGTCGACCATCGTTAACCGATTACGCTATCTCATTATTAAGGAGGTTGTCGTGTATGCTGCGCTAGCGTCCTAAGGTTTTTGACCGCTAACGGGTCACTTGAATGACCAAGGTTTAGATAACGACCACTTATGGCTGCTTAAATGACCAGGATTTAGATACGACCATTTATAAGTAGCATGGATGACCAAGGTTTAAGTTTGATCAGCTATGGGCCGCTCAGATGACCGAGGTTCATATACGACCACTTACCGGTCACCTGGATGACCAGAGTTTAAGTTCGACCGCCTATGAGCCACTTGGATGGCCAGGGTTTAGTAACAAGAGGTTAAAAATCCTCCCGACTAAAGGGCAGTATAGGTCATTTTAACCTACAATAAGAAAAACATATATACATGTATACAAAAAAGGAAGCGAACAAAATATGCTAAAGGGAATACTTATTTTATTAATTAAAAAATGCATATAAATGGTTACATACAAATATGCAGATTACCTACCTGGGTCCTTATTGGAAGTAGCATTTGAGGTGGATCGCGTTTCACTTCTGTGGTACTAACTTTTCGTTTTAGTTCTGGAGTTTGTATACCCTATTTTGCAGGACGGTGAAGACTAGAAAAGGTCATTCCCAGTTCAGGGAGAGCTTATTCCGGCCGGCTATCTTGCATGTGGCCTCGATGCTTTGCAAGACCAAATCTCCAATATCGAATTGCCGCGCTTTCACCCTCCTGTTGTAATAGCGGGCGATTCGGTGTTGGTAGACCATTGTCCGCATTTTGGCTGCGTTGCGGGCTTCTTCTAGCAAGTCTAGGTATTTTTGAATTTTTTGGGAGTTACCTTAAGGGGCGAAATATTCTGCCATAAGATTTGGAAGCCTGATTTCAACCGGGATCACCGCTTCAGTCCCGTAGTAGAGCCTGAAGAGTGTCTTGCGCGTTGGCTCCTTTGGAGTTGTTCGGTAAGACCAGAAGATCGAGGGGAGCTCATCTACCCATGAGCCCCCTACATCTTCCAGTTTGGTCTTGAGTCTGTGGAATCGCGTTCAATTTGTGACCTCCACCTGTCCATTCGCTTAAGGGTTTGCCACCGAAGTGTAGACCAACCTGATACCAAAGTTGATGCAATATTTGGTGAAGTGCTTTTCTAAAAATTGGATCACGTTGTCAGTCACTATGACCTCTGGGACACCAAATCTGCTAATGATATTTTAGCGAGCGAACTCAAGAGCATTGTGCTCTGTGATCTTGGCCAGCGGGATAGCCTCGACCCACTTTGTGAAGTAGTCGATGCTTGCTATGATGAAATGTTTTGCCCCGTTGCGATGAGAAATAGGCCGAGAATGTTGAGCCCTCACTGCGCGAAGGGCCAAGGCGCCTGGAGGGATTTTAGTTTGGCGGATGGCTAGTGATGAAGGTTGTCGTGAAGTTAGCAACTTTCACACTTCTTTACAAACTCGAGTGCATCATTTTTTATTGATGGCCAATAGTAGCCTTTTCGCATGGTTTTGAATGCTAAGTTTTTGCCATCGACGTGCGACCCGTAAATCCTAAGGTGCACTTCGCCCAAGACGTAGTTAGCTTTTTCGGGGGTTAGGCACTGGAGATATGGAGTCAAGTAACCACGGCGATGCAACCGTCCGTTGACTACTGTGTACCAGCCGGCCATTTTCTTGATCCGTCTGGCCTCTTCTACGTCTTCTGGCAATGCCCCGTCTGTTAGGAACCTTATGTAGGACGTCATCCAGTTTTTCGTCTCGGAGATCTGTATCGCCTCCTATTTCTCTATATTGGGAGTGTTCAGAACCTCAATCATATCCTTTGAGTATTACTCTGGATTTTCAGCCGCCAAAACTCTGGCCGGCTGATCGGCCTTCCAATTTTTAATTCTTGAAACATGGGCCAGAGTTAGCTTGTCAAAACTCCGGGCGGCCTCCATTGCCTTGGTCAAATACCTGGCCAAGTATGGGTTGCTCGTCTCGAAACTCCCGTCAACCTGGTTGACGATTAAATTGGAGTCTCTCTAAACAACCAGTCATTTGGCTGAGCATTCTTTGGACAATCTTAACCCGACTAATAGGGTTTCGTATTCGGCAACGTTGTTGGTGGTCGGAAAGTTAAGTCTAAGGGAGTACTTCACCTCAAACCCGTCAGAGGTCCTAAGTACCACCCCGGCACCTCTGCCTGTGTCTGTAGACGATTTGTCTACGTGGAGTACCCATTCTGGAACTCCCTCGTGCTGTTTCGCGTTCTTCGGGGGCTATTCGTCGAGAATTGAGGTCGTGGTCTCGACAATGAAGTCGGTCAGAGCTTGTACTTTTATGGCAGGTCTAGGTTGAAACTCGATGTCAAACTTGCCCAATTCAATAGTCCACTTTACTAGTTGTCCAAAAACGTCGGGTTTCTGGAGAATGCTCTTCAGAGGCTGGTCGATAAAAACAATTACGCGGTGTGCCTGAAAATAGAGCCTTAGCTTTTGTGCAGAGAATATGAAAGCTAAGGCTAACTTTTCTGTGCGTGGGTAGCGCATCGTTGGGCCAGTCAGTGTTTTGCTTACATAGTAGATCGGTCGTTGAGGGATAACTTCGACACCGCAAGGTAGAGGTACAGCTCCTCTCTGTCATTGGATAACGTTAGTAATGGCGGGCAAGCCAGATATTGTTTCAACTCATTGAAGGCTGCCTAGCAATCTGCCGTCCATTGGAATCTGTTTGATTTTGTCCCCCTTAGAGCCTTGAAGAATGGCTGATACTTGTTACCAGATTTTGCTAGAAAGCGGGACAAGGCTGCCAGCCATCCAGTCAATCGCTGGATATCCTTGATGCTCCATGGGGGAGCCATGTTCGTGAGGGCCTTGATCTTTTCTGGGTTTGTCTCGATCCCTCTTTGGGAGACGATAAAACCCAAGAGTTTTTTCGAGGCTATCCCGAAGATACACATGGTCGGATTCAACTTCATTTGATACTAACAGAGCACCTCAAATGACTCTACCAGATCGCGGATATGGTTTCCAGTGGTTCTGCTCTTGACGAGTATGTCGTCGATGTAAATCTCCATATTGCGGCCGATCTATTTCTCAAATATTTTGTTTACTAGCCGTTGGTAGGTGGCCCCTGTATTCTTCAGTCCAAAGGGTATTACCTTATGACAGTAAGTGCCATAATCTGTCATAATGGGGTATGCTATTCGTCCTCCGAGCTCATTCGGATCTGATTATAACCTGAGTAGGCGTCCATGAAACTCAATAGCTCATGTCTGGACGTCGAGTCCACCAGTAGGTCGATCTTGGGTAAAGAAAAGCTGTCTTTTGGATAGGATTTGTTAACGTCGATAAAATCGACGCGCATTCGTTATTTTTCGCTGCTCTTCTTTACCAGGATAATGTTGGGGAGTCAATCGGGGTACTGGACTTCTCTGATGAATTCGGCGTCCAGCTGTTTCTTTACTTCCTTCCGGATGGCGACCAATTTTTCTATCGAGTAATGTCTCCGCTTCTGTCTGACGGACTTTCGATCAAGATTGAGGCCCAACTTGTGGATCATTATCCCAGTCGGAATCTCAGGCATGTCAGTGGGAGTCCTTGCGAAGATGTCAGCATTCCGTTGTAGGAATGTGATCAGCTCGTCGCGCAGTGTACCAGTGAGTGAGCCGTCGATCTGTACGCACTTTTTCGGATCCTCTGGGTTTAGTGGGACAAGGTCGGTTGCCTCACCGGATTGTGCCTGCTGCAAGGTAGTTTCGTCTCGATAGTTGATTTCTTCCATCGTTCTGGTGTTGCCGATATGAGTAATTCGGGATATGTAACATGTCCGCTCAATAACTTGATCACCCAACACTTCGCCCACACCTTATGGTGTTGGAAATTTTATTTCGAGGCATAGTATTAAAGTGACGGCCCCGAACGCCGTTAGGCACGGTTGGCCTAGTATAGCCTTGTATACGGAGGGCAGGTCAACTACCAAGAAGGTAAGTGTACGACTTATCATTTTTAGGTATGTGCCTAGGGTGACTTCTAATTGGATCATCCCTTGGACGGGTACTGGTTTGTTGTCAAGGTCGTACAATGAGCCTTTGGTAGGTTTTAATTGGTTCTTTTTTAAACCAAGTTTAAAGAACGCATTCAGATAAAGTAAATCGTGAGAATTTTCATTATTAACAAATACTCATTTCAGTTGGTAATCGACGCTACCATCCGAAACAAGTGTAGATACAATAAGGGGATCAGTATGAGAGGAAATTATATGTGCTAGGCCGATGTCACTAAAACTAATGACGTTGTCCGCTATGCGCTGTTTCTTCCTCCCAATCTGCTGCTCCTTGCTGTCCGTCGGGTTCTTGGCTGGTCGGGTGGTGATCATGTTGACCATTCCTGCCGCAACCCGGTTTCGTAGAGGAGAAGGCTCCTATTCTTCTTCGCCCGTCATGCCAGAACTCTAACCAGAGCCCCTAACGAACTTGGTGAGATGGCCCATTCTGATCAGCTATTCAATCTCCCGCTGGAGGGTCTTACAGTCCTCTATAAAGTGCCCGGGAGATCGACAGAAATCGCAGTACTTTGTCGGATTTCCTCCCTCCGTCTTTTTAAGTGGTTTTGACCACTTAAGAATTTTTTTCCCACGGATCTGCATGAGGACGTTCAAATGCGTATCAGTCAAGGGCATTAGGCTGATGGGCCCGTAGTCCTTGCGTTCTGGTGATCGGTCCTCTGGTGCTTTCGGCAAGAGTGGTCACCACCATCGTACTTCCTCTCCAGGGAACGGGTGAGGCTATTTGGTCCGTTCTGGACGTTTAGTCTCGTTAGTCTCTCCCGCTGCTGTGTAAGCCCGAGTGATTGGTTCCGCCTTTCGGAAGGTCTGCGAGTTCTTGTGCGCCAGGTGCCTGAAGAAATTCTCGTACATCAGTGTGGAGATGAAGCTGCCCAGCTTCATCTTCTCTGTGAGCCTAGGGATTCGCTTGGCTTCCGCCACGAAGCGATCCAGAAACCTCCGTGGATTCTCTCCCTACTTCTACTTGATATAGGAGAGGTGCCACGACTATTTTTTCTCTCAGCGATTAGAAACGCATTGAGCCAAAAAGAGATCAGTCAACTCCCTGAAGCCTCCGATTGAATCTGAAGGGAGCTGGTAGAATCATATACGAGCGTCTCCCTTTAATGTGAGCGGAAAGTAGCGGCACATCGCCGAATCCTCTAACCCTCGCAAACTTAAATGGGTGCGAAAATTATCAAGATGATCTACCGGGTCAGTACTCCCATCGTAAGAGTCAATGGGAGGCATCTTGAATTTGGCTGACATTGGACGGTTCAAGATCTCTATTGTGAAAGGAGATTTGTCTAGATCAATAGCGTGTTCATCGTCATTGAACACGCGATTCAAGATCTTCTCCAACCTAGGGTCTGCACGAGCAGCGTTGACTGATCTATTGGAGTTGAGATAGATCCTCAACTTCGTTCTTTCCCCACAGGTGGTGGTAGTCGGCCGTCTTGCCCCGGTGGATCACGATGATCCTAGAGGCTCCCTCCTGAACTGGGTTCCTGATCTCCGCCCGAGAGCATCGGGGGTTCTTCTGTTCCAGACTTTCCTCCGAAGACATGCTTTCTGACCGCTCCTCAAGCCTAGTCTGGCTTGGTGCGCGTGAAGATTCAGGGATCTGAGTATTGGCCAACCTTATAGACTTTTTGGTCAGCTTCTTCTTCCTCTGATATCCTCTCCTGAAAGCCGGCGTAGGGATTGCTGTGGGTGGAGCTCCCAGCTATGAGTGCTCCTGTTGGGAGTAGAGCATCTGGAGTATCTTGTTAGTATTTTGTATATACTTCACTAGATGCTGAAAGAAGGATCCTGGCACCCCGTTATCCGTCACGTTGACCATGGAACTAGCAGCATGGCCCTGGTCAGGAGAGGTCGCATCTCTAGTGGGTTGGCTAGCTTGTGCTCTTATATTCACCATTCTGGTTGGTTCAGTTGCAAAGGATGAGAGAGTTGTTTGGGAAAACGTGGTAGGCTTTTCGTATGCGCTTCCCACAGACGGCGCCAATAATGTGTCCCTAGATTCGAGCTTCAAACAGATTCGGGTCAACTTGACTGTCTGGATCTGGCTCCGTTCACTGAGTATGGACCCTGCACACCACTACAACAAATAAGAGGTCAGGTGCCGGCGGAATATTATCCGACCGAAAGTACTCCGACGCTCAAGTCAATAATAGGCCTTCGACTTTTAAGAAGGAAACGGGAAATGAGAGATGAGAGAGAGAGAGAATGAGTCGGTAAGGAGTGTTCGCTTTCAGACGTGAGAAACGTTCTGACGGCTCGTGATGAACACAGTTTCCTAATTCAGTGTTTGCGAGGAACGAGTGGAAGGCTGAATCCTGTAAGAGTGGAAGTTTTGAAGGACAGATCTTAGAGAACGAGCGGCGTCTCTGGAATCTGAAAGTTGAGCGTGGGATTATTACAGTTAGCGATTGTATGCTTAGAAGTGAGCGTTTGTATGCTCAGAAGTTTTCTTCAAATCCCATGAATTGGAGACTCTGTAGGCTTATATAAATGGAGGGTAGGGCGACCTTCCTTGGCCATGAAAGCGTGGTTCCTGCACCATGTCGAGCGACCTTTCTTGAGTAGGAAAGCTTGACTTGTGCAATCTGTTGGAATTACTTCCTTTTCTAGCGAGTAACGGTTTTCAAAATTACTTGCCTTCCTTTCACGCTTTGTTACCGTTAGAGTCTACAATAGGTAGAAAGAGAGGATCTGATGCCTTCCTCATGGGAAGGGCGCTGAATCTATTGGTGTTCTTTTTGGTACAGATTGGCCTCAGGAAAGGCGCGGAATCAGGAAAAATGACCGTTATTTGTTGTGTATGGAAGTGTGGGCCTAATTGGGCCTGGCACATGTAAAATTTTTTTTCCTTTTGGCCTGATTACTATAGTACTTTCTATCAATAGAGACGTTGACCACCTCAAGGGAGCTTGTTGGCCGCCCCGTTTGCCTTTCACATGGTCAACACTGGCGTCGACCGTCCAAATACACATTTGAGCCTTATTGGATTTAGGCCGTTTGTCCTATTAGGCCATCCCATTACGGGCATACCAATCACAATTAATTGTATAATTAGGTATATAAATATTATTTTTCTTATTATTTTATATTTATTATAAATGTATAGTAAATTGTCTGCTTGATTGAGAAAATTATATGAAATGTTTTCATATTTTTATTATTTTCCCTAATTTAAATATATTATTAATTCTATTCTTAAATTTCTTTTATTACTAATCATATCTAAATGAAATACCTCACATAAATGGCACAAATATTTCGAAAAATACTATATATATCACCATTTTTAAATTTTTTCATAACCCGTTTTATATGTAGGTAAAAATTATTGTCACAATAATTAATCTGAGATTAGAGGTGAATTAAATTATCATTAATGTTAATAATTTTGGTTTGTTCAAATATTATATATATAAAGTTAAATAAAATATAGTAAATAAAAAAATGGAAATAAATATAGTAATTTGGCACAGTATTTATATTGATTTAGCAGCATTTATATTCAATATCCAAGTCACGTTGAAATTTTTCTTCTCTTTGCGAAAGACTAAATCTTACAATATTAATTAACATTTCAACCTTTAAGATTTCTCTTAAGAATAATACATTTATACTTTCACACTTATAAGAATTTGATTACCAAAGTTTTCATTTAAAGAAAATATAAGAAAATAAGTTATAAATTTATCTCCATAAAAATAATAAAAATTTTATATTTGAAAAAAGATCAAAATTTTTCAATATTGCTCTTATTTTGCCAAGTGAAAGGAAAAGCCTCTTCAAGTAGGCATAAAAGGGATCAAAACACTAGTTTAAAAAATTTTTTAAAGTTAAATTTTTTGAAATTTAATATATATATATATATATATATATATATATATATAATCCTAAATTATCATAATTATGTTTGATTATATTTCATAAAAATTATATTTAAAATAAGCTATCATTTGACAGATAAAATTTAAGTACTAAACATCCGTTAATATAATATTTATTATTTTGACAGAATATGCCAACTATTTTTAAAAAATTATATCAGATAATTGACAGGTTAAAAATATCACAAATATATTTCTAAAGATCCTGTTAAGTTTACTTTTATTTAAAATTTAAAATATATTCAATTTTTATTTTTTTTTTACATTGAGATATATGTAAAATACTATAATACTATTAGTTTAAGTTTTTAATACGTATATCTGTAGATTGTTTAACTTTTAAGAATTATTTTTCTTAAAATATAAATCTAAAATTTTCATATTGATGGGTCCTGAAATCCTGGGCCCAAAATCGCAGACGCAGGCCCAAAAAGTCGTATAAAAAGGCTAGCCCAAAAGGCCCATAAACCCGATCAAATTCAAGCAGCTAGCTCTTTCCGAGCGCTTGGCCACCCGGATGGACGCTGAGACCTCCTTGAGACGGGGACCACCAGAAAGACCAAAATAACCAGGATCATTTCTCGGATCGTGCTCCCCGAGCAACCAACGGCTCTCGACACGCGCGTACTGCTGACCATGCGCCTTTGAGCCAGAGTATCTGCAGTTGCCAGTGTCAGTGTCCTTGTCGCATCCGCATCGGTGGTGGTGATGGTGGCAGACAACCCTGACGTGCCAGCACCACGTGTCGTTCTCCTTACGGCATCACGTTCTCTATAAATACCCAACTTCAGCAGCTGAAGAAGGACCTTTGACTTCCAGATCTTCCTAACCAGACTCTAGCAAAAATCCCGAGAGAAGAGAGAAAAGAGAGATTATATTTCTTACGTTGTAACATCCTGAGGACGCTAAAAGTCTCCCAGGCTTCCATTGTTGTATTTCCTCTTCTTCATAGTGAGATTTCTCGGACTGCACGTCCACCGCCGTGATTTTTCACCCTTCGCCAGATTGAGGGGTTTTTCACGTAAACTAAAGTGTTCCTTCACTGCCCCCGTACTTTTCTCTTCATTAGACTCCCATTCACTTTGTGTTGCTCCAACCTGTCCGCCCGTGTACTTAGAAATCCGCTCGCACTCGAATTCTCGCGCGGCCAGAGTTGACCGGACGCAACACATATAATACATATACAAAAATCTTGGGATATTTATTTTCCAAAAAAAATAATTTTAAATTTTTTGAAATAATTATGAAAATTTAAATTGAATTAATTTTATACTTATGAATATTGGCATCATGACGTTAATTATATTTGTAAAAAGAGATGATTTTACATATAAATTTATAAGTTCCAAATTTGAATATATTTTATCGATTAAAATTATTCATTAAATATATCTATAGTCGTTGAAATAATCAAAATAATATTTAACTAACATAAATACTTAAAAAAATAAAAAAAAAAGGACCAATTCACTATATCTACATGTGAATAGTGATTGTAATTGAGTATAAAATGTGAAATGGTTATCCAAATTGACCATATATATATATATATAAGAAAAATAATAATAATTTTCAATTTAGCAAAAATGTGGTACTTTGTTATCTGTTGAAATGGTTTGGCTGACAAAGGAGTATAATATCACTGATATGATGATTAATCAACTGGATAAAATTTCAAAGGCATCAGAAATGGGGGGAATAAAAGGGTGCTTACGATCAGATAAAACTTATATCATTGGTAGTTGATTATTAAACAATTATTTAAAATTATAATCTATATATTAATATATTACACGGATGCTTTAATATTTTGGATTTATTATATAATATTCTTATAATTTTAATAAAAAAATCACAACATTTAAAAAACCAGTTAGTTGGAGTAATCAAATTGATTTACCGATCAGATCGGTTTAATTACGATTTTTATTTTCGCCAAACGGGTTCACGTTTGGTTATCTGAACCGTGAACACCCCTGTGTGTTACCCGTGCTTTCTAGCGCGCAAATATTCTGTGTGATCACCATATTGGCCGTCCAACAATCAAATCTTCTATAAATAATTGGTGCCAAGCATGAATAAACAACTAATTTATAACACATCCCACTCAAACTTTGTCTATAACCATGCAGTTTCTGCTTTCTGTTGGTGTTAGATGGCATGCACTAAGCTATCCCTTTTAGAAACCTCAATGCAGATGATCCGAAGAAATGGAACACTTGCCAGAGCTTGATGGTGCCAGGGAGAGAGTCCACCAGTTCGAAGCCAACCTTTCCGAGAAGACCAACGGATTAGTCTCTTGTGGGTAACCGCCGTTGCACCTTTCATCGTGCAATGATTTGACGACGCTTCGCCAAAAGATCAGGATGAGCAAAGTGTGCCGGTCGCCTTTTTGCTTAATGTTCTTGGTTTCCCTTCCCTTCTTTTTCTTGGTAATGATCTTCCGGGGAAGGGTAACTCCAGCTGTTCGAAGCCAACCTTTCGGTGAAGATCCACGGATTAGTCTCTTGTGGATAACCAACGTTGCACCTTTCATCGTGCAATAATTTGATGATGCTTCGCCAACAGACCAGAATGAGTAAAATGTGCCGGTCGTCTTTTTGCTTAATGTTCTTGGTTCCCCTTTCCTTCTTTTTCTTGGTAATGATCTTCCGAAGAAGGGTAAGTGCAGTTTGAAGGTTAAGCCTTTTCTCTATTCGTGGGGAAATGTCAATTTGATATGAAGCTTTTACTATTTGTTGCGAGTTATTATATCTATAGATCTCTTATAAGAATTACTGTTTGCAATTTTTATGTGTTCAAATCTGCAATAATCTCAACAACATCCATAATCAACTTAATGTTTTTCTTTATGATTTCTAATTGGCTAATTTTTAATTTAGACACCATCAAGAATCAATTTATCATTTTTCTTCATGCTTCCTAATTTTCCATTTAAAGAATTTGTCTTAGTGCAATAGCAAAGTTACTATATTATATCTTAAAAGTCACAAAACCACGAAAATAATTTCTATATAATTAAAGTTAAAGGCACATAAGTCTAACTTTGGCCAGACTCCGTGATGTAAAAGCCTTGTGCATTTCTTTCTATATGAGAACGCCGCCTTAATCTAAGCAGGATCTCTCGGCGGCAATATTTTTCCTTAATTCTATCCCATTCATTTTTGAATTATGAAAGTTTTTCCTAGGTCTGTAAAACTAATGACTCTATTAGAAAGTCAAATTATCAACTTTTATACAAATTTTTAAGAGGATAAGATCGGTCGAGCGGTCTCAATCGTAGATGGGATTGCACTCGTTTATGGATTAGATGAGAGATTCTAAGTCGGAAAAATTGTTGAATTTTCAAGGCTTTCCTTCTTCACTATTTTATCAGTTCCAAATGTTGATAATTGACTGAATCTTGATGCATGCATGTATATGCAAACACCCATGCATACGAAATTGGGGTGAAGCGTAGAGAAAGTGCAAAATATAAGATTTGGATTTTCCATATTTTACCCTTTATGTTGTGTCGTTTTGCAACATTTTTACCCTTTGATGCTTCAAACCTGGCGAATATAGTGTACTGGATATTATCATAGGAGCTTTAAATCTGTTTGTCTATAAGAAAACTTATAGTATATTCTTCTTTTCCATTTGCCAAGTTACATTTTGCTTTTCATTTTCTTCTTCTCTTTTTTTTTTTTTTTCCCATCTAAAGCCCTTTAGTGGTTTGGGATACATCATGGGGTTAATGTTTAAGTGAGTCCTACCCTTCCTAATCTAAAATTATTTAAGTGAATAATTTTTAATTTTCTTATTATTTTATAATTTGATATTAGTTCAGTATCTTGAATGATCAATCCTTTTGTATCGATTTTTCTTTATGTGGTTAAACTCGAAAAAAAAGTTCAGATTGTACAAGAAGCAAGAGTTCAAAAAATATCATAAAATTAAGGGTCGATTTGTAATTTTTGATTCGTAATTTCGGTGCTAATAGTTATGTAGTGATTATATATGGTGATTTTAATAATCCTTATATGTCAAATGTTAATGAAAATTATAACTTCAGAAGAAAGTTCAACTCGGAGCAAAGAGGGACAAAATCAGAACGTCGGCCACTATTTGGTATTGAAAAACACTGTTCATCTGCGTAAGGGAGCAGCTCCTTCGCGGTCTGTACTGCAAGAAAATGAGGAAAAAAAAATAAAAGTTTTGTTGCATTAATGTATTATTTGAGTATAATAATTAATTATTTAGTACAAGAAAAGTATTTTTATGATTATTCGATATATGGAGTGTATAAATAATTATATAGTTTGAGTG
This sequence comes from Nepenthes gracilis, assembly GCA_033239525.1. Lineage (NCBI taxonomy): Eukaryota > Viridiplantae > Streptophyta > Magnoliopsida > Caryophyllales > Nepenthaceae > Nepenthes > Nepenthes gracilis. The sequence continues at coordinate 31,025,063 of BSYO01000001.1, forward strand.
ATTCAGTATAATGAATTAATTTTACTTGTTTAATTGTGATTTTAATAAATAATTATAATTTTACTTTATATTTTAATAAAATAAATGACACATTAGGCTATATTGAGACATTGTTTAATTTTTTATTTGACATTAGTACATTATATTAGTATTTGATTTTATTCACAGTTTTTTAAATTTTTATTCACATTTTTACTTTTAAAAGCTAATTTTTATAGGATTTGATAAATAACTACACATTAAGATAATATAGAATTAACGGTGTATAATTTTAGATACATCACTTATAGTTTTATATAGTACGATAATTCGTTGTATATTCCAGGAATAAATAAAAATGTACAAAATAAAACTTTATCCAAATAATATGGGCACAAAGATGTCTTAGTGTGGCCTGTAGTATTTGATACTGAAATCATTTCGTTAACCTTGATAGTGTATTTATTTGTTCTACAGAATTTATGAGTATTATATATATAATTGCAGATAACACTAATATTGGTAGGATACTCTTGACATTGTATAATAATGTAAAAATGAATATTTAAGTATGAAATAGCTTATCCATGGGAACGTAGATACATTAACATTAGATTTATAGTTATAAAAATATAATTCCTTGCAGATTTTTTTTGTAAAATTTCTTTTGATAGAATATATCATATAATACATGTTACATATGGTCGTAATATTGTTAATTATTATATTTTAAATTTTATACATGATATTATTCTCCATAATTGTCATATTCTTGATTATTAAATTATTTGTTGGGTATTTGACTTATGTATTTTTTTTTTCTAACTTTCTAGATTAGTAATTAGATGATTATATATTCTTTATAGGTTCCGGAGATTTGGATTATTGTATGAATTAGAGCCGAAATTTTCTTTCTAGAGGTGAATCGGGCCCTATCTTCGTGTCTACAAATTCTTATCATACGTGTCACAACAAAACAAATAAGAAATAAGAAGTATATGGGACTCACTCTCAAATATATTTTTCTACATTTAAATCAATAATATTTCTTCTTGAATAAAAAAGACACAGAAGGAAAATAAATGCTGCAATGGAAAGAAGATGGGGGTGAGTGTGAATTGGGAGGACCTTACTTGAGTGTCTTTTTTTCTCTATGGATTTCAGTAAGTTTTTATCACCACTACTGGGAAATTTTTAATTTTTCTACCATTGCTTAAATCTAAAAATCTAAAAACTAAAAATTAAAACTAAAAAAATTAAACATACAAAAAAAAACTTTTTTATAAACCAAAAAATCAAAAATAAAAAAAAGAGAAAAATATTATAAAAAGGGAAAATTGGTCTTTAATGAAAAAAAAAAAAACTGAAAACAAAAAATAACAGTTAACTTAAAAACATTTATTTAGTTTATCTTTTTTACAAAATTATTTTCGGTGATTCTTATAATTTTTGACTGCTTTATAATTACTTACACCCGACAATACATAGTACACATTCATGTACTATTCTACCACTAAATTAATATAATTTTAATTTTGATCTTAAAATGATACAATTTTTATCTCAATATATGCATAATCTCCAAATATGCATATAATTCGATACAAATTTTCATATCTCATCGCGAGCTTAGGTTCTCTCGCGATTATAATGCATAATTCTTCTTTGGAGCATAGGGGATTTAAGAATTCAATCTCATTTTATGCCAAATAGAATTATATAGCTTCCAATCGATAATCCTTTTATAATAAATTCAAGACGTGATTTTCGAAACATATTCAATTAATATTTTCATAATATATGAATAATTGTTCATGTGGTTTGGAATAAGTAAGGAACTCTTACCATTGAAAAGCAGATTGACTTGAAATGCTTTCGGATACGAATTTCCTTCACAATTGAATATGCCGAAACTTTTAGATTATTCAATTGAATTTATACGAATTTATATATCACTTAATTATTAGTTGAACATGGAAAAATTATACAATATGCCATTCAATGTCCTCGAATGAACAGTTTTTCGCTTAAAAGTATTCGGATACACATATCGGTTAATTGTTTGAATTTCAGGCGTCCGACGGGTACATCATCAAATTTAAGGTATGCGTATTCATAATTCTAAGTCATTTTATGTATTAAACTCCAAATCGAAACTTAAAATGGGTGCGGGCACGGGTTAGGGTTTCCTCGAACAAATTTTCACATAAAATCACAAATTCGAATACCCAATCGATAAATTAACAAGCCCAAGTCATGGGAAATCATATTCTAGTCCCAAATCAAGTAAAAGCCCCAAAAATTCATGGGTAAATCATTCGGATGCGGGTTAGGGTTTGCCTTGTTTGAAAACCGATCAAATCCACAAATTTGGGTACCAAATTTACATACATGTATACTTAAGTCTTAGGTAATATAAAATATAACTTTAATAGGGTATTAAAATGAGGATACTCGACGAAAATAAGACAAAAATACAAAAAAATGAAAGAGGTGGGTATAAGTGTACTTATCTCGACCCAATTTATCACCTTTCTAACTAACTTTCGGACGGATTTGGAATCGGGAGCTTCGTTCTCCACCTTCTCTCTCTTCCCCTTCTCCCTCTCTCTCTCTTATCTCTCCCGGAAAGCTCAAAAAATGGCGGAGAAAGCACCCGTGGTGCTTATATTCGAGGGGCCAGCGCTCGAGCTCGCAGCGAGCATGCATCGGGCGCCCATATGTTGGAATTGGCGCTCGAGCCTGGGCTCAAGCGTGCGTTGGCAGTGGGTTAGGCCCAGTGCCAACCTGCAGCGCGAAAATTTCGCGTTTTCGCTGTCCGAGACGCGTTTTGACCCTTCTAATCCAATATTTCATATCCTTAGACCCTAATTTTGATTATATTAGTTTAATAAGTTATAATTATCATGATTTAAAATTTGAATATTATTTATAATTAATTATTCACGATTTATAACGCCGATTCCTGATTTACTAATTCCGGGTCCCTAGGCTTTTCAATTTAATTTCTTTTATATCCTTTAACCTCAATTCACTTATTTTGATTTAATTACTCATATTTTTTATATTTTAGAAGACGGGACATTACAAAACCCAAAGATAGGAAGCGATAGAGAAGATAAGCGATTTACGTCCACAATTTCGCAAAAAAAAAAGAGCTCCCAAACACTCTTGAGGCCATGGACTCCTAGTGCGATTCCTCTTTCTTTATCTTTCAAGTCACTCCCCGTCGAGCGCATTCGTTAGAACCAAGTCTTCCGCCAACCCTCTGTGGTGACCACCATTGATGACCTCGTCAAAAGCCCGCATAGCCAGAAACCAAAAAGTCAATTACGCGAAAGTTCTCCATCTCTTTTTCTCCCTCACTGCCACACAGTTGAACGTACCTCTAAGCTGCCCGCTATCCGGCGCACCAAATACTTAATCCCCAAAAAGCATACATCCGTATATTCTCTTATATCAGTGTATCTTTCTATTCTCTTGGAAAGATATCTGACTTGAATTTCAGAAGATAAATTAAAAAGTGAATCCAATCAATCATTTGACCTATTATTTTTAGTTGTATTGCGTAGGATCTAAATTCGAAGAAATTGAGACCAAATCGATTTCAATTCGACTCAATGCAGAAGATTGAGTAGCTCCTTAGCCAGTCCAACAATCTGAATCTATGGACATATCATAATAATTGTAGTATTGTCATAGAATTTATTAAAAGATAGAAGAAATCATATTATAGAAATTTTAAATTGCTAAAAATTAAAATACTAGTAATAGCCCCATCATTTAAAAGTGATAAAATTAGAATGCAGAGTACAAAAGATTAAAAAAAAAATAGTGAAAGCATTGATGGCTTAATTATTCAGTGTCCAAAAAAAAATACAACGATAGGAAGTAAATTAAAGAAATTAAATAATAAAAATTTAAAATTATAAAAGTGGTGGTGACTTAATTATGAAATACTCATAAAATTAAAAAAATAGTAAATAAAATATGATAAATTAAATGACAAAAATTTAAAATTGTTGGAAGATTAAGATGATTAGTCATAATGTTTTGATTCTAATATTATAATATAATATAAAATTATAATATTTTGATATTAATATAAAATTAAAATAGCTTGTAAAAATAATATAAAATAGGACATAAATTGATAAAGTATTGCTAATCTTAAAATAAAATTGATATTATATCAAAATATAAAAATATAAAATAATGAAATTGAATAAAACCTAACCCTAAAATACTAAAATTTTATAACAAAAATTATACAACTCTAATTTATAAAATAATTTATAAACAAAAATTATTGCTTGGTTGAAAATGATTTTGAGCTCTGTAATTTTAATAAAATTTAGATAAATATATATATTCTAATTATCCACCTTTTTTTAATTTTTTAAAAAATTAATCTTTTTTATTTTTTTAATAGACTGATTGAATTGATTAAATGAAGATTTTATTCAATTAATTTACTTAATTTTATTTTAAAATTTTTTAAGAGTTAAAATTTGTATAATAAAAATATATAATTGAATGATACAAATTAAATAAAAATATTAGATAATAAGTAATAAATATAAATAAAAACTTAATCATTGATATTTATTAATATCATTAAATTTATTTTTCCTTTTTTTGTCATGGTCTATTTTTCGCGGTCCACTGACGTGGATACTTGCCATTTTTACAATATTTTTTTAAAATAGTTTTTAAATTATAGTATTTAAAAATAACCCTATTTAGTATAGATATCAAGGTACTTACGGAAAACGCTTTGTCAAATCAGGTTGAATGATGAAGATTATGCGTCACCAGTGATGACAGACAGAAACATAGCGTCACTGGTGATGCCACTGATCTCCCCTATAAAATTAGCGACTAGCGAGCGAAGCAGACAGCCGAGAGAGAGAGAGAGAGAGAGAGAGGATGAGTGGTGCAGGGAAGGTAGTCTGCGTAACGGGGGCGTCGGGTTACATTGCTTCCTGGCTTGTCAAGCTTTTGCTTCGTGGCGGTTACACTGTCAAAGCCTCTGTTCGCGATCCCAGTCAGTCCCCCACTTCTTCCGTAACCTATCTAACTACGTTATGCTCCATTTGATTCGATGTTCGTTTGTGTACTGTGTAACAGTTTATTGCTGTCAATTTTGAATGAAAATATACATGATTTAGAAAAACGATGCTTTTCCATATCAGTAGTTTCAAGCAGGTAATCGAATTCGTTAGATAATTTATTACTAGGCGTTTCCAGACGCTGAATTTCCAGCAATTTTTTGTGTTTCTTCTAATTTTTGTAGAAAACAACTGTTGTAATTTTTTTCTATATTTGCTATTCATCGGATCGCGGATGAATATTAGTTTCTATCATTCGCGTCAGGTTTCTGGGGAAAATTTTTTTTTAGGGTTTCTGGGTGTTGTGCTCAATTTGGATGGTTGCGTGAACAGAATTGCCAAAACTCTGTTAAAGAGTGCGAAATTTGCAGAGCATGAATTCGTACACAATTTTAGTACATCCCATGTACTGATTTAAGAGGAAAAAAGATGATTGTCATACCGAGGAATTGCATGGAAATATCTGCACCTCTATGTGCGCTGACCCTTTTGAGTAGAGGTAAATGGCAAAGCCCTAGGGTGAAATTAATGAATTATTGCCGGACCAAAAAAAAAAAAAAAACAGCTGCGCCCATGTCTGCTTCTGACGTGCATATTTTGGAGGTTCATCACCTCATCTCTGTTGTACTTGCCACGGATTCTTATGCTGATGAAGTTTGTTGCATTCCATCTAAAAAGGGGGCAATCGCTGCCAACCTCTAATCTTGAGTATCTTTTTGAAGACTAATTGTCTCAATATTTGGGATTGTGAAGGAGGGCAGTGACATAGCATGTATAATTTTCTTGAGGAGTCACAGACAACCCCAGAAATGCAGCACCTTAATCTTTTCTGCAACCATCTTAAACTTCTAAGGGGTCTGGTGTGGGATGAAATTCTTCCACTCGCTTAGCCTTTTTCCCCACGGGAAAGAGAAATAATTGCTTTAGCATACTAGTATTTATAATTTTAAGGATGGAGATTTTTGGTTTCTATTGATGGTTATCAATTTACACGGCCCACACTAAATATTTACCCATCTATTTGCCTTTTCCTCTTATTTGCATTACACACAACATTCAGTGATAGTATCTCACCAAGAGTTGGCTGGTTAAGTTAAACTTACAGCTTAATTCCTTTGTGATTTTATTTCTCTTTATATCACATTTAATAAACAATTGTATGCCATCTTTAAGTTACTAAGACTGAGGGGATATGGTTTGGTGTTTATTGGGCTGTGAAGTGGGATTTCTTTGAGGTCAAGACTATTAGGAGTAGTGTAGGTAGGTCTAAAACAAAGATTAAAGATAGTTCTGGTGACGAAATGTTTCATTTCTTTTCAGTTTTTGTTCATGTCCTTAATAGAACGGGACAGATGAAAAGGTTTCATTGCTTCCATCATCATAAATGAACAATTAGAATTTGAGGTTTCTGTTGGAGGCTAAACAAATTAGCAATCTTTCTGCTTGCTTTGACGAAATTTTGTAGACCCATCTACATCTTTTTTGAACCATGT